>OY776295.1:36783622-37532179 GCA_963675345.1 Trididemnum clinides
ATATTATCGTTAAATTAACTTTAGACAATGGATAAGTTCCTTAAGAGAAAGGTTGACAGTGACTGTGCAAAAAATGAACTTCAGTGCAGTGCTAAAAGAACAGTTAAGAAAGCAAAAGTTCGTTAATTGTACAGTAATAATTATTTGAAATATGGATTTCACTGGACCAGGGATGCCCAAATGTCTTCCCCACTGTGTGCTGTGTGTGGCCAAGTGCTGTCAAAAGAAGCTAAGGTTCCGAGTAAAATGAATGGACATTTTACTACCAACCATCCCTGCCTTCAAAGTAAAAATGTTGATTATTCTCAAAGATTGCAACAATTAAACGCAAAACAAAGTAACATATTTTAAAAAGAAGTGACTGCATCCAGAAAAGCACAATTAGTTTCATCTCAGGTGGCAGAATTAATTGCCCTTAAATCAAAATCTCATATCCTTGTTGAATTAGTGATCCTTCCAGCATGCTAAAACTGGTTAAGATTATGCTAGGTGATCAGGCTGAAAAAGAAATTGACAAAATTCCGCCTTCAAATAATACAAATCAGCGTAGGATTGTTGACTTGTCAGAAAATATCGAGGAAAGGGTAATAGCCAAGCATCAAAATAACATTTTTGCTCAACAAATTGATGAATCAACTGATGTCAATAACCATGCAATGTTGATTGCATATATACTTTTCATTGATGATGATGTTATGGTTAATCAATTTCTGTGCTGCAAAAAATTTCCCACCACTACAAGAGGTCTAGACATTTTTAACATATTGACAGAATACTTTGAGAAGCATGGTTTATCATGGGATTCAAATGTGGGAATATGCATGGATGGAGCACCATTAATGGTAGGAACAATAAAAGTTTTTGCCTCTCCTGTGGAAAAACCAAATGCGAGCATCGTGCGAACACATTGGTTTTTATATACATACGTAGTTGGTCGATTTGGCAGTAGAGAGCTCCATGATAGAATCGGAGCAATAAAATAAAATGAAATTTATTCCAGTTAAAAACACCTCAACAGTCTGTTTCGCCTAAGGCGGCTCGTCAGGAGGTAGTTCTAAAATACAACACTGGCATAAGATGAAATCCAACATTAATAAATAAATAAATAGAAATTAAAATTAAATTAAATTATATATAGAGAAGGCTCGAAACTCAAGGGAAGGTAAGCTCTACAGATCTGCCTTACTCAAGCCCTGCTTGCTACGACTGGCAGGTAGATGATGTTGTTTTGCGCGTTGGCATTAGAAAGGCGGGAAGTTATTGAAGCGTGAAAAAGTTAAAGGTAAACAAAACGATGGCAAGAATTAAAAAATAGAATAAAGGTAAAAACAGTGCACAAATGAAAGACCACGAATAAAAGGTTAGTATCAATTAATGTTTTTCAACTTGAATTTGGTCCGGTGTCTACATTTGGAGATGAACTCAGATCGTTTGTTTAGGAGCGTACGTTGGTCAGCTTGTAAGATGGCCAGTTTTTCGGCTAGGCAGAGGTTACAGCGCTTGGCGCCACTTTTGAATGCAGCCACTTTGCATATGATGGACCAAGATATGAGCGGCTCGATTCCTCTGTTCTTGTTATCCCACACAGCTTTGGAGAGTTCTGTGGCCAGTGACGGATTAAGCTTTTTATGGGCCTGGGGCTCTATGATAATCAGAGGCCTATTTTTCATTCTATTCGTTGTACTAAACATTGACCACAATTGAAACGAAAAACAAATACTTAAGCAAAGTATTTACTTAGTGTGCACACATCCAAATGACACATTTTCTGGATTTAGACAATGCAAAGCTCTTAATAATGTCATCGGTGTCTATTTTTTCCAAACGTTCGTTTTTAATGCAGAGTAGAGCTAAGGAATTCAATTTTTTCTGGCCCATAGACGAACGCAGTTAATTCTTTACACTTTTTAGAACTGAAAATGAGCGCTCGCCCGAGCAATTAGAAATCATCAGACAAAGATAGGCTACAGCCTGAAAACAACAGATACGTTAGGAAATGCATGCATGAATTCATTTTTATTTATGAACCTAAACATCTGAATTTCTTTGCATTCACTGTTAAAATGGTGTTGCTTTATCAGTGTAGAGAAATGAATCATCTCCTCAGGCAATAACTCCTCCAGATCATCTGGATAATATGGAAGTAACGTTTTCGCACTTGCTTCAATTTTGCAGTTAGGCATGGTGTTCAATTCCATCAGAAACGAAAATTTTCTGTGAAGATGGTTGTAAGCTTCTATTCGGGTTTTCATAGACGAAAGAATTTGGTCAATGATCGGCAAATATGAGTCTAATTTGAATCTGCTCGATGGATCAAGTGATGTGTCTTCAGATTCACCTTCGCTATCCAACCTTACTTTTCTTCTTTTTTTTCTTGAAATTTCTTCAGTATAATGATGACAGCCATTTAATACTTGACCTCTTCCTTCGAATTTTTGAAATTGGAGTTTTGGAAGTTAAATAAAGTCATGTAGACCCTGAAGCAAATTTGTTGCCTTATTCAAAGTCATTTTGCTGTCCTGCCGAGCCTGACTGGTCTTACGAAACCGTTCCATTATGCACGACCATACCTCGAGTAAAATACCAGTTTCAAGCTTTTCCGTTGATGAAACAAAACCCCTGGCTGTTTTTTAAGTTTGATTTTTTTCATCATTGTCATCACACATTGCCTTCAAGACTAGAAGAACCGCTTGGTAACTTTTTCCTAGTGCATGTAAAGCATCACATCGCGCCTCCCAACGTCTATCAAGCTAAGGCTTAATTGTTGGACATTGAAGTGGTTTCAGTGCATCAGTAAGGAGATTCCACCTGTGTGTTAAAGCTAAAAAGAAAACATAGAGTCCTTGAACAAACATTAAAAAACGGACCACGGATTGGCAACACTCAGCAGCACATTTTTCCACAAGGTTCAAGGAATGTGCTACACAAGGAATATATTCCGCTTGGTGGTTGCGTTCTTTTATTATAGCTTCCATACCTTTATATTTTCCGCTCATGTTAGAAGCGTTGTCATAAGATTGCCCTCTGAGATCTTTCAAACTGATCCCATTGTCTTCTATAAACTCGAAAAGAAAATCAGCCAATTGGTGACCAGTGTGTCCATGGGCGGGTACAAACTTGACAAATCGTTCCACGGGACCATCAGGTAAAACATACCAAAAAATTATTGTTAAATGGTCAGCATTTGTGATGTCAGGTGTTGAGTCCACGGACACTGAATAATATTTTGCTTGTTTTATTTCAGAAATAATAATATCTAACACTTTTGTTGCAATTAAGTCAATGAATTCCTCGCATACAGTTGATGAGAAATACGAAACATGTCTCTTGTCTTTGTTTACTCTCTTTTGAATATGCTCAGCAAGGAAAGTGTCGTACTCTGCCAACAACTCCAAAATTCCGAGGAAGTTACCGTTTTGTGGAGAACCAACCAACTCACTACTTCCGCGGAAGGCCAGCCCTCTCGATGACAGGAATTTTATCACACTTAAAACTCGAGCCAATACTTTGTACGAATATTTTCTGTCAGATTCCTTCTGCTCTTCGAGAGATATACGAGTATGTTGAAAGATAGCTTAAGTGTTTGTTAGAAGATTCGTGCCTGGCCAGATCGCGTGGTGCATGCTTCCAGTCGCCATAACCAACTGATGCCAACATGATTTTTTCAGAATCAAATGCAAAAGCTTTGGAAACAAAGCAGTAAAGTATTTTGATGAAGGTGAATAGCACAACCATTCGCGTTTTACTTTTTCGCCGTTCAATTCAATTGTTCTCGCCAAAATAGTGATTTAGAACAACGTCGTTTGAATTTATCGCCAGTAAAACCTGCCTCTGAAGTAGAAAAATATGCATCAAGATGTTGAAACTCTAAACTTCCTACTTGGCCGCAGTAATCTCTCAGATGGTCAGAAATTACACCCCAGCATCCATCATCCATGTGTTAAATAGTTTCTTTTACCCTATGCGCTTCATCCTCAGCAACATTAGATGACTTGGTTTGTAAATTTGTTCCCATGAAACAATTTTTATAATTGGCTCTGGCTCTGGAATACAGTCACTAGAAGATGAACACAAAGCAGTTGCATTACTGGACGTCGTTTCTACAATGTTGCTTTCGCTTATATGAAAAAAATCAGTCACTTTTTTGATTTTGCTACAACTTTTTTCAGTGTATCTTCTGCTTCTCTTCTACATTTCTCCTTTTTCCAACCGCTTTTATACTTCTTCATTTTTATTTTTAAATTGGCTAAAGTTTTGAGATTAGAAACCTTTAGATTAGTTAATATTGGTATAAGTGTAGTTGGCTATCTCCCCTAAAGTAACTATTCCCTATCGATTTCAAAACGACCATTTCAGACCTTTTTGATTTCAATACACAGGAATTCTCTAATAAATTTCTGTTGTAAAATATAGACCTTCGTTTACTCAAGAGCGGTCTGAATTTATAAACTTAAAATTTAGTTTTGAGTGAAATCCCAATTCAAGGTAATTTGCTCCTTGTCTTACTTTTCTATTATATTTTTTTCTGAAGCAGCAGTTTCCAAAAACTAATTACTGAAGGCGCCCTTGAAAAGTTGCAAATACTTGCGGTGCACTATTTAAGCAAAAAATACCAAGAAATTGTATCTAATCCATTTTCATTATTTAAAATGCAAAAATATTAAAAATATTTAAATTAAAAAAAGTTAAAATTTGCAAATAATCATTTCTAAATGTGCCCCCATTTTATATCAATATCGATAACAAAAGAGAAAAAAATAATTATTTTCTTTTATGTTTTTAATATTGAAAGAAAATGTTTTGTGGAATCAATATATATTTCATTTAGCTATTGTAAATTAATTTAGAAGTAATTTTTTATTTCATATTTTAAGGAACAAATTTCCTTGAATTGAGATTTCACTCAACTATTTCATCTGCTTCCTTCTGGTCTAAACTATTTGGTAAAATTTCATCTCCCTTCTTCAAATACCGGACTATAGAAAATATATTTGCTTTTATTTAAACTTTTTGTTGCCCAGCATAAACCTGTCTGCATTTTTTTTCAAAACTTCGAAATAACTGGCAACAATTGAACATGTCAGAGCTTTAGGAAAAGCCATTGTTACGGAATAATGATATATTTTGTATCATAATTGTAAAATGTGTTTACATTTTGGTTACAATGTTTTATCCAAAGAAAACACAATTAAAATATTGATAGTACTTCCTACTATGACACAGTTTCGCTTGTGCTTTGTACGATGACGAGGCCCCTAATGGAGAACGCCTTGTCCATGATACTTCTAAATTAAACCTTCACTATTTTTTGAAAGTGATTGTATCAGTAACTTTTATGACTTCATTGACTTGGTATAGTGGTGGGCCTATTTTTGGATGGGCCTGGGGCTGCAGCCCCATCAGCCCCCGCCTTAATCCGGCCCTGTCTGTGGCGTTCATCTTTCGTTGGTCTTTGAATGATGAGCGGTGGTTGTAAAACCGGGCTTTAAACTTGGTCTCACAAAGTCCAAAATAGTGCCGTGTTGGAAAGTTTGGAGCTGTGATGGAGGCTTTGTACACGATTGATTTGATACGGCATTTGCCGTTAAGCGGGCATTCGGATTTGGTTCTGCAGTTGCACGGCATCTCGTCAGTGTTGGCGGTTGGGTATATTAGCTTATTGTTGTGGCTTTTGATGATGCATGCCATGTTCGGCATGCAGCTGTAGCTGAGTTTGACGTTAAATTTGTTGCAAATTTTGTGGAGGCGATTGTTTGGGGGGAAGTGCTAGCTGATGAGATAAAAGAACTTTTTGCCACTATTTGTTTTGACTTCAATGTTGTATGGGGGATTGAACCAGGTGATGTTTCTCTTTCTTGTTATTTGCTTCTTGCGGTTTGGTGGAGTCGTTGGGTGCATGGGGTATGCCGTGCAAGGTGAATGCCCGGCTTTTCTCAAAGCCTCGGCGTAAGGTGGAATGGCGTTGTTAAAAGACTCACGGTCACATGATAGCTGTGCAATTCTGTTGTTGATCATGTGAGGCAGCTGTTTAGTAATGGAGGGTGGATGGTTGGATCGGGTGTTGATGTAAAGTGGCGAGTCGTTGGGTTTGCGGTATGGCCAAAACTTTCCGGAGTTGAGGTCAAAGGTTGCATCCAAAAAATCTGTTTGAAATAAGTTGGTATCGGCTGTGACTTTTAGACCGTGCGTTTTAAAAATGGCGATTACCTTTTTCCTGGTGCGTTCCATTTCTGGTCCGGACGCGTTCCTAATTATGGCGAGGCCGTCGTCGCGGTATAATCCAATATTGTCTATGTGGATGATGTTGGACAGTTTGCTTAAAAGGAACAACCCAACAAGCTCGCAGATTTCCGCACCGTCATAAGAACCCATTGTTACGTCGAACAGGGAACCGGTTTGCTTTATCCAGACGCCATCTGCGCTAAACAGAAGTGATTTTCTTGAATGCAGGATAGTGTAAATGTCGCTGTCTTCAATGTCGACATAGGATTTTGCAAATGTTATTGGGGCTCTCAATATGTCTTCTGAGATGGTGGGGTAAAAGTCAACAATATCGAATTTGAGAAATTTGCATTCGCTTTTGTTTGGAATACTGTTGAACCACGAAATTACAGAGGAAGTGTTGCGCCACTGGTTGAAGTTGCTTTGTGATCGGATGGTATTGTTAATTTTTTCCAGGATCTGTTTGCTAACAATTCCAATTTGCGATTTGGCAGGATTTATTAAGCGGCACTTAAGGTTGTTTGGAAAATTTTCTTTATGGTCTTTAATGGTAACAAAAGCGTTCTTGTCTGAGAACCGTTCAATCCTGCTGTCAAGTTGGAGCTCGCTGGCGATGGTTTTTGCCTCGTTGTTGATGTCGCTTACAGTATCCGCACTGGTTTTCTTGTATTTAGCAGAAAATGTTATCATTCAATAGTTTGCTGTAATCTGCAACGCTCATTCTATGTAGATTGGTTGTTTTGTCAGCTGGGACGATTACGCTCGTGGAATTCCTATTGGTTTTCACGTCTGCCAAAAGCTGGGATTGGAAACTGCTTTTGACAGGTCTGAACTGGATTCGGCGAACCATTTCGTAAAGATCTTGCTCGAAATATTTTAGTCCGTCATGCTGTGGGGGTGTTGCTTCGGATTTAAAACAAAATGTTTTGTTGTTGTATTCAGCAGGTTCGTCATTTGTGTCGAGAAAGAAGGCTTTCCACCTGAGGCGCTTGATGAAGCTTTCGAGCTTTTCTAATAGAGCCTGAATGTAGGCTTTTCTGGAGGGGATGGGGATATTTTTGAGGGAATAGTTGAATTTGATCTTATCCATGTTGCTGTGGTATGGGCTGGCAAATCGTGGAAAGAGCTCAACGTGCAAGGCAAGGAGCAACGATACGTAGTTGGTCGATTTAGCAGTAGAGAGCTCAATGATAGAATCTACTTTTTCACGCTTCAATAACTTCCCGCCTTTCTAATGCCAACGCGCAAAACAACATCATCTACCTGCCAGTCGTAGCAAGCTGGGCTTGAGTAAGGCAGATCTGTAGAGCTTACCTTCCCTTGAGTTTCGAGCCTTCTCTATATATAATTTAATTTAATTTTAATTTCTATTTATTTATTAATGTTGGATTTCATCTTATGCCAGTGTTGTATTTTAGAACTACCTCCTGACGAGCCGCCTTAGGCGAAACAGACTGTTGAGGGGTTTTTATATACATGTAGAAAAATATTAGTTTCGAAGATAACTCAAGATAAACTAAATCAGGTGCTGAATCAGGTGATTGAAGTAGTAAATTATATAAAAACACTAGCTCTGAAGTCTAGATTATTTGAGCTACTGTGCAAAGATATAGATTCTCAACATGTTTGTTTACTTTTGCATACGGAAGCAATATGGTTGTCAAAAGGGAAAGTACTAGCACGCGTGAATGAGCTTCAAAAAGAGCTTGTGTCCTTCTTTGAAAATGAAAACCATGAATATAACTTAACGATGCCTGAAGTAGACTATTTAACAGAGATATTTGGACATCTTAATTGCCTAAACAACAATATGCAAGGCAGAAATGAAAACATTTTCATTTTGATGGATAAATTAGTTGCTTTTTAAGAAAAACCTTTCTCTATGGAGGAACAGAGTTAAAGTTGGCAATTTGGATATTTGTCCATTAATTCGTAAAACCTGCATGAGAATATGACTTCTATTAAAATCGAGCACCTAACAAGCTTAGAAAATAGAATTGAAGAATATTTTCCTTGAATCGACATCGAAGATCTTGATTGGATTCGCAATCCTTTTGCTGATTTAACAGTCATAAATCCTCACAGTTTTGAGTTGTGTGAAGAGGAAGAACTAGCAAGCATTTCAGCAATCATCGACTCAAATTGAAGCATGCACAGCTGCCATTAGATGCATTTTGGATGTCTGCTGAGAATAAGTATCCAGTTTTGAGTAATAAAGCTATTAAAGAATTATTGCAATTCTCAACATCACACTTATGTGAACCTGAATTTTCTTCTTTAAACATTTTTAGATAAGAAACGAGAAAGACTTTAGAGCGTTGAAGAAGAATGAAGAGTATGCCGTTCCCATATTTGCCCAGTTTCACAGCAGTAGTGAAGAAGCACTACGCTCAACGGTTGCACTTGGACTGTATTCAACAAAACTTATTCGTTAATTAATGTGAGAACAATATTTTTTCTTTATCTTCGTTATCATATGATAAGTTAAATTACCAAATGGAAATTGGAAATGATGGGGTTCACTGTATTCAACGTATATTCTTATTTATATACTTCAAAATAAATTCAGAATGTGCTTTTTCATTACAAAATTTTGTTTCTTAGAATGTTTTGTGATTTGTGCGTTACGGCAGTCAGGTGGTAAACAGCATTACTATTAATTAATGTGCATCTTCTATGATGGATGCTCCAAGAAAAATTTAAAAAGCTTAATAGTGTGCCACCATATAAAAAAAGGTTGGAAACCACTGGGATATAGTCATCGCAAAACCGACCCATTCTTCTATCACATACCATCGGTGCTTTAGCATTTTTGGCAGTGTTGTTTCTGAGACTTCATCGTGTTCATCTGGTCATGCATGGGACCTTATGATCCGCACTTAACTCGAAAATTAAGCTAGTTAGACGTATGTAATGTATCCAAGTCGGATAGGAAACCAAACATTCTACATCGTTTGATACTTAAATATGCGGTTAAAGAGGTATGGATCTTAAGGCCATTTGGGCCCCTCATCGAATGTGGGGGCTAGAGCTACCTCTAAAAACCAAAATTTTTCAAAAATATTTTGCAGGGGTTAGTTTTTTCCAAACGGACCACTTTAAAAGAAAGGCCAACAAAAAATTCAAAACAAGTTTTTTAAGAACTACTCTAATATGCACTATCATCAGCGGTCTTCTATTTTGATATAACTTCAAGCAGTTTGTTTGTATATTTTTTGTTGATAAATTTGTTGGCCTCATATTGGTCCACGCGAATTTTTGTTTCCAGTCCAGATGTGATTATTTAGGAATCTATGGTTTATTAACAGTTAGAAATTGTTAAAACCTGGTGCGACTCAATGACAACATGGTACTTTACTTCTACTAATAAAAAGCTTCGACCTCTGGAATGTTCAAGATTTGCGCTAAAGCATTAGAGGTAACTAGCTAAAAATTTCGAATAGAAGCGAAAGAAAAGGAGAGAGCAAAATATTTTATGCTATGCCACATTTTTTGCCAATTTTTTTGTTTTTAGAAACCCCACACAGGATTTAGAAAATGAATCTGAGGTATTTAATAATTTTAAAAATATTTGTTGTGGTCACGCTTATGCAAGGCTCTTGAGAGCTTGAACCAGATCAAATATCAAAGTTTTTGAGGTCAAAACATGTGACGTAAGAAGATAAAGTTTACTAAAAATCTTGCGGTATGTTATTCACTGTTTTGAATTAAAGCCATTTTTGAAGACTAATTTTCTCGAAAGAAGTTATTTACTTTTTTCAAAGAGGAAAACCATTTTTTGGAGATCAACTTTTAAAAATCGTAGTTTGGGCCCTTTATTTGATGAATGGGGATGGAGTGGAACAGCAGACGTCATAAAAGATTTTGAGTACGTCAGTACGTCGGTACCCCTGAACTTTGATCTCTGTGAACAATAATGAGCTCAATGATCCAAGAACACTAATAACTCCGCTAAAAACGGAGAAAACGGAGAAAACGGAGATATTAATAATTTTTCGAAAAGGAAATTGCCACTTTGCCATTTGGTTTCTGTAAATTAACTAATATATCGCGTGGGACGCATAGGAGTAGGAGAGAGTGGAGCGAGGAAGAAGGCAGCGGCCGACTTGAAAAAATTTAGAGAACACCTAACTTTCAAGATAATAGTTAAAGAAATTTTCTTGGAAAATAAATAGTTTTCAAAAATTGTTTTTCAAGTGTTTGAAAACGCTGACTTTCAAAAATCTCCACTTTTACATTAGCACGCAAAGAGATTATTTCAAAATAACGATCTCAAAAAGGAGAAGTCTCCGATTTTAATTTAAAGAGAATATAAGTCAAAGTGAAGGTTTTAAGAGCAAGATGTTTTGTCCCCTATTCACTCTACTACATCTGTTGCGGGAGAATGAAGCACACTGTCAAAATCAAATTTTGAAAAATAGGGATGTCCAAAGTTTTTACGGTTTTGACCACTTTTGACTAATGGTAAAAAAAGCTGTTGTTTTTGGTCCAACTGGGCTGCGCTAGGGTTTTCACATCTAAAAAGACAAAACCAGCGTTTTGAACTATTTTTTTGTAGTCGACAATTTCCACGAGACTAGTCCCGAGCCGCAAAAACTTTTTTCGCGGGTCTCACTTAGAGCACTCCTGCTGTAGAACATTTGAATTTACTTCTGAAGCTAACCACCTTTCAAAACCATAAGATTTTATGACAACATGCCTCACTGGTAGCAAGTGACTGCATCTTGCCTAGTTGGGGTTGAATAGCAGCAGAGACATTTTCCGAAGCAAATTTTTGGGAAAGGACAAAGTATTTTGGAGTAAAGTTCAAAATCTTTTTTTGAGATCAACATTTGAAACCAAGCATATCGCCCAATTTGGTTCCCATATAGACGGAAAGATCTTTTTTTTGCCCATTGTGTAAGCAGACGCAAAAACTTTTGTCTTTCTTCATTTTTTCCAAGTGTCAGCCCCTTCGCCCTCTATTTTTCCCCTAAACACACCATTAAATAGAAGCACCATTGGCTTTCAAAATTCGAACCAAAAATAGCCTACTTCAATCAAGAATTTCCAAAAAAAATTTAACGTTCTTATCAATCAATCAATCAATCATTTTATTTTTGCCCAAATCAGCTTACATAGAAAATAAATTTGACAGCAGTGCACAAAAAAAGGAGACAATGGCAAAACGATATTCGTTAATACATGCACACGAAAAGAATTTAGTTTAAATTTGAAAATAGTGGTATGACGATCACACTATTGCACATTAATTTTAACAATCTCATTCTGAGTTAACAGAATTTTAGTTTTTGGCATTTACTTAAATAAAAGAGTTTTAACCTCTCAATTACCTTTACTTTCCATGCAATTTACCTAAGTAAAAGTAGAAGTAGTAAAAAATGTAGCAACTTAAGTAGGTATAGCACAATACTGAAAAACCTCCTCAAGTAGTTTACTTAGTTAAAACTACTTGTATGTCAATGACCATCTCTGCTATCAGCATATTAACTTGATTTATAAAGAGCATAGTTTGCTATTGCCTAAGCTACCAGCAAATAGGCCACTAAATCAGCCTCTTTAGCAATAAGTCTTGTATTTTTTAAAGTAATCACACTTATTCGATATCACATATAAATGTATCACAAAATTAATAATTGGATCTTCCTATATCTTGTACAGGGCAAGACTTTTTATAATTTTGATGCAACATAAACCATCGCGACATTATTTTGTAACATTTTATTAAAGTTAGTCATTCACTGTAGTCTTTAGGAAGTTCAATTCGTTACTCTTTTTTGTGCAAATGACCCTGCAATAGCTGCTGTCGAGCTGTGAATAGTTTTGTCTGACTATGGAGCTTTCATTGTAGATTGTTGGTTTTAGTAGTGAACAATGTGAAATGCAGCGAATGTTCAATTTATGTGTTTAGGGTTTTGGAATGATATACTATCACAAAAATAAGCTTAGCTATTTACAATTTATCTATTTGGTTGTCCAGTGTAATAACAGAGGTGGTCTAAGTAGTCTAAAAATCTACTTAAGTAAAAGTATTGTTACTAAAAAGTACTCAAGAATAAGTAGAAAGTAATGACAGGTATTTTTACCTGAACAAAAGTAAAAAAGTAACGGCAAGTTTCACTATTTAAGTAGTGAAACTAGAAAGCATTTGCGTGTTTTGAGCACTTTTCTCAAGTATCTTTCTTAAACAATCAGTGGTTTTCAGTTGGGATAACTCGTATCACATAAGATGCGCGAATTGATTTTCGAAGTTGCAAACTTCTCTGCCTGTTTATAACTTTATTTACATTACCGACCAAGTTGAAGTCTCATTTGTATGGGGCAGGAAATTGGGTCTTTATAAAAAAAGGGTCTGATGCAAGGGACACAAAGTTAGACGGTTATGCCATACCAGAGGACTATCGAAAAAGGTTACCTTAATTGAGGTTGATGACTTTTTTCTTTTGAAAAGACTTTGTAAAATTAAGTTAATTATTCTCATTGTTACTACCTTCTCTTGTAAATCTATTTGATTAGGTATAATTTTTGATTTTTGTTTTATGCTTTTGTTACAACGTTTGTTAATAGTTAAATGCAGGGCGTCAAACCATATAAAATATCTCTACGGTTCAGAATCGGGTTCAGCAAAATTTATTTTCAGCGTTTCAGTTCCGGTTCAGGTGTATTGCTTTAAAAAGGTTGCGGTTCAGGTTCGGCTCGGGTTCATCAAGGTCAAATTTTGGAGGTGCGAGTTTGGTTTGAGTTCAAGTTTTAAAGGGCGGGTTCGAATCAGGTTCGGTTCGGGTTCAAAAATAACAATGATTTAAAACTGGTTTTTTGTTCGATTTTTTTGCCTGCTTTTGTTGCACGTTTCATCGGTATTTGTTGCATTTCCTTTTTTCGTGCAGTTTTTACAAACGAATATTGCTATAAATTTAGTTGGCCAAAAAATAAAGAAACGAGCTCAGCAGAATTTTGCCTAGGTTTATGATCAATGTTTCTTTTAAACGCGAAAAAGTGCAAGTTTGTGAAAATATGTCCGGTGGATTCGCAGTTTAAATTCAACGATGCATGAAAAAATGTGGCGGTATTTGGTAATTTTTTCAGTTGGTTAAAATTTTTGCAATTTGCTAGCAAAATTTTTAACCAACGGAAAACAGTGATTAGGAATCCAAGATTGGACCAACGGCAGTACAACGTCTCACGCAAATAGCGCGTGGCTGTGACGCAACAGTGAGTGGCGGTTAGTATCTTTTACATAACAGATTGTCTCTCAAGAAATTTCCATAAAGCAAATCGAAAAGTTTGTTTTTCTTTTCCCGGCCAATTTCAATCGTAGCGAAAGAGCAATAGTTAAAAAGAATTCTCAAAGTGTAGCTTAAGACAAGACATTATTTTTCGAGGGAAGTTCGAAACTGGAAGTGATAAACATGTATATTTTTTCTTTACGCTTCAAAGCCAATTTCAATTGCGTTTGATAAGACAAAAAAGGCGCATTGCTCTCGACTTCAGTTTAGCACAAAAGAACACCATTTTTTGAGGGAGCGGTTTAGTTTTTGTTAATTACAAATAAATAATCCTCTCGTACCTGCCAGTTATAAAAACTAAAAGTAAAAAATACGACTTCTCACCAATTTTAGTTTTAAATACCCCAAAATTTTGTTTTTTAAATGAAATATAGCTGACAGCTATGTGTTGTGATAGCTTACCAGTCATGATTGAAAAGCCCTAAAACGTGAAGAAAAAAATGTGAATTTTAGTTTCGATCTCTTTGAAAACGTTTTACAATAAAATGTAGCCTATTTATGTCAACTGCATGAAAGGTAATTTGCAATACAGTAAAATTCGCCTCTAAACTTTAGGGGATTGAAAAAAATTACCGTCTGCGATTGACCATTCCAAAACTGTTTTTTTGATTCAACATTAAAGTGTATCATCTAATCACGTTTAAGGAAAAAAGGAAAAAATACTTAATAGTCAAAGATCACAGAAAGTTGTGCATTGCACAAAGAAACGTACCTTTAAAGCGTAATTGTGCGCGCTCGGTTATTGCAATCTTTTACATCTTTGGCGCCGGGTAAAGTTGGCCGGGTCCCTCAAAAATTTTATCCGGGAAGGGCAGTCCCACGCAAATCCAGTAAAACTATGTGATTTTAAATGAAGAATATACCTTAGTTTTTTTCCAGAAAGCGTCTCTAAGTGAGTGTAGCTTTATGCGTAGCTGCAAATATCAGCTTTTCAATTTTTTGCTTGACTTAAAAGCTGCGTTTACCAAACTCGCACATTTCCGCGTCCATGAATTTCTCTCTTTCCTTTACTTCGGTCAAGTTTCGAATGCTTGTCACAAACATAGAACTTCATCTATCAAATATCTGCGATCTTTTTTCTCACCTTCTTTCAATGGTTAATTAAAACTTATCAGCAGCGAAAAAAATATTTAGCCAGCTATGTTACCGCAATTATTTTCGTCGGTCATATAAACAAGCTTGAGCAGTGTCTCAAAGCTACCATTACTTTCGTCACAACACCTAGCCAGATAACAACGTTTTGCTATTTTATCGCATTAGAGACAAAACTTCCTTAAGATTAACTTGTTTGTTTTCCGTACATGGTTTTGTGAAATTAGTTGACAAGACTCTGGTGAAATTTGTTGTCGCTTATCAATAATATTGCTCTCTGAGATAAATTGAAGGAAGAAAGTAAGACTTGCATAGTTTGACGACTACATCGAAGAAAAATCTTAATTTTCTCCTTCTAAGTTATGCAGCTTTGCTCGTCAAATACTTCCGATTTTAGACGGAAAGTTTTACTTGCAATTGCATAACCCTGCCGTTTAATTGATTACGATTGAGAAATGACATTAGTTTAATTATTTTACCATCATCAAACAACAATTGAAGTTCGCCAGTAGTTTTTGTTCTGGTGTCATAGTCGTTATAACCTACCTAAAATCCCATTATTTGAAATAAGTCATATTTTTCATGTTCATGTTGCGCGTCTGCATAGAATTAGGCTAATTTTTTATTTACATGCAACGTCGACCTGACATTCTAAAATGTTTACGAATTACTTTGCTCATGTCGCAGAGTTTGAGTGACCAAATTGATCTTATTGAATAGAAATAACCAGGTATTTCGCCGCGACCGACGGGTAACCGATAGGCTACTTGTTTGTGAACTTTTTTGGGGATGATGCAATCACTCGAATTATTACGTAAGAAAGTAAAATAGTCTCCAAGGGTAAATGCCGTCAACGGAAAAATTTCGTTTCATACCATACTGTAATGTATTTTTCAAATTACGGTGCAATAAAACTTTAACAAATTGTAACTGCAACGCTTATTTTTTTATCTCTTACAAACAATAAAGATACGTATTATTTTGGTGGTAAATTTTATCGTCAAATATTTGGTGTTGCAATGGGCTCACCTATTTCCGTCATAATCGCAAATTTAGTGAAGGAGAATGTAGAGGAAGGAGCAATGTCAACCTTTTTTAACCCACCCAAATTTTGGAGGAGATATGTTGATGACACGTTTGTTATTATTAAAAAAATAGAGGTTGATGAATCTTACAATCATATTAATAACTTTGAAGCCAGTATAAAATTTACCATAGAACATGAGACCAACAATTCTATACCTTTTTTGGATGTTTGTGTTACTCGAGAAGCTAGTGGGGGGTTAATGACAAAGATTTATAAAAAGCCAACGCACACTAACAGATATCTAAATTTCAACTCAGCGCATTCCATGAGTCAGAAGCAAGGACTGGTAAAGTGTCTTTTAAAAAAGAGCTCAATCACAATTAAATTCCAAGCGGGCAAATAAAACATTCGAAAGTACAAAAATTATGGAAGCTTTAAAAAAGAATGATTATCTCAAATGATTTCTAAAACGCACAGTTAGAAGTTTGAAAAGAAAAACAAATTTATCGTTAGCCAATAACAAGGAAATTAAAACACGTGTTGTGCTGCCTTATGTTCCAAGATACTTTGACGCTTTGTCAAAAATTTTAAGAAACGTGGGAATTTTGGTTTATAGCAAACCGCATTTAACTTTAAAAGACATTTTACTAAAAGCAAAAGACTCGGTGTAAAGGTCATCCAGACCTGGTGTAGTTTACCAGATTCCTTGTCGAGATTGCACTGGTATCTATATTGGGGAAACTGAGCGGGGTTACAAAACAAGATTGGTTGAACATAAAAGGGATTTGAGGCCAGCAAATCTGGAAAAAGCTGATGACAACGATTTTAATAAAAAAACGGCATTGGTTAAGCATGTCATCACCAAAGATCACCGAATTGACTGGGATCATAGCAAAATTTTAACCTTTGAAACAGATTTTACCAAACGCCGATTTCTTAAATCTTTTTTTATTCATAATTCTGAAAATGCAATCAATGATAAAGAAAATTGTTTTTATTCTGAAATTTATGATAATTTGGCGTAATCTACAGTTGTTTATTATTCGCCTTTAAACTTTTTGTTTTGCCTTTTTCTTTCGATTGCGTACCACACTATTTATATTGCCTCACTCGTGCTTTCGTTTATTATATTATTAGTCCTGATGAAAAACAGTTGTATAGCTGTTCGAAACGCTGACGGATATTGAAGATTTTTGCATGCTCGGTAAAAACTTGTATCTACTTGAATAAACGTTATCATTACCAGAAGAGCTAAATAAAATGAATTTATCAAATATACCTGGTAGCCAGAATAACAGTATATTCAGTTTGATCAGACTTTTTTGCGAAAAAATGTTGTGGTCAAAAAATCGAAAGCATGTGTTAAGTCTACAAAAAAGCAGCAACTAGATTGTTTTTTGTCAACGCTCTTTAATAAATCATCGAATACAGCATTTATTGCCTGAGAAGTTAAGACGTTACTTTAAAAGCCAAATTGATTCCGAGAAAGTAAATTGGATTTGAGGAGATAGCTGTAGATCCGTTTGTAAACTAATTTTTTTTAAATTTTTCTAAAGGAGTACAGAAGTGGTATTGGTAGGTAGTTTGAACAGTTTATTGGATTAGCTTGCTTGTGTGCGGGAATCAGTTCAGCGACTTTTGCAGCATTAGGAAATACACCCTTGCATACACGCAAGTTGCATATTTCACTGATAGCTGCAGCTATAACAGAGTTGGCTATTTTGATAAAAGTATGTCAATATCACTATCCAAAGTTGCTTTTTTAATATCTAGAGATTTTGTTATATCTTCGAATTCTTGTGGAGATGTCGGAGAAATAAAAAAGAATGAGGGCAAAAGCTTTTATTTCAATCCAAATTAAGATTAGGTGGTGTAGTGATATTTTTTGATCTTTTTCCTATTTTGACAAAGTAATTGCATCATTTAAAAAAATTTCAAATTTCTGAAACTTGTCAGATAATTAAACAAGATGACCATATACTACACAAAAACTAAATTTCTCGATTGTAATTACAAGGATATAATAAAGCTTCGTTATCATGGAGTTGATTAACGTTTTTATTAATGCTGGTATTTAGCGTTAGTTTAACATAGACTTCAACACCCGCAGCATTAGACTTACTTTCACTGTGAAAAAGTGTGTAACCTTGAATTTCAGTGTTCATGGTTAGTTGGTCGCTTCTGAGCTTGACTTTGCTGATCATAATTACACCGTAAATCTCGGCCTATAAGTCGACCTAGTTTTTTGTAGACAAAAATTCATGATTTAAGCCTAAAAAAACTAGACGTGGCGTATAAGTCGTCTCGTGATTTTCTGGACAATTTATTAGGCTTGAAACGTCGACTTATAGGCTGGGATTTACGGCAGATCAGGTGCGCAATTAAGTAGATGAAGATACGAGCGTAATTTATCGATGTTTTTTGAAGGCTGGTGGTATCAAAATGAATCAAAGAAGCATTACTTTTTATTTGTGATTGCATTAAGTAGTGAAGTTAGCGATTACGTATTATGACAATTTGTATTCGCTAGAAAATTTATTGGAGGGTTGTCGCACCACTTATCCTTCAGAGTCATTGTTAATTATGTCATTTAAAGAATTCAAGTTGTGAAGGATTGTATGACTATAGCTTTGCTGGAAAGAGTCAGCAGTTTGTTGAGTTGCAGGCATTTGCAAATTTAGTAATGAATTTAGTAAGTTCGGAACTGTGCTAGTTTGCGGGTCAACAACACACGCGTTTGCAATTATAATGGCGGAAGTTTGACAACAGTTTTGATAGTTGCAAACGTTACCGCCGCTTTTGGCATGCTCACAGCAAACCAGATGTCAAGTGGCTGTAACCATACAGAGCACGCAATCATTAAAGTAGGTTTGCAATTAACATCAGTACAATTAACGCTACAATTTATAATTCTTTTCAAGTTAGAAACCGTTATTATTTTCAAAAGAGGCCATTAGCGGGAAAACATAACCCAAACAGTATCAAAGTTATGCTAACCCATCATTATTATTGCGAATGTTAAAGTGTAATGGAGTGTCACGTTTGCAATAGAATTTTGATCCTATCTCAACTTAACTTTTTTTTAAATTGAGGCGACGTATAATATCGCTCGAATAATTAGGTCTGGCTGCAACTTAATAGTTAGGAAAAGATTGGTTTCTACTAAAATACTTTGAACCACGTCAAGAACAGAACAATATATTTACAGAAATAATACTTTGAGACTTCAAACTCCTTCGCTCGACTATCACAAAACTAATCACTATAATATACAAAAGTAACCAAAAAAGTTCGGTCCGTTTTCAAATGAAAAAAAAGGAAAACTTTTAACAGTATATGTAACTTATATTTAGTCTTCAAAATAATAGCGTGTGCGGAACCCACTTGCTCAACTTATACGCCTTACCTAGGCGGTGCAGGTGAAGTCTAACTGTTTCATCAGAGACGTTGAATTGTCTTGCAAGCTCACCACACGTTGACTACTGTCCTCTTCAATGGCCGCCTTCAGGGTTCTGTCATTCAAGACCTGTGGTCGTCCACTGCGGAACTCATCACGGAGGGACAATCTCCCGACTTGAATTTTTGAAACCAACGCCTTGCAGTTCGTTCATTCACAGCGCTATCCCCAAACACTTGATATATGCGGCAACTTGATGTAGCTGCTGATAAACCCACTTCGAAGTCTTAAAGCAAACAGATTCAAACGAGATCTTTTGACCCTTCCATTCTTCCTTACAGTTGTCCGGCTTATAACTGTCGGCCAGGTATAATACGCGCGTTTTTATAACGCCTGATGTTCCTCCTTTCGGCTGTCCGAATTTGAAAACAATTGCTTTCGGCTGTCGGCTGTCCGAATTTGAAAACAATTGCTACACGCATTGCGTACTTATTTCAACTTCATTTAATAGCTTTCCAAAAAGCGGATAGAACTTTTTTGGTTACCTTATAACAATCAAGAAACAGCCAAAAACTAATTCCACAAATAATCGTTCAATACTCGTCACGTTAATAGAATCCACAATAAATTATCAAAAATCTTGTTAGTGGTACATAATTTTAATATAGCTTTGAAAACAGCTGTTTGAGCCATAACCTTTTCGTGACGCTCTTGCCAGTGGCAAAATCGCGTCAAAAGGGAAGATCTAGAGTGAATAAGTGTTTTATGTGGTTAATTTGGACGTTAGGCAATCAAGACGAGCCAATGATAGTGCTTGTATTGTAAAGCGCGCCAAAGAATCAAGAAAATATTACTGGACAATGGCTATCCTAAAAACGTCATCAACGCCCGGATCACCAAGAAAATCGCTCAGTTTTCCACCTTTAAGCAATTCGGCCCAGAAAAGTTCCCGGTGTACTTGAGGGTCCCTTGGATTGGTAAGCCCTCCACAAACTTAAAAAAACAAGTCAAAACCGTCGTGGAAAGCTGCTATGGTTCTGTCAGCACCCGCTTGGTTTTTACGTGAAAGCGAATGCAGTCCCGTAGCACTCCAACTTCGGGCCCCCCCCCCCAAAGTAAGCGCAAGAGCCCCTGCGCACAGGTCATATCACTTTAGAGGTGTAAAATTGAAAAGCTGCATTAAGAAAATACACCACAATTTGTACATAAGTAAACAGGCTAATGTCAGAATAAAGCATGCCGATACCGAAGGTGCAAGTCATAAAAAATTCGGCACCGATGCCAGAGTTCAGTAGGACATTTATGCAGACACTGCGAAACGAAAGCAATGACACTGAAAAACATGAAAAAGTTATAAAAACACAGTATCATTTAAATAGTCTGGAGCGAACCTTTTTGTTCGCAAATGCTGTTATGACATTGTCATAATCAAGAGATCGGGCGCAGTCATTTTCGATTGACAACATGGCTAATGAAGATAGTCTACTGTCTGTCATAGACGTTCTATTAAAAGTTTTGATCAGTTTCAATTTGCTGAAGCTTCTTTCAGCGCTGGCAACAGTCACGGGGCAAGTTAGTAAGATTTGAAGTGCGATGTACACATTCGGATACAATTCAAATAAATGAGTCTTTAGAAGATAGTTCAGAAAGTCTTGAGCCGTATTGAGATTGCGTTTTTTTTGTAAAATTAAAACAAACCGCTGTAGCTCAGCGCTCATTTCATCAGAATCAATGTCACCGAACCTTTTTTGGAACTCTTTACAGCAAGTAAGAAGAGCATTTTCTTGTTGCACAAGCAAAAGTTTGTCTCGTGTGTACAAAAACGAAAAGGCGGAAGAAACCTCACGTGACAAATTAAAGCGCTCCTTTATTGACATAATAGCCTGGTCTACTAATGGATAGAAAAAGTTGCTTTTAAATTTCAGTTCAGGAGTAGCTCGTTGTTCCTCTTCACCTTGGTAATCAAACAATCTTCTTTTCTTTCCACTTCTTGACGGAGGAAAAGAAGGATCAATATCCAATTCCTGTGCTATTTCAACAGCAGATGTTGCGGCACTGTCATAACCCGTTGTGCGATAGTTTTGCAAAAACTTTTCAGTTGCCTGGATTTCCGTTTCCATTGTATGAAGGGAGACTCCATACGATTGAAGAATCTTGCTTGCTTTATTGACTTGGAATAGGATATCATACCAAATAAACACCGACAAAAGAAAACTCCATTTTGATAAATGAGCTATCAACGATTTTGTTTCTGAGGCAGCTCTTCCATCTTTTCTTTCTATGGAAATGGCTTCCAAGTCTTTCAATGCCAGCAACACCTCTTTTAAATTGTATCGAAGAGGTTTGATGCATTTAATTCTGCTTTCCCAACGAGTATCAGATTGTGACTTTATGGACAGCTCCACATGTTTCTTCAAAATTTCCCAACGCTGAGCAGAGGAAGAAAACAGCACATACAACCTTGTAAGTACTCCAAAAAATGTCAATGCTTCCGTCGATCAATTAGCACTGTCAACAACAACTAAGTTAAGGGTATGGTTTGCACAGGGCACGTAAACAGCTTTGGGATTGATGTCTAGCATTCTTGCTTGGACCCCAGAATGTTTTCCTTTCATGTTAGCACCATTATCACATGACTGACCTCGACAATCAGACAATTCGAGTTGCAGTTCGGTCGCTTTTTCTAAGAAAGCGTCCAACAAGCCTTTCCCAGTACTGTCACTTATTCTCAAGTAGCCAAAAAATGTTTCTTTAACAACAGCAGCTTCTTCATTACATAGTACATAACGGAGAATGACAGACATTTGTTCATGATGTGACATATCTGGAGTGCAGTCCAAAATTATAGAAAAATATTTTGCCAATTTCAATTGCTGTAAATTTTCTTTTTCAACTTCTGTCGCTAGCAATTCAATTAGTTCATTTTGTATGGTAGGACTCAAATAGTGATCTTTAGTGTTTTTATTCTTGATTCTGTCTTGAAGCTCTTTTAGGATCGGATCTCTTCTTGCCAAAAGCTCAAATATACCCAGAAAATTTCCATTGTGAGGAGATCCTAAGACTTCTTCAGATCCTCTAAAAGCAAGATTCCTTTCCGATAGAAACAAGGCAATGTCGATAAGTCTCTCTAAAACATTTCTCCAAAAACGTCTTTCATTGAAAAAAATATTCATCTCGCGTTTGTCGATAGTGGATGAATTTCTTATCCCTTCAGCTAGCAACATCCATTGACTGCAGCATTCTTGATGGGAAATGCCGTTTTCATGGTCTTTCAGTTTTTTCGAAAAACCCTCCCATGTATTTATACCACTACAAAAGGGGCTTATTGTTTTTCCAAATAGCTTACAACAAAAGCAAAAAAACTTGATCTGATTCCCCAGAATAAACTAGCCACGACCGTGAAACACTTTCACCATTAGGTAACACACGTTTATAATGGTTGGAGGAAAAACGTCGCCTTGGAGTTGTGTTATTATATGGAAAATTCATTATTAGTTGATGTGGTCCACGCTTTACTATATCACATCGTTGAGCATCAGAAATACTTTCAGGCCATTTACAGGGGTAAATTGAGATTTAGTTATTTTTGATATTGAAGGTTGCGTATTGGCAGGTAAATCACAACTTACATTTTCTGGAAATTCACAATCACTTTGATGCTGATCGTCATAGTCTTCTATTTCTTGTACACTATAGTTTTCTTCATCCCTCTCGGTACTAGTGCCAGGTCTACTCTGCTCAGTAATCTTGAAAAAATCTGTCATCTTGGGCAATTTCGCTACAGCATCTCGAGCAGTGGCTGCTTCTTTTCTCTTTTGAGCACCACTTTTTGAACGTTTCATTCTATACAATGTCAATAAAATACTTTATCTGCGCTCTGCAGTGTATATATATTGTCCCGGTATTTATAGCCAAACAGAATTCCAGACCATTCTATGATTGTTGCGTAACAACGGCATTGTTACGTCAATCGAATATTCAAGATTCTACCAGAAAATCAATGGAAATATTCTAGATTCTGCGAGATAAAATGACGTTGCATTCACTTATGATGTCACAAGCCAATTTCTTCCTACAGTTTAAATCGGTTGTAAACAAGTCTGCTGAACTGAAAATAGTCACGTAGCCAAAAAGCAATTTCAGACTAACTTGGGCCCCCAAAGTTGGCCTGGGCCCCCCCAATTGGGGGTTTGGGGGGCGGCTGCTACGTCTCTGAGCGAATGCTATCTGTGGCCCGCAAAGATGTTCTACCTACCATTCAGAAAAGTTTTGTCACATATGAATATAAATGCCACTGTGATAGTCGGTACGTGGGGCGAACATCTCAACGGCTACAGGATTGCATCAAGCAACATGTTCCGCAATGTTTAAGACAGCAATTGACCCGTCCACGCCGATCTCAACCACACAGATCGTGCAAACGAAAGGACACCATACCGGATTGTGACTCTGCCATTGGTCAACATCTTTTAGAAAATGATCAATGTACATTAAACTGTGATAACAAGCGGTTTTCAATCCTCGCCACAGCAGGCAGCTCTTTCCATCTTAATCTCTTAGAGGCTACTTATATCAAGACCCAACGTCTGGTGTTATGCAAACAGAAAGAGTTTGTTTACACTCTCAAACTCTTTCGATAATTGCAGCATTTGGCCTCCTGCTCTGCTTTCTCTAACTTTCGCTATTGCGAAATTTTTTTTGGCGCGCTTTACAATACCAGCACTATCGTTGGCTCGTCTTGATTGCCTAACGTCTAAATTAACCACATAAAACACTTATTCACTCTAGATCTTCTGTAAATATTGTTACAACATCTAATGCTTTAAATCCACTGTTTCGCGTAGCCAATCTGTGATTTGAACCCGCTTGGTGTCGTTGTTATGTTTGTTTCACTTGAGGTATTGTTTTTATTGATTAGTACTTACATTTGGCAAAGTTGACCCTCAAGCGACGCTGCAAAAACTGCCTTCTTATCACATCTTACATCATTCTCAAGTAGACACGTAGCAGAAAGGATTACGTTGTTTTGTAAACCTCCACGTTTGAGTAAAAGACGAAAACTGTCTAAAGAAGCTTGTAAGAACCCTAGTAGAAAAAGTTGGATAAGTTGTTCTTTGTTGATTGTCTTTGTGGAGCTGTAGTAAAGAAGTTACTTGGGGGTCAAACTAGCTTGAAACCGCTACGCTGCAACATCGCTACACCGCTGCATCGCTACAACGCCAACGTCGCCAAACGCCAACAACGCCACCACCATCCCATTTTGTTTTTCTGTCAATTGTAAAACCTTAATTTCAAGTTTCAGTTCTTTATCGTCAATATACGTTTATCAAAAAATTAGTGCACGAAAGTTTAGGCGACAGAAGAAAGGAAGTTCAAGGGGCGCGTTTTATGTATTTTGTTAAACAGCTTCACAACAATCTGTCTCGGGTTCGGAGACTACCCCAAAGGTCTCTGTTCCACAAACCCGTTACATCTTCCCTTTTGACGCGATATTGCCACTGATGAGAGCGTCACAAAAAGCTTTTGGCTCTAACAGCTTTTTCAAAGCTATGTTAATAAATTATCACAGAACAACAGACCTTTATTTTACTCTGTCAATCTCTCTCTCTCTGTTCCCACTACAATGCTCCTAATGAATCATAAAAATCTCGTCGCTTTATAAATAAATCAAAAAAAAATAATCCAGAAAACGCTAGAGCAACATCACGTGAAAAAAGAAAAAAGCACCGCTAATAAGTTATAGACTGAAACTTTATAGATTAAAGTTGTAACTGGAATCAGTCAATATTAGAACTCACACTTTATCAACAAATCAATTTCGCTACAATAGCATCTTGAGTGTTCTGTAAAGCAATCGCAATGATAAATAATATTTACTTACGTCAAGTTGAAACGGACAGGCTCACAAAAATAACTTTATAATTATCACGAACTGACTGCAACAAGAAAACATTGCACACTTTAAGCTGGTACAACGATATGAAGTTTTCCCAACCGGAGCTGCTAAGTAACTAGAAAATTTAACAGGTTGCCAGAGTAATACATATAATAACGATTATGACAAGGTATTACTAATAATCAGATTACGTAAAAAATATAATAATGAAATACTGCAGGCGCAACAAACAGTTTATATAGATGAAGAAACTATTACAATAAATTTATAATGCAAAATGAAAGAGAAATAACTAAACAGTGGCAATAAAAAGGCGTCAAAAAATTTGTGGTAATAAAGTTATATCTATATTTATCGTAGCTTTTAATTTTTTGATCCATTTGCTTTCGCTAATATCAAGGTCATGGTAATATCTAGGTTTCTGTAAAAATATGACGTGGTAGCATTCAGAAATGTCTGGGTGAGAACTAATGAAGTTTTTGTGATAATTATGGAAATGAACTAGAAGAGCAGTTTTATCAGTATGATTTTGTGTGTTACTATTTTTCCAAAATGTACGGTGATTAGTCCATCCAATTGAAAATTTGTTTTTCGTTTGTCCAACGTAAATTTGATGACATAATTTGCATTGCGCTGCGTATATTACATAGTTGTCACAAGTAAGGCGTTGTGTGAGAAATAATTTTTTGTTGTTTTCAGTAGTAATGAAACTTGTAGATATTACCATATTAGAGTTATTACCGTGTTTGCCACATAAGGAGCATTTATTGCATGGTTGGGAAATGCCATTACGATCATCGTCTTTGGTGGTGTTGTGTGCAATATATTGATAATTAATTAGTATTTCGCGGAAAGTGGGAGGGTTTTTATAAATTACTAAAGCAGAGGGAACAAGTTTTTTTCTGTTTTGTCAAAAGAAATGAATTTTGTAAAAGAGGTAGCCCAAACAAGTTTTTTAGATTCAACTTGTTGACTACTAGTAGTACTGTCAGGACTAAAACAATTTTTTTACATAACTAATAAGTTATGTAACCGGCAAACGAAAATCTTCGAAGAACTAGATTTACTAGAGCAGCGCTTCTCAACCGATGGGCCGCGAAGGTCCTTCAGGTGGGCCGCGAAACGTTCTGCCATAAATTAAAGATTTTTTTGGAAAAATTGTAAATTACGAAAGCTAAAAATGTACTATAAACTTAACACTTTCGTTTTGTAGCAACTTCCTTCCTGGAATAAATGATGGTTCTGAAACAAATTTTTCATGAAGTGGACCCCAAAACAAAGTCTCGGCGAAAAGTGGTCCATCACATCAAAAAGGTTGAGAAGCACTGTACTAGATCACTCTGGAACTTATTACGTTATAAAAAGTTGTGACGCAAGAAAGGCGTGTTTGTAGCAAATCTAAATGCAAAGGGAAAAACGGTCTTTTTTTTCGATCAACAGCCGAGCGAACAAAATAATACGGCAAAACAAAGCGATAAAATTGTAGCAACTATGCATACATGAAAACTATTCTTACAAGACAAATTTCCTTATTCGTGACATACGCCCCCCTAAGAATATTATAATAATAATATTAAAACTACGAATCAAGAAATTTGCGAGTCCAATTCAATACTAAGAACCTTAATCATGCATAAATATAAATTCGATTACCATATCTTACACGTAAAGTATAGCACAAACAATACACATAAACACAGCACAATTAGTTCATCACGCGACTATGATAATCAGTCGCTACATTATCTTTTCCAGGAATGTCTTGTACAGTATAATCGTACCCTTGTAAAGCCAGGGCCCATCACATTATGCCGTCGTTCTGATACTTGGTTTTGTTTACATATGCAAGGGGCTGGTGGTCAGTTTGTGAAATAAACGGCTTGCCAGCTAAGTATAGCCGGAACTTTGTTATGCCCCACACAATACCCAAACATTCCTTTTCTAAAGTTGAATATTTGGTCTCAGCTGGCGCGAGTTTCTTGCTGACATATGCCACTGGATACAGTCTCTCGTCATGTTGTTGCATGAGGGCGGAACCCAACCCCCAGTTCGTAGTTTGAACGGCTTGCTATGATTTGGCAGCTTTAAAATTGATCGTTTCAATAAACAGTTTCGCCAGCTGCTGAAGGCCCTTTCTTGAGCTTGACCCCATTGAATCTTGTTTGGTTGTCTCTTGCGCGTTAAATCAGTCAATGGCGCTGCAACTGCTGCAAATGTGGGGATGTGTGCGCGGTAATAATTCGCTAACCCCCAAAACGATCGTACCTCCTTCTTCGTAGTCGGTCTTCGTGCCGTACGAATTTTCTCTAAATTGTTCTCATTGTCGTTCACACTCAAATCTTCATTTCCCCTTATAATCCCGGTACAAACATCACAAGACATTTCCTGGTTATTGTCCGAATTTTGTTGTGGTGCTCCGTCCTGGTCAGCTCTTTCGATATATTTCTTTAGCATGTTTGCATGAAACGTTTTCACCTTCTTATTCACTTCTACCCGACGATCATTACCTTTTCCGCACCTACTCATTATCTCATAAGGCTCTTTCCACTGCATCAAAAGCTTGTTTGTGTCCGTCGGCAGTAGCAAGAGTACCTTGTTGCCTTCTTGGAATTCTCTTCTTTTAGCTCTTCTGTCATACAGCGTTTTGTTTTTCTTCCGGCTCTTTAGCAGCTCCTTCTGGGCAATGTTTATGGTGTTGTCCAAACGTTCTCGCAGTTCCAAAACACACTGGTAGCTCGTCTTGATTTCTGCCCCATCTGTCTCTCCTGTTCACAACTCCTTGAACTGGTCCGCGTACTGTCCTCCCATACAACAATTCAAACGGTGAAAATCCGGTGGCCTCCTGTGGCGCTTCTCTGTACGCGAATAATAAGAGGTTTACAAAACAATGCCACTGGCGAGGCTGCTCATTACACAAACGTTTGAGCGTTTTCTTAAGTGTATCATTAAAACGTTTAACCAATCCATTGCAAATAGGGTGATATGGCATAGTTGTTAATCGCTTTATAGACAGCAGCCTTGATACTTCCTCCATGCATTTCGATACAAATTGCGTGGCAAGATCACTCAGGACTTCCTCCGGCATTCCTAGACGACCGTAGATATCCAGCAATGCTTCCGCCACTGTCTCTGTTTCAATATTCTTGAGTGAAACGGCTTTAGGGTATCTAGTTGCATAATCTACTAAGGTCAGGATATATCGATGTCCCTTCTCGCTTGGAGGCGAAATCGGTCCAACTAAATCCACGGCGACCCTTCTAAACGGCATATCAATCAAGAGCATATCCCTTAGTTGCACAAGGGGAACGGACCCTTTAGCAGTCGTCTTATGACATACATCACGTGATCTACAGAAACTAGTAACATCATCTTGCATGCCAGGCCAGTAGAAATTTGTTTGAATACGGTCTTTAGTCTTTTTTATCCCAAGATGTCCTCCAAAAATAGAGTGGTGGGCGACTTCCATATCCTTTCTCCTCAATGTTTTCGGTACCATAATCTGTTTTGAGCACTCACCTAATGTATCAACTCGGCTCCGAATCCTGTATAAGATACTCCTACGCTTTTAATACTTTATTTTGTAGTCTCCTTTTCTAACAGCATCCTTCAGGTCCACGTATTTTTCCAGAGTTGTGTCGGTTCTATATTCGATTAGACAAGCCAGAAAACACTCTGAACGACTTTAAATGACGAGAAAACCTTTCATCATTTTCAGCAAAGACATAAAACGACTTGGTTTAATTGCCACAATTAAAAGAGTGTGCGCTCTCACAATTTCCGCGAAAGGGCAACTCTTGATCAATTAGGAAACAAATTCCTTTAATGAGAATCTTCAACTTTTCTCGATTTTCTTTAACTTTAAAATGGTGAAGGTTGATATTAAGTTTCTGCTGGTCATTTAAAGCCAAATCAATTCTAGAAGTTCCAAAAATTTCCAATTTGATTTTGAATGTAAATATTGAATTTCTCGTGCTTGCTGATTTGGGCATACACCGCGAGTTTCTTCTTGAGCTCGCTTGGTTGACGATAAACCACCTCGAATGCCAAACTTCGAGATTTATTGACGTTACCCTAAATGAACGTAAAATAACAAGCAATATGCTCCTGCAAATGGATCTAATCACAACTTCACACTAAAAACAAATAACTTTCAGAAGGACGAGCTGGAATATGAAAGCCAGAAACACAATAGCTGTAGATAGGATATCCGAGGCTCAAATTTATCGCTTAACACTCGCCAAAAGTTATAAATACAATAGTAATCAAAGTCAGAAATCAAAAAAAAAACATTAGCTTAGACATAAACTGTAGTTACCATTGCTACGAATGCTTCGACTACCCTAAAACCAATTTTAAACAAGTGTCTAGCTTCTTGAACGACAAAATTACAATTGATCTACTACAACTGTCAAGATAATTATATTGATTGTAAAGCCACGTTACATGATCTGATGCGTTAGGGCGGTTAGGCAACCATGCAAAGCAAGGTTGATTGCGTAAATAATGAATTGCAGGCAAGCATGGAAAATCAGTGAAAAAAACGTAAAAAAGCACGAGTAGATCAAATCCAAGGCTTCTCGGCGAATTCTTCAAGTCACAAAACCCAGTTTCAGTCCAAACATTACCATTGCTTGAAAAAAAGAGATAGGAAAAGCAGAAATCACGATTTCTTAGAGCACAACCGCACAACCATTTTTTGCTTGTGTACCACTCCCTCAGGAAGGAGCGGTTTATTTTGTTTGTCCGGTTGTTTGAAGCAAATGTTTTGGATCTGGAATAAGCCTTCCTCAATATGTGACTTCAACTTTAAATTGGAGGCTTAGTTTTGAATACCTCTCAGTTTTTTATACTTAATCTTCCTCCATTTTACTTAAACTTACAGTGTAGTCGGAAACCAATTTAGTACACTACGCAATGCGCTTATTTCAACTAGGTGAAGAAAAGTGTGTTTTAACTCTTTTCTAAGACGTCAAATTTGAAGCATACCTCAAAATTATCAGTATTATATGCGTGGCTATTTTTCCGAAGAAAAAACAAACATCATACAGTTTATGAAACTTCCATTATCTGTGAGGAGGCAGAACTCGATTGTGCCGCACCTCGCGTATTTCAGCGATTTTGAGCACAAAATCGTTTGACCTGAACAGCGTCATAGGAATAGCAACGATTGTAAAGCTAAGTTCGGCTGTAAAAATGGCAGACAAAGCTGGCACCAGAAAAAATCCTCCTTTCCATTGTTTGTTTCTGTTTCGCCACAATTGCTTCTCCTCACCGGACATCCCTGTTTTGCAGTAAGTGATACATCTTTGTATCTGTCCCATTTTCCAGTTCTTAGCTGTGACAAAGAAACTACGAAAGTGAGAATTGTATTTGATTCAGCAGCTACTTGCAACGGCGGTGGGTTCAACGACTATGCCAATCGTGGACCGAAGTTACAAAATGAGTTGTTTGAAATTCTTATTGAATTTCAAAGATTTCCGATAGCGTTGGTTTGTGGTTTTTCAGAAAAGTATCTTCAAGTAGGTACAGGGGACTTTGATAAAAAGCTCATCGGTTTTTGTGACGGAATCACGAATGCGGTCGGTCTTCGAATGTCTACAAATGTCAACGAGTTGTGTTTGGGGTGAATGCTTTACCGTTTTTGACTCAGGTAATTTTAAAACATTATGCTAAAACAGCTGCTCCAGAGTTTTACCAATCGAGTAATGCTTATTAATAATGCTTATTAAATGCAACATATAAGAATGACACTACGACATCACTAAAAAATGGACTAGCGCTCTACAGCTCTACCAGGAAATGGTAACGCTATTAGAACAAGCAAATATGCATCCTCACCAATTCAGAAACTCTGTTGCAAGCCCTTTTAAAATAAGCTGGGAAAATGAGATGTGACATCGGAGATGAATCCTTACCTGCGGTAAAGACTTTACGAGTAGCTTGGGAAGCTGAAACTGATTAGTTAGTGCTTTCTGGAAAAAATTTAACCGGCTTCAAGGCCAACAGCAAAAACAAATTTTTAAACCTCGTAGTTAAACTGTTTGATCCCTTAGGACTATTAGTTTCTTGCATTGTGAGAGCAAAGATATTAATACAAGAGTTATGAATGGCTGCACTCGATTGGAATAAGCCGCTAGAAACATCTACGCAGAAAAGAATTGAGAAAATTAATTGAAGGATCCCAATCAGTCCCGTAGCACTCCAACTTCGGGCCCCCCCCCAAAGTAAGCGCAAGAGCCCCTGCGCACAGGTCATATCACTTTAGAGGTGTAAAATTGAAAAGCTGCATTAAGAAAATACACCACAATTTGTACATAAGTAAACAGGCTAATGTCAGAATAAAGCATGCCGATACCGAAGGTGCAAGTCATAAAAAATTCGGCACCGATGCCAGAGTTCAGTAGGACATTTATGCAGACACTGCGAAACGAAAGCAATGACACTGAAAAACATGAAAAAGTTATAAAAACACAGTATCATTTAAATAGTCTGGAGCGAACCTTTTTGTTCGCAAATGCTGTTATGACATTGTCATAATCAAGAGATCGGGCGCAGTCATTTTCGATTGACAACATGGCTAATGAAGATAGTCTACTGTCTGTCATAGACGTTCTATTAAAAGTTTTGATCAGTTTCAATTTGCTGAAGCTTCTTTCAGCGCTGGCAACAGTCACGGGGCAAGTTAGTAAGATTCGAAGTGCGATGTACACATTCGGATACAATTCAAATAAATGAGTCTTTAGAAGATAGTTCAGAAAGTCTTGAGCCGTATTGAGATTGCGTTTTTTTTGTAAAATTAAAACAAACCGCTGTAGCTCAGCGCTCATTTCATCAGAATCAATGTCACCGAACTTTTTTTGGAACTCTTTACAGCAAGTAAGAAGAGCATTTTCTTGTTGCACAAGCAAAAGTTTGTCTCGTGTGTACAAAAACGAAAAGGCGGAAGAAACCTCACGTGACAAATTAAAGCGCTCCTTTATTGACATAATAGCCTGGTCTACTAATGGATAGAAAAAGTTGCTTTTAAATTTCAGTTCAGGAGTAGCTCGTTGTTCCTCTTCACCTTGGTAATCAAACAATCTTCTTTTCTTTCCACTTCTTGACGGAGGAAAAGAAGGATCAATATCCAATTCCTGTGCTATTTCAACAGCAGATGTTGCGGCACTGTCATAACCCGTTGTGCGATAGTTTTGCAAAAACTTTTCAGTTGCCTGGATTTCCGTTTCCATTGTATGAAGGGAGACTCCATACGATTGAAGAATCTTGCTTGCTTTATTGACTTGGAATAGGATATCATACCAAATAAACACCGACAAAAGAAAACTCCATTTTGATAAATGAGCTATCAACGATTTTGTTTCTGAGGCAGCTCTTCCATCTTTTCTTTCTATGGAAATGGCTTCCAAGTCTTTCAGTGCCAGCAACACCTCTTTTAAATTGTATCGAAGAGGTTTGATGCATTTAATTCTGCTTTCCCAACGAGTATCAGATTGTGACTTTATGGACAGCTCCACATGTTTCTTCAAAATTTCCCAACGCTGAGCAGAGGAAGAAAACAGCACATACAACCTTGTAAGTACTCCAAAAAATGTCAATGCTTCCGTCGATCAATTAGCACTGTCAACAACAACTAAGTTAAGGGTATGGTTTGCACAGGGCACGTAAACAGCTTTGGGATTGATGTCTAGCATTCTTGCTTGGACCCCAGAATGTTTTCCTTTCATGTTAGCACCATTATCATATGACTGACCTCGACAATCAGACAATTCGAGTTGCAGTTCGGTCGCTTTTTCTAAGAAAGCGTCCAACAAGCCTTTCCCAGTACTGTCACTTATTCTCAAGTAGCCAAAAAATGTTTCTTTAACAACAGCAGCTTCTTCATTACATAGTACATAACGGAGAATGACAGACATTTGTTCATGATGTGACATATCTGGAGTGCAGTCCAAAATTATAGAAAAATATTTTGCCAATTTCAATTGCTGTAAATTTTCTTTTTCAACTTCTGTCGCTAGCAATTCAATTAGTTCATTTTGTATGGTAGGACTCAAATAGTGATCTTTAGTGTTTTTATTCTTGATTCTGTCTTGAAGCTCTTTTAGGATCGGATCTCTTCTTGCCAAATGCTCAAATATACCCAGAAAATTTCCATTGTGAGGAGATCCTAAGACTTCTTCAGATCCTCTAAAAGCAAGATTCCTTTCCGATAGAAACAAGGCAATGTCGATAAGTCTCTCTAAAACATTTCTCCAAAAACGTCTTTCATTGAAAAAAATATTCATCTCGCGTTTGTCGATAGTGGATGAATTTCTTATCCCTTCAGCTAGCAACATCCATTGACTGCAGCATTCTTGGTGGGAAATGCCGTTTTCATGGTCTTTCAGTTTTTTCGAAAAACCCTCCCATGTATTTATACCACTACAAAAGGGGCTTAGTGTTTTTCCAAATAGCTTACAACAAAAGCAAAAAACTTGATCTGATTCCCCAGAATAAACTAGCCACGACCGTGAAACACTTTCACCATTAGGTAACACACGTTTATAATGGTTGGAGGAAAAACGTCGCCTTGGAGTTGTGTTATTATATGGAAAATTCATTATTAGTTGATGTGGTCCACGCTTTACTATATCACATCGTTGAGCATCAGAAATACTTTCAGGCCATTTACAGGGGTAAATTGAGATTTAGTTATTTTTGATATTGAAGGTTGCGTATTGGCAGGTAAATCACAACTTACATTTTCTGGAAATTCACAATCACTTTGATGCTGATCGTCATAGTCTTCTATTTCTTGTACACTATAGTTTTCTTCATCCCTCTCGGTACTAGTGCCAGGTCTACTCTGCTCAGTAATCTTGAAAAAATCTGTCATCTTGGGCAATTTCGCTACAGCATCTCGAGCAGTGGCTGCTTCTTTTCTCTTTTGAGCACCACTTTTTGAACGTTTCATTCTATACAATGTCAATAAAATACTTTATCTGCGCTCTGCAGTGTATATATATTGTCCCGGTATTTATAGCCAAACAGAATTCCAGACCATTCTATGATTGTTGCGTAACAACGGCATTGTTACGTCAATCGAATATTCAAGATTCTACCAGAAAATCAATGGAAATATTCTAGATTCTGCGAGATAAAATGACGTTGCATTCACTTATGATGTCACAAGCCAATTTCTTCCTACAGTTTAAATCGGTTGTAAACAAGTCTGCTGAACTGAAAATAGTCACGTAGCCAAAAAGCAATTTCAGACTAACTTGGGCCCCCAAAGTTGGCCTGGCCCCCCCCAATTGGGGGGTTTGGGGGGCGGCTGCTACGTCTCTGATCCCAATCATTGGGTGATGTCAAGATTCTTTGTTGTTTGCAGTAAAATGATACTGCAAGAGGGCAATCTTTGCACCTATTGATGAATGCATAACTAAAAGCGAATGAAGCAGTTTGTTGCATATTAACTGTCTATTCAAACGAGGCGGTAGTTGTTAGTTTACTTGCATTTAAATCCAAAGTTGCGCCACTAACACTCTAACAGCTACAAGTACATCCAAGATTAGACTTATTGGCCTCAAATATAGTACCGAGATTAGCTGTATCAATCGTTGGGGTTTTCTGGGTCAGTGTGAATGAAGTCGCATTTTGGTCGGACCGCATGATCATTTTGAGATAAATTTGTGGACAGAACAGAAAATCCCAATATTTTGTTGCTAATTCAGTAACTGAAATCCAATAGCTACCTGCTGTACAGTACATCAATGGCACTTTGTTCCCATTTATTTCACTGCAGTTGATCATGCATCCCAAGGTATGTCAGTAGAAGTTTTAGCAATAAGTTCCACTTGGTAATATGGACCAGGTTTCTTGCTTGAAATCAAAATGCAATGGCCCGAGAAAGAATTGGAAATAGAATCAACCGGCGATGGTAAACTTTAACACTAGAAGGACGGCAATTTTCAACTACCTAGAAGGGCGGAATGCGTCAATTGACGCAAAATTTTCAAAGCTGCCAAACTATCATGTCGCACGTAAAAAGGCACTTCAACTCTTAAAAATTTTTTTAATCAAAGATTGTTTTGATGTTTTATTGAATTAATGCAATCACATTCAAATAATAATGGCTCGTTTTTAATAACCAGTGGATGCTTGCTTCAACCCATGACTGTACTTATGCACACAGTTTACACTTTTTGGTTGCACATCTCCCACACACTGGTTTGTTACATGCTTGGCACATGTCAGTGGTGCGGTTTCTGCACTTTGAAGTGGAGCAGGTAAGGCGACGTTTTACAATAGGCCCAGCGTTTGCGTCATTGGGACTGCAATCTTTGTTTGCACTCCGTTTACAAGACACCTTCGTCGCACTTCCAGTTAGTTCTTCTGCTACCCTTTGGATGAATTCTCTACGACTGATACTGCTTTGGCAAACCTGCTTATAAATAATCCAGCTGTTAATAAGAGCCATGTCCACTACGTTGTAAAAAACATGCACAGGCCACCGCCTACTTGCTGCTTTCACCGAATATAGTCTTGTCATTTGGTCGTAAACGTCCACTCCCACTTTTGTTTTGTTGTAGTACAACACTGAATCTGGCTTCTTTTTTGGGTTTTCGTTCCTTGAAAGTAGAATATCCGGGTGCAAGCTGCTCAAAACTGCCACGTTTTTTGCTGCTTTGCACTGGTAGGATGTCAGTGTGATCGCGGTTTGGCCTTCATACCTAAACACTTTGGTTTCATGCAGTTCCTTTTTCTTCTTGCACTCCTCAGGGACATCTCTTCTATTCTGGCGCAATGTGCCCACAAGACTGCATTTTTTCTCTGCCAGTTTCAAAGCAAGACCAAGTGAGGTAAAATAATTATCGCACGTGACATTGTAACCCTGCTGGGAAAGCGGGAGTAGTATAGAATGATCCATTTGGCGTCAATTGCGGGGGAGCTGCGGCGGTGCTGTCGGCGGTGCTGGTCTCTAACCCTAACCCTAGCCCTAGTTGTAACCCTAACCCTAACCCTAACCCTAGTCTTAACCCTAGCCCTAACCCTAACCCTAACACTAGTCTTAACCCTAACCCTAACCCTAGTCTCAACCCTAGCCCTAACCCTAACCCTAACCCTAGTCTTAACACTAGTCTTAACCCTAACCCTAGCCCTAACCCTAACCCTTAACACTAACTCTACTCTAGATCTATTATGTGCGGGTACGAATATTAATTTGCAGGAGGAAGCTAACCATAGGACACTAATTTTATGGAGGTCTGAGGATGCTAACTCTAAGAGAACCAACCCTAGGTCTGAGAGTGCCAACTCTAAAAGAGCCAATCCTAGGTCTGAGGGTGCTAACTCTATGTGAACTAACCATAGTTCTAAGGAAGCTAACCCTAGATTTTATTTGAAAGAGGTCAGAGGGAGTTAACCCTAAATTTTATGTGAAGGAGGTCGGATAACCCTAGGTTTATTAATTTTATGTAGGTCTGGGGGACCAATCTGAGGGAGCTAGTTCCTACATGGTGACATTTCAAGAAATTTGATGTCATTCTTATGACTTGATATTGTTTTTTTGATTCTTTATTTCAATGACAAGTTTTTAAGTAGACAGTAGTTACATCCCTATTGTGCAATCCATGACGTAAGTTTTTAACAAGACCGTGGGAATGTAGTTGCACAATCCGTGACGTAAGCTTTAACAAGACCGTGGGAATGTAGTTGCACAACCCATGATCTATTTAACCGTGATTTTTGCTTTTGTGTAGACAGGTCCAGACTTGTCTGTCGAAAATTTTAGTATATGTTTTATTCACCTGTTGGTTAGAATATATTGTCCAGACTTGTCCAAGTTTTTCTCTATATTGTGCTTCCATGATGAAAAGTTCTAAGGAAGGTAGCCCTAGGTTTATTAATTTTATGTAGGTCTGAGGGACCAATCTGAAGAGGTTACTTCCAACACAGTATCATTTCAAAAGTTTAATGTCATTCTTATGATTTTACGGTTCTCAGGTTGTGATATCTTATTTCAATGACGTGTTTAACAAGACCGTGGGAATGTATCACTCTTGCGCAATCCGTGACGTAAGCTTTAACAAGACCGTGGGAATGTAGTTGCACAACCCATGACGTATTTAACCATGATTTTTGCTTTTGTGTAGACTGGTTCGGACTTGTCCGTCAAAAGTTTTTAGAGTATAATGTGTAAAGATTACGTTTTTGTGTAGACTGGTCTGGACTTGTCCATCAAAAGTTTTTAGATTACGTTTTATTCAGCTGTTGGTTAGGGTACATTGTCTCCGACTTGTCCACACTTGCCCAAGCTCGAATCTTTTTCTCCGTACTTACATGATGAAAAGTTTTGAAGAAGCTAACCATAGGTCTAAGGACTTTTATTTGAAAGAGGTCGGAGGGAGCTAACTCTAGATTTTTTGTGGGGGAGGTCTGAGGGATCTAAACCTAGACACTAATTTTATGTGAGGGAGGTCTGAGGATGCTAACTCGAGGTCTATTTTTGTGAGAGAGCTAATCACAGGACACTAATTTTATGTGGGGGAGGTCTAAAGATGCTAACTCGAGGTTTATTTTTGTGAAAGAGCTAACCATAAGACACTAATTTTATGTGGGGAGGTCTGAGGGCGTTAACACCAATCTGAGGGAGCTAGTTCCAACACGGTGTTATTTCAAAAAGTTTGATGTCATTCTTATGACTGGTTATTACATAATGGTTTTCAGGTTGTGCTTCCTTATTGTAATGACGTAAATTTTAACAAGACCGTGGGAATGCAGTTGCGTCTCTATTGCGCAATCCATCATGGTAGAAGCGATGCTGTATAAAGCGGCTAAGTGAGAATAATGATAATATACCATTGTGTGATTCTTTGTGTCCAAAAAGTCACTACCGTTCAAAAATCCATCTATTATCCATTATTTATTTAACAAAGAAGATGATAAAGCCACTACCGTTTAAATTCTTAATGTAGAAATATATTTCAATGTTATTTGCATTACTGTTTATTGAGACAGTACTATGAATGTATGCAATGATTTTCTAAATTCATTACCTAGACATCTAACATTTGAAATTTACAGCAACTGCTCATTCCCTATGTACACAATTCATACTTCATAGTTTACCCAGTAAAGATGGTTGATACAACGTTTGAATATAGGTTTTATAAACAGTGTGTCCAAAAAATCACTACCGCTCAAAAATCTATGAATTATCCATCATATATTGTACAAAGAATGTGATAAAGTCGCTGTTAGAACTATCGATACAGTTTTGAGGCTAGATGTTTTGTAACATTTTACGATTAAGATTGTCAATTGCATATTTGTTTCCAATAATGTTCACACGCTTTTATGATAAAAGATTTAGCTAGCTATTCATGTGGTTTCTACATTACGTATTTACAATGCCAGCGTTCTAGGTTGTTCAATTCAGGAAGTTTATTGAGCAATCGAAACTACAAATATGTATAAACCCTGAAAAAAGTTACCTGACAATGAGACGGCAAAAAGAACATCAAAACGAACTGCCGTATCTATCAACAAAACTTTATCAATAAGAAACAGAAAAACACGGTAAAAGATACAATTTTTAAATAAGATGCATTTTTCTTCATTCACGTTCAAACATCGTCTTATTATGAGTTGATCTGTACCGTGCAATGTGATTTCAGACCAAGAAGCAGCCGCTACTTTTGCTTGAACAGTCTCGATTCTATATGACAGCGTTTTTACTCAAAGGTTCTTGTAAGCATGTTGTTGTATAGACTCATTATACAAGGTTCGTGTGATCAAATCTGTTAATACTTGTTCTTCAATGTTACAAATCTCAGGTAAGAGTCAAATTCAATGTACTAAGAAAGACACATTTACCAATTAAAGCAAAATTATTCCTCCAGACTAGGTTAATTTAACCGTTTTATAGTAAAAATTTTGTAGTTTATCAGAAACACAACCGACCAATAGTTCTATTTTAAGCGAAACGGATAGAGATTTAAGTTTAACTTTTGTCGGTGAGCTTGAAATAATTCGCAGAACGTTGAATTTCCAATATTTATACGGTATTACAAAACTATTATTATTTTTAAATGTTTAAATTTTACTCATTTTTTGTGACACATTACAAATAAACATTAAGACACAGGTTCCGTATCACATAATCCCGACACTTCTCTTCAATTTTTGTACTTTCAATTTCATCCACCAGCAGAGTTTCACTTGTTGAACGTCTTCTTTTCTCAAACACTGTTCTTACCACACGTCTTAAAATACGTATCTGACATTTTCTTTTCCTAATATTGGTTAATAGTGGCAGTGTTTAATTCACAAGATTTATGACTTTCTGCATTTTTTCAACTTTTCTACCCACTTTACTCTCACGATACTTAGAGACTATGGTCTTAGAGAAATTCTTATAGTCTTTGGTCATTGTCAGATATAAAACTTTATTTCCTTTATAACAAAGAAGAAACGTCACGAATTATGCTTGAAACCGCTAACCACGTGATAGATAAGAAAACAGGAATGGATTGGTTGAATTGCAATTGTGGAGAATAATTATATCGACTGCCGTTACAAGGGAGTAGTTTTTTAAAGGATAGACGTCATGAATGCGTAAGACACACGTAACCGATAAGCACACAGTAGATCATGTTATCACCAATTTGAACGAGGAAAATACAACACATAAAGATGCTCTCACAGTCGTATATATACAAAACAATTGCCTTTGATTACTAAGGTGACCTAAGAAGATGGTTTGAAGAAACGTATATTTGACGTCTTTTTCAGTTCAAATATCTTTAAAGATTTGAAATCTCGTTTTTAAATATTGTCACAACACCTGGACTGTTATGATTTAATTTTAACACAATATAACGTATTAATCCTAAACGTTTAAATGCTGACAAATCAAACACGATTTTTAACGAATGTCATTTGAAACTGAAAAAGAATCTTGCATCTCTCACTTTATCACCAATTTTTCTCCGTTATGCAACTTTTAGCTGATTTTAATAAAAACCTTAACATTTTGAGGTTATTCCACTTCCATCACATATTTTTGAGTTATCAGTGCTGCTCCGAACATCACAATCTAACCGTGGATTTGAAAACTTTACCGTTTGTTTTCGCCAATACCTTCGTATTTCTGCAGGAATATTTTTCCCCACCCACACTATCCAGCTGAAATATCACTTCCACAATTATCCGAAATGATTGATTCCAAATATTATCCGTTTTCTTGATGTCATGTAATTTTATTATCGTTCTTGTGCATTAACACATAGGTATAACATCGTGTAAAAACTCATTAGTTCCAGATTGTTAGAAATTATTTAGATCAAAATTTTGAAAACATGACAACTTTTTCTATATAAAATTACCAAATCAGAACTTGAACGGTTTTAGTCTGTTTGTTTGTGAGCTTACAGTTTCAACTCTCACGTTTTTACAAATCTACATCTGCTATCGATTTTATTAGTGAAAATTATCGTTTATCAACTTTTCAAGAAATAAGAACCGCATTCATAGTTTTTTCAGAACGTTTGCTAGCAATTACAAATACATATGAACTCTTGCAAAGCTTCAACTTTAACTGAACATCGAATTTTGAACTCTTTTATGGTGATCTAAAACACCACAAATTAAAAACTTGCCAACACTTGCAAAACTTTATAAAACTTATATGTGTTTGTACACCATTTTAAACCCTCACACTACCGGTTATATGCATTCACAAAACAAAAAAAAAACTTCATTGTTAAGTTGCCTTTAATTTTTATTGCATAATCCTAAGCTCACAATAGTTTGGTTGGCAACGTTATTAAACAAAAATTTTCAATTATAAGTGATCAATAAAAGTGTTGACTAACGACCTTTTTACAATGCATTAAGACATCTTCAATACTCGTGTATTGGCAACTACAAAGCAAAATATTAATCAAACGAAGAGGTCTATGAACTTGTTTCTATGCGTTCTCTTAACTGTTTCTGAGCTTCAATCTTTAACTCTGAAGCAAACCAAGTCTGACAAAACCTAGCGTCTGGAAACACTTTTATCTCTCTTTTTCAACAAACTAGGACATTAATTACCGATATGACCTGCATAAATACAAAACTTTTGTACGTGCTTGCTTATTTTTGTCAAATTCTACCTAACTTTTTTAGTAGACGTTGCGCTTTTAGTGTTTTATTCTAGTTAGTTTTAACATTTTTCTCACTGCGCAATCAAATTTTCTATTGCTTTTAGACCTAGTTCAAACGTAATAGTATAATATTTTCCGAACTTTACCCTAAGTGTTGACTCACAAATGCTATCTATAAACAAAAAATGAACTCATCACCTCTTATTTTCAAAAAATTTTTCACAAACTTTGAAATCTTTTACTGAGTAAACATCATACTTGTGTTTTTATGCTGCTATTGCTTACATATTTAGAAAACAAACCTTACTTTTTATATACATCAGATAGTTAAAATTTCATCAAAGCACTCTCACAAACACTAAATTCATGATTTCTAACAGGGTTATACCTAACTTGAAACCTAAACAGTTCTGATCTTTCGAACTAATCCAGCCAATTGCGTCAAATTTTAGCTCTATTATATTCCAGTAGGTAATAAACTTACAATTCATATATCTTGATAAGGATTTACATAACAAAATTAGTGCAAATTCTATTAAACACTTTAAAAGCTTTTATCTGTTTACTCTCACCAAAGATTGAACTCACAATTTTTGTCATTTCGATGCAATTAAACCTTTTTATATGTACACTTTACATTTAAGAAACGTTTAAAAAATTGAAGCTAATCATTATCTGCTACCGCCACTCACAAAGATGTAACAAAAATGACTCGTTTAGGATGATTCTTTAAAATTCTGTATAGTATACGTTCTTTTCAATCAAAGATACTATTTGTGACATTATTTGAATGTGATTACGGGTAAAAATTTTTGTAAACGCTCCTATCACTAAGCACGACTTTAATCAAAACACCGAATATTTTCAGAATTCCACTATTCATCGCGTTTAAATTTCAAACCTGCAATTAATATATAAAATGTGTAGGTTTATCACCAAGTCTAAAAATTTTTACATGTTTCACCAAACGTCTTTTATAAAATATCTTATTATACGGCAAAAAGTATAAACTTAAGATTTACCAAATAATTTTAATTTCCTCACTATGTCCATGAAACTTGCAACGGTTAGCATTTAATTTCAAAAATTTTTATAAACTTACAATCCGCTTATATTCATTAGTTAAAATTTTCATGTAATTACTCTCGTCACATATTGAACTAGTAATCTTTAAGATGTTTATTAACTTTTAAATGCATTGAAGACAAACTTGTGATTAAATCGTGCATTAAAATTTTCGTCTTCACCAAAAATCAAATTCACACAGCCTTGAAGCAAACTTACATAAAGCATACAAACTTAAAATCATGAAAAATTCTATTACATTCATGCCTAAGCTTGCATCAAACACTACTAAATTTGAAAATTATTACCATGTAATGTATTGCCGTAAAAAAAAATTTCAAGTTTTTTTCAATTCCAAGGCGTCAGTTATCACACCGTAGTCTTGACAACGATATTTTTGAGTGCAAAACAAAACGAGTAACCTAATACTTCTCAACTAATAAGCATTTTTTCGTTATTTTAAGTTATAAATCTACCATTTTTGTTACATTCAATTGTCACGAAAGATCACTAGTTTTTGATGTTACATAAATGTCTTTACTTGAAAACATTTAGTTGTCTTAGTTTTTGTGTCTACGCTAGATTTTTTGAGGTGAGGTAACAAAATTCGGTTGAAACATCAAATAAACACTGCATATGTCGGATTCTCAGCACGTGACAATAAGACAGCAAAGCGTCAAACGTGTGAAAACCAACTGGAATAAAGCAAAATATCAACATTCTACAAGAGTAAACGTAAGAATATTTTAAATTGTCTTAAAAACGACGTTGATAAGGTTTTGTTAATTTTATTAATAGCGCATAGGTAGCGAGTAAACAAATTGCTAAACGACCAAACTATTATGAAAATTCTTCATTGGCGGCAGCGCTGTTGCGATTGGGGAAGCACTCTTGATGACTTAGGCATGGATACTCTTTTCCCCCACCCCTCCTACGCACCATCGCCGTTGTCTTCATGCAAAGTATTAACAAAAAAAAAAAGCGTATTAACATCGTATCTAAAACAATTTAAAATATTCTTACGTTTACTCTTGTAGAATGTTGATATTTTGCTTTATTCCAGTTGGTTTTCACACGTTTGACGCTTTGCTGTCTTATTGTCACGTGCTGAGAATCCGACATATGCAGTGTTTATTTGATGTTTCAACCGAATTTTGTTACCTCACCTCAAAAAATCTAGCGTAGACACAAAAACTAAGACAACTAAATGTTTTCAAGTAAAGACATTTATGTAACATCAAAAACTAGTGATCTTTCGTGACAATTGAATGTAACAAAAATGGTAGATTTATAACTTAAAATAACGAAAAAATGCTTATTAGTTGAGAAGTATTAGGTTACTCGTTTTGTTTTGCACTCAAAAATATCGTTGTCAAGACTACGGTGTGATAACTGACGCCTTGGAATTGAAAAAAACTTGAAATTTTTTTTTACGGCAATACATTACATGGTAATAATTTTCAAATTTAGTAGTGTTTGATGCAAGCTTAGGCATGAATGTAATAGAATTTTTCATGATTTTAAGTTTGTATGCTTTATGTAAGTTTGCTTCAAGGCTGTGTGAATTTGATTTTTGGTGAAGACGAAAATTTTAATGCACGATTTAATCACAAGTTTGTCTTCAATGCATTTAAAAGTTAATAAACATCTTAAAGATTACTAGTTCAATATGTGACGAGAGTAATTACATGAAAATTTTAACTAATGAATATAAGCGGATTGTAAGTTTATAAAAATTTTTGAAATTAAATGCTAACCGTTGCAAGTTTCATGGACATAGTGAGGAAATTAAAATTATTTGGTAAATCTTAAGTTTATACTTTTTGCCGTATAATAAGATATTTTATAAAAGACGTTTGGTGAAACATGTAAAAATTTTTAGACTTGGTGATAAACCTACACATTTTATATATTAATTGCAGGTTTGAAATTTAAACGCGATGAATAGTGGAATTCTGAAAATATTCGGTGTTTTGATTAAAGTCGTGCTTAGTGATAGGAGCGTTTACAAAAATTTTTACCCGTAATCACATTCAAATAATGTCACAAATAGTATCTTTGATTGAAAAGAACGTATACTATACAGAATTTTAAAGAATCATCCTAAACGAGTCATTTTTGTTACATCTTTGTGAGTGGCGGTAGCAGATAATGATTAGCTTCAATTTTTTAAACGTTTCTTAAATGTAAAGTGTACATATAAAAAGGTTTAATTGCATCGAAATGACAAAAATTGTGAGTTCAATCTTTGGTGAGAGTAAACAGATAAAAGCTTTTAAAGTGTTTAATAGAATTTGTACTAATTTTGTTATGTAAATCCTTATCAAGATATATGAATTGTAAGTTTATTACCTACTGGAATATAATAGAGCTAAAATTTGACGCAATTGGCTGGATTAGTTCGAAAGATCAGAACTGTTTAGGTTTCAAGTTAGGTATAACCCTGTTAGAAATCATGAATTTAGTGTTTGTGAGAGTGCTTTGATGAAATTTTAACTATCTGATGTATATAAAAAGTAAGGTTTGTTTTCTAAATATGTAAGCAATAGCAGCATAAAAACACAAGTATGATGTTTACTCAGTAAAAGATTTCAAAGTTTGTGAAAAATTTTTTGAAAATAAGAGGTGATGAGTTCATTTTTTGTTTATAGATAGCATTTGTGAGTCAACACTTGGTAAAGAAATTAGGGTAAAGTTCGGAAAATATTATATTATTACGTTTGAACTAGGTCTAAAAGCAATAGAAAATTTGATTGCGCAGTGAGAAAAATGTTAAAACTAACTAGAATAAAACACTAAAAGCGCAACGTCTACTAAAAAAGTTAGGTAGAATTTGACAAAAATAAGCAAGCACGTACAAAAGTTTTGTATTTATGCAGGTCATATCGGTAATTAATGTCCTAGTTTGTTGAAAAAGAGAGATAAAAGTGTTTCCAGACGCTAGGTTTTGTCAGACTTGGTTTGCTTCAGAGTTAAAGATTGAAGCTCAGAAACAGTTAAGAGAACGCATAGAAACAAGTTCATAGACCTCTTCGTTTGATTAATATTTTGCTTTGTAGTTGCCAATACACGAGTATTGAAGATGTCTTAATGCATTGTAAAAAGGTCGTTAGTCAACACTTTTATTGATCACTTATAATTGAAAATTTTTGTTTAATAACGTTGCCAACCAAACTATTGTGAGCTTAGGATTATGCAATAAAAATTAAAGGCAACTTAACAATGAAGTTTTTTTTTGTTTTGTGAATGCATATAACCGGTAGTGTGAGGGTTTAAAATGGTGTACAAACACATATAAGTTTTATAAAGTTTTGCAAGTGTTGGCAAGTTTTTAATTTGTGGTGTTTTAGATCACCATAAAAGAGTTCAAAATTCGATGTTCAGTTAAAGTTGAAGCTTTGCAAGAGTTCATATGTATTTGTAATTGCTAGCAAACGTTCTGAAAAAACTATGAATGCGGTTCTTATTTCTTGAAAAGTTGATAAACGATAATTTTCACTAATAAAATCGATAGCAGATGTAGATTTGTAAAAACGTGAGAGTTGAAACTGTAAGCTCACAAACAAACAGACTAAAACCGTTCAAGTTCTGATTTGGTAATTTTATATAGAAAAAGTTGTCATGTTTTCAAAATTTTGATCTAAATAATTTCTAACAATCTGGAACTAATGAGTTTTTACACGATGTTATACCTATGTGTTAATGCACAAGAACGATAATAAAATTACATGACATCAAGAAAACGGATAATATTTGGAATCAATCATTTCGGATAATTGTGGAAGTGATATTTCAGCTGGATAGTGTGGGTGGGGAAAAATATTCCTGCAGAAATACGAAGGTATTGGCGAAAACAAACGGTAAAGTTTTCAAATCCGCGGTTAGATTGTGATGTTCGGAGCAGCACTGATAACTCAAAAATATGTGATGGAAGTGGAATAACCTCAAAATGTTAAGGTTTTTATTAAAATCAGCTAAAAGTTGCATAACGGAGAAAAATTGGTGATAAAGTGAGAGATGCAAGATTCTTTTTCAGTTTCAAATGACATTCGTTAAAAATCGTGTTTGATTTGTCAGCATTTAAACGTTTAGGATTAATACGTTATATTGTGTTAAAATTAAATCATAACAGTCCAGGTGTTGTGACAATATTTAAAAACGAGATTTCAAATCTTTAAAGATATTTGAACTGAAAAAGACGTCAAATATACGTTTCTTCAAACCATCTTCTTAGGTCACCTTAGTAATCAAAGGCAATTGTTTTGTATATATACGACTGTGAGAGCATCTTTATGTGTTGTATTTTCCTCGTTCAAATTGGTGATAACATGATCTACTGTGTGCTTATCGGTTACGTGTGTCTTACGCATTCATGACGTCTATCCTTTAAAAAACTACTCCCTTATAGCGTCAGTCGATGCAACTATTCACCACAACTGTAATTCAACCAATCCATTCCTGTTTTCTTATCTATCAAGTGGTTAGCGCGATGCGGTTTTAAGCATAATTCGTGACGTTTCTTCTTTGTTATAATAAAAATAAAGTCTTGTGTCTGACAATGACCAAAGACGCTTATAAGAATTTCTCTAAGGTCGCAGATCTAACAGTTGAGCGAGTAAAGTTGAAAAATGTAGAAAATCCTAAATCTTGTGAAACCAATATCGCGAAAAGAAGATGTACACCTTTTAAGAGGCGTATTAAACAGTGTTTGAGAGAAGACGTTCGACAAGTGAAACGATGCTGGTGGATGAAATTGAAAGTACAAAAATTGAAGAGAAGTGTCGGAATTATGTGATAAGAAACCTATGTCTTAAATGTTTATTTGTAATGTGTTACAAAGAATGAGAAATATTTAAACATTTAAAAATAATCATAGTTTTGTAGTGCCGTATAAATATTGGAAATTCAACGCTCTGCGAATTATTTCAAGCTCCCTGACAAAAGTTAAACTTAAATCTCTACTCGTTTTGCTTAAAATAGGACTATTGGTCGGTTGTGTTTCTGATAAACTACAAAACTTTTACTATAAAACGTTAAATTAACCTAGTCTACAAGAATAATTATGCTTTAATTGTTAAACGTGTCTTTCTTAGTAAATTGAATTTGACTCTTACCTAAGATCTGTAACATTGAAGAACAAGTATTAACAGACTTGATCACACAAACCCTTGCATAATAAGTCTATACAACATTACTGTTTACAAGAACCTTTGAGTAAAAACGCTGTCATATGGAATCGAAACTGTTTAAGTAAAACTTTTGACTTCGAAGTTGTTTCTTGGTCTGAAATCGTATTGCATAGTATAGATCAACTCATAATAAGACGATGTTTGGACGTAAATGAAAAAAAATGTGTTTCTATTTAAAAATTGTATCTTTTACCGTGTTTTTCTGTTTCTTATTGATAAAGTTTTGTTGATAGGTACGGCAGTTTGTTTTGATGGTCTTTTTGCCGTCTCATTGTCAGGTGACTTTTTTCAGGGTTTATACATATTTGTAGTTTCGATTATAACTTCCTGAAGTGAACAACCTAGTCTGCCTGAAACGCTAGCATTGTAATTACGTAATGTAGAAACCGCATGAATAGCTAGCTAAATTGATAAATCTTTTATCATAAAAGCGTGTGAACATTATTGGAAACAAATATGCAATTGACAATCTTAATCGTAAAATGTTACAAAACATCTAGCCTCAAAACTGTATCGATAGTTCTAACAGCGACTTTATCCCATTCTTTGTACAATATATGATGGATAATTCATAGATTTTTGAGCGGTAGTGATTTTTTGGACACACTGTTTATAAAACCTATATTCAAACGTTGTATCAACCATCTTTACTGGGTAAACTATGAAGTATGAATTGTGTACATAGGGAATGAGCAGTTGCTGTAAATTTCAAATGTTAGATGTCTAGGTAATGAATTTAGAAAATCATTGCATACATTCATAGTACTGTCTCAATAAACAGTAATGCAAATAACATTGAAATATATTTCTACATTAAGAATTTAAATGGTAGTGACTTTATCACCTTCTTTGTTAAATAAATAATGGATAATAGATGGATTTTTGAACGGTAGTGACTTTTTGGACACAAAGAATCACACAATGGTATATTATCATTATTCTCACTTAGCCGCTTTATACAGCATCGCTTCTACCATGATGGATTGCGCAATAGAGATGCAACTGCATTCCCACGGTCTTGTTAAAAATTTACGTCATTACAATAAGGAAGCACAACCTGAAAACCATTATGTAATAACAAGTCATAAGAATGACATCAAACTTTTTGAAATAACACCGTGTTGGAACTAGCTCCCTCAGTTTGGTGTTAACGCCCTCAGACCTCCCCACATAAAATTAGTGTCTTATGGTTAGCTCTTTCACAAAAATAAACCTCGAGTTAGCACCCTCAGACCTCCTCCACATAAAATTAGTGTCCTGTGATTAGCTCTCTCACAAAAATAGACCTCGAGTTAGCGCCCTCAGACCTCCCTCACATAAAATTAGTGTCCTGTGATTAACTCTTTCACAAAAATAGACCTAGAGTTAGCGCCCTCCGACCTCCACCACATAAAATCTAGGGCTAGCTTCCCCGACCTCTTTCAAATAAAAGTCCTTAGACCTGTGGTTAGCTTCTTCAAAACTTTTCATCATGTAAGTGCAGTACAGAAAAAAATATTCGAGTTTGGGCAAGTGTGGACAAGTCGGAGACAATATACCCTAACCAGCAGCTGAATAAAATGTAATCTAAAAACTTTTGATGGACAAGTCCAGACCGGTCTACACAAAAACGTGATCTTTACACATTATACTCTAAAAACTTTCGACGGACAAGTCCGAACCAGTCTACACAAAAGCAAAAATCGCATTATGGTTAAATACGTCATGGTTTGCGCAATAGGCATGCAACTACATTCCCACAGTCTTGTTAAAGCTTACGTCACGGATTGCACAAGAGTGATACATTCCCACGGTCTTGTTAAAAACTTACGTCATAGCTTGCACAATAGGGATGTAACTACAATCCCACTGTCTAGAGAAACACATCATTGAAATAAAGAATCAAAAAACCAATAACAAGTCATAAGAATGACATCAAACTTTTTGAAATGTCATCATGTAGGAACTAGCTCCCTCAGATTGGTCTCCCAGACCTCCCCCACCTAAAATTAATAAACCTAGGGTTATCCGACCTCCTTCAAATAAAATCTAGGGTTAGTTTCCTTAGAACTATGGCTAGCTCACATAGACCTAGCGTTGGTACCCTCAGACCTAGGGTTGGCTTCTTTAGAGTTGACACTCTCAGACCTAGAGATAGCTTTCTTAGTCCTAGAGTTAGCACCCTCAGTCCTCCATAAAATTAGTGTCCTGTGGTTAGCTCCCTCCTTCAAATAAAATTTGCTTCCTTAGAACTTTTGATCATGTAAGCACAATACAGAGATAAAGCTTGGGCAAGTCTGGACAAATCAGAGACAATATATCCTAACCAACAATTGAATCTTTACACATCATATCCTAAAATTTTTATGGACAAGTCTGGACCTGTCTACACAAAAAACAAAAAATCACATCAAAATAGAATACGTCATGGATTGCGCAAAAGTGATACATTCCCACGGTCTTGTTAAAGCTTACGTCATTGGTTTGCGCAATAGTGATACATTCCCACGGTCTAGTTAAACATGTCATTGAAATAAGGTATCACAACCGGAAAACCGTTAAATCATAAGAATGACATGAAACTTTTTAACACCGTGTTGGGGTGTACTCTTTCAGCTTAGTGTTGACTCTCTCAGATCTAGAGTTAGCTCCCTCAGACCTCCCTACATAAAACCTAGGGTTATCCGACCTCCTTCAAATAAAATTAGTTTCCTTAAAAACTTTTCATTATGTAATCACCGTACAGAGATAAAGCTTGGGCAAGTCTGGACAAATCAGAGACAATATATCCTAACCAACAATTGAATCTTTACACATCATATCCTAAAATTTTTATGGACAAGTCTGGACCTGTCTACACAAAAAACAAAACATCACATCAAAATAGAATACGTCATGGATTGCGCAAAAGTGATACATTCCCACGGTCTTGTTAAAGCTTACGTCATGGATTGCGCAATAGTGATACATTCCCACGGTCTAGTTAAACATGTCATTGAAATAAGGTATCACAACCGGAAAACCGTTAAATCATAAGAACGATATCAAACTTTTTGTAACAAACAGCTGAATAAAACGTAATCTTTATAACTTTTGACAATTGATTCCTTACTGACCTCTAGTGAAGCAAAACCCTTTACCAATCAGCACCCCCACCATCGTATCACCTCCTACCCCTTCCATACTTCAACGAAAAAATCCCCAGCTCATGACCAAAAATTCCCCTACTTCAAAAATTCGTGACGTCATTGCTCCCCCTCACTGCTCCCCCGCAATTGCGACCAAATGGGCCATCCTATACTACTAGCGGGGCCATGAGCTTCAGTACAACATCTGTAGGTACACTCAAGTCACTGCTCCTCGTATCGTCTTTTCCCGCGTAAGGAAAGCCGTTGAATAAGTATTTATTTTCAACATCAACTGCAAGCCAAAATTTTAGGCCAAATTTGTCAGGTTTATTAGCCATGTACTGGATGAATTTGCATCTTGCCTTACATGGCAGCAGCTGTTCATCGACAGTGATGTTCCATTGTGGGATGAATGCTTTTTGGCAGTTTGATATGAAGCTATTCCAGAGTTGGGAAGCGAGAGCAAATTTATCATGCAGAAGGTTTCTACGTCTTTCCGTCTTTAGGTCAAAGCGAAGAAATCTCATAATTTCAACAAACCTATCTCGTGACATGGTTTGTGAAAACATTTGACAACCCCACGACTTTCCCCAAAGGCTTTTAAGAGGGAAGTTACGTCCTCCAATCACGCCACGAGCAACCACCAACCCAATAAATTGATCTAATTCGTGCAATGTCACATCCCAAGTCTGATCTCCAGTTTGCCTTCGTCCTTCTTCAACTGTGCATTTTTTTATGTTTCTCAACATTGGTTCATCAAATAGTATCCGGAACGAAGAAACCGGACTGTCACTATCAACACGTCTTGTTGAATATGATGTAGGCCCAGGCTGAAACCGCAGGATATTCTGAGATTGTAAACGGCCCTGAGCAGCAGATGACACACCAATCTTTTGCCACCTTGACCCATCCCTACCTTGAATCATGCCTGGTACACCTTGGCCTTGCACGACGGAATGTGTAACTTGGTCATCATCTTCTTCGTCGCTATCTGATTCGTCAGATTCAATCGACGGTACACTGGCCAATGCTGTATTTACAGCTGGGTCGATAATTTCACTGTCAGAGCCATCGTCATCAGAGCAGTCTGAGGGAAGATTTTGCATGATTTCTAAAGCACGCCTTGCTGCAATTCTTCGTCTAGACATTTTTAGCAGTTTATGGTTAGCAGAAGAATTGAAAATTGATTAATTTGATACTAATTCCGAAATTAATTCCTAAAAATTGATACAATATAAAAAAAACACTAAAACATTTTAGATAAACTACTGAACCTTTCTTGCAATATGCCTATACGAAACTTCTCCCTTGTTCTGCAGTAAGTGTAAGCTGCATTGAAGTTACAGTAAGTACAGTATTTTACACTCCTTTTTTAGACCGAAAATGATTTTCCCACGCTTAGAAGTGCAGACAGCAGCTGTTTATCTTTTGTTCTCCACTGTTGGATATAATCTGTAACAGGCGGCGATGCGCTTTAATGTAAGGCTACCATTGTAAACCAGTATTGCGTCAATTGACGCACGTCGGCCTTCTAGGTAGTTGCCATTCCATTTCGCTTCACAGATAAGATAGAAACAAGAAATTTTGAGAGCATGTGGGCTTGGCCAAATTAGAAAAAGTCTGGGAATATGAGCGTGGTAATCCGCACATTTCGAAAATTATAAATGCGCAAAGGTGAAAAATGCGTCAATTGACGCGTTCCGTCCTTCTAGTGTTAAAAAGACGCATCAAAAAAGCAGAATAGGACAAAGTATTTTGCTCTCAAATGATGCCAAAGTTAAGCTCTAATAATAGCGAATGGAGATTAGATCAGAAGGGATTTTCAAAACAGAAAAAGCTAATACGCGTTCAAGCTTGCGTCGATCGATTTAAATATAATCGACGAGTTAGCCCTAGACATGCGAAAAAATGGATGCATGATTGAAAAGGATATTACTAACCACGAAAATTTAATTATTATTGAGGCTTAAAAGTCGGCGTATCACAAAAAAGACATACTTTTACAAAGAAAAAAAAGATTGCCAAGCAATTGTGAATTGTTGAGCTCATATTCTGCTGTGAATCAAGATAGAGTGCTACGCTGTGACTCTCGATTGCACTTCTATTTTATTTAAATATCGATTGAGTCGTGTAACGCCAGATTCTCAATTGCTATATTTCTGAGCGGTAACTAAATTGATTATAGGCTATTATGACTCTCTGGTAAATCACGCGTTCTGCACAAGTCACATTACAGTCGTTTGCAAAAGTAGAGGACCACCAAACCACAACGACATATTTAGGTTGGAACTAATGCCTCATAAAACTGTCTAAATTACATTATTTTGTCAAAGAAACACATTGTTACATCATATTTAAATATGGAACTTTCAAATTTACTAGTTTATATCTGTAGTCAGTTGTGGTGCAGATTAATGTATGGTTAAAGAGTTTTTTTACCCGTCTTGCTCCCAATCGAAAACTCATGGAGTTACATGAAGAATCAAGTGGTAGTAAAGCGATCATCCAGTGCTATAGAACTTGTTGTAGAGTACGGCAGTCATGATTGGCGCCCTAGCACTCTACTGAGATTGAGATTCGTAACTCACTGCACTGCACAATGCCACAAGCCAGCAAACGAACAAGTTGCTGTATTACTAAAAGCGTATAAATATAGCTCAGAGTAGAAAAGTGACTTTGACTACAGTAAGCAGCGCAGATTTTACATTACTGATAAGCAGTGTCATGCAGTGATTAACAAATTAGTTTACTCAACAGATAGCCAATTTCTAAATCAAAACATAACACAATTAATCAACTATTGCTGTCTAAGTTATAGGCTATCCTCTGTTTACCAGCAAAGCAACAGGTGACATTATTTCTCACGTTTCTGAGAAAGCTAAACAGAGTTTCCATTAAAAACTATACGATTGTTACATTAACAAAAGTTTGAGTGGGGAAAATATCCAACACTTGTAACTGCAATAAATTTAGGTTAAAGAAATCGGCCCAGAGTACTGTGCATCCCAAGTAAAAATTATGCCCAGCTGTGTTGCTGCAGTAGTGGTTGACTAAGGCGGAAACACAAAATATCAAAAAGTAGCCTCATTGTAGATAAAAAGTGATAGTAAAGTGCTTCTAATATTTGCCATTAGGTGTTATTGTGTTTCGCTGCCAATAAACGTCTCTTTTTGGACTTAAGACTGATTTACGTTATCATAATTTGAAAAAATTAGAAAATTTCAGGATGGTTCTATACTTTTGCAAATAACTGTATCACAACAATTTCAGTGAAATTTTGAATAATGAAAAGAACAGATGCAGTAAATGGGAAAACAATGGGAAAGTTATTTGCGCCGGTTGCACTCGAAGAAAGATGAAGGCAACGCAACAGATTATGGCATATTGCCCAAATTTCGCTTCCAACCACCACTTCGAGCGCTTGCTAGAATTGGCGTGGTCTATGCTGGAACTTTCCTCCCAATACAAGGAAGAGCAAGATATTACCAAAAAAGATATTTATGTCTGTTCATATGTGTCTTGCTAGCAAAGCTGTGCGTTTAGAATCAGCATATTTGTTAAATGCAGATTTATTTTTATTTGATACGTTCTAACTCGGCACAGGTAATGACGTGACCTGCCGGGGTACAATCCCACCGTACTTATGGGTAATATTTTTTCTATTTCGGTTAATAATAGCTTTATAAAGCTACCGGGATGAAAGCTATAAATTTGGGGAAAAGCAAGAACTTTTTTAAGTCCCCTTAGCACACCTGAGCAAAAAAAGCGAACATGCAACATAATACGTAGCCAGCACGGACTTGAGAAAGTTTAACTCTTTAAGGATCATAAGATTCTAATTCATAAAATTTGGGACAATTCCTTAATTGTTTGGTAACAACCAAATTACAATAAATTTCAGAAAATGGTTGTTACGTGATAAGGCAACTCCCAAGCGAGTGCGGACATTCCGTCCAAAGTATAGCGATACAATTCGCTTTCTCGTGAATGGAGGATAAATATGGAAAATAAAACAAAAATAAAACAAAAAAAATAATGATATAACAATTGACAATCATGTAACATATGTGTTACATTATCCATCCAAGGATTACGGGGAATAAAAAAAACAACGCCACTGTGTCAAATGATACTACATGAAATATATTATTGATAGTTTGCTTTATAATAGCTTAATAGAGCTACCGGAATCAAACCAAAAAGAGATAAAAACATAAAATATCTGATATTTTTATGGTAAGTAACCAAACTCCTAGCCTACTCAAAGACATTATTAGCAAAATTTTATCGCTTCGGGACTAGTAGCTATTTACAAATTTTGTAGTAGAGGTCGAATGTAACAACTTACCCCACTAGCGGGGTGATTTGTTACATAGTAATGGATGTAACATTACACACATCAATGGCTTTAATATTAATAAATTAAAGGGTAAAAGGAATTTCGTTGATAATATAAAGAGGTTGATTGGCCATTGGATGGGTGGAAAAGAACAGTGGTGGGAGGAGGAAGAGAAGAGGAGGAGGATTAGGGCCAGATGCATACTAGGTCTATAGTTTCATCAAACTTCAATTTACTTGCTACAATAATTGCCTGCAAGTTATTTGAAAGTTATGGCAATATATTGGAAAACAATCATACAAGCAAACAACACTAAAAAAACAAAGCTGTACAAACAAAGAGCAATAAAAAGCAAAGCTGTACAAACAAAGATCAATAAAAAAGCAAAACTGTAAAAAGTGATGCACACCCAAAGAACAATGGAAAATAAAACTCTAAAAAGTGGTGCAATGTTTTACTCTCAATTAAGTATTGCTCAATTTTAATTGTTTCCAGAACAGTTTTCACAAATATAGACCAAGTCAGCACTGCTGCACACATAATGTGACCATCTTTCGTACTGGCAACATTGAATCCAGGATTCACGTGGTGCTGAATTTGAGTAACTGCCACTACACACAATGCAGAACCACTTTTCCTTAGCTGATGATGATGATGACAGCACAATCTTTTTTTGGCTTTCTTCTGTGTTCTTACTTTAGTGCGTCTAATAGAATTTAACTTCCCTAATGCCTTTTCCTCAGGAGTTGCAGTGATCACTGCTGAGCGACGCTTTTTTGAAGAGCATTTTGATTGCCTTGGTGCAGCTTTGAGAAATCTACTAAGAGAAACAATGAGAGAAACCTACTGAAAACAGATATATATTCGTCACCAAGCTACCAAGCTGGTTAATTGTAAATAGTCTGCCAGTATTGCTTGACTAGAACAAAAACGTGCAATTGCATTCTGAGCACTGCTTTGTTACAACTTACAGATACCAAGATACCAGAACCAGTATTAGTATTTTTATCTACCAGTACCGGTACCTATCTATTAGGCTATAGAATGGCCATCCAGTTCGCTATACTTCTAAATGTGAATAAATGAGAAGTAATAAAATACTCTGAAAAAATAAACTAACTAAAAATATACGTAGGAATGTTGGGGTGCCTTGTTACACAGTGTATCAAGCCTCCCCATCCTTAGTGACATAAATAAACCCTAATATTCTCTGGCATATTTGACCAAACTGACTTTACTTCTATTTCTGCTTGAAATTACAGTAACCAAACCTCTGAAAAATGCAGTCCGTTCAAACATACGCTAAAATACCTTGAAAGCAGCTAGTTTTGGATAAAATCGTCAAAATTTACTTTTGACACACAAAAATCCTTTTTCTCTCTTATCTTTTCTTTACCTGGCAGTTTTTATTAGGCAGTGGCTATTTTGCCGTCGACGGCAATTTACCCTCAGAGACTATTTTGCTGTGAGTTGTTTGTGATTGGTCAATCTTAATGACGTACTAAACATGTGACTTTTGGTCGTCTCTGATTGGTCAATTTTAAAAACCAAAAAAAAAATTTTGCACCCCCAGGTCTCCATCCCCCACCCTGCACACTCCCTTGCAGTGTACACTGCCCCGTACATTTACATACCGAGCCTGCCCCTTCAGTGTACACTGCCTTGCTTTTAAAGCCCTGGTCAGCTGAGATTCGAACCCGATACCTTGGTATCTCAAGACCAGCGCTCTATTCACTACACCACAGAGTCACTGGTGCGATAATAGCAAATTTGCATATATAAACACACGTGAATGATCACGGCAAAATAGATTCCAAGGGCAAATTGCCGTCGACGGCGAAATAGCCACTGCCTTTTTATTAAAAATGGTTTTAAACTAAAGAAAATGATATTAGCAATAGCATAACATTAATTACAGCGGTTTAAAAATTTTTTTAAAGAAGTAATAAGAAGTGTAACAACCCTCCCTTGTAACGTTTCTCTCCGGTCTCCCCTAGATGTTCTTTGTCACATCTTCAATCTTTCCTGGTCTTTACATTCCTTTATTTCATTCGAAATTCTTCCTTTTTTATTCCCATGTACAAGAAACTTTTCATCTGCTTCCTCCCGGCTTATCTCTGTCATCTCTTTCCCCTTGAAGGTGTTTGAGCGCATTATTCTATCCAGTCTAGTCTTTTTTCTGTAATTTAACTTCACTCTCTTCCCGCAAGGAGGGTTTCCGTCACGATCGACCTACTTATGATAAAAATTTACCAGTCCATTTCGGAAGGGTTCAACAAACCCAAGCCAGCTCTTGGGCAATTCTTTCAACTATCAACTTTTCCAAGGTTATCGCCTTTGTCTGGCATCCCGCTCTTTATAACAAGCTTATTTCGATTGGCCATCATTCTCGCTTTGTTAGATGAACTCAATTTTTTCTTTCTGCAGGCTCGCTTTCGTGAGTTTTCGAAATCACATGGGTCGCTTCTATTGAGTCCGCTGAGATGTTCCGCCAGCATCTGTTCTTGGCCGCGTTCTATCCTCTCTTTTCATCAACCACCTACCTGCATGTCTATCGTCTTCCCTCAGCTCCTTTTTTATGCTTAAAACCTGGCCATCTGGTCCTGCTTCCCTTCGGTAACTGCTGCTGCAGAGACCACACATGGGGCTCTAACTCCACTGCGGCGCTAGTTTGAGCAATAAATTCTTCCTTTCGATCACAGCAGATGTAAGGCCCTCTTCTTTTTCGGTTGATCCCCACCAAGTGAATTTTCAGCCCCACCTCTCCTTGCTAAACTTCTCTCTCCGCTTCAATACTACTACCAGTGTAACAGCAGCCTATGGAATCAGTTTTTGGAACACTGTGGCTGCCGAGACAGATGTATAGCCGATTCCACACCCACTCCACAATCTTACACTTCCACCCAATGTTATAAATATTTAGTATATTGAAGTAGCATCAAAGTGGGGGAGCGTAAGAAGTACGGTTATCTGAAACACGGAAATAAATTATCAAATGAAGCACACACAAGTGAGATCAGAATGCGGGTTCGATTACAACACAAGTTCACATACATAAGACGAGACCAGACTACGGGTTCCATTACGCAGAAGTTATACTTGAATTGGGATTAGACTACGGGTTTAGTTATAACACAAGTTATTTTCAATTTTCGGATTAATAACTTAAATATTAAACAATCGATGTAAAGAAAAACCAGCGGCATAAATAGGTAATGAAAAACAAGTATTACAGTTGAGCTTACCGAACTATGACGGAACCGAACCAAAAAATATACAGAACGTATAGTAACTTGTAATCCAAACAGCAATGGCAATCTCCAACAGTTATTTTATACAAATCTTCCAACAGTTTAATTCACACAAATATTTTGACCGTTCTCCCAGCTGTAACTTCTCAATTATACTCGCTCACATACATTTTTTGACTTGGTCTTCGAATCAAGCACACGTAAATTTTGGAATACTTGGGGCAAAAGATTCAAATTGTAATTACTAGCAGCACGACATGATGAACTGAGTGTCAAGACTGTATCGAAAGACTGCGGGTTTAAAACTCAGAATATTACATATAAAATTTATACGTGCCAATTCAACAACCAGTTATCTTAATGTGACCTTTGACCGCACTCTTTCCTTTCATCAGCATGTATCTTTGATAAAGGCCAAGTTCTTTCCACGTTTCAAAGCCTTGTTCTGTATCTCTGCTTTCTCATTGGGCCCCTGTAAGAAGTTGCTTTTTTTTTGGACAAAGTTTTTCTTCAGCCCTTTCTCACTTACGCTTCATCAGATGGCTTCCTTTACTCAACCTTACCAACGTTAAGCCTTCACCTTCGCCAAGCAGCCAGTCTCATCGTCACAGACTGCCTCTCCTCCTTTCCTGTTCCTCTTCCTTTACGTGAGGCGTCCTACATCTCCTACAACCCATTTTGCCGTGTCATCGTATCAGTGGGCTCTTTGTCTTCTAACCTCCTTGCTCATTTCAGGTTTGACTAGACTTAGAGTGAAACCAAGTTTCTTTATGTCCTCCTGGAGAGACTCTCCGTCCACTCACCCGCTCATGCTTTGCTTTACCTTCTTGCTCAAAGGAGTCTCTATTTGCTTGCCCTCCCAACCTTTTTTGAAACCGGCCTTCCTTCAGTTTGGAGCTCGCTATTTTAACTTCATGCTCCTTTTATAATCCTCCTTTTTCTCACCGAGGTGCAGCTCTTGCTCACCTTGATTCTCTCCCACCTCATGACTGGCGATTTTTACAGATGGCTTTGTCCCTTTTCCTTGCAGCAAAGAAGGCTCTATCGTTTTTGCCAAATGTTCATTTGTGGCATTAAGGCCATTTTTTACTATTTGGCAGGGCCGTGTTTTCAAGCTTTTTAGCTGAAGTCTGTGTCGTTCTGCTAGCTCTTAGTTCGTCTCGGCAGCACCAACAAGCCTGCTACTTCTCTTTTGTCTCCTCTTCTCTGGCTCCGATAAGGTGATCAGACAAGATTCGCTACTCCAGTCATCTGCAGTCCTATGTAGCCTCTCTCCTTTCACCTCTCGTATCCACTTATCTCTTCTCTCGGTCTTGAGTTATACTGTCCTTTCAAAATTCTTTGACAGAGGTTTCCTTAGTATCCATTGAAGAATTTGTGCTTCCCCGCGTTGTGTCCTCTCTCGTCTTCGCTGCAACGAACACAGCCTCCTGTTTAACACTTTTCTCTCTATATTTGGCAGAATTTGAGAATTCATCACGCAGCGCCTAACATGCGACTATCCACTTTTGAAGACGTCACTTCTCATTTTGTACTGTACAGCTACGGACTCTTTGCGCCGCTCGCTCTTTAACGACTGCTTTTCTCTTTTACAATCTCCAGTCCAGACTTTGAAGAGTTTCCCAGCTTGTGGGGCTCCACGGTCATCCGGCATTCTCCATTTTTGGAAAGGGTCGGGTAACAGCAACAGGCTAAAGCTCGGTACCGGCGCGATGGCTCAGTGGTTAGAGCGTTCGCTTCATAGTCGGTAGACCTGGTGTTCATTCCCTAAGTCAAGTCATACCAAAAGACTTTAAAAATGGTATTTACAGCTTCCCTGCTTGGCGCTCAGCATAAAAAAGGAATAGTGTGGAGAACAAGCCGACAAGCTTGCTTGTTGTGTCCTTGGGCAAGGCACTTAACGGGATGCCTTCACCTTTATGTGGCAGACAGGTGGCCTACCCGTACTTCACCGGGTTACAATATGTGAAGTTGCTCACTGTCACGAATAAGGAAATTTGCTTTATAAGAGTTGTTTTCATATTGTGTAAAGCGCTGCGTTATTTGTTCGCTCGACTGCTGACTGAGAGAAAGACCCTTTTTTTTCTCGCAAGCCGATTGCTGTGTACGCCATTTATTACATCAAAATCGTTATGACGACATAGTAAAATTGCAGATCGGTCTAGTGATTCTACCTTCTTCGAAGAATTTCGATAAACGATTAGCGTAACTTGTAATGCTTTTTTTGTTGTTCACGTGATTTCGTTCGAGCGTTCTCCAGATTGTTTCGTCATTTATATATAAGGCGACGGGATTTTCTTTGCAGAGAGCCAGACAGAGCCCGAGAGAGAGAGAGGGCCAAAGAGAGAGCGAAAAATAGAAAAAAGAGTGGTTTGACGGGCTAAGGAAAACCCATTACGGTGTTGTTTTTTTGCGATAATTTATTGTGGATTTTGTGGACGTGAAGAATATTGAATAGTTATTGGTGGACTTATTTTGCGGTCTTTCTTGATTGTGTGGTAAAGTGATCAATTTTTGGGATCGTGAGCGAAGAAGTTTTGAAGTCGTGAAGTACCATTTCTGTGAATATATTATTCTGTTATTAAAGTGGGTTTGAAGTGTTTTAGCGGAAGCCAATCTTTTCCAAGCTTTTATTAAGTTGTAGCCAGACCTAATTATCCGAGCGATTATCACACGTCGCCTCAATTTTAAAGGAATTTGAAATTGAGATAGAACCGAAAGTTCTATTGATAATATTATCATATATTAAAAACGCGACACTCACCCAGCATGTCGTTAAAGGCGACTCTTGCGTACCCACCAATGGCAGTCCGCTTTGTTGGTGGTGGGGCTACCAATCACTCATATCTGGTTCGAAATGGGCTGCCATTTTCCCCTAGCCTAATATAAATTGGGTTGACGGCATGAACTTGAACTGCCGTTCGTGCCGTACCTCCATCCCGAGGAAGAGGAGAGTAATCACAACAACAACAGCTAAAGTTCAAAAAACATAACTTATTAAAAAACTTAAACCAAAGTTGAACACACAATTATATGCTAACGGTCGTTCATTTTTGCTCACTGTGTTTTAATTTAGGGCTAGTATGTTACCGTTTGTGCAGTTATTTTATTTTTATGTTTTAATGTATATGATGTAAGCATTTGGCGGTTACGTCCCAAATAGTACTAAAATGTTGTATTTGAGGAGTCAAGAACAATGAAAAACCTCGCGTTTTATTTCAAGTTGTCGCAATATGTCATCCACAATGTGCAGAATAATACTGCTATTAACATTGATACCGCTGTCAAGTGGACGGCAATCAACGAGGAACATCTGATTTGGGACATCTAAGCTGCCCACAAACACACTAACATACTTTTGTTTAGCAATCTCTGCTTCATGCACAATTTAAAAAAATTTTTTGTCACGAAGTAATTCTTGAATTTGTTCTTCTTTTTGGGATGCTAATTTAGCAACACATGCCCGGGCTGCAGTCTCCGAAGGCAATACTTTTCCCATTGTAGCAAACAGAAACTTTAAAGAAGGATGGTTCAGTTTATAAAGTGGGATATCTGCAGCTAAGAATGAAGAGACAGCCTGTTCCTTGAAGTTTACTTGATCGAGTTGTAAAAAGGTTTGCTTACTTTGAGATTTGCTCTTCGTCTCCAATTTTCTTTGGTGTTGCTTACTTTTTCGGTGGCTTTCCACAAAAAACTTTTTGTCGCATTTGACTAACACGTCGCAAAGGTTGCATCGCAAGTCGCGGGCAGGAGTTGCCGAAAACTCATCCGGATATTCCTGGAAAATTTGCCTAACTTTCGCTGTAGAAGATTTGGCTTGTTTAGGCATTCTTAGCTTTGCAAGCTACGACTTAAAAAGACCACGTGTAAAGAGCGCAAAGGTTTTATAGGAATAGATTAATTGTCCAACAATTATGTGTTTATGCATCAACACTGACAATTTCATGCATAATAAGTGCTATTTCCTTCTCAATTACCGCACGCATTTTTACCATTGCAACTATTTGAGAAGTTTAAAATCAAATAAAACTGCGCATAAAATTTTAATAGCAGCTTAGAAATTCAAAAAAATAAAAAAGTATAAATTTGTTCGTTTTTGTAAGGAAATTTTTGATGAAGACAATTTTGACAAGTTTTGACTTTATGCAAAATTTTGACTTTATTTTGACTTATAAAATCTACCAAAACAGACTCCTGAACACTTGAAAGGAACGTTAGTACACGTTTGATCATGTTTATTGACTTTAACGGGCCGTAACCATAACCTTTTAAAAGGGTAAAAAAAAGGATAAACATCACAACTTATAAAAAAAAAGGGTTGGACAAGCAAAAGCCAAGCATTAGTGAAGGAGTTGAAATGACAAGACAAATGCATGAATAAATCTACCGCTTCTAATTTGGATTAAAAAAAGCAAAGCTTCACTACTTAAAAAAGAGCGTATTGAAGCTTTGCTTCCATTCAAAAAAGGAAGCACGCTTCTACCCACCTCAACGTCTTTAAAACCAGGATAGCTCGAAACAGGCGTAGGCTAACTTGCAACTGTTTTAAAACGAAGTTAGGTTAAAGCTCTTTTAAGAAATTAAAGCTCAAACGTAAGCGAAAACAATGCTGACTTGGTTATACAACTTGTACAGTTAAAAGCATAAAATACATGCCCATTCAAAACTACCCTCCAAAAAAACTCTTTTTGTGTCTAAAACAATAACTCATCATTCCTGTTGTCTGGACAAGATGAGAAAGAAATCTAATTGGCAAGCATTATTTAGTATTGCTATACATTGAAAAAAGCTTGAGCTGCCAAATGTATTTTGAACAAAGTTATTGACTGATCGCGTTTCATCGTAATACTAATTTTTTAGCAAATTTTAAAAGTTTCTTAAGAAAGAAAGAATCTTAAACAAAAAACAAGATTCTGACAACTGGGCAAGGCTCCAGATGCGTGCTTGGCAGAAGAGGAGGAGGGAGCATTTGGTCATTCCACTTTAGACTATGTCTTGGAACCCGAATGTGTTTTTTGTATTTTTGATCTTAGAGACCCTGAGGCCTGAGCCTTATTAGTAAGATGGCACTGGTCAACACATAACGGAAGTGAAGTCGAATCTTTTCTGCAGCAACTCGAGTCGAGTTATTGATTCGAGTCTCCCAAACACTGAATTTTTGATTGGGCGCTGCCCTTGTTTGTCTCCCCAAACATTTTAGTGAGAGTATTAGTGGGTTCCCAGTGTGGATAGCATGTCGCGGAAATGAAGCTTACTTTTCAAACAAGCACTTTTGTGTAAGACCCGAATGCGGACCATTTGTCCTGGGCAACGTTCGTTACAGCATGAGCAAGAGTGCTACAACTTTTTATTTGCTGCATTTTAACGAATCGCACTTTGCTCGTTTTTCCTTTGGGCGATACTGCCATTGGTGACCCTTCTGAGAACAAAACTTTACTCTCCAAAGTTTTAGTCTCTTCTTTGGATTTACGAAAGCATGACCTTTTCTACAACAAAAAATTGGCAATCCCTCGCAGGAAAAGGAGAAAACTTCTAAATCGCGATTTATTTATAAAATGTTAAAATTTCATAAATATTATAGGGTTATCAATTTAGAATAATGCATAATCTTTTTGATAGAGAGCACACTCCTTTTATTTCGTTTGTTCCTTTGCTGTGTTGAGGCATAAAAATTATCTAGGCTATTTACTATGAATTATGCTTATAATTCATGGTAGAATTGCTTAGAAGCTACAAAATATCAAATGTAAATACGTATACACAATCCGTTTCTATTTGAAATTTTCAAAAAGACACAATTGGCCTGTCTGACGAGGTGCAACGCTTTTTTGCCATATCAGATAACAATTAACGGTCAAATAATTTCATTTTAAAGAAAAATAGCTTTTCTACATATTGAGAAATAGAGGAAATAAGCTTTTCTAATTACTCAAGTCTTATAACGAGACTTAAACAGCGTTACTTCAATTTTTCCTGTGTTGCCGCGTTTTTAATTCCGATGCAAGGTTCAACTTGGATAAGTTTTGTTAAACTCAGCCATTTCCGATCTGAACAAATGTCAAGCTTTCTGGATGTGATTAATGATTTTAATTTGAATTAGCGCCTGCTGTACATCGCTTAACGTTTCTTTTCAATTGATGCAGTTGTAAAGTTGCCAACAGTAAGACAGGAAATGATGTGAATAGCTAATAACCCGACCTTATTTTTGCTGTCTGATTTGGTGCGAAGTTTTTTAAATACAGATTTATTTCAGACTCAAAAATAGCAGTAGGGTATACTGAATTGTCAAGCACAGTTAAGTTGAAGTTACTTGGTAGCAGGATGTTTTTAGCCATCATTACGGCAACTTTTGGAACGTTTTTTACTGCTTCGAAAACATTCCCAAGTATTAAAAACTCATAAATTACAGAAGTTTTAAGCTGTTTGCAGGAGTTTTATAAAGTAGCTCTTTGCTTTTTTAAATGCAACGTTTTGCAGTAACTTCTACCACATGTGTGCAGAGATCTAGCGGGATTGTAGTTGTAGGTGAATATTTGAACCAGAAAACTTAATGGAGATCAACTATTCAAAAGTAAGAATTTTGCTCATATTCATCTCCAAACAAACATAAGACTTTTTGATAGAGATCAACTACACGAATTTTGCTCACCAAACAAACATGAAGATCTTTTATTTTGAAATCAACATTTTGAAAGCGAAAATTAGGCCCATTTTGCCCAATAATAAGCTTTGACATGGATGCCAACAAATGCAATTTTTGTCATAAGAAATGCAACTTTCTCAGGATTTTACTGCTATAAAAAAACTTGCCCCAGCTATCACAAAGACTCAGTTTACGAGTTATTGTGCATGCCGATACGAACAATTTTGTATTGTTAAGTGACAGGAGTACTATAAAAATTTATGAGCCAGAAGAATATGCGCAATGAATAAATCGCATCAAAGATTTTACTTCATAGAGAGAGGCGATATCACGAAAGTGAACGTATCCTTCTCATGAATTCATCCATGTCCTGATTTAAAATCTTTTTTATAGTTGCTGCGTTCCAAGTAAAAACTTTCAGTGGGGAAATGTTTTTGAAAAATTACGGATGATCAAAATCTTCTTAAATTGTGTTATAGCCTTTGTTTATCTAGCGATTTTGAAAGCCCACAATTTTTCTGTCCCTAAAAGCATCGCAAATGAACAAAAACAAACACGAACTGAATTACCAGCTTCAAAAACTGCAAAACAATTTACATATTAAACCAGGAGTTTAAAGCGTAGGCTTAACTACTTGCGTTATATTAAAGATATTTCTATTGTTTGAACCAATCAATTTGATGAGGACTGTACCCCGGTTGAGCCTCTTAATTTATTTAACTCCCAACATGAGAACATGAAATTCCCTGTGGAAAAATCGTTTCCACAGGGAATTTTACGTTCTCATGCTGAAAGTTAAGTTTTAGATATCGAGCTAATAGTGATAATTTTGATTTTTCGATTTGGAGAAAATCAACAAACAGTTTTGTTTTTGGTAGCTTCAAGGCAATTTGTCATTTAAAATGGAAAATTGAATTAATACTCTGTATGTCGAATCGAGCGAAAGCTATTTGCTCTAACAAAAGCCTTTTTACAATGAAATAAAAATGTTGAGATCTTTGTTTATTGTTCATTTGTTCACATTTCAGACCATACCCATTTGTTACTTCAAGCTATTTTTTTTAGCTGGCTATAGAAGACAAGTTTTGATGGGCATCAGTTTTTAGACCAGTATTCTTGCTTAGTGACGACATATTGATGAAATTACATCAGTTTTATCAAATTTGTTAATGATTTGAATTTTTTGAGATAAAAGTGGCTGCTCTCGTTGGAGAGAAATTTACGTGGTTTTGCGAGTCTTTTGACCCTTACAAATAACACTTGCGATAAGCAGGAAAATCGATTAATCTTTGAAATAGGTGACAGCTAGAAAGCATGAAAAACTGTAGGTTGCTGCTTCAATATGCTCGCTGACTTCGGCAGCTTGCAAAAAATGGATCAACAAGTTGTTTAGAACCCGTCCATACATTGTGCTTTGCTCTGAAGTTTTGACTTGATTCTTGGGTGAGTAAATGTACTATAAAGATATAACCACCAGTAATGTTTTTGGAAACTTATAAAAATGTTTAACAAACAAAATTTTGATAACTTTTAAGACCAGAAGTTTTTGAAATGCATTGTTTCAACCAGCAGTGTTGAAAGTAATAGTCTTGAGATCAGAAAAATATTGGAAAAAGGGAATTTTTCAAAATCTAAATACTCTACATGATCAACCTACGTCAAAATTATGCTACGATTACTTATGATTATCTGTGTTTTTATAGTTTTTGATAAAATTATCCGTCCTGGGTTGAATGACATAGCTTCGACCGCAATATTTATGCATTGGCTACTTATATTCTGGTGAAGTCAATGATATCCACAGTTGAAGAGATAAAATAGCAAAAATTATCCTTACTTTTTTATCTCAGCACAGCAGCAGTTCAGTAGAAACGTTTTTACACCAAAGTAGTTCAGCTTGAGAATTAGACTGAAGACATTCGGTAGTTTTGACATTGCCTTTTGTTCCCAGGTGACTCCTTTGGCCGTGGGAGGAGGATAAGAAGTGTTGTCGCTCCGCACCTGAGCTCAACCACTATTTATTAATGATTGGTATTATTCAGCAATTGCTTTTCAGATAATGCTAAATTGATGCTATTGTTCAGTATTGGGAAAAAATTAACAGTAATTTGCTTGCATTCATCATTTGTGCTTTGTGGATTTTAAATTAGTTACATAAAAGCAAAAAACGAATTAGGTTATGGAATTTTTGGCAAGCAAAAATCTTTTCAGTAGCTGATTTACTGATTTGTACGCTTTTTAAAATTTTCGTCTGGTATCCTTGATTTGTAATACACTCTAACATGCTTAGGTAGTGTGAGGTCTGAGCCTACATTGATATTTTGAAGTTTAGTTCTATACCGCAATGAAGTTCTAGTACCTAATATTTTAGATGATTAGACAAGGGCTTGATGTAAGCCGAAAACGTTCAGCTTAAATGGTGTGGCCTACTATAAATAAATTATTAAATATGAAACGTGGTTTACTGCTGCTATGCAATATCATTTTATGGATTCTAAAACTTACTTCCCTTCCTCAACTTTTTCTTAAATGAACGCAAAGATTTAAAAACTTGTTAAATTGGAATACGGAACGGTAGCGTTGAAAAACAACTTTAAATTAAAGTTTTTATTTTCTACAAATCCTTGGTTAACGTGGACTATCTTTGGTTCAAATTTTAAAAATCAGCTAGTGGTACTCTTCGATGCTACTACTAGGTGTGGTGCATTCAATTATTACCAGTGCACTCTGTTGTCGTAAAATATTTTGGTTTTGAAAAGTTTTTAGCTACAGAGGTATTTCAAATGTTCTATAGTGTTCAATTTTGCAGTGTATGCCATCCTCCAAAACATACATTAGTTACTTCTCAACCAGGAAAGCAAGATGGCAGTTACCCTGCTGAATATTTGGCTAAAATCTCCATTATTGGCTGAATTACTAATGCCTTGTTAAAAGTTTTTTTTTATCTCAGTAGCGTTAACAGGTTTAGGCGTACCTAAGGATTCGGACCGGAAGTTTTTAAAAAAAGCTGTGGAATATGTTGTTGTGTCCCTCTTCCCTCTTCCCGCATAAAACGCACGACGTATAATTTCATAAAGCTGATCTCAAAAATTCTTTAACTCGAAAAACAACAAAAACCTTGCTTTTAAAAAGCTGATCCAAAAAAAAATCTTTTACTCCCAAACTGCTCAAAAATTTTTTTCGAGAAGTTGATCTCCATAAGAATGTCCGAAACTAGAAAAAGGAAACAATAAGCCTCAAGTTTCTAAATAAAATTCAACTTGTTAGCCCACTAGTTTTGACCCTCAAAAACTTTGGTACCCGGTTGGGGTCAGCCTCTCAACGGCTCTGCACAGGCTTTGCCTTAACTAATCTCTCTAAAATTTGTTTTATACAGGTACCCCTGCTTTTTTCTAACATTTGTGAGGTGTCTAAAAATATGAAAAAAGTTCATCTTCAAAAATGTGATCTAACATAAAAAAATTTACCCTTTTTTTTCATCTTTGTTTTTTGGTTTTGTAAAACGTAAATATCATCAAGGTTTAAACTTTTTATTAGTAAAAGTACCAGTACTTCGGGATTACTTGGTAGTTTCACCTAGTAACAACTTTAAACCATCAATTAGCACTCTATCAAAAGCATACGATGACAATTAAAAAATAAATAAATAGACTTGCAACAAAACCTATTTATTATTATGGCGATTAGGAGTCAAAGGGCTAGCGGGATATTTGTGAAAAAGAAATGGGTGGAAACGGCGTTCGATTTTTAGTTCGGTTGAGAGATGATGACTTTTCTTAATGTCCTTGCTTGATTTTTGATCAACTTATGTTAGAAACTATTGTTGCGTATCAGTTTATTTTTAAAATAGTGATCTTGTCGGGCCCGGAGGAGGGTTTGCACTTTACCAGAAGCGGGGGCATGGAACAATGGCCCCTATCTATAAGCGTAGCTAGGGGAATAAGGACGTCATGCCCCAAATTTTTTGGATCTGATTAAAGTAAAAAACTGTTTTCAAATAAAATGGTAGTAATGCGTCGATGCTCAAATGAAAGGGCACTGTCCTTGAAAAAAAAGGAAAGTTTGCAACAAAACAACAATCTGAAAAAGAATGTGATCAATTGAGTAACAAAAAGCCAAAAAGTTATATTTTTCCCCCTCCTAATATCGTTTTTCGCAACGCTAATGCTCCTCACTCCTAAATAATGCACCCTTGTGCGGGTCGGCACCACACTGTATCCTTTAAGACTAATGCAAGACAAAGCAGTTGAGAATGTACAAATTTTAATACAATTTCGGTAGAGAGGTGACTTTTAGTATCCAAGTTGCTATTATTGCTACTAGCAATACACCGTTGAACATAATAATATAATATATTTAGAAAATTCAAACGTTTTCGGCGCTACATATCGCCCTCATCAGGATCTATACACAAATATTTACAGCATTAAAACTTTCGTTGAACGAAAACACAAAAAACATAAAAATAACTTGAAAATAGTTCTGATAAAAAACAGTAAAGCTTCATTCTACGGTCTTCGTAATTGTCTGGTCACTGCCAACAAAGAATCTGATAATAGAAACATTTGCCTGCTAGGAGTTGATCGGATTTAAGGTTTTGTAAATAATTGTTTCAAATGAATTAAAATTACAGTGAAGTTCGGTGCAAAATTGTTTGGTTAAATGATTAAATAAATATCTTTGATTAAAACACGTTTAGTAATAATGACGCTCCGTTTGCATACAATTGTTTGCTTGACACAGGGTTACTTCTTTTGATCACCAAGGCTTCATGGATTTTGGCTTCGTAGGATGTTTGGCATTTTCTAATTATTTCAAATTGCTTCATGTTATTCGGCTGAGTTTTGCACGAGCTGCATTTTTTTATATGTTCTTTGATGGCACTTTTACTTGACCTTGAAACGTTTAAGTGCTCCCCTGCTCTTATACTCAAATGTCTTGCCGACGTACCGATGTACGTGACGTTCACATCACGTGAACAGGTAAATTATAAACGAAATTTGAGTTCAAGATCAGAGGAGTTTTGCTTTTCAAAGAGAAATATTGCTGTACTTTTGTTGTTTTGTAGACGATTGTGATTTTAGTGTCAAACCGTTTCTTTATTAGTGATTGAATTTGTAGACCGAATTCTTTTGAGATTTTTCCGAGGTAGGGAATGATAAAAATTTTAAATTTTCAAAAATTTTAAATTTTCAAAAATCCCCTTAGGTATTTCGGTTCTCAGAGCACTTTAATGCCATTAAACTTTTTTGCGGTTGGTCACCTCCTAAATCCTCTCACCAGAATATTTTGAGAGGGTTACAGCCTCCTTTTACTTTGCCTTGTAATGATGGATATATAAATGATAGATATTACATGTTGCCCATTATTTTTATCAATTTTGAGCTTAGAATTCAACTGTTTCATCAAAAATGTGCATATAAAACTTTAGTTTTGATTTTGCAACCCCACTTTCGATCTGCCTTGTAATAATGTTGCACTTATTTTGTAGCGAGTGAATCATTTCAACTCTTAATGATTTCAAATTGTCTAAAAGTTAAAATTACATTGCACGTCGAATATCATTAACGGCTGTGTACAATGCAGGTCGCTTTGTCAGAGCGATCACCCGATTTTTTTTCTCATCCCGTGTCGATTGCCTTTGGGGCGCTGCTGATGACAACTTCGTTTTGATTGTGTTCATCATGCAGCGAATCTTAGGCTGAAACGCCTGGCGGAGCTCATCCCTCTCGAGGCCTGGCCACCAGTCTTCCACATAAAGGCGGAGGCGTCCCGTTAAGTGCCTTACCCAAGGACACAACAAGCGAACTTGCCGACTGGCCGCCCGATCTGAATCCCCTCAAATTTATTGCAAAGGTGGTTGTGGAAAAAACAAACGAATACTTTTGTAATAAACAAAAAACAAAAGCTTTGATTATCTTACTGCAAAAAAAAACACATGCAAAAATAACAAATTATCCAAAAAACGCTATAAATATTTATGGTGCCGGTATATTAAAGTGCATGTAAAGTCACAGAGCTTGGCTTGATTTTGCCACTTTTCCAGCATATCTACATTTTGTCTATGTCTGTCACTAAATCTGTTGCTGGCTAATGCAAGTCCTCGTTACTTGTGACTTACTTCTCTTTGATGTTGAAGCCAAACCGAACTTCACCACTTCACCACTTCTTGAATGATTAGGTCTCCGTCTACATCGGTTCTTCGTCATGAGTCGACTCATAAGAATGAAGCCTGTTTCACAGATGACACCAGATGTCTTAAGGTACTAACAAACTTGAAGAAGACAAATGACGGTTTTAAAATTTTATCTTGAAGATACGTCAGCTGGATCATTTAAAGTTTTAAACTATCAGTACTATACTGTCCCCACAGGCTTTGATCTTTCCTTTTTTCGAAAACTTGTATGCATTTTCTGTCTGAGTAACAAATATAAACTAAATTGCTGGTATGGACAATCTTACATTGGCCAAACTCACCGTAATCTGGTCACACGGATCTAACAACATGTACCAAACGGAAAACCAAACCAAGCACATTGTGCGCAATCCTAACCACAAGATTAATTTCGGTTCTCCCGAAATACTTGGTCACAGCAACAACGGCAGAAAGCTACGAATCAAAGAAACCTTACTCATTCAAAAAATTCAACCATAAATTAACCTGGGCGGAGCATCGCAACCAATTTATGTGGGTAACTGCAAAGCTTTTTGGTCTGTACTCCATTAAGTGGAAAACTTGATCAAGATGTTCTCATCTGCATTAATTTCGTGTTTCATCAGGTGAAGATAAAAAAGTTGTACCAATTTAGCCGGCAGTGTGCTCAGTGGAATGAGTATCAAATTTTCCATCTGATCTCATCGAAAAACTGCAAGTTGAGCACTCAGGGCGTCTGTTTACATACGGCATGGCTAAGCGGAACCGGCGATTGCACTAATACATGCAATTTCGATTTATTACTTGCGCTAACCTTAACGACTTGTGAGGACCACAGCTGACTCAAAAACCGCAAGATTGTTTTGCAATCGCCCAAACTCTCTGTTCATGTAATGCTTAATCAGTTAAATAAGTTATTATCACTCGAGAGACTATGGGGTTGAGTCCCACTGGAATCGTGTTTTACGTATGACATTGCTCCATGGAGTATAAGCGACCCCAATTATCAACTAACGAAAGATTGAGATACACAAAATAGTTTATAGGCAGATGTTGCGCATCACGCAGAAGATAATATACCAATCGTATGTTTTAAGTATTTATTTCTTACTGCAATTGCAAACGAATAAACAGCTTTAAGACTTACCGAAATTCAACTAAGTCAAAAGAAAGTATTGTGCGTTTGCAAATATGCTTGAAGCACAGTTATAGCTAAATTATCATCATCAAAACTGCATATTACTTAAAACCTAAATATAATAAGTCTAAAATAAGCTCATGTTTGCGCTGATGAGGCTAACTAGTATATTATTTAATCAACAAACACGAGCTTTCGTGGTCAGAACCATCGCTTTGTCAGGTGCTGTAAAACAGCAATAATTAGAATTAAAGGTTAAAGAAACACAGCTTACCAGCAAACGAAGATTATATCGGTGGGTGAACGGTGTTAGCCTCAACACTGCCAACGTGAGCTTGTTTCAGATTTATTGTAGTACGTCCAAGGCTAACGCGGCTAACCATTCTAAATAAAAATAAAAATACTTAGAACTTTAATGTGATATAAAAACAGACCGCAAATCCTAATTTAGTAAATATTAGTTTTGGTGTAAAAGCAGTGGGAGAGTGAGAGCTGAAGATTCTCCAGGTTGTTTTCAGCGCTCCTCATAAACTTTAAAAGGTTGATATTAAATGTTTGTTTTTCAAAAAAAATCGGAAAATCATCACTTTCAAAAAATTGATCTCCAAAAAAAGGTTTACGAGTTGCTTTCGATTCGAAAAAAAAATGTTTTTTTCAAAGAGCTGATCTCCAAAAATGAGTCCTCTTTCCGTCAGCACTCCTACTCAAAACAACTGCGCTTGTATTTATGCCTACAATTACTCCAAATCAGCTCTCTTGTCTTTTTCTAAAACCTAAAAAGCAACATGCTGCTTCTAGATAAAGTTGCATGTTTTTGTGAAAGTTTGATAGTTAAAACTGTCATGGTGATCTAGGAGTATCAAAACCTAGTACATATGTCTATTACAATAGTTGTTGCATAAAATACAAAAGATTGGTTTTTCAGAATTTTGAAACAACTACTCACTAGTTTTGTGCTTTAAGACGGGACAGGTATTTACTGGCATTCAACAAATATTGTGTTGACCAGTGCAATTAATAATGCTGTTGACACCTGCTATAATCAACTTTTTGTGTGCCTGCTTCGTCTTTTTCAGTGAAGCGCATTTTTAATCGAAGCAGGTCGGTCACGCGACCACATCGAGACAGTATATAATCTTCTGAGTTGCTTGCAGCCATTGTGTAATCAAACTCCAATGCAAATATGCAAAAGTGAAAATAAGCGTGCAAATTCTTCTTTTGCTTATTTGTGGTTTAAAACTTAAATATTCGTGCAGGTCTGTTACTTGATATTGAGCTAAAATTTTTGTCTTGATTTCGCTGCCTTAAAGTCATGGTATATTGATCTTGAAAAATTCTTGTCTTACTCTTGGTCTCGGTCGTGAAAAAAATCAGGTCTTGGTCGCCAACGTGCAGGTATTGACTACAACCCTGTTTATCTTTCAAGAATCCGCAGAATTGAAAATCTTTTGTGCTGCGCTTGTGATCACCCGATTCGGGATATTTCTCGTCTCAATTTGCTCCCACTGCTGCGAACACTTATCACAGCACGCTTTTTCGCAACTTTTCACCATTTAAAATTTCCGGTCCAGGCCATGGGGAGTCGCCAAGTTTCTGAAGTTCCATGATTTTCCGCTTTGCTCCCATCACGAGGGCGGGATGGGTAACAAAACAACAACACTGTTTTCATTTGCCATGTTGCTAACTAAAACTACTTGAGCACGGTCTTTAAAATAACGCAAGATGATAAAGGTTTTCTCCGCAAAAACGTTCCCTTTAAACCATTTTGATGATTATAGCCAATAAGTAGCATTGCTCCGATATTTTAACAATGACATTACATTTGTGTTGTTATCTGTATAGAGCAACAGGCTCCGCAGAACTTAAAGCTCAGTGTGCTGCATAGATCGCTTATCACTTTTCTGGTCAAATTTACACCAGTTGCTAGTTTATCACATCGATTAGGTTCGTGCAAAATTTATATATGTAGCTAACTACTAGCAAATCTATTTTTAGCATAGAATTTTGGTTTCAGCAGCAGTTTCCGCTGTACGTGCTATCAAAGCGCTTTGCTATGGATGACGTCAAAATCTTTAAATTTGCTGTGACGGATAAGCATTGTGATGTTTATCAAAATACAGAAGTACTGAATTACGGAGTCATTTTGATATTATTTCTGAGGTTGCAGCACATTTTCTACCTTGAAAACCAGTCTAGTTAGAATGGATTACTAGATAGATGCTAGCTAGTTCATGATTTTAAAACAAATTTTAGTAGAAATTAAAAGTTCAAAAGTGTACTGCAGCCAGGGGGGCCACTGTGCCATTCCCCCCTTTGGTCCGCGATAAAATTATGCACAAAACAAACAATGGCCCAAAAATTTGCTCGTAACATTGGGTTTAATACCTGAGGTTAACACATGAGCTTCAAGCTTTCTATAGTTTTCTTAATATAAAGCAGAAATCACGCGAGCAAGATCTTTTGCGCAATAATCATGCAGCAATAACCTATTGAAGTCTGACGAGGTGCGCAAGAGTACTGTACAATATTAATTGCAATATTGCACAAAAACAAGCAGCTTGCCACGAGTGAAAGCGAGTTTTGTGCTTTTTGGAAATATTGCCAAGTTTCAGAAATATTGCCAAGAATAGAGCATGTCTCTAATTTTCAGCAAGTTATTTACCAAATCATCTTGACGAGCCTGGATTCATAGTTGAGGATTTAAATTTTCTAATGTTAGTCAAAATGCCTTGGACTATAGACTGTGGAGGAAACAAAACCATTAATTTTTCAAGTAAAAATTCGACTTTCTCGCTAGAATGTTTTTTAGAAGACTATAGAGACCGCAATAAAAAGTTTAATGCGTGGAAAAAGTAGCAGAGACGCTAGAATCAGAGATAGCGCAAGTTACAGTAACGTTCTCTGGCTTGCAACGTACGCGAAATTCAAGCATGCGTAAGCATTATGAAAGACATTCGTATTTTTTTCTAATTTTCAAAAACGTCTTTCGCTGCTGCATGCTCAAGTTAATGACAAATGCCCTGATTCTTCGCGTTCGCCTTTGATGCGTAATTGTTCCACGAAGTGGATTGAGAACTATGATGTTGCCTTTGTTTTTAAGGTGTTTTATCCAGCGGTTGTTGGTTCTCTTGATCAACTGTCAGAATCAAGAGATGGAGAAGTTCTTGGAAGGGCTATGCCTTATTAGAAAGCGATAACAACAGCTGGGTTTTTGGTTAGCCTAGAAGTTATCAATGCTGCACAGAAACTTACCAAAACAGTTGCAAAGAAGCTGCATGGCATCAAGAAATTATATTGGCTACATTAGATGCTACGAGCACTCCCAGTTGCAAAGATGTTATCAACGCTTTTAGGGACAACTAGCAGATTTACCCGTCGTTGATCGGGTAAAATGTAAAGACTGATTAAATTTTTACATTGAATAACCATATTTTAATATAGGTTGAATAAATATAGGCTCGTAGCCCCCCATAGACGATTCTGATCGAAATCAAAATACCGTACTTGGCTTCCCTGGAAAAAGTTATATAAGATTCATAGGTTTGTTTGTATCTAAATGTCTCCAGTTTTATTTCTATAGCGGACAGACAGACAGACAGACAAACTTTGAGTTATATATATATAGATGAAGAAATATTTGTTGGACTCTTTAGACATGCCGAAAGTGTCTGCGGGGAATCCATACCCATGCCTCGAATTGTGAATCGGCAAGCCAATAGAGCTAATCCATTAGCTATTGCACCATCGCAGTTTTTCAGGCGTTCTGTCTTTTTGCCTTTTATTGACACAGTGCTTGACTAACTCAGTGAAATATTTGCTCTGATCTTGTTGATTGCGTAAAACTCCAATTTTTGATATCATCTGTCAGTGTAAAGCATGACATTTGCTTTAATCAGAAATGCTCTGAACTTCTATCTTCCCTTTGTGGATGACAGCATTGACGTTGTTGAGGTTGCATTTATGCGATGGCGTTCATATTGGCTACGCCACGCAGGTGGTTCTTTACCGTACAACACTTTAGTCGTGTTGCTGTCTGCTAAAGAAATATATACGTATCTAGTGATGGGATTCAAAATTTTAAGAACAGGTTCTCTTTTGTATCAAACTCACTAACAACAGGCTTCCTCATTGTAGAAAGCCTATTTGCTGCGGTCGTCTAAGGTCTATAACAAAAAACAAGAACGGAATCGCTGATTATCGTGACACTGCAAGAACGGGTTCGCACGAACACGTGCGAACCCCCTGAATCCCATCACTGTACGTATCTATCCTTGGAAATTCTTCAAATATTGACAACTGGTCCGGTCACTACAGCAACAAATGAGCGTTCGTTTAGTGCTCTGAAATATTTGAGACCTATTTGTGGTTCACAACGAAAGAAGCTCGTTTGAATGGATTGGTATTGTTGTTTGTTCACCGTGACCTCAACATTAACTTTAAACATGTGATTGATGAATTTTTACGTAAAAGTCGTAGGCTAAATTTCAATTAAGTTAAATTTTGACATACAGCTCCAGTAAATTTTTTTGGTTCGCCAATCACCATTACCAATCAGTTTGTATCAGTAAATACTTTGGGTGCAATTGCTTAAGGGCAAAATTTTTTGTGTGTGCAATTGCATAAAATTTCTTTACGTTCTGCTAAAAACTGCACACACCTTTCATTTCCTGGGCAGAAAAACCTCAATTTCCCTATTGTGACGAGATCCTGAGGGTTTTACCACTGCCCCTGGGCTGTGTTGTTCAAAAAATTTTGGCTCCCCTTTGAAGAAATCCTGGCTGCGCCACTGACTGCAGCTAGTGCGAAGGCTAGACGATGATGTACAGCTAGACCACATCGCCAAAAGCTAATATTGTATTGTACTTTTTGCATTGCCCATGTTTATCCTCCATTTACGAGAAAGCGAATTGTATCGCTACATTTTGGACGGGACGTCCGCACTCACTTGGGAGTTTCCATTTCCGAGGTTTATGGGCCACCGTGTTATGTCACCAGGTTTATGTCTTCCACATAAAGGTGGGGCGTCCCGTTAAGGGATTTGCCCAAGAACACAACAAGCGAACTAGCCGGCTTATTCTCCACAACCTCCCCTAAATGCCAAGCAGGAAAGCTATGGATACCGTTTTTTATAGTCTTTTGGTATGACTCGACAAGGGAAATGAATCCCAGGTCTACCGAGTGCGAAGCAGACGCTCTTACTACTACACCATCGCGTTGGTATTATTCAGCGTAAAACAAGCTGACTGCTTTATCACAATTAATTTTTTGGATTTGCGATGAAAACAGAAATAAAACTGAGCAAACTCCAGGCAGTGACACTGTTTCGACGAATTAGGTCTCTTCAGTGCACTTGGTGACCGACAAGAACCTAGAGGTTTTTAATAACGCATAGCATAGACCGCCACACTTGTGAGACCTATACTAGATCCACTTGGTGGAAGGTCTGTCAGTGCTCTGCGAAGCCGTATTATTCGTGAATGAGTGGCGGTTGTCGACGGTTGTACTACTGACAGACCTTCCACCAAGTGGATCTAGTATAGGCCCCACAAGTGTGGCGGTCTAAGCTATGCTTTATTAAAAACCTCTAGGTTCTTGTCGGTCACCAAGTGCACTGAAGAGACCTGATAGGTCGAAACAGTGTCACTGTTTGCAGTTTGCTAAGTGCATCGCTAGCCTCTTGCATTACTAGAAGTAAAACTCTTTACATTTGACTCCAATGGGGCACCTTACACTATATTGTTTTCTAAACGCCTTATTTACTAATATGGCCATTGATTCTGCATTTTTACAAGAAATCAGCCTGTGATATGTAGGTAGCCTTTTTACTATAGAGTTAGTTATTTTAGATCACCCTTTGAATTGTGCCAGAACATACTACACACCATCTGCGCCAATATTTGATTTGAATTTATGGCAATCAATATCCCACTCCAACAAACATAATGCCTTTCTATCAAAAATACTGTAAAGCCAAGTAATCATAACGATATCAGGAGAATCTCCTCACAAGGGAAAACTAATGGCAAATTCCGCTGTGAATATCCGAACTTTAGAGTAAAGCTGTAGCAGCAATCAGTCGACAGCAGTGCTCACACTTTATCAAAACCAAATTGATTTCACTCAAAAAGCAGCAACCGCAATAACAAATAATTACTTACGTGAAGTTGAACGGTCACGCTCACAAAACTGACAGCAACCATAAACAAACTAACTAATACAAACATATCGCACACCTAAAGCTGATACAAACGAGCAGAGCTGGTATTGCAAAAATGCAGATTCATCTTAACTGGAGCTGCTAAGTAACTGATAGATTGCTGAATTAATACATACTATTACGATTGTGACAAGGCAACACTAACAATCAGATTGCGTAATATTGAAATACCGCAGACCTAACAAACAGTTTATACAGATGAAGAAACCACTGTAATAAAAATATAACGCAAAATGAAAAAGTAATTACTGATTAGTAAAATAGTGTCAAAAAAATCTAGGTAGCAAAGTTCTATTTATATCTGTCTCAGCTTTGAGTTTATTGATTTGTTTTCTTTCACTGATATCAAGATTGTGGTGATTACTAGGTTCATGCAAAAATATGACGTGTCAGCATTTAAAAATGTCTGGATGAGAGCTGATGAAGTTTATGTAGTAACTGTTGAAATGAATTAGGAGAGCAGCTTTGTCAGTGTGGTTTTCTGTGTTCTTACTTTTCCAAAGCGTGAGGTGATTCTTCCATCCGATTGAAAATTGGTTGGTCCAACGTAAATTTGATAACATATATTAAATTACGCTGTGTGTATTTCATAGTTGCACAGGTAAAACCTTCGGTGAGTAAAGTTTTTTGTCGCTTTTAATAGTGATGAAAATGGTTGGTTTTACCATACAAGGTAAATACGGTGTTTACCGCACAACGAGCATTTATTGCATGATTGGTAAATAACATAATGAACATTTTAGGTGATGGTGTTGTGTGCGATGTAGTCCATTAATACACTATTTTTTCAGCCAAATGCTCAACCGATTAACTCATGAAATATTTTATAGTAGTTCGAACTCGTTAGAAGCGACGTAGCATATATTTTTACGATTGTAGGTGGAAGGATAAAGTAAGTTTGCGATAATCTACTTGTAAAGTGAGCTACTTTCATACTTACCCGATCCACATGTTCAAAAGCCTACAGCTTTCGCCTGGCAGTTTTGTTGAGTGGCTAAAAGGATCGACCAAAAGCCCGAGATATTGCGGTATTTTTGGCCAAGTAAAGATAGTTGGTTCATGAATCTGGGCTTTAAAAGTGTGGTCTTACTGTGAGTCTCATGGTCATTTTAAGCCTTAAGTAGTATGGCTCAGTTTTTATTTCTTAAGCCTTCTTATCCTGAACTTTTTTTAACAAAAAAAGTTCTGCTTAGGTTTTGCAGCGTGGTAAGAGTTGTGTTGATGCAATTATACCAATTTTCAAAAACAAAAATAAACCAACATTGATAGTTTTAAATAAGACGTACATGTCCTATCAGGTCTTTAAGCAAATGTGCAACATTTTAAAAATATTTAATTAAAGGAAATTTTACCCGGAATTCTGAGCAGAGCAATGACTAAGTTTGTGATTTAGCTTACATAAGACCATGTTTAAAAATATTTGAATATATTGCTAAATTTATTTGCACCTAGTCTTAATAACAATTAAAATTGGAAAACAGTAATCAAACCCTAGCAGGATAGTCTATCCAAGCGACTTTACTCCATATCAGTAAATGTTGAAAAAGGATCTGCTATTAACAAACAGTCATAAAGTCAGCTTAGACATTTATTTGCCATGAGAAAAATTAATTTCGCTAACGCATCTTCAGTTTCTGCAAAAAAATAATAAAAATCGCACAAAAAAATTTAAATATTTTTAAACAAACTAATGGTAAACCAAAGAAAAGGCTGTACTAAGATAATAAAATCTTCAAAACTTAACAAGAAGCAAAAATATTTATCTGCACAGGGTCTACAATAACAATAAACAGCTATCAAAACTACAGGCCATAAAACTAGCTTCGACTCCTTTCAAAATACAATCAAACTAATATGACAGGTTAAGTTATATACAGTCCCGTAGCACTCCAACTTCGGGCCCCCCCCAAAGTAAGCGCAAGAGCCCCTGCGCACAGGTCATATCACTTTAGAGGTGTAAAATTGAAAAGCTGCATTAAGAAAATACACCACAATTTGTACATAAGTAAACAGGCTAATGTCAGAATAAAGCATGCCGATACCGAAGGTGCAAGTCATAAAAAATTCGGCACCGATGTCAGAGTTCAGTAGGACATTTATGCAGACACTGCGAAACGAAAGCAATGACACTGAAAAACATGAAAAAGTTATAAAAACACAGTATCATTTAAATAGTCTGGAGCGAACCTTTTTGTTCGCAAATGCTGTTATGACATTGTCATAATCAAGAGATCGGGCGCAGTCATTTTCGATTGACAACATGGCTAATGAAGATAGTCTACTGTCTGTCATAGACGTTCTATTAAAAGTTTTGATCAGTTTCAATTTGCTGAAGCTTCTTTCAGCGCTGGCAACAGTCACGGGGCAAGTTAGTAAGATTCGAAGTGCGATGTACACATTCGGATACAATTCAAATAAATGAGTCTTTAGAAGATAGTTCAGAAAGTCTTGAGCCGTATTGAGATTGCGTTTTTTTTGTAAAATTAAAACAAACCGCTGTAGCTCAGCGCTCATTTCATCAGAATCAATGTCACCGAACTTTTTTTGGAACTCTTTACAGCAAGTAAGAAGAGCATTTTCTTGTTGCACAAGCAAAAGTTTGTCTCGTGTGTACAAAAACGAAAAGGCGGAAGAAACCTCACGTGACAAATTAAAGCGCTCCTTCATTGACATAATAGCCTGGTCTACTAATGGATAGAAAAAGTTGCTTTTAAATTTCAGTTCAGGAGTAGCTCGTTGTTCCTCTTCACCTTGGTAATCAAACAATCTTCTTTTCTTTCCACTTCTTGACGGAGGAAAAGAAGGATCAATATCCAATTCCTGTGCTATTTCAACAGCAGATGTTGCGGCACTGTCATAACCCGTTGTGCGATAGTTTTGCAAAAACTTTTCAGTTGCCTGGATTTCCGTTTCCATTGTATGAAGGGAGACTCCATACCATTGAAGAATCTTGCTTGCTTTATTGACTTGGAATAGGATATCATACCAAATAAACACCGACAAAAGAAAACTCCATTTTGATAAATGAGCTATCAACGATTTTGTTTCTGAGGCAGCTCTTCCATCTTTTCTTTCTATGAAAATGGCTTCCAAGTCTTTCAATGCCAGTAACACCTCTTTTAAATTGTATCGAAGAGGTTTGATGCATTTAATTCTGCTTTCCCAACGAGTATCAGATTGTGACTTTATGGACAGCTCGACATGTTTCTTCAAAATTTCCCAACGCTGAGCAGAGGAAGAAAACAGCACATACAACCTTGTAAGTACTCCAAAAAATGTCAATGCTTCCGTCGATCAATTAGCACTGTCAACAACAACTAAGTTAAGGGTATGGTTTGCACAGGGCACGTAAACAGCTTTGGGATTGATGTCTAGCATTCTTGCTTGGACCCCAGAATGTTTTCCTTTCATGTTAGCACCATTATCATATGACTGACCTCGACAATCAGACAATTCGAGTTGCAGTTCGGTCGCTTTTTCTAAGAAAGCGTCCAACAAGCCTTTCCCAGTACTGTCACTTATTCTCAAGTAGCCAAAAAATGTTTCTTTAACAACAGCAGCTTCTTCATTACATAGTACATAACGGAGAATGACAGACATTTGTTCATGATGTGACATATCTGGAGTGCAGTCCAAAATTATAGAAAAATATTTTGCCAATTTCAATTGCTGTAAATTTTCTTTTTCAACTTCTGTCGCTAGCAATTCAATTAGTTCATTTTGTATGGTAGGACTCAAATAGTGATCTTTAGTGTTTTTATTCTTGATTCTGTCTTGAAGCTCTTTTAGGATCGGATCTCTTCTTGCCAAATGCTCAAATATACCCAGAAAATTTCCATTGTGAGGAGATCCTAAGACTTCTTCAGATCCTCTAAAAGCAAGATTCCTTTCCGATAGAAACAAGGCAATGTCGATAAGTCTCTCTAAAACATTTCTCCAAAAACGTCTTTCATTGAAAAAAATATTCATCTCGCGTTTGTCGATAGTGGATGAATTTCTTATCCCTTCAGCTAGCAACATCCATTGACTGCAGCATTCTTGGTGGGAAATGCCGTTTTCATGGTCTTTCAGTTTTTTCGAAAAACCCTCCCATGTATTTATACCACTACAAAAGGGGCTTATTGTTTTTCCAAATAGCTTACAACAAAAGCAAAAAACTTGATCTGATTCCCCAGAATAAACTAGCCACGACCGTGAAACACTTTCACCATTAGGTAACACACGTTTATAATGGTTGGAGGAAAAACGTCGCCTTGGAGTTGTGTTATTATATGGAAAATTCATTATTAGTTGATGTGGTCCACGCTTTACTATATCACATCGTTGAGCATCAGAAATACTTTCAGGCCATTTACAGGGGTAAATTGAGATTCAGTTATTTTTGATATTGAAGGTTGCGTATTGGCAGGTAAATCACAACTTACATTTTCTGGAAATTCACAATCACTTTGATGCTGATCGTCATAGTCTTCTTTTTCTTGTACACTATAGTTTTCTTCATCCCTCTCGGTACTAGTGCCAGGTCTACTCTGCTCAGTAATCTTGAAAAAATCTGTCATCTTGGGCAATTTCGCTACAGCATCTCGAGCAGTGGCTGCTTCTTTTCTCTTTTGAGCACCACTTTTTGAACGTTTCATTCTATACAATGTCAATAAAATACTTTATCTGCGCTCTGCAGTGTATATATATTGTCCCGGTATTTATAGCCAAACAGAATTCCAGACCATTCTATGATTGTTGCGTAACAACGGCATTGTTACGTCAATCGAATATTCAAGATTCTACCAGAAAATCAATGGAAATATTCTAGATTCTGCGAGATAAAATGACGTTGCATTCACTTATGATGTCACAAGCCAATTTCTTCCTACAGTTTAAATCGGTTGTAAACAAGTCTGCTGAACTGAAAATAGTCACGTAGCCAAAAAGCAATTTCAGACTAACTTGGGCCCCCAAAGTTGGCCTGGGCCCCCCCAATTGGGGGTTTGGGGGGCGGCTGCTACGTCTCTGGTTATATAGAAATAGATGTGAGATGAAAGAGACGTCTAATTACTAAATAAACAAAGGGCAGTATATCATAATAATGAGTGAAGGGTCATAACCTTATAGAAGCAGTGACGTAAGTGATAGATAACACACTGAGATGTAAGAGGAAATAAAACTAAAACAGCATTTCAAAAACAAAAAATAGTTACAAAGTCACTTAATTGAGGGCAAGAGCATTTTGTTTATGTTAATAGTAGCATTTAATTTGTCTAGCCATATGTTTTCGTAAATAGATAAAAAATGTTTGGGCGGTTGATCTACAAACGTAACAAAAAACAATCGGCAATATCTGGTTTTGTCTGTAATTTGAGTCGATGGAAAGTGTGGTAATGATGTAATAAAGCTGCTTTATCGTCAATATTGTCGTATTTAAATTGATTCCAAATAAATCTGTGGTGGCACCAGCGTTTTGAAAATTTGTTTATGGTTTGACCAACATATTGTTTGTGACATAAACGGCATGCAGCCACGTATATGCCGTAGTTTGAACAATTCAAGGTTTGCTTCAATGCAAAAATTTTACCCTTGGCTGCTGTGATGGTACTAGTTTGATGTACCATAGATTTATAATGGTTGAAATGGCCGCAAAGAGCACATTTCTTGCAAGGTTGAGATTTTCCTTGACTAGTATTTTCAATTGTCGAATGAGCTACCTTTTTATAATTGGTAAGCATACTGGCAAGGGTAGGTGGAAGCTTATACACGACGGTAGCTTGAACTAGGCTTTTCTCTTTTGCAGTAAGTGGGAGTAAATTGGAAAAAGCGGACGCCCAAATCAGCATAGGATCTGTAGTCTTGTTTTTATTCAATGATTTTGGTCCAAAACGATCGGTCCATGTTTTTGCTAAATTAATGATTTTTTCCACCACTTTTTTGTTGAAATAAGAGTCTATACATTTCTTTTTTAGCCTTTCTAAATCTTTAAGGTACAACTCATTTGTTTCATTTAATCTGCGTAGTCTAACGGATTCACCGAAAACAATAGATTTGAAAATGCATAGAGGGTGGTAAGAATTGCCATTTAAGAATAATCTTTTGGTAGCTGTTTCTTTAATAAAACTGGTAGTAAAAAATCCGAATTTGTTAGAGTTGTCAATCCTATGAAGAACATCTAGGAACTCCAGACTTTTTCCTGTTTCATTAGTGCTAACTTTTCTAAAAGTGAGAGTTCCTAGATGTTCTTCATAGGATTGACAACTCTAACAAATTCGGATTTTTTACTACCAGTTTTATTAAAGAAACAGCTACCAAAAGATTATTCTTAAATGGCAATTCTTACCACCCTCTATGCATTTTCAAATCTATTGTTTTCGGTGAATCCGTTAGACTACGCAGATTAAATGAAACAAATGAGTTGTACCTTAAAGATTTAGAAAGGCTAAAAAAGAAATGTATAGACTCTTATTTCAACAAAAAAGTGGTGGAAAAAATCATTAATTTAGCAAAAACATGGACCGATCGTTTTGGACCAAAATCATTGAATAAAAACAAGACTACAGATCCTATGCTGATTTGGGCGTCCGCTTTTTCCAATTTACTCCCACTTACTGCAAAAGAGAAAAGCCTAGTTCAAGCTACCGTCGTGTATAAGCTTCCACCTACCCTTGCCAGTATGCTTACCAATTATAAAAAGGTAGCTCATTCGACAATTGAAAATACTAGTCAAGGAAAATCTCAACCTTGCAAGAAATGTGCTCTTTGCGGCCATTTCAACCATTATAAATCTATGGTACATCAAACTAGTACCATCACAGCAGCCAAGGGTAAAATTTTTGCATTGAAGCAAACCTTGAATTGTTCAAACTACGGCATATACGTGGCTACATGCCGTTTATGTCACAAACAATATGTTGGTCAAACCATAAACAAATTTTCAAAACGCTGGTGCCACCACAGATTTATTTGGAATCAATTTAAATACGACAATATTGACGATAAAGCAGCTTTATTACATCATTACCACACTTTCCATCGACTCAAATTACAGACAAAACCAGATATTGCCGATTGTTTTTTGTTACGTTTGTAGATCAACCGCCCAAACATTTTTTATCTATTTACGAAAACATATGGCTAGACAAATTAAATGCTACTATTAACATAAACAAAATGCTCTTGCCCTCAATTAAGTGACTTTGTAACTATTTTTTGTTTTTGAAATGCTGTTTTAGTTTTATTTCCTCTTACATCTCAGTGTGTTATCTATCACTTACGTCACTGCTTCTATAAGGTTATGACCCTTCACTCATTATTATGATATACTGCCCTTTGTTTATTTAGTAATTAGACGTCTCTTTCATCTCACATCTATTTCTATATAACTTAACCTGTCATATTAGTTTGAATGTATTTTGAAAGGAGTCGAAGCTAGTTTTATGGCCTGTAGTTTTGATAGCTGTTTATTGTTATTGTAGACCCTGTGCAGATAAATATTTTTGCTTCTTGTTAAGTTTTGAAGATTTTATTATCTTAGTACAGCCTTTTCTCTGGTTTACCATTAGTTTGTTTAAAAATATTTAAATTTTTTTGTGCGATTTTTATTATTTTTTTGCAGAAACTGAAGATGCGTTAGCGAAATTAATTTTTCTCATGGCAAATAAATGTCTAAGCTGACTTTATGACTGTTTGTTAATAGCAGACCCTTTTTCAACACCTAGTCTTAATGATTACCAACTGATTAATGGTTTTATCATAAATGACTTCAAAAATAAAATTTTCCGTGTAAAAAGCTAGAAACTAGTCACGTTTTAATGAGTTTATACTGAAATCAGTTAGGCGACATTATGCAAGATATAGGGAACTCATGAACATTAAAAATTGCGTGGCCAGAAAAACAATTGGAGGATCAAAATTTTCCTGATTTTTTGATTTTCTAAAAAAGGACATTTGACCAATATTATCTTTCAATCCACCTTTGTTTAGTTTTTTGGTAAATTTTGCATCTGATGTTTTGATTGAAACCTAATATTAATTTGACAAAAAAAATAAAAAAAACTTAATTCCGTGTATTGATTACAAAATTAAAGGCATGTTTATAAAATTCAATGTATGTGGGAGAAATTTTGCTGTATCTTTTAAAGAAAGCTCAATACTGGGCTTAAATTTAAAGCATTTGAGTCAACAGAACATGGCCATTTCATCCTCACTAACCTCCATGTCGCTATGCCTGTATTTTTAACCTGGGCTTGCTCGAACCCAAGGGTTCAACAATGCAGTCTCAAGGGTTCAATGACGTCTTTTGAAAAAACAAAAATTTAGAATTTCCTTTTTATGGATCGTTACCAAAAGCAACAACAAAAGTTGCGTAGACCATTGGCGTTGATATAGGGTGCTTGGATTACCTACCAACAGGGATGACGGCATGGGGTAACAGAAATTCTTTGCTAAACAAAATGAATTTCAAACCTATTTTCTTTCAGGTAAATCAGAGAAGAATAGCTTAGTTAGAAAAGGGGCCATGGAAAATGTGAATTACCGATAATTATAATGTTGTCTGCTGCAACACTTTTTAATTTTTAGCTTTTTGTCTATGCCTATTTGTTTGTACTATGCGCCCACGTCTTTATACTTGCTGTCCATACAGTCATATTTCCCATAATCTCCCGTACTGCACCCGTTCCCACACGTAGCTTGTCACATGCCTATTGTCGCTGCGTAAAGAAAAAATACCCTTTTGAAAACTAGTAGGTGCTCTTTTAGTATCTTTTCACCTTGCTGCCCGAATTTTTTGGCGCTCCTGCCTACAAACTCAATGGTTTTTAGGGTATTAGAGATTAAAATAGAGTAGCGCTTATCGACTTTTTTAGATAGGTGGCCCATTTTCCAACTAAAAAAAGGCCTTTGGGCCAGTTTTATGCTATTATATTTCCAATTTCAGTGATATTCTTTTTATTAGTTAATATTAAAATAAGAAGCCGTAGCCTAACTGGCCATAAGTCGAGACCCATTAATGGGCCGAAGCCCAAAGATTGAGAGACACTGAATTGGAAGAACTGGCTCGGTTTTTCAGAAATGCAGCATCTCGATTCAAATTTTTAAAAAGTTGGTTTTTACGTTAATTTTTATGAAATAATCTGTTTTTTGTGAAAATCTGAGTGACTTTTTTAAATGTTGCTCATTGTTCTCTTCTGAGGGTCATCGCAAGTAGTTTGGTTTTAAACCGAGGTCTGCTTCTCATCGTACATGATAATTGACCTTATATTGCAACATCTAACCGTAGATTGATTTTGTTTTGGAAAGAAATTTCTGTTTACGTGGTTTCAAATCAATTGAATATATTCTATTAGATCCATCATTGTTCAGCAAGTTGAGGGGTTGGATGAAAGTCTGAAAAATACCGTAGGGGTTCGGCAGGTTTTTAAAGACAAAAAACACAGTATTAAAGTGCAATTGGTTATGCCTTAATCCCGTCAGTTTTTGTCCTCGTTAAGCACTTGAACAAGCGTGCGTTTAGATTTTAATTGGGATTGTCATTAACGAAAGATGTGTTGCAGAGAATTAAGATAATCAGGCACGTGGGCATAAGTGTTTTCAAAATGAAAGCAACAATGTTTTCAAAATGTTGACAGTTTTAGCGGATTTTTTACTCATCAAGACAACAGCAAAAAATGCGAAAAAATTGACCAGTCTTGTCATGTTTTATCGAAAAATCCCATTGTCGATTGAGTTCATCTGATTTCCAAGATACTTGCTTCTAATATCTTTGTAAAACGTACACCTGAACACGTGACGATGTGTCCTGTCAGAATCTGTACAACTTGGTTTAAGTGAAGCCGTTGAAGCTAAAGAGTCGTAGACTTTAAATTCTTCAATTAGTTTTAATTTGGTTAACTTAGCTTTAAATTTTTTACTCAAAAACAATGCGTTCTAAAGCAGCCTAAATCCACTGGCGTATTTGAAAACACAGTTTTTTTGGGAGGAAAGGGGGCAAAGCACTTTGTAAAATTAAAGATGTTTTTATTTCGAAACCGAGAATTTTGCTCAATTTGGTCTCCCGAAACACGCGTGAAAACCTCTTTTATCCGTTTTGGCCACCAAACAGACGCTTTTCTTTCCACATTTTTTGTTATTGTCATATCGTTTGTGGAAGCATTATCCTTTCCCCATAAATAGGCCACTGCCCATATTATAACAGTAACAACACGCAACATTTTTTTTGATCATACAATTGTTGGTGACTAATAGCTTTGTCGAGGAAATCACGTCTTACGTTCATAATTTACCAACATAATCTCTTCAACAGAATTTCCAAAAATGAACTTTGATATTGAGTTTAGTTATGCAATTATTGTTAAAGTCATTTTAATTCAAATTGCTACTGCTAACTCGGACTACTTCCAGTGCCGGGATAAAAAGCAAAATATTTCACTAGGTCTGAGATGCAGCGGTGCTGGTCAATGCTCAGACTGCTCCGATGAGTTTGATTGCCCTGGTAGAAGTGACTTTATTCTTTGTGACTACGGAAACCCTCCATGTGTGCCCTTAGAAAAACGTTGCGATGGGTTTCCTGATTGCGGAAGCTGTTCTGATGAAAGAAACTGTGAAAATTCAGCGTTATTTTTTTGCAATGAAGGAAAATCGTGTGTTGATTTTGTCACTTCTAATAGAAATGAATGCAAACGAGGCGATATACATGGTTGCCCGCTGTTTTGCGATGGTATTTCTCACTGTGATGATGGAGCAGATGAAAAAGTTGATGGATTCGGGTTTAAGTGCATCACAAACAGCAACTCGACGTCGCAGATCAAGCACACTTCAGCATGCCTCATTCCACAAAACTATTTAATACAATATTTACACAAAATAAAGTTATGTGATAACGGCGCAGATAATTGCTTTAACGTTACAAACAATTTGAAAATATTTGATCCAGCTTTATGTTGGACGTGCTTGGATGGGACTATTATTCAAAGAAAGCAAGTTTGTGATAAAGTGTTTGATTGCCCAGATTTGTCGGACGAATGCCTATGCCTTCGAAACAATAGCAACAAGATTCCAATATGCAATGACCTACTTTCGAACCCAAACTGTACAACTGGTGAAGTAGGCTGTGGTTTCACTGGAAAATGTATTAATGTCAGTCAAATATGCGATGGGTTCGAAGATTGCGAAAACGGAGCGGACGAAGTATTATGTTTATCCCGAAGAAACAATTGTACGAATGATACTGATGCATGGTGAGTTGTGATGGGATGTTTTATATTTTAAAAATGCTTTGTTCCCTGAATGTTACAACAAATTAGAAACTGTAGCAATGCCATTTATGCATCTTAGATATCTTTTGAGTTAAAACCGATACGTTTTTTAAATATATTTTTTGGTTCCCAAAATAGCTAGATATGCGCTGTCCCAAAATACTTGGATGACATTTTTGAGAATTTAAACTAAACGAATAAATTATGCAAGCTTGTTTTGAACTTGTTATCAACTGGAACTGAAAGCCAAAGTGCTGCTCTCGACGTTGGGCGGTTGCTAATTCAAGGCCAACACAGCATATTAATTAATCAACTTATATATGCTTGAAACAAGAAATCAATTCAAAATATATTTTAACACAATAAACAATAGTTAATCGAAAGTTGTTTATTGGAAAAGTACGAAGGACGAAAATGTCCCCAAACCACGAACACCACCGGCAATAGCATTTGGAAGCAAGTTTTATTTTTGATTTTGGATATTACACAACAAAAAGTTTGAAGTTATAAAATGCATCTTGTTATAGAATGCTAAAAATAATTTAAAAAACAAAGGCATGAACATGTTTCAAGTAAATTTTTGGCGCAATTAGTGCAATCGCACACCGGAGTATTGGTTTGTTTTGATTTTCCTCAAATTTTTAATTTTGTTCACTTTCCCTTAATTTTTTATTCTCAATAAAGGAAATTTATTTGTATAACAAGCCGAATCTGCTGACGTCGCCCGGCAGGGCTACCAATAAGCAATTTATAGTAGAGATATCAGTTGGGCGGGCTGCGCCGGCTTGTCCGGCAGTAACGAAAAGTGTTGATAAATGGGAGCAGTTTTAACCCCAATTATGGTACTTTAGAATAAAGGTTGGTATTACTCACGAACACCCTACCATTACGCAACCCCCTATTCATTTCTTGCAATAAGAGCAGGGGTACAAATTCCAAGCTGGGAGTGGATGCCTTTAGATGATTGTCTTACACCTTAGCTGATCTATATGCTCACATCCTGGCGTAGAACAAAAGTGGCTATGCCTTCTTTGAAAAACAATTCACCAAATTTCAGTTAGCATATCAACCCATGTTTAATCAAAATGTTCCTTCCACAGGTAAGATGTCACAGAGCGGTATAGATCGACAGATCGATTGTTACTTTTGATTTCCCCTCAAAGTTTGTATTTCATAAACTATTTTTGTAATAACAATCTACCTACTCTAAAGCTAGGACTGCAGTACACTCAATCAACCAATAATTCCACAAAGATTTATTCCTTTATTTCACCAAGCGCAAAGAGCAAAAATTCAAAGTTATGGGTGTGCCTAACGTGATTGATACATTTTCAGTGGTGAGCTGTTAACTAGTAGGCCTCACGAATAAAGAATTTTTGGTCCTTACGTATTATCGGGAGGACCTTTGATTTTTAATGTTATTTTATTTAAAAGAAAGGCAGTGTACACTGAAGGGGCAGGCCCGGTATGTAAATGTACGGGGCAGTGTACACTGGAAGGGAGTTTTTAATGTTATTTTATTGTTTTAACCGTTTCAATAAATAATTTACTTCAATTTTTGAGTCGTGTTTTTAAAGGTCCTCCCGTTAATACGTAAGTACCGAATTTTTTCGTAATTGTAGGTCTATTGATATGATCGAAAGCCTGTAGCTGCGCGCGTGTTCCAGTCATAGAGGCAGGAATCAGCAAATTATCTCGCACCTACCGTTCATTTACTACAATAAGTTAGGTTATGGCAGTGTTTCTCTAATGGGTCGCAAACAGTATCGCGTTTAGAGAAAGGGATAAACGATAATGACCTTTCTGGAAACGGTTGAAAAGAAGCAAAATGTGTAACAGTAAAATCTGTTTGAGGGCAAAAATCGTACTTTTAAAAAATTGATCTCTCAAAAAAAAGGTCATTATGTTGTTTTGAAGAACTAGGTAGCAGTTATCGTTGCAAAACGGATTTTCAGACAATTTTGGACCGAAAAAAAGAGGCTGAGAAAAGTTACGTTATGGCTTAAGTAAATAGCCTACCGAACAGGTCTTTGTGCTGAAAATATGGATAACTTTTTCTGAATCACTCCGGATTTCATATTTAAATTCTGAGTTTTGTTGCACTTTGCCGCACGTTTTCAATATGTTCAAGGGATTTGTATCAGTCAGGCTCACGCACGTATGTGCAATGCTATTCTAATTGAAGTCCACTTGCGCAGTGGGGGGCAAGGGGTGGGCGGTCCGCAGACTACGGCCACTTGAAGAGGGAAATTTACACTGAGCGAAAAAAATTTTGGCTGTATTTGTACACAAAACTCTTGATTTGCGTAATCAGAAATGTTACAGCAGCATTTTTTGTACTTGCCAATACGTTGCAACAAACTCAAATTTATATTGGTATGCTAATACTGTAATGTATCATTCTACTTCAAAAGGCAGCATATAATTGATAGGCTTTACTGTTGACTTTCGCTTTTAAATAACAGAGGAAAATATGTACAGTTGCTGCCTACTACTGTTTTTACTAAAATTCAGTCAAAACAGTTCTCGACGACAACATGATGTTATTTATCACTATGACGAAACGGAGCTTATTTGAAGCATTTTAGAAAAAACATGGACTAATTTCCTAAAAAAAAATTGATGATTGTGTCTTCAATTAAGCTCAAATCGATTCAAGATTTTTTTGTCGCAAGCACCTTGTCAATATCTCCTGAAAAATCTTAAACGAGTTTCTACAATCAGTATTTTTTGAACAGTAAAGAAAATTATTTTTATTATCAATCGTTAACTATTACGTTATTTTATTCCCTAAAGGGGTACTTTTTTGAAAGTTGGTGAGTCGGGTGCTTGCTTGTGTTTAAGCCGCAACCGCATTCATCCGTTAATAAATGTAAATATTATTAAAATTATTTTCAATTGTGACGTCATCACGATTCCAGCAGCTCTCTTATCACTTTTACCGAGGAGTAATCAATCTCGCCAAGTTTGATGTTTCAAGTTTGGGAGGAATTAATACACACACACGCGCACGCGCAGACAGAATTGCGCTTTATAGCATAGATATTAATTACTAGTTGCACTCAAAACCATTTATTTCATGCCAGCTTAGAATAGACATATTACATGAAACCGAAACGTCATATTTTGGTAAAACTTTCTTTTTCATTTGTCAAAAGTTTGGTATTGGGTGCGCCCAGTCTGTCGTCACCTGTCGTAGATTCAGCTGAAAAATACAAGCGTACTTGGTATAGCTATGCACCAGGCATTAAATCAAACGTGATTCCTACTTGCATTTGGAATTCTACTGGTAAGTGGCAACCGCATACTGCTTCGGTGGTACCGCTATTTAACTGCTTTTAGCCTTAATGAACTAGATTTTCAGAGCAACAAAAGCGGCAACCTATTTTACGTAACACAGCACATCAACGAATTTATTTGAGGACCACTAAAGTGATTGGAGCAGTTAGTGGTAGTATTACAGCTATTTTTGGCCAATAAAACTAGTGATTGGTAGAACGAAGACAGAGCGGATTCAGTTTTCATTTAAAAAATCTTTCCTCTTCGATAATCTAGGCCTGATTGTGTAGCCAACAAAAAAGTTTTTCCAATCTCTCCTCTTTCGTAAATTTCGTTCTTCGTACGCTGCTGCCAGCAGCCAAAACATGCAAGTATTTACAAACTTCCAAACTTCTTTTTCGCGGTGCCAAAAAAGCTTTCTACTTCCTGCATGTGCCGTTTAGTAGCTTGCGATTAGCTTTTGCTAAATCTTTAAATGATGACAAAAACAGTAAAGTAAAACTTAAACTTTATGGTATTTTATATGTAGTTGCTGGCGACGCCCGCAGGATTGTACGCACCAACATCACTTATTGAATCAGTTAACAATTTATAAAAATTAATCAAAATCGCTTTTGGCCCTGACAAATAATCTTGACTTATAGTTGAAACATGCTCGTGAAGCTGGTTTTAAGTTTGAAAATAATGCAAATAAAATAAAAGAACCGACAAAAAGTGATAAGGAATCATTGTTACGTCGTACATATTCCAAGTTTTTGGGTACAACATAAAACTATTCAATGCATAATTGTACAAAAACAATTCAGGAAAAGAAACAGGGAGCAGTAAAAACTAGTAAAAAATGGAAAAAATATGTGAAAAAGTGGAGAAAAAAATATAGGCCTACGTAAGGTGAAAGTGTAATAAGTAATAGCATAAAAGTGGGAACGGAAAGATGGTATAAAGCACAAACAGTTTGTGGAAATGTAGTAGAGGGCAAAGTGCTGAGAGCAGTGCAAAGGGCAAAAGCACTGTGACGCAGAAGTGATTAGCGGAAGGTAATGGAACTGAAGAAAATGAAGTATCGCACCACAATATTGATACAAATAGTATACACAGATTACAATAATAGCTCTGGTAACACCTATCAAAATTGCTAAACACAAAATCATTGAATTCAAAACAATAGAATGATAATCCAATTTTCATAATCTAAATTTACAATAGATTGATAATTTTATATTGCATAACAATATTATAAATATGCGAAGAACAAGTTTCAAATTTGTTTAGGTTAGATGATAGTCAGCTGATGAAGATACTAACACTAAACAAAGCAAATTGTGTCAGTGCCAGTAATGAAAATGTCATGATCAGATGCAGCAAACATTAATTCTAAAGCCAGACCAAAGTATTTCGTTTTATCACGCTTAGTTACAACATCATTTAAACATAAAACTGGCCACGTCCAATTTTATCAAGTAAAGGTATGGAAAATTAAAGCAAATAATGCATTCTGATTTGCATCTAGAGTTCACATTACAATACCTTCAGCATCCAAAAATATTTTTCGTCGAGGCAGCTGAACTGCATGAAATATCTTCTTACAAAGCATTCGTAACATTTAAAATAAATTGCAAGGGATATCTAGAATTAGGGAATGTGTCACTGATTTTTGCATCCAACAATAGAAGGGCTATTAAAAAAATGTTAAAGAAATACGTCAAATAACGTGTTTGTTGGTTATAAATGGCCCCTTGCAAAATAACGCTACCACAAAGCTCCATGGAAGTAATTTTGCGTTGTATTCAATAGGGGGAGAAGGGGAGGCAAAGGATACCGAAGCAAAAATGCATGTAAAATTCTTTCTAAAGCAGAGCAACCTTAATTTTGATGTCACTAGATACATTAGTTACAGTGTCATAAATATATCAAAAATATTTGACCAAACCTCTAGCATATAAAATATATTGAGAAAATTATTTTTCATAAAATTGCCCCTCTTTTCCTCTGACCTCGTGTAAATAAGGATGCTGTCCTTCTTTGCCCCACTTGATTTAGACTGTCTCTTGGATTTGAAATTCAAGATAACCTTGCAATTTTTTATTGAAATATTTTATCTTCATATTAAAGCAATTGAGCACCCAATTTACAATTGTCGCTTTTTTGATCTATTGAGTTCGTTTGTACTCCATCATTGTCATAACATATGTTGTTTTGAGGCCAAGTTCTGTCAGACATTGTCCTAAGCATTTGATGTGTAACTTCGTGCAAAGCGTATGTCACTGCTTGCTTCAACTCATCAGCGTTTGCGTAGCGTTGCTGTGTAAATTTTTCTTTTATGAGGCCCAATAGAGAATGGTCACATGTGGTCAGGTCAGCACTCCGAGGCGGCCAGTCAAGTGAAGCTGGCAAGGTGGCAGATCCAGAACCAATCCAACGACTAGGAAAAGCTTTATTAGGATATTCCCTTACAGTTATTGCAAAATGAGCTGGCGCCCCATCTTCTTCCAACCAAACATTGCTTTTAATCCTAAGGCTTTGCAACTGTGGTATAAACCAATTTTCAAGCATGGCTAAATAATTAAGATGATTGACAGGCCATCAAAGAAATATGGTCCAAACAGGTGCTCGCTATTTATAGCTCCCCATTCTAGGATATGTGGAGGAGGATGTTCCACTTCTTCACAAAAATATGGGTTCTGCTTGGACAAAAAACAATATTCCGTGATCGAGAACTTCGGTACATGGCCGAAAAATTCATCACTGTAAATGACTCTTCCTCTTTTTTGACACCGTCCGAAATTCCACATGCGTCACGTTGATGGTTTATATCGTCATCTGACAACTCTTAAACAAACGTCGGCCGATATGAAAACAGTTTGAGGTCAACTTTCATGTGTCTTCTCAAGGTGGTGTGTGGTATCCCAAGCTCTGCTGATAGCTTTCCTGTTGACTTTTTTGGAGTCAACTTCTTGGCATTAAGTTCCTCTAGATTGAGTGCCAGTTCTTGGTTTATCCTTTACACTCCCAGTTTGGAAAAGTTTGCGTTCCCATCTCAAGACATTCTCTTATGGCGGTTCTTATCTTAATCGTTGCTGGAAGTCATCCTGCACCTGTGTCAATGACTTTTCTGTTTGAGGATCTTCATTGGTCCAGGCATTTGCAACAATTCTTTCTTCCAAAGTCTAATCGCTTGTGTCGCACATACTTCAAGACTTCAAGTTAGAAATAACAAAATAATTCCTAAAATTTTTAAAAATGCTGTAAACAAACAAAATTAAGTTTCACAAATTTAATAAACTGGTTTGGAAATACCGAAAATACAACGAATTAAGTTTTTTAAAGTAAATATACTTTACATTATGTGTTGTACTGATTTTACTAAGGGGTAACAAGACATTTGGCCCACCCTGTAGAGAGTAGGTTTGTAGCACTTCAATTAGCAGTCAAGTCGACCAGCTCAAATTAACTTCAGATTGACTGGTCATTTTCAGATATGATCACAAATCAAAATGTCAACGACTTGGCTTCTCTGTGTAAGGCAAAATGCATCATAAGACAAAAAAGAATAACAAAAACTCGGCTGGGAAAAATGAAAAGGCAAAAGAATTAGTCCAAAAGAGCATATCTACACAAACCACATGAAAGCTACATTGCATACTATGTGTGCAAGCCAATAAAAACAGCTTGAGCAGCAATTACAAACCAAAACAATAGTTTTAGTTAACTCAAAATGTTACCAGTGTATTAAAGCTAAATGAAAAATACTGAGGATAATAACTTCAAATAATTTACAAGCGCTTATATTTTTAAATTCACAGTTTATTCAGGGCTCCATCTCATTCACTACATTAATTTGATAAATTGATGAATTTGGAACTAGTACATTATGGCAAGTTTCAGGCAAGAAATTGTCAAACAAAATAATTTTAAATGCATGACTAAGTGAAAAGTTACTGAATGCAATATTTATCGCTGATAAACTCATCAAATGAGATAGCATGGCTACGGTATTTTAAAGCCAGGTCATATAAAATGCTGCTCTAACTCAAAATGGATCTAGTAAAGAATCGGCCGTTATGCTCTGCCATGGCGATCATGTGACATGCGTTGCATGATGTAATTTACGTGACGAACGCAATGCGCACGAATGAGATACTCTTGTTTCTTTATTATCGCTCGCTTTCTCATAACTAAAACTGTTAGAAACGTGTTTTTGGTTCAGAAGAACCGTTCGCAGAGCCGGTCACTAACAACAGTTGATCATCGACCACAGGTGTGTACCATAACGCCACAGTGACGTCATAATGCCATCAAAACGTGCGTAAAATGCGCACTTTGTTAATATGAAGGCTTAAAATTTGTCCTTTTTAGAGACAAGATGTTAAATACAAAGCGCTGTTTGCAAGCACATCAAATTTTAAATGATTGATTAACCTTCTCCAATGGGCTCCTTTTTGGTTCTGGTGTAAAAACAATCCAATGTTCCAAACTAGCACCACGACAAATACGAGATTAATGTAATGAAAAACAAGTTTGGTATAACAACACTTGTTAAACATATGTCCCATCAGACAAACGCAATTTGATGCTGAAATGCACAACACTATTGTCTATAAACCCAAATAAAGTATAACTTCTTAAACAACAAATGAAACTTGATGCTTAAGTACCTGCATACTACGCAGACACTTACAGATCACACGCAAATATGAGACCCCAACATCATCAAATACACGACGTTATCGCATATCGACCCTAGTCAAGTATTAGCCACCATCCAAAACAATGCAGTTTATCATGGAATACACGACGTTATTGCATATCGACCGTAGTCAAGTATAAGCTGCCATCCAAGAAAATGCCTTTTATCCTGGAATTCACCACGTTATTGTATATTGATCCTAGTCAAGTATAAGCCCCCATCCAAAAACATGCAATTTATTATGAAATACACGACGTTATTGCAAATTGATCCTAGTCAATATAAGCCCTCATCCAAAACAATCCAATTTATGGTGAAATACACAACGTTATTGCATATCGACCCTAGTCAACTATCAGCCCCCAACCCAAAAAATGCAATTTATCATGGAATACACATCGTTATCGCATATCGACCGTAGTAAACTATCAGCCCCCAGCCAAGACAATGCAATTTATTATGAAATACACGGCGTTATTGCTTATTGATCCTAATCAACTATCAGCCCCCATCCAAAACAATGCAATTTATCATGGAGTACACGAGGTCATTGCATATTGGCCCTAGTCAAGTGTAGGTCCCCAACCAAGAAAATGCAATTTATCATAGAATACACGACGTTATTGCATATCGACCGTAGTCAAGTATAAGCCGCTATCCAAAAAAATCCAATTTATGGTGAAACATAGAACATATTGCATGTTGACCCTAGGCAAGTATAAGCTTCTAACCAAAAACATGCAGTTTATTATAGAATACACGGCGTTATTGCAAATTGATCCTTGTCAAGTATAAGCTGCCATCCAAACCAACACAATTTATCATGGAATACACCACGTTATCGCATATTGGCCCCAGTCAAGTATTAGCCGCCATCCAAAAAAATCCAATTTATCATGGAATACACGACGTTATTGCATATCGGCCCTAGTCAAGTATAAGCCGCCATCCAACACAATGCACTTCATTATGGAATACACGACGTTATTGCTTATTCATTCTAGTCAAGTATAAGCCGCCATCCAAAACAACACAATTTATCATGGAATACACGAAGTTATCGCATATCGTCTCTAGTCAAGTATAAGCCACCATCCAAAAACATGCAATTTATCATGGAATACACGACGTTATTGCTTATTCATCGTAGCCAAGTATAAGCCACCATCCAAAACAATGCAATTTATCATGGAATACACGACGTTATCGCATATCGACCCTAGTCAACTATCAGCCCCCAACCAAGACAATGCAATTTATCATGGAATACACAACGTTATTGCTTATTCATTCTAGTGAAACATAAGCCGCCATCCAAAACAGTGCAATTTATCATGAAATGCACGACGTTATCGCATATCATCTCTAGTCAAGTATTAGTCCCCAACCAAAACAATGCAATTTATCATGGAATACACAACGTTATTGCATATTGACCCTAGTCAAGTATAAGCCCTCAACCAAGAAAATGCAATTTATCATGGAATACACAACGTTGTTGCATATCGGCCCTAGTCAAGTATAAGCCGCCATCCAAGAAAATGCAATTTATTCTGGAATACACGAAGTTATTGCAAATTGATCCCAGTGAAGTATGAGCCCCCATTGAAAAAAATACAGTTTATCATGGAATACACGACGTTATTGAATATCTGCTCTAGTCAAGTTCAAGCCGCCACCCAAGAAAATGCAATTTATCTTGGAAGACACCACGTTATTGCATATCGGCCCTCGTCAAGTATCAGCCTCCAACCAAGAAAATGTAGTTTTATCATGAAATACACGACATTGTTGCATATCGATCCTAGTCAAGTTTAAGCCACCATCCCAAAAAATTCCAAAAAAATGTAATTTGTCATGAAATACATGACGTTATTGCAAATTGATCCTAGTCAAGTATCAGCTGCCAATAAGAAAATGCAATTTGTCCTGAAACACAGGACGTTATTATTGCATATCGATTTATTGAGTTATAAAGTCAATCTACTCGCGTTATGTGCATGTTCACACGAATGACTTGGTTATTTCACAAAGTAATAGTATTGCAGATATTAAAAGTATTGCATTGCATATCGAATTGTATCGAATTTGCATCGTATATCGAATTGCAGTTTTTCCTGCCTACCAATTTTTGCGGCCCTCCAGCAACTACACCTCCGATGTGGACCGGAATTTAGCCTTTCTCCCTTTTCCTGCGCATCTCTACTCCTCACCTTCGCTAACTATTTTGCTCGCCTACTTTTTCTTGTTGCAAAACTTTTCCTTCACACCTGTCTGGGCAAGATTTATATCAACCTATAAGAGAAACTGTTAACAGGAAATGTTCGCTGCAACAAACTCGACAAAGCGACTTCCAACGAAAGTGCCCCGTTCAACAAAACATAGAATTGAATGCGTCATAGTCATTTTAGCAAATAAGAGTAATTTTTGTTGTAGTTATACTAAAATTAGTTTAAGCTAATTTTTTTCGGTAGAGCAATAAACAACCAATTATCGCTAAAAGCTATATATCTTTCACGTTTTGCTTGGGCGGTTACGTCAAACATCTTCAGAAAAAAGTATGTAAAGAAATGTTTTGTGACGTACTTTCAAAAATCAGTGGTTGTTAAGAGTAGGCCTAAAGCTTCAGATATTAATCCGTGAATAACAAGATATGGGTTTAGCACTCCTGGCCCCTGTTCGCACTCTTGATTGGCCGGCAGCAGTGGGTACCTCAACAAGACTTAGAACAAGACAATGAGCGTGATGTAAGCGCAAATGTACGAACACACTCTGGCTTAAAAAGGCTTTATCCCATCCTCTCCTTAGGTAGATAAGGTCAAATGCGAATAAAGGGATCCAGAAATAAAAAACTTGAACTCTTAGCTCTTTTGCTTCACATAGAATTGCAGTGCTTACACCTATACGCACTTTCATTTTATTTGTGATGTAAACATTATGGCCCAGTATGTAAATCGTTAAAATAAATTGCATCAATTCATAAAAAGTACGTACCAACAACATCTTTGATTTTATTTTCTTGGTCGGGTGCATACATTTGACCAGAATCGATATGCAGTAACGTCGTGTATCCCAGAATAAATTGCATTTTCTTGGATGGCGGCTGATACTTGACTAGGATCAATTTGCAATAACTTCGTGTATTTCATGATAAATTGCATTTTCTTGGATGGCGGCTTATACTTGACTAGAGCCGATATGCGTTAACGCTGTGTATCCCATAATAAATTGCATGTTTTTGATTAGAAGCTTATACTTGACTAGGGTCGATATGCAATAACGTCTTGTACAGTATTTCACCATAAATTGCATTTTTTTGGATAAAGGCCTGAACTTGACTACGTTTAGTTGATTTTGATCAGAGATATTCCGCCTATCCAACTCCGACATATCCGAGCGATTCCGTTTCTGTTGCTAAGAACTCAAAAGATGTGACTGGAAAAACTAAATCAGCTCGAAACTTTATTCATACATTAATACGTTAAGACAAATTCATTTCGCAATAAAGTATCATCAGTGCTTATTCAAATAGAATTCTATTTGAATAAGCACTGATGATGCTTTATAGCGAAATGCATTTGTCTTAACGTATTAATGTATGAATAAAGTTTCGAGCTGATTTAGGTTTTCCAGTCACACACATGAACTTGACTACGGTCGATATGCAATAACGTCGTGTATTCCATGATAAATTGCATTTTCTTGGTTGGGGACCTACACTTGACTAGGGCCAATATGCAATGACCTCGTGTACTCCATGATAAATTGCATTGTTTTGGATGGGGGCTGATAGTTGATTAGGATCAATAAGCAATAACGCCGTGTATTTCATAATAAATTGCATTGTCTTGGCTGGGGGCTGATAGTTTACTACGGTCGATATGCGATAACGATGTGTATTCCACGATAAATTGCATTTTTTGGGTTGGGGGCTGATAGTTGACTAGGGTCAATATGCAATAACGTTGTGTATTTCACCATAAATTGGATTGTTTTGGATGAGGGCTTATATTGACTAGGATCAATTTGCAATAACGTCGTGTATTTCATAATAAATTGCATGTTTTTGGATGGGGGCTTATACTTGACTAGGATCAATATACAATAACGTGGTGAATTCCAGGATAAAAGGCATTTTCTTGGATGGCAGCTTATACTTGACTACGGTCGATATGCAATAACGTCGTGTATTCCATGATAAACTGCATTGTTTTGGATGGTGGCTAATACTTGACTAGGGTCGATATGCAATAACGTCGTGTATTTGATGATGTTGGGGTCTCATATTTCTCACAAAACTTCGTGTAGTGTTTTCCACAAGAAAGATGTTTCCAACGGTCTGCAAAGATGTCGTGCCTACCAAGCAACAAAGTATGGTCGTTTATCAATACGTGTGCCGTTGTGATTGTCGGTACGTAGGCCGCACATCTCAAATACTGCAGGATAGAATAAAACAGCACATACCAAAAGCAATAAGAAATCAAGCTCAACCAAATCGTGACTTATTTCAATCCAACCATACCAGTACTTTGGCAATTGGACAACACCTCCTCAACAATGAAAAATGCGCCTCTCACTATGATGACAACCAATTTTCTATTTTGGCTAAAGGAAGAACCCTTTTTCATTTATCTACCTTGGAAGCAACTTTCATCAAAATACTTTAACCAGAGCTTTGTCGCCAGAAAGAATTCGTCTACACACAAAAATTACGTCATTGATTCGGACTCGACGAAACGTCTGGTTGTCTACCAATCAGAACGTTCCGACATTTTCACCAGCTGCCTTCGCTAAAAATACCTCGCCATCAACACCAGGCTTCATTCTAGCGATAACTCCTAAAGAGAGCTAGACGAAAACGTTAGAGTTTTCATTTATTCTTTGTAAAAGAGTATAATGAAATGGTCGATAACTAAAGCTTTATTGAAATTCTGTACCACTTCTCATCTTTTCATGGTCTCATATTTGCGTGTGATCTGTAAGTGTCTGCGTAGTATGCAGGTACTTAAGCATCAAGTTTCATTTGTTGTTTAAGAAGTTATACTTTATTTGGGTTTATAAACAATAGTGTTGTGCATTTCAGCATCAAATTGCGTTTGTCTGATGGGACATATGTTTAACAAGTGTTGTTATACCAAACTTGTTTTTCATTACATTAATCTCGTATTTGTCGTGGTGCTAGTTTGGAACATTGGATTGTTTTTACACCAGAACCAAAAAGGAGCCCATTGGAGAAGGTTAATCAATCATTTAAAATTTGATGTGCTTGCAAACAGCGCTTTGTATTTAACATCTTGTCTCTAAAAAGGACAAATTTTAAGCCTTCATATTAACAAAATGCGCATTTTACGCACGTTTTGATGGCATTATGACGTCACTGTGGCGTTATGGTACACACCTGTGGTCGATGATCAACTGTTGTTAGTGACCGGCTCTGCAAACAGTTCTTCTGAACCAAAAACACGTTTTTTAACAAACTGCTCAAGTTCATCGCTAGCTTCTTGCATTTCGTTTCTAACAGTTTGTTATAAGAAACCCACCGATAATAAAGAAACAAGAGTATCTCATTCGTGCGCTTTGCGTTCGTCACGTAAATTACATCATGCAACGCATGTCACATGATCGCCATGGCAGAGCATAACGGCCGATTTTTTATTAGACCCCTTAAAATAAGGTAAGGTAGCATTTTGTATTTGCAGCACACATCGTTCTTGATTGCTTTTTTTATTATATCTTCCAGAATACATAAAAGCTAAAACTTTAGATTAAGCTATATCAAGTTTGTGATAGGTGAAGTTAGAAACAACAAAGTTTTGTTTCTGTTGTAATTTTCTTCATCAAAACTTTAAAACCAGCCCTAGTACAGTGATGGGTATCTATTCAGCAACACTGTTTCCTCTAAGATTTTAGTAAGTGCGTAACCGCCGGCGCGAGTGCGAAATCGCTAGTAAATGTACCAAAACCGCCGGACAAGTTATGACAGACATTGCTGAACAAACAGTTACACCAGTCTTAGTAATATATTTTGAAGGAGTAAAAACAGATGCTTGCTGTAACCTACTGCTGTTTAGTCAGTGTACAGTGATCCCTCGCTATATCGCGCTTCACCTATCGCGGCTTCGCTGCTTCGCGGAATTTTTTACAGTGAATCCTGATTGGCTCAGGGGCTTTACTGTTGTCTAGAAGTGAAAAAAGTTGAAAAAAGTGAAAAAAGTTGATATATACGTTAATATTTCTATTTCTTAAGCACATTTTGGGCCTGAAAAGAGATTTTGTTTTTTGTTTCATTCTGCAGTACAGTATTGCATTGTAAAATAACAGTAAAAAATAAAGCTGACTACTTCGCGGATTTCACCTATCGCGGGTTATTTTTGGAACGTATCCCCCGCGATAAACGAGGGTTCACTGTATACGCTAAGCTAACTTTGCATAGCTCACAGTTTGCTGATAATGTTAGTTGGCGTACAACAACATCCTTCATTTTCCCCTCAGACGTTCTTTGATTATGAAACTTTTATTTAGTTCAGTGCTTTTCAACCGTTTTTGGCATTCGGCCCATTTTCGAAATGCACATAGGCATGTGGCCCGGTTATACATTTTTCTCGTTTTGATGAGCGTTTTTGGCATTTGGCCCATTTTCGAAATACACAGAGGCATGTTGCCCAGCTATACATTTTCTCGTTTTCATCAGTATGTTTCTGCATTTGTTGGTTTCAAATCGTTTTTGGCATTTTGCCCATTTTCGAAATGCATAAAAACATGCGATCCGGTTATACATTTTTCTCGTTTTCATGAGCGTTTTTGGCATTTATAACTGGGCAACATTCCTCTGTGTATTTCGAAAATGGACCAAATGCCAAAAACGCTCATCAAAACGAGAAAAATGTATAACCGGGCCACATGCCTCTGTGCATTTCGAAAATGGTCTTATCTACATTTTGCGTAACAGCAACTATCTAGTATTCATAATATCTTATTTTGCTCTTAGCCATAGTAATTGGAAGCCTAAAAGCCAACAAATAATTGGATAACCCAGCTTGCTTTTAGCTTATCAGCACTATGCAGGTAAATTTTACATAAGAACAGCTCCAAAACTGTTTTAACTATAGACACTGCTTTGTCTCAAATAAGTACAAAGTTTTGTGGACAGTATCTTTTCCTGCAATTCTTTATGTGAAAATAGCTGCTGCTTTCCCAAAGTGTCTCATTACAGTACCAACATTAACAGGATTGGTTTGGCATTAAACTGACAAGTATAGCATTAGCTGCCCCTGAAAAAACTATACAACCTTTTTTCGCAAATATTTATTTTTTTGAACGAGCTACAGTATACCACTGAACTTGGGCGTGCTACACTTTTATTTGCTGATGCTTTCCAGCAATGAGCTTGGGCTTAATATTTTAAAGTTGTCTATGCTTCTGAATTTGAGCTAAGCTAAGAACTAGGCTTTTACCTAGCCCATTAAAATCTGAACACTTGCTCTTGAAAACACACGATAAAGCTATAACCTTTCCTTAGCTTACTTTTGTACTGAAATCTTGTCTGAAAGCTGCAAGTTTTTTTAACAACAGTTTTCAGTATATTTTCCTATTGATTTCTGCGCAAATTCATAGTGAAAAAGTCAAGTGAATTGAAGTGTGACTTGATTCTTGGAAGCTTTGATATGTTTTTTTGATCTTCTAAAACAGTGTTTCTTAACCTTTTTGGCGCTCGTACCCCTTAAAATTTTGTGAAATGTTTTTGTACCCCTAGACCTATCGAACAAACATCTACAAAATTACTGGTAAATATGCAATCCAACAATGAAATAAAGCACAATGTAGCATGTTACCTGTGTATGTTTATTAACCATAATATTGTTCACAACAAAACCAGTTCAGTGCAAAACCAATTCTGTCGGAACAAACAAGAAGCTATTTATTACGTCACAATAACTTTTTCTTATGACAAAAAAATCATTCAGAAATGCAGATGTTAAAAAAGGCTTTGGAAAATGTTTTCTTATTTCAAAGAACATTGCAAATAAATTTTTAGAAAATAGTTTAAAACAACCATTATTCTGACGCCTTCTCTCGTACCCCCTGCTTTGGTGCTTTGTACCCCCAAGGTGTACCGGTACCCCCGGTTAAGAACGCCTGTTTTAAAAGAAGAGTAAAATACATTAGGAAAAATCAATAAAAATTAAAAAATAAGATTCGAGTTCTGCACAAAATGTTAACCAGTTTTGAACAGTAATGACAGATATTTCAAAAGAAAAAACTGCGTGATTTCTCAGCCATGTCAAGACTTCTTATCCACCAAGTTATCTACGTTATTACACAGACAGACGTGACACTACGAAACAGCTGTTTATTACAACATATCAATAACCCGCGATCGGTTTTGACCTTGTTGGTTTTGCTCAGGCCGGGGTGCAAGACAAACAATAATGAAAATATGTAGAACAATAGATTTGCCAATGAGTAGAAAAAGATGATGCAACAGAAAACTACGCAATACTGTAATACCTCTGTCAAGTGGATCTCATTTAAGGACACACACACACAGACACGATATGGACAAAAGGCGTATCGGTTACCCCTAATAGGGATATGGGATCATTGTTAGGATTTGATCATTTTACAAAATTATAGAGGGTGCCAGTTAGCAATTTTCAGGCAAATATCGTATTTACAGGAATCTGCCTCCTGCATCACACTGAGGTAAAAGAGAAAAACTTGATAAAAACAATCAACATCATCATACTGTACAATACAACAATCTGTTACAACATGTCAATGACTCGCGAGCGGTTTCGACCTTTTTGGTTCTCATCAGGCGGGTGTGAAAAACCCACCGTAATAAAGATACATAACAAAGCAGATTTTTTATTAATTGCAAAAACACGGAGCAATACAAAATAATACCACACTGTAATACTTTTATCAAGGAGTCTTTTTTGAGGATGCACACACTCGCATTACTTACGAGCAAATTTTGCAAACTTTAATGCGTTTATTTGACTAAGTGCATAAGTGTATAAATTCAGAGTTGCGCAAAGACACTGAACTGATTCATGTATTTACAGAAATTAACGTGGAAAGTGATTGACTCACTACTTACAACTTTTTTGCAATTGAAAGCCTAGTTATTAAATTTGAAGTCCCTGCTTGCGCGGAAGTAATTTGCCGTTGGCAAAAGCGCAGCAAAGGGAGAGTGAACTGACCCAGAGCCCCAAGTTCAGCATCTACAGTTCAGTTCTTCCAAGAATTTTGATTATGCTTCAAACAGATAATCCTTCGACCAGTTTTTTGTGCTTCATGATAGTTTTTTCAAATGCTCCGAAATTTCTTGTTTAAACTCGGCATTTTGTTTCACTTTGCTACACGTGATAAAAGTGCATTCGGGATCAAGAGCACTCAGGTCCACGATATGACTGTATTACAAAGGTCACTAGTATCTAATCTATAAAGCGCTATTCTGTCTGTACGTACGTACTTACACTTTAAGTCCTCCGAAACTACTGGACGTTCAACCATCAAACTTGGCACGATTGATTACCACCCGGGATAGTGCCGCAATGTTATTTGTGATGTCATCATGACAACACAATTAAAGACAATATTTTTGGACAGAGAAAAATCGTTTTATGTTCAAACGAAAGCTAGCGCTCAACCAATCACTTTCCTACAAATTTCATCTTGGGGTCTAAGATTACAGGTCTAAGATGACGTCCTAATCAAAGCTTGATTGCACAATTTGTTAGCTTTATTTTCTCAAAAACTACTGGTCGTAGAAACGCAATTAAACGTATTTTCACAACATATTAATAACCTGCTTTTGATAAAAGCAACTCTACAACAATTTAAGCCCATTTGACAATGCAACAAGCAATTCTTTATTTATGCATTTAAAGCCTTCTAAGCATGTTTCTTCTTTTTTCTCTCGCACGCTTATCACTCGTTCCATGATGGCATAATATCGTCTGGTACGATCTACGCAGTTTTTCGCTAACACAGTTCATGATACAATAAGTTTTTCGACAACCAAACATTTTTATTAAATCAGTTTACTCAAAAACTAATTTTTGACCTCGCTTCTCAATCGATTTTCAAACTTGTTTCAACAAATTGAAGATTATTTCAAGCCAATTCTGATACTATATGATTTGTACATCTAGTATTGGTTTTTATACCAAAAAAAGGAACTTAATCACCTGTAGTGTAACCAGTCCCGTAGCACTCCAATTTCGGGCCCCCCCCCCCCCAAAGTAAGTGCAAGAGCCCCTGCGCACAGGTCATATCACTTTAGAGGTGTAAAATTGAAAAGCTGCATTAAGAAAATACACCACAATTTGTACATAAGTAAACAGGCTAATGTCAGAATAAAGCATGCCGATACCGAAGGTGCAAGTCATAAAAAATTCGGCACCGATGCCAGAGTTCAGTAGGACATTTATGCAGACACTGCGAAACGAAAGCAATGACACTGAAAAACATGAAAAAGTTATAAAAACACAGTATCATTTAAATAATTTGTTCGCAAATGCTGTTATGACATTGTCATAATCAAGAGATCGGGCGCAGTCATTTTCGATTGACAACATGGCTAATGAAGATAGTCTACTGTCTGTCATAGACGTTCTATTAAAAGTTTTGATCAGTTTCAATTTGCTGAAGCTTCTTTCAGCGCTGGCAACAGTCACGGGGCAAGTTAGTAAGATTCGAAGTGCGATGTACACATTCGGATACAATTCAAATAAATGAGTCTTTAGAAGATAGTTCAGAAAGTCTTGAGCCGTATTGAGATTGCGTTTTTTTTGTAAAATTAAAACAAACCGCTGTAGCTCAGCGCTCATTTCATCAGAATCAATGTCACCGAACTTTTTTTGGAACTCTTTACAGCAAGTAAGAAGAGCATTTTCTTGTTGCACAAGCAAAAGTTTGTCTCGTGTGTACAAAAACGAAAAGGCGGAAGAAACCTCACGTAACAAATTAAAGCGCTCCTTCATTGACATAATAGCCTGGTCTACTAATGGATAGAAAAAGTTGCTTTTAAATTTCAGTTCAGGAGTAGCTCGTTGTTCCTCTTCACCTTGGTAATCAAACAATCTTCTTTTCTTTCCACTTCTTGACGGAGGAAAAGAAGGATCAATATCCAATTTCTGTGCTATTTCAACAGCAGATGTTGCGGCACTGTCATAACCCGTTGTGCGATAGTTTTGCAAAAACTTTTCAGTTGCCTGGATTTCCGTTTCCATTGTATGAAGGGAGACTCCATACGATTGAAGAATCTTGCTTGCTTTATTGACTTGGAATAGGATATCATACCAAATAAACACCGACAAAAGAAAACTCCATTTTGATAAATGAGCTATCAACGATTTTGTTTCTGAGGCAGCTCTTCCATCTTTTCTTTCTATGGAAATGGCTTCCAAGTCTTTCAGTGCCAGCAACACCTCTTTTAAATTGTATCGAAGAGGTTTGATGCATTTAATTCTGCTTTCCCAACGAGTATCAGATTGTGACTTTATGGACAGCTCCACATGTTTCTTCAAAATTTCCCAACGCTGAGCAGAGGAAGAAAACAGCACATACAACCTTGTAAGTACTCCAAAAAATGTCAATGCTTCCGTCGATCAATTAGCACTGTCAACAACAACTAAGTTAAGGGTATGGTTTGCACAGGGCACGTAAACAGCTTTGGGATTGATGTCTAGCATTCTTGCTTGGACCCCAGAATGTTTTCCTTTCATGTTAGCACCATTATCATATGACTGACCTCGACAATCAGACAATTCGAGTTGCAGTTCGGTCGCTTTTTCTAAGAAAGCGTCCAACAAGCCTTTCCCAGTACTGTCACTTATTCTCAAGTAGCCAAAAAATGTTTCTTTAACAACAGCAGCTTCTTCATTACATAGTACATAACGGAGAATGACAGACATTTGTTCATGATGTGACATATCTGGAGTGCAGTCCAAAATTATAGAAAAATATTTTGCCAATTTCAATTGCTGTAAATTTTCTTTTTCAACTTCTGTCGCTAGCAATTCAATTAGTTCATTTTGTATGGTAGGACTCAAATAGTGATCTTTAGTGTTTTTATTCTTGATTCTGTCTTGAAGCTCTTTTAGGATCGGATCTCTTCTTGCCAAATGCTCAAATATACCCAGAAAATTTCCATTGTGAGGAGATCCTAAGACTTCTTCAGATCCTCTAAAAGCAAGATTCCTTTCCGATAGAAACAAGGCAATGTCGATAAGTCTCTCTAAAACATTTCTCCAAAAACGTCTTTCATTGAAAAAAATATTCATCTCGCGTTTGTCGATAGTGGATGAATTTCTTATCCCTTCAGCTAGCAACATCCATTGACTGCAGCATTCTTGGTGGGAAATGCCGTTTTCATGGTCTTTCAGTTTTTTCGAAAAACCCTCCCATGTATTTATACCACTACAAAAGGGGCTTATTGTTTTTCCAAATAGCTTACAACAAAAGCAAAAAACTTGATCTGATTCCCCAGAATAAACTAGCCACGACCGTGAAACACTTTCACCATTAGGTAACACACGTTTATAATGGTTGGAGGAAAAACGTCGCCTTGGAGTTGTGTTATTATATGGAAAATTCATTATTAGTTGATGTGGTCCACGCTTTACTATATCACATCGTTGAGCATCAGAAATACTTTCAGGCCATTTACATGGGTCATCAAAGATAGGGGTAAATTGAGATTCAGTTATTTTTGATATTAAAGGTTGCGTATTGGCAGGTAAATCACAACTTACATTTTCTGGAAATTCACAATCACTTTGATGCTGATCGTCATAGTCTTCTATTTCTTGTACACTATAGTTTTCTTCATCCCTCTCGGTACTAGTGCCAGGTCTACTCTGCTCAGTAATCTTGAAAAAATCTGTCATCTTGGGCAATTTCGCTACAGCATTTCGAGCAGTGGCTGCTTCTTTTCTCTTTTGAGCACCACTTTTTGAACGTTTCATTCTATACAATGTCAATAAAATACTTTATCTGCGCTCTGAAGTGTATATATATTGTCCCGGTATTTATAGCCAAACAGAATTCCAGACCATTCTATGATTGCTGCGTCAATCGAATATTCAAGATTCTACCAGAAAATCAATGGAAATATTCTAGATTCTGCGAGATAAAATGACGTTGCATTCACTTATGATGTCACAAGCCAATTTCTTCCTACAGTTTAAATCGGTTGTAAACAAGTCTGCTGAACTGAAAATAGTCACGTAACCAAAAAGCAATTTCAGACTAACTTGGGCCCCCCCAATTGGGGGGTTTGGGGGCGGCTGCTACGTCTCTGAGTGTAACTTTTTACCGTTTTTCAAAAAGTGGTAAGCTGAATAAAAACAGGTAAGTTTTATACATAAAGATGAATGATGATAAAATATTAACAATTAGTGTCGTTTGCAAGCTTAGAAAATTTTCTTTCCAGCAATATGCAACTCTAATTGGCTACCGATAAGGATTACTTTACAATAGCTGATCAAAAACTAGTTGCCATACATCATGTTCTATTTAGAGTGGAACAATTATCCTACTATACCTAAGCAACTAGACATTTTATAAAAAGTTAGTTTTTTTGTGTATTTGACTGTTTTCCATTCAAAGCATGCTTCTTTGCCATTATTTATCTTAATTTTCAAATATATCATCTCCACATGAATTCTACAAAAACTTTAAAATATTGCCCATCGGTCAAAAATACTCAAAATTTTGGTGTTTTGGCCTCACAAAATTGCAATTTATAAAAAAACTTGTGTCCTTTGTTACATTTTGGCTATTCGTTTTCAAAAGCATTGTTTGCTGGCATAATCTATCAAATTTTTCAAAAAGATTTATGTAAATCGCTCCCTTCTCCACAACATTTAAATTATGCTTTCTTGCACTTTATAATATGAACCAACAAAAACTTTTTTGAGCAGAGACGTAGCAGCCGCCCCCCAAACCCCCAATTGGGGAGGCCCAGGCCAACTTTGGGGGCCCAAGTTAGTCTGAAATTGCTTTTTGGCTACGTGACTATTTTCAGTTCAGCAGACTTGTTTACAACCGATTTAAACTGTAGGAAGAAATTGGCTTGTGACATCATAAGTGAATGCAACGTCATTTTATCTCGCAGAATCTAGAATATTTCGATTGATTTTCTGGTAGAATCTTGAATATTCGATTGACGTAACAATGCCGTTGTTACGCAACAATCATAGAATGGTCTGGAATTCTGTTTGGCTATAAATACCGGGACAATATATATATACACTGCAGAGTGCAGATAAAGTATTTTATTGACATTGTATAGAATGAAACGTTCAAAAAGTGGTGCTCAAAAGAGAAAAGAAGCAGCCACTGCTCGAAATGCTGTAGCGAAATTGCCCAAGATGACAGATTTTTTCAAGATTACTGAGCAGAGTAGACCTGGCACTAGTACCGAGAGGGATGAAGAAAACTATAGTGTACAAGAAATAGAAGACTATGACGATCAGCATCAAAGTGATTGTGAATTTCCAGAAAATGTAAGTTGTGATTTACCTGCCAATACGCAACCTTTAATATCAAAAATAACTGAATCTCAATTTACCCCTATCCCTGATGACCCATGTAAATGGCCTGAAAGTATTTCTGATGCTCAACGATGTGATATAGTAAAGCGTGGACCACATCAACTAATAATGAATTTTCCATATAATAACACAACTCCAAGGCGACGTTTTTCCTCCAACCATTATAAACGTGTGTTACCTAATGGCGAAAGTGTTTCACGGTCGTGGCTAGTTTATTCTGGGGAATCAGATCAAGTTTTTTGCTTTTGTTGTAAGCTATTTGGAAAAACAATAAGCCCCTTTTGTAGTGGTATAAATACATGGGAGGGTTTTTCGAAAAAACTGAAAGACCATGAAAACGGCATTTCCCACCAAGAATGCTGCAGTCAATGGATGTTGCTAGCTGAAGGGATAAGAAATTCATCCACTATCGACAAACGCGAGATGAATATTTTTTTCAATGAAAGACGTTTTTGGAGAAATGTTTTAGAGAGACTTATCGACATTGCCTTGTTTCTATCGGAAAGGAATCTTGCTTTTAGAGGATCTGAAGAAGTCTTAGGATCTCCTCACAATGGAAATTTTCTGGGTATATTTGAGCATTTGGCAAGAAGAGATCCGATCCTAAAAGAGCTTCAAGACAGAATCAAGAATAAAAACACTAAAGATCACTATTTGAGTCCTACCATACAAAATGAACTAATTGAATTGCTAGCGACAGAAGTTGAAAAAGAAAATTTACAGCAATTGAAATTGGCAAAATATTTTTCTATAATTTTGGACTGCACTCCAGATATGTCACATCATGAACAAATGTCTGTCATTCTCCGTTATGTACTATGTAATGAAGAAGCTGCTGTTGTTAAAGAAACATTTTTTGGCTACTTGAGAATAAGTGACAGTACTGGGAAAGGCTTGTTGGACGCTTTCTTAGAAAAAGCGACCGAACTGCAACTCGAATTGTCTGATTGTCGAGGTCAGTCATATGATAATGGTGCTAACATGAAAGGAAAACATTCTGGGGTCCAAGCAAGAATGCTAGACATCAATCCCAAAGCTGTTTACGTGCCCTGTGCAAACCATACCCTTAACTTAGTTGTTGTTGACAGTGCTAATTGATCGACGGAAGCATTGACATTTTTTGGAGTACTTACAAGGTTGTATGTGCTGTTTTCTTCCTCTGCTCAGCGTTGGGAAATTTTGAAGAAACATGTGGAGCTGTCCATAAAGTCACAATCTGATACTCGTTGGGAAAGCAGAATTAAATGCATCAAACCTCTTCGATACAATTTAAAAGAGGTGTTGCTGGCACTGAAAGACTTGGAAGCCATTTCCATAGAAAGAAAAGATGGAAGAGCTGCCTCAGAAACAAAATCGTTGATAGCTCATTTATCAAAATGGAGTTTTCTTTTGTCGGTGTTTATTTGGTATGATATCCTATTCCAAGTCAATAAAGCAAGCAAGATTCTTCAATCGTATGGAGTCTCCCTTCATACAATGGAAACGGAAATCCAGGCAACTGAAAAGTTTTTGCAAAACTATCGCACAACGGGTTATGACAGTGCCGCAACATCTGCTGTTGAAATAGCACAGAAATTGGATATTGATCCTTCTTTTCCTCCGTCAAGAAGTGGAAAGAAAAGAAGATTGTTTGATTACCAAGGTGAAGAGGAACAACGAGCTACTCCTGAACTGAAATTTAAAAGCAACTTTTTCTATCCATTAGTAGACCAGGCTATTATGTCAATGAAGGAGCGCTTTAATTTGTCACGTGAGGTTTCTTCCGCCTTTTCGTTTTTGTACACACGAGACAAACTTTTGCTTGTGCAACAAGAAAATGCTCTTCTTACTTGCTGTAAAGAGTTCCAAAAAAAGTTCGGTGACATTGATTCTGATGAAATGAGCGCTGAGCTACAGCGGTTTGTTTTAATTTTACAAAAAAAACGCAATCTCAATACGGCTCAAGACTTTCTGAACTATCTTCTAAAGACTCATTTATTTGAATTGTATCCGAATGTGTACATCGCACTTCGAATCTTACTAACTTGCCCCGTGACTGTTGCCAGCGCTGAAAGAAGCTTCAGCAAATTGAAACTGATCAAAACTTTTAATAGAACGTCTATGACAGACAGTAGACTATCTTCATTAGCCATGTTGTCAATCGAAAATGACTGCGCCCGATCTCTTGATTATGACAATGTCATAACAGCATTTGCGAACAAATTATTTAAATGATACTGTGTTTTTATAACTTTTTCATGTTTTTCAGTGTCATTGCTTTCGTTTCGCAGTGTCTGCATAAATGTCCTACTGAACTCTGGCATCGGTGCCGAATTTTTTATGACTTGCACCTTCGGTATCGGCATGCTTTATTCTGACATTAGCCTGTTTACTTATGTACAAATTGTGGTGTATTTTCTTAATGCAGCTTTTCAATTTTACACCTCTAAAGTGATATGACCTGTGCGCAGGGGCTCTTGCACTGACTTTGGGGGGGGGCCGAAGTTGGAGTGCTACGGGACTGTTTTTGAGTCATTAGCTGTATCAAGTAATGATATAGCCAAATGGCAAATGCAACTAGCAATTATTGCTTGTCCTCTTCCTCAGTTCCAAACAGCGCAAGCAAGACTTAGCCAGGAACTTCAGAAACGCTTTAAGAAATAGAGCAGCTATGCGCATCCCCTTATAATGTTTTTTACATATGATGAATTTCCTTTAAAAACGATATTTTTCATTTTGAAACGAGAATTAGCTATGTCAAAAAACATTAACTTTTCATTACTGTTCTCACAATTGCCTATGTTCTTAACTTCGACATTACTGATGGGGTTTCTGTAACTGCAATTGCATTTCTTCGCGGGCTAGCTCGTTCTTTCTCTGGTTGCGTTTATGCCAGGACCAAGTGACATGCGTCTCGCCAGAGGCTTTAGGTGGTACAAATAGGCATACAATTAAAAGTAGTAAATAGTGGTTCTAATATCTAACACTAGGAATTCCCTCGAAAGCGTGCCGTATAAGAAGCAGCCGGAAGATCTGGACTATTGACATTATTTATGCTGGGGGGTTTTATTAAGTCGTAAAACATACATTGACCAAGTAACTGATTTGTGCTATAGTAAAACAAAAACTATTACAGCGTCCATTTCCAACTCTGCGTTTCTTCTCTTACACATATTTAAAGGAACGGACAGAATTTGTGAAATGAGAGTTTCTAAGACCTCTCTTAATTGAAAGCAATCGTACTATTATTGGGATTAGGGATAGGGGTGATACCCATTAGCACCAATTTATTGCTCATGCTCTTAAAAATATTTTGGTTAAGGCTGGGAAAGCCGGAAGAACCGATGTTACTAACCGGAAATAACTAAACTGGTAACCCTGCCAGGTGACACCGACATATACTACTGTATAAAGGAAAGATTTCTTTTTTGGCTGATATGCTGCCTGTTAAGTTTACTATATTTATACTATAAAGCAATGTAATTACGTTTCAAATTTATGAAAAAAATTACAAAAAACCATAAACCTTACAGTTTGTAAAATTGAATTTAAAGAATATTTTGTTTGAAAATAACTTGGCCTAATGGGGTCGTACTAGAATATAGCAATTGAATTCAGGAAAGCCACAGATGCTTTTGTCGCAACGCCGAAAGCAAGGCACAGAGCGCAGCCAAAGTACCACAAATATACAAAAGGGGCCGCACCAAATTAAAAAATAGGCTTATCATGAAAAAGACTATTTTTGAGATTGTGAATACAACCACCATTTGGCCGCCAACATCATTTTTTGACTGTGTTTTAATCCCTTCCCCTTACACTTTTCAAAAGTATTAATAGTAGTTTGTGGCAAGATTCTATCTTTGTGAGCATTACCACTCTTGATTAAGAGAATAAGATGATCACCATTGCGAGTACAACAATTATGGGTATGCATAAAAAAACACAATTTTATAGTGTCTGTTCACACAAGTGCACAATGGGTAAAGACGCAAAATTATTGTCAAAAAGCATGCAAATCATCAGCACGTTTAGAACAGAGTAATCAATTCAACACATTTTAGTATGCCGACTAATGTTTTATCTCAAGCTCTCACAGCAGTTATAGGTAACATTACAGTATTGCTTATCAGCATTACGTCACATAAATGATATAACAAGAACCTCTAAGACAGTGCTCTTCAACCTTTTTCATTATGGTGCACCCTAAAAAATCTTGTGGCGAGCTCATGCACCCCATGTGTTTAAAACTCAAACAGAGACAAAAAGACACATTAAAATTAATACGCAAAGAAACTACTGTATTACACTGCAGACTGCACTTAGAATAACTTAAGACAGAGCACACAACAAACTCAAGAAGTTAATATTTAATGGCTTTTTTGCTGTTGCATATCATCAACCAACATTTCAAACCGAGGAATGATCTTCGTTTCAATTGCTCCCCTCATCAATGGATCGATGTGTGTAATGGAATTTCTTTTGCGAGATTTAATTTCACATAGACAAGAAAAACCACTTTCGCATAAATACGTTGTGGGCATTTGGATGAGAACAGAAATTGCTTTTTTTGCTATGCTTCTGTATTCTGGCACATTTAGTAGGTGCACCCAAAATTCAGTGTATGGTGTCTCCTTAAATAATGCTTTCATGCCAAAATCTGATTGGAGATCAATCAAATCTTCTGTTTCAGTCGTAATACTATCGTAAGTGAAAGGATTTAATATCCAAGAATTAGCTTCATATGTGGCATTCTGTTCAGCAGTGAAATACTTCTCAAAGTTTTCTTCCAGCAATTTAAGATGAGCTTCAATAAGTGGAAGCAGTTGCATCTGAAAATTGATTTCATGTTCTGTCATGAAGTCATGCAAAAGGGGAAAGTCAGAAAAATTTTTTGATGCAACTCAGTTCTGCCACAGAGGTATTTTTTTCTTTATAGCATTGATTTTAGACATAGTTTCAAAAATACATATATTTTTCCCTTGCATATTCACATTAAGTTTATTGAGATGTTCAAAAATGGAAGCCATATATGCAACTTTTGCCAACCAAAAGTTGTCGCAAAATTTGCTAGCCCGTTGGTCATGCTCTTCTGTAAAAAAAACTTCCAATTCTTCTCGAATCAAAAAGATTCGGCTAAGAACTTTGCCTCTGGAAAGCCACCTTACTTCTGTATATAGCAGCAATTCAGTGAATGACGCATCCATCTCTTCACACAACTTTGAGAATATTCTGCGCTTTTTTGCGTGGCTTCGAATGTAGTTAACAATACCAACAACTTCCCTGAGCAACTGTGCAAAACCATTTTCTTCACTGCCACCATTATTTAATTTCTTCACGACAAGAGCTTCACGATGAAGGATGCAATGAATTGAAACGCATTCAGGTAAAACTTCTTTGATATTTTTTACAACACCATTGATGGATCCTGTCATTGCAGCCGCCCCATCAGTGGTAACAGATTTGCACTTTTCCCAACTTAGTCCTTTCTCCTTAATATACTCATCCAATGTCCCAAAAATAGCATTAGCGGTTGTTTCCACACCCAGCGGTTTGCAAAATAAGTAATGCTCTGTAATTTTTTCACACGCAGTATCAGCAAACCTACAAAACACAATGAGTTGAGCTTGAGAAGCTACATCAGTTGTTTCGTCCAACTGGACAGCGAACAAAGGTGCTTTCTTCAACTTTTGTATCAAGTGATCTTCCAAATCTGTTGCAATAATTTGAGATCGGCGAGAAATCGTGGTATCAGATAAAGAAATTTTTGAAACTTTCTTTACTGCTTCTTTACCGCCATGAATCAAATCAGCTGCTACTTTAAGACACGGCAATACTACAGATTCAAGTTCTGTGTAAGGACGTTTGTTTTTAAGTACAACATGAGTCATCTTAAACGAAGCTAATAAAAGATCTTTACTTTCCTTGTTCACCATTTGCAACTGAAAGCTTTTTTGCTGCTTATAAAATGCAGATAATTGAGATTCAAAAAACTCCTCAGATTTAAATTGGTGTTCGGGGTGTTGCTTTTTAAGATGTAGCTCGAGTTTGGAAGGGACAAGACTTGAGTTGGCATACTTGACTGAACAAAACAGACAATTGGCGGATGGATACTGACTGTGCTCCTCTTCCGTTGCACGACAGAACCCATACTTCACATAATCATTATTCCATCTTCTACGTTTTGGTGTGGACACTGTTTTTCGTTTTAAATTTCTTCCGCTTTCGGAAGCAGCAGGCGTCGAAGTTTCTACTTCTGTAGCACAGCTTTCATTATCTTCAGGTCTTGCACTGACTTCGTTAGTCTGGGCTAGAAAAACTCCACCTGTGCCCTCACTCACTGCTGCAGAATTACTCGAAGTTTTAGTAAAATAATTCATTAAAGACATCACTGATCTGTGATAAATGTTAATATATTTTTATATTAGAATTAAATTTTATATTAGAAGATCTATCTATAGCAGCTTCTAACTTGTCTACAGGCGACAACTGCGGAGCAAGACGATGTACCCTTTCGAAGTCGACAAGCTTGTGGTGCACCCTTGTGCACCCTTTCGTAGTGGTGAACCCCTAGCATTTTTTGGTGCACCCTAGTGTGCACCATGCACACCGGTTGAAGAGCACGGCTCTAAGATAAGCTAAAAAAATTAACATCTCAAAAACCAAATACAGGCTCTACGCAAAACTTCCCAGATATGGAGAATGCAAAGCAAAGCTTCACCTTCACTTTTTCTTTCTTCTTTCACTTTTTCTTTTTTCAATTGTTGCATTTTTACTTTTTCTTATTTTTTGAGTATTTAAAATAACAGCATCTTAAAAACATTTTGGAAAGTAAGTAAGAATGCTCTTGTACAAAAATGTTTAAACATGCATAATAACAAAAGTTTTGCAACCTCATCTTTAATATTGACAAAAACAATACACAAATAACCCGCTACTTAAATAGCCTACAGTACACAAACATTAAGTCCACCTTAAACGAAACTGTTCAAATATGTTTCAAGCATTTTTTGGCGGTATTTTAATAATTAGTATCACCAACACTGCTAGAAGCAGACAGTAATATTTTAGTTGAACCAGATCTTCCTATTTTCAAAGATAGGCTGCATAGTTCTTCGAACATTTCTGAAAATTATCCATGGTTTTGTCAAACAATCTTTATTATGTGGGCCTGCATTGGCAAATTTTGCACCAGAAAGCCAATATTTTTTGCATACATTCAGCTCTACGTATTGTTTTTATCCATATGTAACATTTTCTTGACCTTTGAAAAAAGTTGTACATGCAGACCCAGTGGAATCATAGTTACTCTTACTCAATGACACAAAAAAACTTTAGTGGAATCACTTACTTTTTACAGAATTACTTTTACCTGTATCAAAAGTGAAAGCAATGAAATTTGATTTCTTTGAAATGCAAATCACTGCTTCTAACAGTTACACTTATGGCCTAACCGTAGATCTCCATGCTGGTTCATTTATAGCTTCAAACAGCTCCAACAGTCCAAACATTGGACTTGCAGTTAATCAGCTTTCACAGATATCAGCTTACAGTACTGCAATAGGCCAACAGCATTAAGCACAATTCTCAGTCCACTTCTACAAGGTTAATAGACCTACTGAGAAATTGTCAAATGCTTTATTTTATCGCACTGTTTATATTACCTTTTGTGTCAATTTGTTTCGAATAGTATAGGCTAGCTTTACTGGCAGTCAAGTCCAACGGTTTTAGTTCATTGCCACAACATCAGCTGTGTGTTGTAGCACTTGCAACAGGCCAGGCCTAAACCTAATGATTAAAGTGATTTTTCAATAACCCAAAAAACTTTAAAAAGTGACTTTATTTTAAAAGTAACTTTATTGACTTTATTCAACGAAATGAAACACAAACGAAAAAATAGAGCAAATCCATTTTAAAAATCCGAAGTTTGTTTAATTGGTGCTTAAATTATAATGCACATATGTAATTTGTAATGTTTTCTAACAAGAAATTTTGGTCTTTAGCTAGCAGCTTAGAAGAGCATTAAAATTTCGGTCTTAGAAAGCATAAAGCCTGTTTAATAATCATTTTTTCTAGAGTAAAAATGATAAATAAGTAGAATTATGCTAAAAACACATGACAATAAAAATTGACCAAACAAATAAAAATTAATTTAAAATCGGAAAAATAACTTTGTGTAACTTTATAACTTCGATAATATTGACCCTACGACCGCGAAAATTTGTTTCCAAACTTGTTTTATTATTCTCTATTACCAAAAAGAAGTGATTTTATTGACCTTAAATTTCCGTATTAATAATATATGTGGTCAACTCTGTGCTGGAAATTTAACTTGCATTAGCTAAGCTACTAGATTTAGGTTTATTTTTACCAATTTTTTTATTATGAGGTAGCCTAAATATACTTGCTGTAATACCACTCTTTTTGCGGATGACACATATCTATCATTAAGTAGCAGTTCGTTGATTCGCCTTAAAACTCAAGTCAATAATGAAATAAATAAAGTAGACAAATGGCTTCGATCCAATAAACTATCCCTAAACTACAAAAATCTTTTTTGGTAATAAACAAATTTCCACAACAGTCCATCGATATTGATCTCGAAATATCCATAAGCAATATAAAAATTATTCGCAGTAAATACGTAAAGTATCTCGGCTTGTGGCTTGATGATGATTTAAAATTCCATACCCATATTCAGCACTTGGAAACACACTTCGCAAAGTATACTGGAATGTTTTACCGAATAAGAAGTTACCTCAAAATTGATGCAATGATTACTCTTTTTTACTTCTTTATTTACTCTAAATTACAATATGGCGTTTTAACTTGGGGTTCAGCTAAAAAAAAATGAGCTAGGAGCTTTGTCTAGTCGCCTTAATAAAATGATTAAAACTATTACTTTCGCAAAAAAATTTTGTCACGTATCACCTATATTCAAAGCGCTTAATCTTTTGAAAATTGATGATATTTACCAATTGGAATTAGGAAAGTTTATGTACCAGACATTTAATGGTAACATCTCACAAAAAATTGATAAGGATTTTATAAAACTCAGTTCTATACATAAACATTATACCAGATACACCATCAATAAATTTCACTTACCCCGAATAAATACTTGCTACGGTCACAAAATGCTGTCATTTGCTGGAGTTAAGCTTTGGTCTAAACTAGACCACGATTTAAAAAGTCTTGGCTGGCTGTCATTTAAAAAACATTTCAAAAGAAAACTTCTGGAAAAGTATGATGATTAGAGCTTGCTCTTAATTTTATCTTAAATTTCTTGATTCGGGTTGTACCTTTTATTGCTAGGTCAAATCATTGTTTGTTGTTACTGTAGCTGTCTTTTTTTATGCTCGAAAAGGCTTTTGGTTTTATCCAATAAATATCTCCTTTGTTTGTTTTTGTACTTTTTTTTACCTTTTTTCTTTTTTCAGTTTTTTATTACCTCTGAAAATTGCGCATGTCTGCTTATGTAAGATATTCTCAGGAGATACCTGACTTGACAACTTGGCGGTTTTTTCGGTATCTCCTGGTCTGTAAATACTTTTGTTTTTGGGTACGCATCTTCATATTTTATTGTTTTGCATCCGCGTCTTTACCGACGAACCAAATAATAAACTGAAACTGAAAGTTTATCTTTAATTAAGTCGTCATCAACCCCTTTAATGTACTCACCTTAGTAAGGAAATAAATTGTGCCAAGTTTCATATTTGCAGGTTCAGTAGTTTTGGAGGAGTTAAAGCACTCATAGACACATATACAGAGACTAAATTGGCCTTTATAATATAGACTAGCCGGCTCTGCTGACGTCGTCTACAGGGTCCCAATTAGTATGTCGAGGTTGAGAATATTTTTTCAACCAGTTGCGCCGACTTCACCCATTTGATAGTTGTGAGGACGGTAATAAAAAGTTATTTTTTTGGCATAACCAATTCTTGTTCTAAAACAAAACTACCGATTGTTTAAAGAGAATTGAGTTTAAAAAATTGTAGAAGGCTTACGCATAGCAGCTATATTTCTAATGAATTTCTGCAGTCCCTGGCTACGTTTTGCTTGTCTGTTTTTAGCATAGGGGTAGGCCTACTTAAACGTAACCAATTTTTATTTCTTCAATTCAGCAAGTACTTAAAAGCATACCAAGGTGATCAATATATATTTTTTGAATTAAGCTATTAAACATTAGGCTCGCTACTTACAGATAAGTTATTACAATTACGTCATGTAATGTCGAGCTTCATCCAACTGCTGCGGCTTCATCCAATGGCTAGTTGCAGGAACAGTAATATAAAGCTAATGTTTTTTGACATACTAAATTGTCGTTACAAAATCAGAAGTACCGTCTTTGTAATAGAAATCGAGTAGAAAAATATGTGGGGTGGTTGCGTATAGAGTCAATATTTCTCCCAAAATAACTAGAATCCTTAGCAACCTCTTATTTACTCTGTTTCCAGCACGTATTTAGAAGCTGCACTTGCTCACCATTGAAACAGCCAACAATTTTACAAACTTTATCCGTTTATTTCAAAACTTGCATGGAAACATAGGTCTCAAGTTGTGGGGAAGGGGAACGCCAAAGTGATTGCTGTGTAATTTCCGAAATAAGCCGTTACATATTTTGCATACTACTTACGACTTTTTGTAATTGTACGCCGGTTTGTATGACTTAACATCTTTGGCTGCGCCAATATTAGTTTATCCTGGCATAATTGCAGCTAGAGAAGTGCAAACAACCCATAGTCAAGCATTTGCAGTAAAGTTATTACGAGTATAAGCCATGGATTAGAATTTTGAGCAGAAAATGCCCACAATTGAGATTCCTGCAAGATTTAGCAAGAATAATCATCAGTTTCCTCAACTTTCATACATTTGATTAATACGTGTTGGAGGCTAGCCTAAGATCCGTCAGGCCGTCAATGCAACTGTACATAAGTATTGTAACTTATCATTTTATTGCTAAAAAAACAGGCTTTTGGACCAACCGCTATATTAATACTGTAATGTGTCATTCTTCTTTAGCAGGGTGCATGCAAGTTTTTTGCTTTCGAAATAACAATGGGCAAAAATTTACGCGTAGCTGTTGCTTGCTGTTTCTTTTCACTCCATTGTACCAGACAAATCATGGCATCATAGTTCTAATTTAAAGCGTTCAAAAAAAACGCATGCTTGGAAAACTTAAAATGCTTTGAAAAAGAATCTGCTGCTGCATCATTAATTCAGCTTAAATTTTTGTAGAATTTCTTTATCAAAAGCATCTTGTTAATATCTTTCAATAAAGGTTTAATTGCATTCCTACGATCATTAGTTTTTGAGAAAATACAGTCAGCAAATTGTGCAATCAAGCGTTAATTATAACGTCATTTTTACACCTTAAAAATGATACAATTTTGTAGGTTGGGGGCTAGCTTTCATTTGAGCAAAAAACGATTGTCCTCAGTCACAAAACACAACTTTTGATGAATTATTTTTATGACGTCGTGGTGACGTGACGAGAGTAGTATAGGATGAGTCATTTGGTCGCAATTTAGGCGGTGCTATGACGTCACAAGTTGGGAAGTTTTTAAAGTGGGGAAATTTTTAAACCCTAACCCTAACCCTAACCCTAACCCTAACTGTATCCCTAACCCTAACCCTAACCCTAGCCCTAGCCCTAATCCTAGCCCTAACCCTAACCCTAACCCTAACCCTAACACTAGCCCTAGTCTTAACCCTAACCCTAACCCTAACCCTATGTAAGGGAGCTAGTCTTAGGTCTATTACTTTTTGTGATGAAGATAATCCTAAATATGAGGGTGTTAACTCTAAGTCTATTAATTTTATGTGAGAGAGCTAACTGTAGTTTTAAGGGAGCTAACCCTAGATCTGAGGGTTCTAACTCTAGGTCTATGTGAGCCAACCCTAGCTCTAAGAAAGCCAACCCAAGGTCTGAGGGCGCTAACTTTAAGTCTATTTTTTGTAAAAGAGCTAACCCTAAGTCTGAGAGTGCCAACTCTAGGTCTAAGAGAGCCAACCCTAGGTCTGAGGGCGCTAACTCTAGATCTATGTGAGCTAACCATAGTTCTAAGGAAGCTAACCCTAGATTTTATTTAAAGGAGTTTGGAGATAGCTAACTCTAGGTTTATTAATTTTATGTAGGGAGGTCTAAGGGGGCTAACTCTAGATCTGAGAGAATCAACACCAAGCTGAAAGAGTACACCCCAACACGGTGTTATTTCAAAACGTTTGACGTCATTCTTTTGATTTGTTATTACATAACGGTTTTCAGGTTGTGATACCTTATTTCAATGACGTAAGTTTTTAACAAGACCGTGGGAATGTAGTTGCATGCCTTATGTGCAACCATGACGTATTTAACCATGATGCGATTTTTGCTTTTGTGTAGACAGGTCCAGACTTGTCTGTCAAAAATTTTAGAATATGTTTTATTCAGCTGTTTGTTAGAATATATTATCTCTGTCTTGTCCAGACTTGTCCAAGCTCGAATCTTTTTCTCTGTACTGTGCTTCCACAATGGAAAGTTCTAAGGAAGCAAATTTTATTTGAAAGAGATCGGAGGGAGCTAACTCTAGATTTTTTGTGGGAGAGGTCGGAGGGAGCTAACCCTAGACACTAATTTTATGTGGAAGAGGTCGGAGGGTGCTAACTCTAGGTCTATTTTTGTGAGAGAGCTAACCATAAGACACTAATTTTATGTGGGGAGGTCTGAGGGCATTAACACCAATTGAGGGAGCTAGTTCCAACACGGTGTTATTTCAAAAAGTTTGATGTCATTCTTATGACTTGTTATTACATAATGGTTTTCAGATTGTGCTTCCTTATTTCAATGACGTAAATTTTTAACAAGACCGTGGGAATGTAGTTGCATCTCTATTGCACAATCCATCATGGTAGAAGCGATGCTGTATAAAGCGGCTAAGTGAGAATAATGATAACATACCATTGTGTGATTCTTTGTGTCCAAAAAGTCACTACCGTTCAAAAATCTTTGTATTATCCATCATTTATTTAACAAAGATTGTGATAAAGTCACTACCGTTTGAATTCTTAATGTAGAAATAAATTTCAATGTTATTTGCATTACTGTTTATTGAGACAGTACTATGAATGTATGCATTGATTTTCTAAATTCATTACGTAGATATCTAACATTTTAAATTTACAGCAACTTCTCATTTCCTATGTACACAATTCATACGTCGTAGTTTACCCAGTAAAGATGGTTGATACAACGTTTGAATATAGGGTTTATAAACAGTGTGTCCAAAAAATTATTACCGCTCAAAAATCTATGAATTATCCATCATATATTGTCCAAAGAATGTGATAAAGTCGCTCTTAGAACTATCCAAAGCATACAGTTTTGAGGCTAGCTGTTTTTTAACATTTTACGATTAAGATCGGTCAAAGTATGTTGCATATTTGTTTCCAAAAAAATGTTCACACGCTTTTATAATAAAAGATTTATCAATTTAGCTAGCTATTCATGCGGTTTCTGCATTATGTAATTACAATGCCAGCGTTTCAGGCAGACTAGGTTGTTCAATTCAGGAAGTTTATTTAGCAACCGAAACTTCAAATTTGTATAAACGCGGAAAAAAGTCACCTGACAATGAGACGGCAAAAAGACCATCAAAATGAACTGCCGTGTTTATCATGCAACAACAAAACTTTAGCAATAACAAACCGAAAAACACAGTAAAAGATATAACTTTTAAATAGAAACACATTTTTTTCATTTACGTCCAAGCATCGTCTTATTATGAGTTGATCTACACCATGCAATACTATTAAACGCGACTTCAGACCAAGAAGCAGCCGCTACTTCGAAGCCAAAAGTTTTACTTAAACAGTCTCGATTCTATATCACAGCGTTTTTACTCAAAGACTCTTGTAAACAGTGATGTTGTATAGACTTATTATACAAGGGTTCGTGTGATCAAGTCTGTTAATACTTGTTCCTCAATGTTTCAAATCTTAGGTAAGAGTCAAAACTGTTGCTCAAAGACACATTTACCAACCTGTCACAAAATAAAGCAAAATTTATTCCTCCAGACTAGGTTAATTTAACCGTTTTATAGTAAAAATTTTGCAGTTTATCAGAAACACAACCGACCAATAGTTCTATTTTAAAACAATACAGTCAGCAAAACGGGTAGAGATTTAAGTTTATCTTTTGTCGGGGAGCTTGAAATAATTCGTAGAGCGTTGAACTTCCAATATTTATGCCGCATTACAAAACTATCATTACTGAATGTTTAAATTTTACTCATTCTTTGTGACACATTACATATAATCTCTAATAAACATGCAAGACACAGGCTTCTTATCACATCATTCCGACACTTCTCTTCATTTTTGTACTTTCAGTTTCATCCACCAGCATCGTTTGACTTGTTGAACGTCTTCTTCTCTCAAACACTGTTCTTACCACACGTCTTAAAATACGTATCTGACATTTTCTTTTCCTGATATTGGTTAATAGTGTCAGTGTTTAATTCACAAGATTTATGACTTTCTGTATTTTTTCAACTTTTCTACCCACTTTACTCTCTCGATAGTTAGACTGTGGTCTTAGAGAAATTTTTATAGTCTTTGGTCATTGTCAGATACAAAACTTTATTTCCCTTATAACAAAGATGAAACGTCACGAATTATGCTTAAAACCGCATCACGCTAACCACGTGATAAATAAGAAAACAGGAATAGATTGCTTGAATTGCAATTGTGGAGAATAATTACATCGACTGACGTTACAAGGGAGTTTTTTAAAGAATAACTCGTTTAAAACCGAGACGTCATGAATGCGTAAGACAAACGTAACCGATAAGCACATAGTAGATCATGTTATCACCAATTTGAACGATGCATACAGTGAGGAAAATACAACACATAAAGATACTCTCACAGTCGTATATATACAAAACAATTGCCTTTGATTACTAAGGGTGACCTAAGAAGATGTTTTGAAGAAACGTGTATTTAACATCTTTTTCAGTTGAAATATCTTTCAAGATTTGAAATCTCGTTTTTGAATATTGTCACAACAACTGGATTGCTATGATTTAATTTTAACACGATATAACGTATAAATCCTAAACGTTTTAATGCTTGAGCTGACAAATCAAACATGATTTTTAACCGATGTCATTTGAAACTGAAAAAGAATCTTGCGTCTTTCGCTTTATCACCAATTTTTCTCTGTATAATAGCGGTTATGCAACTTTTAGCTACTTTTGTTAAAAACCTTAACATTTTGAGGTTATTCGACTTCCATCACATATTTTTGAGTTATCAGTGCTGCTCCAAACATCACAACCTAACCGCGGATTTGAAAACTTTACCGTTTGTTTTCGCCAATACCTTCGTATTTCTGCAGGAACATTTTTCCCCGCCCATGCTATCCAGCTGAAGTATCACTTCCACAATTATCTGAAATGATTGATTCCAAATATTATCCGTTTTCTAAACATGATGTGATGTAATTTTATTGTCGCCCTATAGTCCAGTGCATTAACACATAGGTATAACATCGTGTGAAAACTCATTAATTCCAGATTGTTAGAAATTATTTAGATCAAAATTTTGAAAACATGACAACTTTTTCTATATAAAATTACCAAGTCAGAACTTAAACGGTTTTAGTCTGTTTATTTGTGTAAAACAATGTGAGCTTACAGTTTCAACTCTCACGTTTTTACAAAATCTACATCTGCTATCAATTTTATTAGTGAAAAAATAGAAAATTATCGTTTATCGAATATTTTATCAACTTTTCAAGAAATAAGAACCGCACTCATAGTTTTTTCAGAGCGTTTGCTAGTAATTACAAATACTTATGAACTCTTGCAAAGCTTCAACTTTAACTGAACATCAAATTTTTAACTCTTTTATGGTGACCTAAAACACCACAAATTAAAAACTTGCCAACACTTTTAAGGCTTTACAAAACCGATATACGCTTACAAAGCAAAAAAAATCGTCTGTACACCATTTTAAACCCTCACACTACCGGTTATTTGCATTCACAAAACAAAAAGAACCTCAACTTTGTTGTTAAGTTGCCTTTAATTTTTATTGCATAATCCTAAGCTCACAATAGTTTGGTTGGCAACCTTATTAAACAAAAATTTTCAATTATAAGTGATTTTATTTAACTAACATTATTTTTGATGCATTAAGACAACTTCAATACTCGTGTATTGGCAACTACAAAGCAAAAATTAATCAAAAAATCTAGGCCTCTGAACTTATCTCATTTCTATGCGTTCCTGATAGTAACCGTTTGCAAGAGCTTCAGCCACAATCTTTAACTCTGTAGCAAATAAAGTCTGACGGAACTTAGCGTCTGGAAACACTTTCAGCTCTCTTTTTCAACAAACTAGGACAACAATTATCGATATGACTTGCATAAATATAAAACTTTTGTACGTGCTTGCTTATTTTTGTCAAATTCTACCTAACTTTCTTACTAGACGTTGCACTTTTAGCGTTTTATCCTAGTTGATTTTAAAACAAAAACTGTCAATTATTTGAAAAATAACATTTTTCTCACTGTGCAATCAAAATTTCCATTACCTGTAGACCTAGTTCAAACGTAATAATATAAACGTACAAGGTATTTTCCGAACTTTACCCTAATTTTTTTACCAAGTGTTGACTCACAAATGCTACCTATAAACAAAATCTGAACTAACCACCTCTTATTTTCAAAAAAGTTTTCATAAACTTCGAAATCTTTTACTGAGTAAACACCATACTTGTGCTTTTATGCTGCTATTACTTACATATTTATAAAACAAACCTTACTTTTTATATACATCAGATAGTTAAAATTTCATCAAAGCATTCTCACAAACACTAAGTTCATGATTTCTAACAGGGCTATACCTAACTTTAAACCTAAACAGTTCTGATTTTTCTAACTAATCAAGTCAATTGCGTCAAATTTTAGCTCTATTATGTTCCAGTAGGTAATAAACTTACAATTTATATATCTTGATAAGCATTTACATACCAAAACCATTGCTAATTCTACTAAACAATTTAAAAGCTTTTATCTGTTTGCCCTCACCAAAGATTGAGCTCACAATTTTTGTTATTTTGATGCAACAAAACTTTTTTATATGTACACTTTACATTCAAGAAACGTTTAAAAAGCTGAAGCTAATCATTATCTGCTACCACCACTCACAAAGATGTAACAAAAATAACTCGTTTAAGATGATTCTTTAAAATTCTGTATAGTATGATTCATTCTTTTGAATTAAAAATACTATTTGTGACATTATTTGAATGTGATTACGGGTAAAAATCTTTGTAAACGCTCCTATCACTAAGCACGACTTTAATGAAAATACCAAATATTTTCAGAATTCAGCTGTTCATCGCGTTTAAATTTCAAACAGTTATATGCAATTAATATATAAGATGCGTAGATTTATCAGCGAATCTAAAAGATTTTTACATGTTTCACCAAACGTCTTTAATAAAATATATTTTTTGTTATACGACAAAAAGCCTAAACTTAAGATTTACCAAATAATTTCAATTTCCTCACTATGTTCATCAAACTTGCAACGGTTAGCATCAACAAATTTGATTTCAAAACAAAATTTCATAAACTTACAATCTGCTTATACCCATTAGTTAAAATTTTCATGTAATTACTCTCGTCACATATTGAACTAGTAATCTTTAAGATTTTTATTAACTTTTAGATACATTAAAGGCAAACTTATGATTAAGTCGTGCATTAAAATTTTCGTCTTCACCAAAAATCAAATTCACACAGCCTTGAAGCAAACATACAAACTTAAAATCACGAAAAATTCTATTACATTCATGCCTAAGCTTGCATCAAACACTAAATTTGAAAATTATTACCGTGTAATATATTGCCGTAAAACAAAATTTCAAGTTGTTTTCAATTCTAAGGTGTCAATTATCGCACAGTAGTCTTGACAATGATATTTTTGAGTGCAAAATAAAACGAGTAACCTAATACTTCTCAACTAATAAGCATTTTTTCATTATTTTAAGTTATAAACCTACCATTTTTGTTACATTCAATCGTCACGAAAGATCACTAGTTTTTGATGTTGCATAAATGTCTTTACTTGAAAACATTTAGTTGTCTTAGTTTTTGTGTCTACGCTAGATTTTTTGAGGTGACGTAACAAAATTCGGTTGAAACATCAAAAAAACGCTGCATATGTCGGATTCTCAGCCCGCGACAAGACAGCAAAGCGTCAAATATTGTATGAAAACCAACTGGAATAAAGCAAATTATCAATATTCTACAAGCATAAAGCTAAGAATATTTTAAATTGTATTGAATACGACGTTCATAGGTTTTTGTGGGTTTTATTTATAGCGCATAGGTAGCGAGTCAAAAAATTGGTTTTGCTAAGCTATTTTGAAAATTTTTGGCGGCACCGCTGTTAGGGTTGGGGAAGCACTGTTGATGACTTAGGCATGGGTACCTTTTTCCCCTACCCATTCTTTGCACCACCGGCTTTGTCTTTATGAAAAACACTTATTAACAAAAAACATTAGTATGGTGTTTACTCAGTAAAAGATTTCGAAGTTTATGAAAACTTTTTTGAAAATAAGAGGTGGTTAGTTCAGATTTTGTTTATAGGTAGCATTTGTGAGTCAACACTTGGTAAAAAAATTAGGGTAAAGTTCGGAAAATACCTTGTACGTTTATATTATTACGTTTGAACTAGGTCTACAGGTAATGGAAATTTTGATTGCACAGTGAGAAAAATGTTATTTTTCAAATAATTGACAGTTTTTGTTTTAAAATCAACTAGGATAAAACGCTAAAAGTGCAACGTCTAGTAAGAAAGTTAGGTAGAATTTGACAAAAATAAGCAAGCACGTACAAAAGTTTTATATTTATGCAAGTCATATCGATAATTGTTGTCCTAGTTTGTTGAAAAAGAGAGCTGAAAGTGTTTCCAGACGCTAAGTTCCGTCAGACTTTATTTGCTACAGAGTTAAAGATTGTGGCTGAAGCTCTTGCAAACGGTTTCTATCAGGAACGCATAGAAATGAGATAAGTTCAGAGGCCTAGATTTTTTGATTAATTTTTGCTTTGTAGTTGCCAATACACGAGTATTGAAGTTGTCTTAATGCATCAAAAATAATGTTAGTTAAATAAAATCACTTATAATTGAAAATTTTTGTTTAATAAGGTTGCCAACCAAACTATTGTGAGCTTAGGATTATGCAATAAAAATTAAAGGCAACTTAACAACAAAGTTGAGGTTCTTTTTGTTTTGTGAATGCAAATAACCGGTAGTGTGAGGGTTTAAAATGGTGTACAGACGATTTTTTTTGCTTTGTAAGCGTATATCGGTTTTGTAAAGCCTTAAAAGTGTTGGCAAGTTTTTAATTTGTGGTGTTTTAGGTCACCATAAAAGAGTTAAAAATTTGATGTTCAGTTAAAGTTGAAGCTTTGCAAGAGTTCATAAGTATTTGTAATTACTAGCAAACGCTCTGAAAAAACTATGAGTGCGGTTCTTATTTCTTGAAAAGTTGATAAAATATTCGATAAACGATAATTTTCTATTTTTTCACTAATAAAATTGATAGCAGATGTAGATTTTGTAAAAACGTGAGAGTTGAAACTGTAAGCTCACATTGTTTTACACAAATAAACAGACTAAAACCGTTTAAGTTCTGACTTGGTAATTTTATATAGAAAAAGTTGTCATGTTTTCAAAATTTTGATCTAAATAATTTCTAACAATCTGGAATTAATGAGTTTTCACACGATGTTATACCTATGTGTTAATGCACTGGACTATAGGGCGACAATAAAATTACATCACATCATGTTTAGAAAACGGATAATATTTGGAATCAATCATTTCAGATAATTGTGGAAGTGATACTTCAGCTGGATAGCATGGGCGGGGAAAAATGTTCCTGCAGAAATACGAAGGTATTGGCGAAAACAAACGGTAAAGTTTTCAAATCCGCGGTTAGGTTGTGATGTTTGGAGCAGCACTGATAACTCAAAAATATGTGATGGAAGTCGAATAACCTCAAAATGTTAAGGTTTTTAACAAAAGTAGCTAAAAGTTGCATAACCGCTATTATACAGAGAAAAATTGGTGATAAAGCGAAAGACGCAAGATTCTTTTTCAGTTTCAAATGACATCGGTTAAAAATCATGTTTGATTTGTCAGCTCAAGCATTAAAACGTTTAGGATTTATACGTTATATCGTGTTAAAATTAAATCATAGCAATCCAGTTGTTGTGACAATATTCAAAAACGAGATTTCAAATCTTGAAAGATATTTCAACTGAAAAAGATGTTAAATACACGTTTCTTCAAAACATCTTCTTAGGTCACCCTTAGTAATCAAAGGCAATTGTTTTGTATATATACGACTGTGAGAGTATCTTTATGTGTTGTATTTTCCTCACTGTATGCATCGTTCAAATTGGTGATAACATGATCTACTATGTGCTTATCGGTTACGTTTGTCTTACGCATTCATGACGTCTCGGTTTTAAACGAGTTATTCTTTAAAAAACTCCCTTGTAACGTCAGTCGATGTAATTATTCTCCACAATTGCAATTCAAGCAATCTATTCCTGTTTTCTTATTTATCACGTGGTTAGCGTGATGCGGTTTTAAGCATAATTCGTGACGTTTCATCTTTGTTATAAGGGAAATAAAGTTTTGTATCTGACAATGACCAAAGACTATAAAAATTTCTCTAAGACCACAGTCTAACTATCGAGAGAGTAAAGTGGGTAGAAAAGTTGAAAAAATACAGAAAGTCATAAATCTTGTGAATTAAACACTGACACTATTAACCAATATCAGGAAAAGAAAATGTCAGATACGTATTTTAAGACGTGTGGTAAGAACAGTGTTTGAGAGAAGAAGACGTTCAACAAGTCAAACGATGCTGGTGGATGAAACTGAAAGTACAAAAATGAAGAGAAGTGTCGGAATGATGTGATAAGAAGCCTGTGTCTTGCATGTTTATTAGAGATTATATGTAATGTGTCACAAAGAATGAGTAAAATTTAAACATTCAGTAATGATAGTTTTGTAATGCGGCATAAATATTGGAAGTTCAACGCTCTACGAATTATTTCAAGCTCCCCGACAAAAGATAAACTTAAATCTCTACCCGTTTTGCTGACTGTATTGTTTTAAAATAGAACTATTGGTCGGTTGTGTTTCTGATAAACTGCAAAATTTTTACTATAAAACGGTTAAATTAACCTAGTCTGGAGGAATAAATTTTGCTTTATTTTGTGACAGGTTGGTAAATGTGTCTTTGAGCAACAGTTTTGACTCTTACCTAAGATTTGAAACATTGAGGAACAAGTATTAACAGACTTGATCACACGAACCCTTGTATAATAAGTCTATACAACATCACTGTTTACAAGAGTCTTTGAGTAAAAACGCTGTGATATAGAATCGAGACTGTTTAAGTAAAACTTTTGGCTTCGAAGTAGCGGCTGCTTCTTGGTCTGAAGTCGCGTTTAATAGTATTGCATGGTGTAGATCAACTCATAATAAGACGATGCTTGGACGTAAATGAAAAAAATGTGTTTCTATTTAAAAGTTATATCTTTTACTGTGTTTTTCGGTTTGTTATTGCTAAAGTTTTGTTGTTGCATGATAAACACGGCAGTTCATTTTGATGGTCTTTTTGCCGTCTCATTGTCAGGTGACTTTTTTCCGCGTTTATACAAATTTGAAGTTTCGGTTGCTAAATAAACTTCCTGAATTGAACAACCTAGTCTGCCTGAAACGCTGGCATTGTAATTACATAATGCAGAAACCGCATGAATAGCTAGCTAAATTGATAAATCTTTTATTATAAAAGCGTGTGAACATTTTTTTGGAAACAAATATGCAACATACTTTGACCGATCTTAATCGTAAAATGTTAAAAAACAGCTAGCCTCAAAACTGTATGCTTTGGATAGTTCTAAGAGCGACTTTATCACATTCTTTGGACAATATATGATGGATAATTCATAGATTTTTGAGCGGTAATAATTTTTTGGACACACTGTTTATAAACCCTATATTCAAACGTTGTATCAACCATCTTTACTGGGTAAACTACGACGTATGAATTGTGTACATAGGAAATGAGAAGTTGCTGTAAATTTAAAATGTTAGATATCTACGTAATGAATTTAGAAAATCAATGCATACATTCATAGTACTGTCTCAATAAACAGTAATGCAAATAACATTGAAATTTATTTCTACATTAAGAATTCAAACGGTAGTGACTTTATCACAATCTTTGTTAAATAAATAATGGATAATACAAAGATTTTTGAACGGTAGTGACTTTTTGGACACAAAGAATCACACAATGGTATATTATCATTATTCTCACTTAGCCGCTTTATACAGCATCGCTTCTACCATGATGGATTGTGCAATAGAGATGCAACTACATTCCCACGGTCTTGTTAAAAATTTACGTCATTGAAATAAGGAAGCACAATCTGAAAACCATTATGTAATAACAAGTCATAAGAATGACATCAAACTTTTTGAAATAACACCGTGTTGGAACTAGCTCCCTCAATTGGTGTTAATGCCCTCAGACCTCCCCACATAAAATTAGTGTCTTATGGTTAGCTCTCTCACAAAAATAGACCTAGAGTTAGCACCCTCCGACCTCTTCCACATAAAATTAGTGTCTAGGGTTAGCTCCCTCCGACCTCTCCCACAAAAAATCTAGAGTTAGCTCCCTCCGATCTCTTTCAAATAAAATTTGCTTCCTTAGAACTTTCCATTGTGGAAGCACAGTACAGAGAAAAAGATTCGAGCTTGGACAAGTCTGGACAAGACAGAGATAATATATTCTAACAAACAGCTGAATAAAACATATTCTAAAATTTTTGACAGACAAGTCTGGACCTGTCTACACAAAAGCAAAAATCGCATCATGGTTAAATACGTCATGGTTGCACATAAGGCATGCAACTACATTCCCACGGTCTTGTTAAAAACTTACGTCATTGAAATAAGGTATCACACCCTGAAAACTGCTATGTAATTGTGTAATACGTAGGACAAGTACCATAAGAAATATTCTACATGACATCCACACCGTGTTAGGTTTAGAACAGAATTAACTCTCTCACATAGCATTAGCTTCTTCAGGTCTAGGATGCAATCGCATTCCCACGGTTTAGTTAAAAACTGACGTGATTACAATAAGGAAGCACAACCTGAAAACCGTTATGTAATAACAAATCATAAGTTTTGCACCAAACTCTTTGAAATGACATCATGTTGGAACTAACCTCCTCAGATTGGTGGTAACTCCCCCAGACCTCCAACACATAAAATTAGTGTCTAGGGTTAGCTCCCTCTTTCAAATAAAATTAGCTTCCTTACAACTTTTCATCATGTAAGTACAATACACAGAAAAAGATTCGAGCTTAGACAAGTCTGGACAAGACAGAGACAAAGATTCCTAACCAACAACTGAATAAAATGTGATCTTTCTACATTATATACTAAAATTTTCTATGGACAAATCTGGACCTGTCTACACAAAAGCAAAAATCGCATCAGGGTTAAATACGTCATGGATTGCGCAATAGGTATGCAACTACATTCCCACGGTCTTGTTAAAGCTTACGTCACGGATTGCGCAAGAGTGATACAACTATATTCCCACGGTCTTGTTAAAAACTTACGTCATTGAAATAAGGTATCACAACCTGAAAACCGTTATGTAATAACAAATCAAAAGAATGACGTCAAACGTTTTGAAATAACACCGTGTTGGGGTGTACTCTTTCAGCTTGGTGTTGATTCTCTCAGATCTAGAGTTAGCCCCCTTAGACCTCCCTACATAAAATTAATAAACCTAGAGTTAGCTATCTCCAAACTCCTTTAAATAAAATCTAGGGTTAGCTTCCTTAGAACTATGGTTAGCTCACATAGATCTAGAGTTAGCGCCCTCAGACCTAGGGTTGGCTCTCTTAGACCTAGAGTTGGCACTCTCAGACTTAGGGTTAGCTCTTTTACAAAAAATAGACTTAAAGTTAGCGCCCTCAGACCTTGGGTTGGCTTTCTTAGAGCTAGGGTTGGCTCACATAGACCTAGAGTTAGAACCCTCAGATCTAGGGTTAGCTCCCTTAAAACTACAGTTAGCTCTCTCACATAAAATTAATAGACTTAGAGTTAACACCCTCATATTTAGGATTATCTTCATCACAAAAAGTAATAGACCTAAGACTAGCTCCCTTACATAGGGTTAGGGTTAGGGTTAGGGTTAAGACTAGGGCTAGTGTTAGGGTTAGGGTTAGGGTTAGGGTTAGGGTTAGGATTAGGGTTAGGGCTAGGGCTAGGGTTAGGGTTAGGGTTAGGGATACAGTTAGGATTAGGGTTAGGGTTAGGGCTAGGGCTAGGGTTAGGGTTAGGGTTAGGGATACAGTTAGGATTAGGGTTAGGGTTTAAAAATTTCCCCACTTTAAAAACTTCCCAACTTGTGACGTCATAGCACCGCCTAAATTGCGACCAAATGACTCATCCTATACTACTGACGAGCCCCTTGTGTAGCTCTCCTCGGTGAAGTCCTCAATCATGCCAAGTTTGACATTTGTACGCCCGAGAGTTTTGGAGGAGTTAAAGCGCACGCACGCACGTACGAACGTACAGACAAAACTCTGCTTTATGACATAGATTTGCATAAATGTTCCTCTCGCAAAGATGCTGTTCAAACTGGATTGACTCAAAAAGATAGATATTATATTTTCCCGACGAAGACCGTAGAGACATAGAAAATCAAAGCCAATGACAAAATCTTGAACTTTTAAGTAAACACTATTCACTCACTTGCATCAGTGTTGGTATGTAGTAAACAATTAAACAACCTTTAACTTTTATATTTTGCAGTTTTAATAATACGCCGTTGAAAACAAGTCTAGGTCCAGTTAAATGTAATGGAGCTCCTGAATGTCCAAATGCTGAAGATGAATGTGATCAGGATTGCCCAAGTATGTTATAAAGTTTTGTTTTGTTACTAAGCCTACTCGTTTTTTTAAATATTGTAATTCATCGAACTCGAACAACTCCATCTTTTTTGCCGAACTCAAATTTGAACTTGAAAAATCAAAATTGTAAACTCGAACTCGAGTTTTTTGCTGGTCTGGGCAGCACCAACAAGTTTGCCACTTCTCTTCTCTTCTTATCTGACTCTCTTTCTGTCTTCATTACCCTGTTTTCTCATCCATCTTTCCTTTTACCGCAAACTTTCTGGCAGATCTGGTAGGAACTGTCTTCTCTCTTTTCCTGTTCTATCAGGCTACAATAGGTCCCCGGACAGTCGTTTCTCCCGGAGAACGATGCGGCTGATGAGCTGGCCAGACGGATAACGCTACTTGTACCCTCTGCTATCCCTTGTACAGTCTCTCTCCTCTCGTATTCACTCTTGTCTTTTCTCGGACTGGAAGCGTACTGTCTCATCGAAATTCTTCGACACACAGGCTCCCTCGATTTCCATCGAGAAACTTGTGCTCTCCGGTCATGCTCGCTGTGTTTGCTATCGTCTGCGCTCAACGGACACAGCCTTTTATTAAGCTCTTATCTCTCTAGAATTGGCAGAATCGAGAATCTTTCCTGCTGCGCTTGCGGACACTAGTCCTAGGACACCTCTCATCTCATTCTGCACTGTCCAGCTACAGCCTCTTTGCGCCGCAAACTCTTTGGCTACTCTCTGTCTCTCTACGACCTCTGGTCCAGGCCCTGGGGAGTTGCCCGGCTTCTGGGGCCTCATGTTCTTCCGCCATGTCCCCATTCCTCGGAAGGGATGGGGTAACAACAAAAACAAAACGATTTAGCTGGAGCTGACCATACAGAGCCGGAGCTAGAGTGCTGTGGTTTGGGAGAATAATTGAGGGCACAAAATATGATTGTGGACCTATATTGTACCGAAATCTCTTAAGCATTTGATTTTTCCTTAACCTAAGGCTGTTGAGTGCATTTTCTTCCTGCTTCTGCTGAGGAGACTCAATAACTTTTTTTAAAATCATAAGCGAAGATGGGAAATTATGAGTCCAAATGCACAAAACGCGTTCAGGGATGGTTTTGTCAAAATTGGTTGGACGGTATGCTCATTATTGTTTCCTTGTATGTTCAGCCTTAGTGTAATAAATAGTTAATGCCTTTTTTGGCTCGTGTGCTGCGCTACCAATTAGGTGCAAGGTCTTATAGTAGCTTTTTTTATGAAGACAGTAACCTTGGTTGCGTTTTGTGGTCGTGGTTTCTGAGACTACATACGAAACAAGTGTAGGTTATACGTGTCGGCGCCAAAGTGGCACAAATGGGATAAGGGGGAGACAAAATGTATTAATTCAGTAATGACCTTTTTTTTTAACCTAACCGGAATTTTGACAAAAATGAGCGTTTGTTTTGGTAAAAGCTTCTTAACGTAACTAAAACAACAACTTTTCCGTAATAGCGGAATGCTTAGATAATAACTAGCAGGGCACAAAAATATTATTAGTAATGGAAGGAAGGCAAACTCATAGCGCGTACACAAAATTTTGGCCTGTGGTCATTCTTACCGTTCTTTATTTTTGTTTTGCTCAATCGCGTGACCTTAAGCATAATTTCCCAAACTTTTCGCTTGTTTAGTGTTTGATGTTTTTGACAAATTTTCATTGTTTCATTTTATTACTTTTTGTAATTCATTACTCGAGCAAAGCAACCAAATGCCGAAGCAAACTTAAAAAAATACAACATTAATTTTTGAATATCATGTACAAAAAAGCCTGCCATTTTAGAATGCTACTCGGAACCGAACGTTTCCTTCCTTCATCAGTACATCACCAAATGGTGTTTAGAAAACTTGTTTTGATTATGAATTCATTGTAACTTTGCCAAACTTAGTCTTGAGGCCAGGGCCACAACAACATCAGGTGGGGCCTCGGTGCAAACATCTATTATGGAGCCCCCGTTTTTTTCTGTACTTAATATGCAATTGAGCTACTTTTCTCAATACAGGAATCATTGACGACTCCGCGTTATAGAAAGATTTTTCAATTAAAATAATGAGACAAAAAAGCATTGAGTTAAATAGGTAAAAGGGGCTAAAGCTAAGTTTACTGTGCCTGCAAATGAAAGGCTTTAATTGGAATAAGATTTCACCAAGGATGCAAGTTCAACATAATTTTTGTGATTGCAGTGTATTCAATTCGAAATAATGGCATAGCAAGAATTTCGTGGGGGGCAGGCTGCAACAATAATTTTTTGATTGTTTAATAAAAGTTTAATCAAATAAACGTCGCAAACCAAAATCGTTTTATAATGACAAAAAAAAATTATGTGCAACCTTTTGAGGCAAGGTGCTTTGTGAGGGCTATTAACGATATTTTAGCAAAATGGAGATGTGCTATGCAATGTGGATAAACTGTTTAACCCAAAAAGAATTAACCTACAGTACACTGACATCACCTCAAAAGACATAAACTAATAAAACACATTACGTTGAGGCCAATTAAGTAGGCTTCCGTAATTTATTTGCGGGTGGTTGGAAACTTGAAATTATTCCGTCTTGCTTTTGCACTAGCGAACCCTTGATAACTTTTCTAAAATTTAAATTTTTGGCTCATTTATTTTCTATCGATAGCAGAGCCAAACCGCTAAGTCTCTCTTGGGATATGGAGCTTCGAAGAAAGTTTTTGATCAGTTTGAGTTTAGAAAAAGACCTCTCTGCCGTAGCAATTGTCGTCAGGATAAGTTGTCGCAAGTGATGCAATTTTAACAATCAAAAAAGAAGCCATTTCTTTAGCAGATTTATATGGGCAATATTTTCTCCAAACGACGTTTTGATGGAGAGCATTTGACTAAGAAACAACGGAGAGACGTTATCAGAAAATTTTCTGACAAATTTTTCAAAAAATTTGGTTCTAAAACTTGATATAAAGTCACGACTGATTTCATTCCTTCAAAGCGGTTAATCAGTTGGCAAGAAAGTATGTCCATCATTAGAATAAACACAGTTACGCAAAATCGCTTAACGTTATTCCTCGGATATTTCATCGAAGTTGGCTTTTGGTTTCTTTGCTCTTTTGTTTAAAAACCGTCTTGGCAAACCCCATGTAGAAGCAATGGTGGAAGCTTCTTTTGGTACTGCGTCAAAACTCCTTCTGAGTTGAACAGTGTTTTTAGCAGCAGTTTGTGGGCAGAAATTAAGTCAATTGTTTTACACTGCATAGCTTTCGAAGGAATGTTGACGATCTGCAAAATCTTGCATTGCACAACCAGCATGCATACAAAGTCAAAGTTTTCTTTCTGTTTCTTTATTGCCATAGCTTCATCTCTTTCCTTTAGCTTCGTGCTGGTTGGTATCATGTGAGTCAAGCATTTCATAAAGTCACAAACTCTTTTCTTCAAAGCATTGACAGCATTATATCGACCAGACCATTGAGTTGGATTTAACGCTTTTATTGTAGGATTTGAGTAAAAACGATCATGAACATTCTCAAGCTTTTGCCACTGCACAATACTATGTCCGAAAAAATTATTATACCGACTCAATGTTGTCCTAAAATTGGCGGGTCTCAGTCACTGCTTTCATGACATCTTTCTACATGTAAATTGTGTGAAGCACAATGCACAAGAAAGCATGTGGAGTCACATCTTGGATCTTCTTATGCAAGCCGGAGTACTTCCGGCTCATCACTGCAGCGCCATCATATCCTTGTCCACGGCAGTTTTTTATGTCAAGCCGCTTCTGCTGAATGGAATTTGTTATCAGTTTGTGCAATCCAATAACAGATGAATCCTCAACTTCGCTAACTGAGGTAAACGCTTCAACAACTTTCAGTTCTGATGGCGTTCCTTCATTGTGGTAATCGATTTTGATGCAACTAAATACTTCACTTAACTGGTCTTTTTTGCTGACATCTTGAGTGTTATCAAAAATAATGGCAAAAAAAGAAGCGCTTTGTAGTTTGCTTTTTATGTCACAAAGAACTTCTTCAGCTAGTACTAATATTGGTTTATTTGTATTAAAGGACTTAAATATTTTGGAGAACCTTTAGGTAGTTGTAAAAGTTTGTCTAAAACAGGGTCGTATTTGGCAAGAAGCTGTATGATAGAGAGAAAATTGCCCTTGTTATCTTTTGAAAGTTTTTCACTGGATCCGCAAAAAGGTAAGTTGCACTTGGCTAACATCAACGTAACATTCACTAGCCTTTCCAAAACATTTTGCCAAAAGTTTGCTTTTTCCAGCGAAGACTCGCGCAACGCTTCTTCTATTGTTCTCTGGTTCTCCATTGCTCATATATGGCAGACGCCTCCGCATGATATGTGAAGCTTTCATTGCTTCGAATTCGCTGCGATAAATGCCTCCAGTAACTGTAGTACCCCAAGGGTTTTGAAGTGCGTAAGAAGTCCCTGGAGAGACATTTTCATGAGAAAATACCCAGCAGGGCTGGCAGTAAACATGGTCCATGCTTGATGATTAACATAACCAATCTCTTTGTAGTTTTAGACCTGAGTGTGTTACAAGATGGTGGTAATTTGTTGAAAATGAACGACCGCTTTGGAGCGGATCTTTAGGAAAGGTTCTTCAGGTTTTTTGGGACCTCCTGCAATAATTGCTTTATTGATCCATAAGTCAACAATAATGGTGGGAAAGTCGCATTTTTGCTTGCATCTGATCTATTTGTAGTAGTATCGATATTTTCAGTCTTACGAATGCTGACATCAACAAGTTGGGGAGTAGAATCTGTCTCACGAATGCTGACGTCTTTCTCGTCCGCTTCAGATATTTCTGGTCGGGTTAGCCACTAGCTCAGTCGCTCAGAGTTTCTGGCTGCCTCAGCTATTTTTCTCCTCTTAGCTTGTCCAATATAATGACGTCTAGCACCCAGATAGTTAAACTAACTGTACGTAGCTTATTCAAATAGAATGATCACTATACTCACAAACTAAGACGTTAGATCTCACTAACCTTTAAAATTCTAACTCCTGCCATACAGGCAAATCAGTAGTGCAACAAAACGATGACTTTCACAGCACAAATTACGAATTTACCTATTTATTTGAAGCGGACAGAATTTACTAGTAAAAAACTAGCAACTTCGAGAAGATACTACATTTTCTTAATCAACTATTTTATGACGATATAAGCCAGCCAGCCAGACAGTTACTGTTACGTCACAAAGCACCAAGTTAGAAGGCTGGTAAACAACTTATGTAACATGTGATACTATTAAGTTACTGGACTATGGCGGAAAATTGTAGAATTATCTTGAAACCATCACGTGACATTACGTTTAATTACGTCATAAAGCAAAACTTATTAACAATTACAAGGTAAAATAAAGCGGATAAATATGATGCTTTATGATCATTATAGCTTAAGCTTATTTTACTAAACAGATTTGATTGGGGTTAGCGTACCGATTACTTCAAGACTACGCCACAATTGAAGCTTTAAATATATTAAGAAATACTTCAAATAAAATAGATGGTTAAATATAAATTTTAATTATTGATGAAATGTGACATTTAATAACAATAAGTTTACTTGAGCTTTTAACGAAAATATTTTACAATAAAATGTAGCAATGTGGGGCCCCGGTGCACCAGCGATAGTTACGGCCCTGCTTGAGGCACCACTTTTTGATGAGAACCTTACTATCTGTGCGTCTAATACTTTCGAAAGAGCGGGCAATGCGCCGACACATTCACACACACACAAGCACAAAGATAAGATATGTACTCTGTAATTCTATCCGCAAACCATTTGTCAATTATATTTTTATCTAATTACTGTAGTTTGAAAAATAATTTATTGAATTTGTATTGTTTATTGTTTCAGATAAGCCCCGGTATTGCGATACATATGATGAATCGTTAGAATATATTACTTTAAACTGTGACAACGATACTAAGTTCATTTCAGTCCATAAGCTTTGCGACACATTGGCGGATTGCAAAGACGGATTTGACGAAAAGTATTGCCCTCATTTTGTGAAGTGCTCGGAAAATTCTTCAAAATTTTATGATTCCCGCCCTTGCGGTTTTGATAGGTATGAATATATATTCAACTATAGCGCTGCAAAGCAAATCACGAATAACATAGTAACCATATTTATTGAAAAAGTATACGTTTTCAGCAATTTATATTGTCCCTATACAGAGAAATTATTTTTGATCTTTACGGTATGCACAAATTTCATGAAGGAAGAGAAGTATGCTAATTCCAAAGTTAAGCAATTTTAAGACTCACAAAGCTAGTATTACGTAACATAACATTTTTGCCAGCTTTTGCAGTTGCAGTTGCTTTGTGAGTCTAAACAACGACTCAACTTTGAAATTCGTATACTTTTTCTTCATTATATTAATTGATTGATGCTAACGTTACAAAACGTGAACAGCGCGTCGACTAACGTTTATCCATTGGATTTTTTTCAACACTTTTCGAAGAAACTTGCCATAAAAAAGTCAGAAAAACGGCCTTGAATAGCAGAGAAAAAAAGCCATGATTGACCAGAGGCTAGCCGGCTTAATTTGTCCAAGAGGATGATTAAGCAAAGTAAAGCAGAGAAGTTTAGTGAACGACATAATCCTATCAAATTTGGAGAAAAACCTTGGCTGAAATTCATTTGAAGTGTCAACAATTAAGAGAGATGAGCTACGTATGGATGAGATCTAGCCATCGTAAGAGATTTCATAAACATCAGAAAAGCAAATATTATCAATTTGGAGAACACCAACAATATAGTTAATAAGCTCTTTTTATGCATGCTAATTTGTATTTCTCTGCCCTCTTGTCTTGAATGTACCCGATGTGTTTCAATCACATTTGACACAAAAGTTGAGTTAGAATTAGCAACCTACAATTTCTGTGAAACTTGTGATTCTTCCTGGAAGAAAAATCATGAATAAGCATTTTTTGTAAAGTGTGTCTTCTGATCATTTAAGTTTATTGATTGGCTTTCTATCATCTGTAGTTGCTGAGATATGGAAGTTTTCATAACATAGCCCCCTTCAAGAAGTTTAGGTGGGTCACCTAAGCGGCATCAACCCAAAATTGAGATTGAAGGTGTTTTTGGGGGTCAACTACTACTATTGGTACATTTGACTTTTTGATGTAAAAAGAAAGTTTTTCCTCCTGTCTGATAGAACAGAAAATAAAATAAAGTAAATTGCTCTCAGTATCAGCAGTTTTGCATTACTACTTGTAAAACCGTCAACTTTACGTTCAAACTTATTAATAAACTGAAGAAAGCTGCAAACGCATCTTGCAAGATTCGCGGAATCTCATAAGTATTGCCAAATTTGATCAAAAATGTCAAGAGATTTTGCGCATGATAAAATTATGGTCTAATTTAAACAATTTTCACGTCTGTTTTTATGACCAGCAGTGTAAGCAAAACTGCAGTAAGACCAACATTTCCAAAATTTCTAAAATATAGACTTATCTATGAGTCATGTTGGAGCATGTGCCACTCGCTAAGACGTAGTCCCCAAATGGCTTGAGCAAAGTGCAAGCCACAGAAGCACTAGCGCTGCAGTTCGACAAGTAATGAAAGAGCTTGACTAAAAAGAGCTAACAATAGAGTAAACCTAATATTTTAACAGCTAGTCAGAACTAGAGCAAATCAGAAAAGATGGAGCGATAAAAGCCGATTTTTATACTCACGCAAAAAGAATGTTATCAATATTGCAACTCAAACTCGGGGTTGCTCCATTAAATTATGTCCTGGCATTGCTTCCGCAAACATTATTCATAAAGCGCCAGGTCTAGTACCTGATGAAAAGGAAAGCCACTACTATATTCTCAACCTTGCCCGCATTAAATTACTATTGACTGTTCTACCTCAACATGCTGGTTCAAAGCGCTAGTATGAAAAGCACTAAAGATAGGGTTTAAGTACTGAAGGTTGTTGCCCTTGGCCTCTCCACCTATGGGCCAATAAAAGCGACACGTAAAGTTAGTTTTTTGAGAAGTAGCTCCAAATGGTGTCTAAGCATAAAAGTTCTAACTAGTATGCATAACTTCTTCGGCCTGTCCAGTACTTCCAGAAATTATTTTTTATTTCCTCCACTTTAGAAAATTATTTGCTCTTACTTCCTCATTTAAAAAGCAAATTTCTTCCCCTATTTTCTCACACACTTTCTCTACACAAAAATTTTGAAAAATAATTACATTTTAAGCTTTTCTAAAAAAACTAAAATAGAAAGCTTAAACTATAACTAAATTGCATAGGTTCAACGACTCAGCACAGACAAAAACACTGCTGCATGCTAGCCAAATTTGAAAACTACAGGTACTTGTTTAAGGTTTCTACACTTTATAGAATGATATACGTATTGTCAAAATGAGGTGCCACTTCCATTGCCTACCTACTTTTTGGTTAGCTCGCGCTTGGCTCTACTTAAACACACCAGTAATCCAAAGCTATTAAAAACAACTAACTGGTTTACCTTGTTAGATGGGTCTGCAAAAATCGGTATTAAATTAATGGTACAGCAGTGATACTTTTTTCTGTAAAGTTGTGCAACAATGGTGTTGAATGCTGGCTCGACTTGTTGAATACGCACTCGGTGTGAAGTGTTTTTATATTAACGTAAAATTTAATTAATACCAAATAAAATAAGGAAATAAGTTCAACGTAACATTGATAGTAAATAAAGCAATTAGCAAACAAGCGGTGGTCACAGTCATAAATTCGTTCGGCACGGCCCCATCAATATTGAATAAATTAATTACAATAGCAATCAAAAAAATGCAAATTTAAATTAAACAACATACTGCTTACCAAATGTTACGGAACACGCAGCCAGCAACTACTTTAATACACCCAACGGTATACAATTATACATATAATTAACAAGCTAAACAAGTAAAATTAATTATTAAATTTAAAATCAATTTAATTTAATTAAACAATTTAAAATCAATTATCTCTTAATCATCTTCAGCTTTGATAGTCTTGAACGTTAGCACATCGGGTGGCAATCACCCTTAAAATGACAACATGCTCTTCACTTAAAACCACTTATTTCAAAGGCCAGCACTACAACGTAATCAACAAAATTAGCACAAATTTTCATTTACATACAGTTAAAGGCTCGCATTCTGGGGCCCAATGCAAGCACGTAATCAACAAAAAACGTCTTAAAGCGAGAAACACGGCCTGCGTTCATAAATCAATTTTACACTAAGCTCACACTAAAAGCTGCAGTAACAGTGGAGTATGAGATTTTTCTTCTTCAGAATTCCTGCTTTTCATTACAACAAGTGGTGTTTTTCAATATTATTTGTATTTCCTTATTCCCGCCTGACCAGACTTCCTCACTGTAAGCATTTCCTTCCGAATTTCCTCTTTCATAAATTTTAGGGTTATCTTTCCTCAAATGAAGAAATATTTTCTAAAGTGGATGCCCTGGGCCTAGCGGAAGGAGAAAGATCACCTCTATGTGCTTGTAGATACCCAGTACGCCTATTGACAGAGCTGCCAAATTAAATGTGTGAGACGAAAGTCTCTATTCAGTTCACGTATGACAGATCTGTTTCGATCTTTTCAGGCCACCTACGACAACGAGAGTCGAAGTAAGCCGCAGCAGCTTTTTTACGTTATGACTATTTGTTGAAAAGACTACAAACATGAAAATATTTGTGATCTCAAAAACATTTTTTATTGTGGTACCTTAGTATTCATACTCCGCTGCGTGCAAGGGGAGCATATGAAAAACTGCTCAAACACACATGGCTAGGGTAGTTATATGTAGTGAATATAGCTTGTCCTACCTTGCCAACTAGTGGAAGGACATAGAACACTATTATATTGGCCTTGATGGTTAACTTACCCTTCGCTTTTGAGTATTTCAAATAGGAGGCTGTTGACACAGTTTTGGTTTCATTGAGTTTTAAGTCTTCATTTCTGAAAATTGGTTGTCGTGGGTGGTACAAAACTTCAATATCGCTATTGATATCGACCATCTCATAGTCTACACTCTTTTTGATAAATAAGTGAAAACTCTAACGTTTTTGTCTGGCTCTCTTTAGGAGTTATCGATAGAATGACGCTTGTAGTACATGGCGATATTTTTACATACTTGAAGTGTTCGCTGATTGGTGAAAATTTTGAAAAGTTTCACCCGCGTCTAAATAACGCAAAAATGGCAAATGGTTTTGATCAGAACCATTTCGACAATGTCCGAATCAATAATGTGATAATTTTAATATGTGGACAAATTTTTTTGGCGGAAAAGTTTAGGTTTGAGAATTTTGATGAATGCAGCTTGTAGTGCAGATAAGTGAAAATGTGTTTTTTCTTTGGCCAAAATAGAAAACTGTTTGTCTTTATAATGCCTAGAACATTCTTTGTTTCTTAAAAGGTGTTGTCCAATTGCCGAATCGCTTGCTGGGAAGGATTAAGGTATCTTACAGTCGCGTTGAAGTGAAGGTCGTTTATGCTGATGTTTATTTCCTATCGCCTATGGTACGTGTAGTTTTATCCTGTTCTGCAATCTTTGAGATGTGCGGCTTTCGTACTAGCAATTGCAGCGGCACACGTATTGATATACAACCATATTTTGTTGTTGGGTAGGCACAACATCTTTACGGACTGCTGGAAACATCCTCCTTGTTGAATATATTATGCAAGGTTTTATTCCACCCAAGTAATTGTTGATAGCGACCATGCATTGCTTTTAAAATTTAATTGAAATATTTTCAATCCAAGGTAATTTGATGTAAACTGGGCATTTTTGCAGACCTGATCTTGGTAGGAGTTTGAATCTTTCCGATTTCTTTTATACTTCAATGTCGATAGCACTTTGTAGATAGCCATTGAAGCGAACTATAGAGTGAATTTTTAATATAGCTCTTCTGGTGTAATTAAAGAGCTATATTGAGAAATTAGAAGATGCCTGGAGACAAAAGCAAATATAGATCGAACTTATGCCATTCTGCTGACAATTTTGAGGGTGAAAAAATTATCAGAGCTCTGTAAACGAGAAGTTCAATTAAAATGTTTTTCGGCTTTTGAGTCCAAGTGAATTCTGACGAATATATTGACCGGTAAATATTGGTTTTCTATACGCAGAAGTAAAAAATTGCGTATCACTCTTTTCTACCAAGACGTCCAAAAAAGGTAGTTTACCGTCTATTTCTTTTTCGCAAGTGAAGGTTACTAGATTGGTGTAGTGAGTTGAGCTTGCTTAAAAATTGGTCACGGTAGAATTTTTCTTCAAACAAGGCAAAACTGTTATCCATATCTGGAAAGTAAATTATCGCTTCATTATTATCATTCCATAGCTTTTCTTTATGATATCCGACGAGTGTATTGGCCAGGGCAGGGCCAAGTGGAATACCCATGGTAACACTATCAACTTGTTTGCACACGATATTATCGAAACCTAGTTCCACTGAAGTTATGTTTATGAGTTCGATGAATACATTTTTTCCATGCCTGGAGAGGCTGGTTTGTTGTCATATAACAAATCAGCACAAATTTGTATTGTTTCGGCCAATGGATTTTAGTAAAGAGGCTTGCAATGTCGAAAGTACACATGAAAGTTTCTTGTGATTGATCGTCAGGTTTCCGGAAATTTCCGGCAAAAGTGAAGAAATCTTTAATGCAACGCACTGAATACCGGTCGAGTACCGATTGCGGACGTTCTGACAGCCATTTTGCCAATTCATGTGGAGACGAGCCGATCATAAACAAAATTGGTCTAAGGGGACAGATGATTTGTGCGTTTTGGGAAGTCCATTCATACAACAAAAGTCGTCCATGAAACAAGAGAAAACAATTTACACTGCTAAAGGTAGATAAACATGGGTTAGACCATCAACATTTAACCTATTGTAACATTGGGGTAGGAGTTAGTAAATCATGCTTCAGGGGTGAGACGCCGAAGGTAATTGGTCTCAACTTTCAAAATGCAGGAGTTACTCCAATTAATTGAATGATCTAACGGCATAGCATTTTCACATTGGGAAGAGTAATCTGGTCTTTAATATCTGATAGCTCGTTTATGTTTGGATGTTGATGGTCTACCCGATGTTTATCGACCTTTAGCGGCATAAATTTTTTTCTCTTGTTTTCGTTACAAACACGGTATTATCTAACCTTTAAAATATATCGCTATAAGCTTATCAATTTATCATTGTTTGCTTACAGCCACGTCTTTTGTTGTAAATTTATCATGTTTTAGTTCAGCCACGATACTGACCAACCTTTTTTAAATTTACCCCATGTTTGTCTACTTTTAGCGTTATAAATTTTATTAGTTGAGAAAAATCACAGCATTATTTGTTTGATATTGCTACTTGTTGTTTGTTTGTTTGTGGTTTCCTCTCCTCTTCCTTGGGATGGAGGTACTGCATGAACGGCAATTCAGGTTCACGCCGTCAACCTAATTGAAATTAGGCTAGGGGAAAGATTGTAGCTTATTTCGAACCAGTCTTGAGTGACTGGTAGTCCCAACACCAACAAGACGGACTGCCCCTGGTGGGTACCCAACAGTTGTCTGACATGCTGGGTTAGCAACTTCACAATTGTAACCCAGTGAAGTACCGATATTGCTGCTCGCGCTCAGGATCGGAATACCACCATGGACACTACACTTTTTGAAGAAGCTTGGCGTATCTGCCAAGCGAAACGCTAATAAAAGAGCATTTTTACATTGCTCGTTCCATTTGTTTCATATAATATTTTACAGCGCAAGAATAATAACATCCCTTACAGCTTACAACTTAGGAGTTACTGGCAGGAAGTCATAAATTTAAGCATTGAAAATCAGTGTGGCTGAGACCAATTTGAAAATCACCATTTCTTACGAGATTGCCTCCATTTTTTCTTCTTGAATATAGAAGCTTCAATGCGCATACTAATTTAAAAAAAAGAAGTTGAAAGAGACGCTAACCTCACGCTCAGCTCAGAAATTTTTACAGTTGATACATCATTTTTGCCACTTGACTATTTACATTTCTTTAATGCTAGTTTTTTATCGATGGTTCAATGAGAACAATATAATAATATAGCAGAATATCAGTAGTGCAGTGACCGTGAGCGGCAAAATCATTGATATCGAGGTTGTTGGTGCCTTTTGACGCTCAGCAAGATGATTTATGTGAGAGACCTTTCACAAATCTCTATTTCTCTGGTCGTTCCATGACATTGGACTGCCATAGATCTTAAAAAAAAGCTGCTTTCACTATTAACGCGAAGATTTTTGCTATTTTCTTTGAAGGTTGGAAGTGCTTTGTTTTTAGCTTCCGCTTCTTAAATTCAAAACTAACCTGTAGGACCAGAACCGGTATAACTCAACTTTTTCTTAAATATAGTTGCAGACAAAACTACGAGCAATTTTTTTGGAAATTTTTGCGAAACTTCGTTGAACCGTTGTAGTCAATACTGTCAGGGACTATAATTTGAAAAACCAAGATAACACCCTATAAAATAACCAAGATTTGAACAAAATAACCAAGATTTCCAAAAGCTACGCCTATATTATTCACTTACTTTTGAATTCCTAATAACTCTAGATAAGGGGTTCTTAACCTGGGGTTTGCGAACCCCGTGGGGTTCAGGAGGAAATTTCTAGGGGTACTTGGATGGCAGTTAAGTTTTCATGTGTTGCTATTGTTTAACATCCTATACTACAGAAAAATGTATCTTGATTGAAAATAGTACGTACACTTTGCCTAAATTTGTGTTATTGTGATGCAGCAATGCGAAATCCACGGCTTTGCCAGCAAGCTTATATGTTAGTGTGTAACGATACGTGTGTAACGATTTTCCAACTAATTTCTCTTCGTGGTGCAATCCTTGTGTCACAGACGCCTGTCAAGGCTCAAGAATTGCCCACGAGGCGCGAGCAGTTTACACTTGGGTTTTCGCAGTAAAGGACCTCAATACAAGTTTTGTTTTTTGATGTTCTGATTTATCATACGTGTAAGGCTTCTCACAGACAGTGTGCTGCAAGCATTGCAGAAAATATAGTTAGGTGAAGGGCTAGGGCAATAACATCACTAGCCAAGATTTAATTTAGTTACAGCAGGTTTGAGAAATTCAGGTAACTAAAATTTTTTGTTAGAAAAACTAACTATTAACAATTTCAAATAGGCTACATTGCTGTATAAAATGTAAACTTTAAATTTCTTCAAGTAGCTATGTCCTCATCAGCAAAGAAAAAAAGTATTGTGAAAACTACATTCAGTATGGATTCACTGCCATTGACAAAAAAGGTTGTAAATTTCCGCAGTGTGTTATATGCTGCAAGGTTTTGTCCATAGAGTGCATGAAGCCTTCCTTTCTCAAACGCCATCTACACAGTTGTCACCCAGATCTTAAAAGTAAGAGTACTGCTTTCTTTAAGCAAAGAAAAGGTGGATTAAAGCGAGCACACGCCTTGATCTTCCGGGGCATATCAGTCAACAAAATGAAGCCGGGTTGCGTGCATCCTACATGGTATCACTGAGAATTGCACAAGAAAAAAACCTCACAACATTGCAGAGAAATTACTCGTCCTTTGTTGCAAAGATATAATTCGCTATGTTGTTGGATATGATGCTGAGAAGAAGGTTGCATCAATACCCCTCTCAAATGATACTGTTCATCAACGAATAGTAGATATGTCTGATGATGTCAAACAACAAATGATTGCGGAATTAAAGGAGGCACCCTTAGGAAAATTTTTAATCCCACTTGATGAGTCAACTGATGTGATTGCTTGTGCGCAACTCATGGTGCTTGCACGATACATCAGTGGTGAAGATTTCAAGGACAATTCCTTGTTCTGTCATACCATAGATTCGACAACAAGAGCTGAAGACATTTTCAACAAGATCTCAAATTTTTTTGAGAGAGAAGAGCTGTTCTGGAATAATGTATATGGGTGCACAACTGATGGAGCACCATAAATGCTTGGCCGCCGATCAGGGTTTCGAGGACAAGTAGTGGAGAAGAATTCTAAAACAAAGCACCTTCATTGTATGCTTCATAGATATGCTTTGGCATGTAAAACTCTACCACCCAAGTTAAGATTAGTACTTGGTAATGTTGTGCATATGATAAATACCATCAAATCAAGTTCCTTAAAAACACGGCTATTTTCCCAACTGTGCCAAGAATTAGGAAGTGATCATAAAGCGTTACACTATCACACTGAAGTCCGCTGGTTATCGCGGGGAATGTGAAAAGAAGAGTAGAATCACTAAAGGAGGAGCTTTCTGAAATCTGCAGACGTGATAACAAGACAAGGTCAGTTGAGTTCATTCAAAAACTGTCAGATAGCCGATGGCTTCAGAGGCTGGCCTATCTCTCTGATATATTATCAACGCTCAACATATTGAACTTGTTTCTCCATGGGCGTTTTCATACAGTGATTGATTTCATGGACAAACTAAGGTCATAGACATCATGAAAGTAGATTTCCGGAAAAATAAGGTCAAAGATGGAAATCTGAGCATGTTTGAAAACCTTGATGAGACACTTAATAAAAACAAAATCACTGAAAATCTATATGTGACGCAGCTTGTCCAAGCACTCCTAGTTTTTCTGCGAATGGAGTTGCAGTCTTACTTCCCCGAATTGAGTGAAGTGGAATCAAAATTGATTAGAAACCCATTCATCGTAAATGTGCAATCTCTTCCAGATAGCATTCAAGAAGAATTCTTGGAATTGGTGAATGACTCTGTTGCAAAAGATGCATTTGAAACGCTCACCCTGACCAAGTTTTGGACGAAGATGAGTGTGACCTACCCTGTTGTATCTGATGTTGTTTTGAACTCATTGCTGATATTCCCCAGTACTTACATGTGTGAGCAAGGATTTTCAACGCTGTCAAACATAAAAAGCAAACTTCAATCACGGCTTAATATGGAACATGACTTACGCTTATGCATCTCTAATACCACTCCGCAAATTGAGAAACTTATTTGCAACAAACAGGCACAGCCTTCGCACGAAAGTTTAGAATAAATTGCTTGAAGTAAATATTTCTATTAATATCCTTTGCAATACCATTAAAATTTGTTAGTTACTAACTGTTAGTCAATATTCTTACCACTTAATAATGAAGTCTTAATTCAAACAAAGGACCATTAATTCAATGTCAGCTTATTGGGGGTTCAAGTTTATTGTTTTACGACTCAGGGGGTACTTAACGGGAAAAAGGTAAACAACCACCTGCTCTAGATTCTTGTGTTGTACAGTATTTTAATGCGGTAGTAGTATTTGCTGCCACCACCATAGTTTTGTTGGCTATTTGGAGGTGGTCTCCAAAAAAAAAAGTTAACGCCTGTGATTGTGCTGCGTATGTCTCAGGATTTTGTAGTCACACCCAGTCCCGTAGCACTCCAACTTCGGGCCCCCCCCAAAGTAAGCGCAAGAGCCCCTGCGCACAGGTCATATCACTTTAGAGGTGTAAAATTGAAAAGCTGCATTAAGAAAATACACCACAATTTGTACATAAGTAAACAGGCTAATGTCAGAATAAAGCATGCCGATACCGAAGGTGCAAGTCATAAAAAATTCGGCACCGATGTCAGAGTTCAGTAGGACATTTATGCAGACACTGCGAAACGAAAGCAATGACACTGAAAAACATGAAAAAGTTATAAAAACACAGTATCATTTAAATAATTTGTTCGCAAATGCTGTTATGACATTGTCATAATCAAGAGATCGGGCGCAGTCATTTTCGATTGACAACATGGCTAATGAAGATAGTCTACTGTCTGTCATAGACGTTCTATTAAAAGTTTTGATCAGTTTCAATTTGCTGAAGCTTCTTTCAGCGCTGGCAACAGTCACGGGGCAAGTTAGTAAGATTCGAAGTGCGATGTACACATTCGGATACAATTCAAATAAATGAGTCTTTAGAAGATAGTTCAGAAAGTCTTGAGCCGTATTGAGATTGCGTTTTTTTTGTAAAATTAAAACAAACCGCTGTAGCTCAGCGCTCATTTCATCAGAATCAATGTCACCGAACTTTTTTTGGAACTCTTTGCAGCAAGTAAGAAGAGCATTTTCTTGTTGCACAAGCAAAAGTTTGTCTCGTGTGTACAAAAACGAAAAGGCGGAAGAAACCTCACGTAACAAATTAAAGCGCTCCTTCATTGACATAATAGCTGGTCTACTAATGGATAGAAAAAGTTGCTTTTAAATTTCAGTTCAGGAGTAGCTCGTTGTTCCTCTTCACCTTGGTAATCAAACAATCTTCTTTTCTTTCCACTTCTTGACGGAGGAAAAGAAGGATCAATATCCAATTCCTGTGCTATTTCAACAGCAGATGTTGCGGCACTGTCATAACCCGTTGTGCGATAGTTTTGCAAAAACTTTTCAGTTGCCTGGATTTCCGTTTCCATTGTATGAAGGGAGACTCCATACCATTGAAGAATCTTGCTTGCTTTATTGACTTGGAATAGGATATCATACCAAATAAACACCGACAAAAGAAAACTCCATTTTGATAAATGAGCTATCAACGATTTTGTTTCTGAGGCAGCTCTTCCATCTTTTCTTTCTATGGAAATGGCTTCCAAGTCTTTCAGTGCCAGCAACACCTCTTTTAAATTGTATCGAAGAGGTTTGATGCATTTAATTCTGCTTTCCCAACGAGTATCAGATTGTGACTTTATGGACAGCTCGACATGTTTCTTCAAAATTTCCCAACGCTGAGCAGAGGAAGAAAACAGCACATACAACCTTGTAAGTACTCCAAAAAATGTCAATGCTTCCGTCGATCAATTAGCACTGTCAACAACAACTAAGTTAAGGGTATGGTTTGCACAGGGCACGTAAACAGCTTTGGGATTGATGTCTAGCATTCTTGCTTGGACCCCAGAATGTTTTCCTTTCATGTTAGCACCATTATCATATGACTGACCTCGACAATCAGACAATTCGAGTTGCAGTTCGGTCGCTTTTTCTAAGAAAGCGTCCAACAAGCCTTTCCCAGTACTGTCACTTATTCTCAAGTAGCCAAAAAACGTTTCTTTAACAACAGCAGCTTCTTCATTACATAGTACATAACGGAGAATGACAGACATTTGTTCATGATGTGACATATCTGGAGTGCAGTCCAAAATTATAGAAAAATATTTTGCCAATTTCAATTGCTGTAAATTTTCTTTTTCAACTTCTGTCGCTAGCAATTCAATTAGTTCATTTTGTATGGTAGGACTCAAATAGTGATCTTTAGTGTTTTTATTCTTGATTCTGTCTTGAAGCTCTTTTAGGATCGGATCTCTTCTTGCCAAAAGCTCAAATATACCCAGAAAATTTCCATTGTGAGGAGATCCTAAGACTTCTTCAGATCCTCTAAAAGCAAGATTCCTTTCCGATAGAAACAAGGCAATGTCGATAAGTCTCTCTAAAACATTTCTCCAAAAACGTCTTTCATTGAAAAAAATATTCATCTCGCGTTTGTCGATAGTGGATGAATTTCTTATCCCTTCAGCTAGCAACATCCATTGACTGCAGCATTCTTGGTGGGAAATGCCGTTTTCATGGTCTTTCAGTTTTTTCGAAAAACCCTCCCATGTATTTATACCACTACAAAAGGGGCTTATTGTTTTTCCAAATAGCTTACAACAAAAGCAAAAAACTTGATCTGATTCCCCAGAATAAACTAGCCACGACCGTGAAACACTTTCACCATTAGGTAACACACGTTTATAATGGTTGGAGGAAAAACGTCGCCTTGGAGTTGTGTTATTATATGGAAAATTCATTATTAGTTGATGTGGTCCACGCTTTACTATATCACATCGTTGAGCATCAGAAATACTTTCAGGCCATTTACATGGGTCATCAAAGATAGGGGTAAATTGAGATTCAGTTATTTTTGATATTGAAGGTTGCGTATTGGCAGGTAAATCACAACTTACATTTTCTGGAAATTCACAATCACTTTGATGCTGATCGTCATAGTCTTCTATTTCTTGTACACTATAGTTTTCTTCATCCCTCTCGGTACTAGTGCCAGGTCTACTCTGCTCAGTAATCTTGAAAAAATCTGTCATCTTGGGCAATTTCGCTACAGCATTTCGAGCAGTGGCTGCTTCTTTTCTCTTTTGAGCACCACTTTTTGAACGTTTCATTCTATACAATGTCAATAAAATACTTTATCTGCACTCTGCAGTGTATATATATTGTCCCGGTATTTATAGCCAAACAGAATTCCAGACCATTCTATGATTGTTGCGTAACAACGGCATTGTTACGTCAATCGAATATTCAAGATTCTACCAGAAAATCAATCGAAATATTCTAGATTCTGCGAGATAAAATGACGTTGCATTCACTTATGATGTCACAAGCCAATTTCTTCCTACAGTTTAAATCGGTTGTAAACAAGTCTGCTGAACTGAAAATAGTCACGTAGCCAAAAAGCAATTTCAGACTAACTTGGGCCCCCAAAGTTGGCCTGGGCCCCCCCAATTGGGGGTTTGGGGGGCGGCTGCTACGTCTCTGGTCACACCTCTTGTGCGTCACACAGGGTAACATTCAGATGACACTAAACTACCCTCTTCTTCAGAAATTTTGAGGCTGTTTCTGTCTTTACTCCATTACCACAAAAACCAAGTTTTAGCAGTTTTAGACTCGCTTTAGCAAGTTATCTGCGGTAGACTAGCTTTAGCAGTTTATCTGTGATTATGGCTCAGGTTAGTATTTTATTTGCGCTAAGTTGATTATACCTGTTGGCCTTCCGTACTAGGCCAAAGTTTACCTTGCATATAATGGCGGTTTGATGGCATTGCTACCGCACTATTGCCTACTTGTACAGTAACCTATAGGCCAGGCCCGCCCCCAAGCGGGGTATATGGGGCAATGCCCCCCTAAATTCTTTTCTGCCCCCCTTTCAGAATATTTTGTTGGCTCAGCTTTTATTGACTTGCGATTTGAAAATGTTAAATTCAAAATAGAAATTGCTGTATCTTTTGTCTGTTGTGATTGTGACTTAATAAAGTGCGACAATGTTTGCTTGATCACGTGTCAAAATATAACCGGCCATCGAACAAAAGCGATTTGACAAAAACAGAACCGCTCATCGAATCTAGGTTAATGAAATTTGCAGAGCATTTTGTTTGAGCTTTGCATTCGCCATTCGTCAACAAAAACAACCGCAGTAGGACTTTGCTTGATATCAGCAGTGTTTGAGAAGATTTTTGTGACAGGTAGTTGTACACAATGAGCAAGAATAGTGTAAAGAACAGCTCAATATCTTGTGTCTCTGATATAGTCAAACAATAATTCATAACTGTTTTATAGCATCAAAGACTTTTATAGTGAATTTGGAATTATTCTACAAACCAAAATACTTCGATTAACAATTTTTTGTGATAATAATAGGAGCTATCTATTTCATTTTGGACTTGACCCTTGCTAGCTACAGCTTGCTTAGTATAATTACAGAACTACAGCCTTGCTATTTAAAGCCTGCATCGATTGCAGTTATTTTAAATTACTTTTAAACACAATAGCAATGGGCATAAAACGCTAATTCTATATTTAGCAACGTTAACTCCCTATGCAAAACTGATCTGATAGATTGTTCATTTTCATGTTTCAGTAAGTTTTGTGTGTTTGTGTTTATTCTCGTTGACTTTTTGCTTTGTACCGGTAGCCTACTCCATTCTGTATGACCAAGTTATTTTATATAAAAGTAGGCTGATTTAGTTTTGCTAATACTCTCCGTTTTTTTTAATACCTTAAAAATTTTTCTTGTCGTAAACAAAACATATCATTTTTGCCAATTAATAAATTCTAAATTTGAATATTTTAAATTTATTTAGCGTCTTTGCTTCTCGAAGCCACTAAACTCAGTAAATACTTGTCAGGCATCTGGGCATTGGTGCATTATGTTATTTTGATAAGCGTGCACCTTAGTTCCACATGTACAGTCAACTTCGGATATAAGGGATGCGAAAAGGGATTTTCGCTTATAAGGGACGGTTTCAAATGGTCCCAATCATTTTCAATTTGAAATAATACAAAAATTATTCGTTTATAAGGGATGCGAATATAAGGGATAACCCATTCTGCCAAGGGATTTCTGTCTGCGAGATGTCGAATTCAGCTTTATAGGTTAATCGTACTTCTATAGCTGCCTTTCGGTTTTCAACTACGGTAGCAGTCTAATGCCCATTGCCACGTTTGTATGAAAAGCTTCAAAAAGGGTGTTTTGAGCATTTAAAACTTGCGATCTTACGGTATCGGATCAAACTGTGTACATTCGGTTATAAGGGATATCCGGATGTAAGGGACTGATTGAGCTGGTCCCGACGTGTCTCTTATATCCGGAGTTGACAGTATGACTGTTTTAAATTTGATCGCTTTTAAAAAACACCAAAACTTGCTGTAAATGGTACGCTACTGGAAATGACGTTTTATATAAACGTCTAACATTGAATAGAAGTCGTAAAAACCGCATTTGTAATTTCTCGCACTATTTTCAGTATTGCAACTTTTCCAATCTTACTCATTTAGCTATCGAAAAATACTGCCCCGATTTGCCCCTCTAAACCTAGCGTGCTGCGGACGGGCCTGCTATAAACTATATAAAAGAGGTACCGGTAGCCTTTTTGATTGACAAATAAATGTTTGCTTTGTGATGGTGCAATAATTGGAATATGCCCACGTTTCATCTACGCTCCTATCCCACTGGAAAAGCTTTCTAACTTGTAAAAATCTTTTTGTAATCGAACATATCTTTTGCTACTTTTGATATCCACAAACAAATGGGCACTGTATTATTCAGCACAAGCTGGTTGCATGTGCTCTGTGCATTTGCAAGTCTCAAGTGTCTTTTGCAGGTTCACAACAAGCTAGCCTAGCAGGTCATTAGCACACAAAAAAAGGCAATTATCCAAATATGCTTTAGTCATTTACAATTAGAATCATCTATAAGAGAGCGCAGTGTAATCAGTGACGCTCCAAGCACCAGAAGTATGGAGAAAAATTGCCAAGCGATGAAGTCGTAATTGACAGAGATTTTATCCACAAATGATATGCCTATTAAAATCCATTAAGAAAGATTTCTAACAAATAAAAAGAATAAAACAAGGTTTATTCAGGGTCCAACCGGGCATCGCAGGCTACAAGTAAAACAGTGACGCTATTTTTTGATTTTTCCTCAAACTTTCTCAAGTACCTTGTGGCTAAGCATTATGTTGCATGTTCGTTTTACCTTGCTTAGGTGTGCTTAGAAGATTAAAAAGAGTTCTTGCTTTTCCCCAAATTTTTGGCTTTGATCTCGGTAGATCAACAAAGCTATTGTCAAACAAAATAGAAAAAATGTTTCCTCTAAGTATGGTGCGATTGTACCACGGCAAGTCTTGCCATCACCTGTACCAATTTAAAGCGTATCAATTAAGGCAGTTAAGCTGGCTTTACCGAGCAAACATTTGTTAGAACAGAAACAAAAAGTTGTAGAAAATATAGGCCATAGCTCCTGCACACGTAATGGTGATCATGTTGGTCTATGAATAAAGACTGATAGTACTCGAAAAGAAAGAATGATGCCATTAACCATTGTTCGTACTGTTTACAACTGTAGAGAGAGTGAAACATAGTCAAAAATGATGGCGGTCGTTTTGACAATTACAGAAATAAGGAATATAGTGTTAGGCTCGTTTGACGATTTGATGTTTTCCCTTAGGTATTTGCTTTCGTGGCATTAAGTTCTTTGGCTACGCTGTTTGCTCTAATTCGGTCATAGCATGAAAAGACGCTGTGCCTTTCCCCAAAGTCATACAATCTATTTCAACAGACGCCTGTTGAGCTCTTTTCAAGCAAAAACGTTCCTTCTAAATTAAGTTTTACAAATTTATGCTATTATTGTTTAATTTTGATTATATCTTAAACTTGGGATTTTATTACATTAAACTTTGCCACTCAATCCAGACCTCCCTGCTTTTAAATGTTGATCAGTGTTTCGTACCTATACAAAGAGCCTATCGATTACAAATATCAGCAATGGACTTTACCATTTATGTTTGCTCTCAAAATGATAGTGGATAATTATACCGCCTTCCTGCTTTTACATATACATTTATGTGTTTTAGACTTCTAAAACCCTCTTTGTGCCATTATTTAACCCTCCCATTACAATACTGTTCACTATTCCTGAAATAATAAGAACAACTATTAAGAAATCACACGAAATATTACAAAAAATAAGAAAGTAATACTTAATATTAAAAAAAATTGTTAATAACCACTAAAGAAGAAGAAGTATGTATGTATGTATATATGTAGATGCGGGTCGGCCGACTCCGCAAAGTGGTGAATCCACGATAGGTGATCCGTGAAGTAGCAAGGGATCACTGTACTTAAAAGCACTTAAATAAATAATCACTTGTTGCACCTTGATACAGCGTAAGATGTTATCGCATTTTTTCTAGCAAAAATCAACGTTTGTTTAAGTGCAGTCGATCAAAAAATATTATAAGCGGATGTGCATAGCTACTACATGCCTCCCAAGTTTATCGCGTACGGGCAACGTCTTATTTGCCTTGCTGTTTTCACCATAGGCTTTCTTGAGCCAAACGGACTTTTATTTGTTAAATTGAGCAAGTGCTTGAAAGTTGTGGAAGGGCTTGAAAGTTTTGGGAGGGCGCCAAGATGATTGATATTTATTTCCAAGATTAAACTACCAAATGTTAGGACCGCTACATACAACGTTTTCTTTACTGTAGGCGAATTGCTATAAGATAACGCCTCTGACTGCGCGCATGTTGCTTAGTCCTGACACGACCGCAGCCATGAAAAGAGCAAACTAACCCGAAACGGAACACTCCTAGTTAAGTTATTGCAATTGCAGGCCCCCATTAATAATGTCGTTGTCAACAATATCAAATCAACTGGCTGCGCCAGCCTCACCCAATTGCAAAGAAAGTGGCTTCAACACTTAGATGTAATGTGGCTCGATGCTAACATTTTGTTGCAAGAAATTAAACAGGACCATCATTATTCCCCTCTTTTTTTCTTGGGGGTATCACCAAGAGTTTTGCTTGAAATTAGCTACATACTAGAGTTTTTAGAGACTTCATTTTTAGATGAATTTTTTAAATATTTTAATGGATAATGCCAAAGATCCATGCTATCGAAAAAGTATAGAAAAAATGTATCAAAGTTCTTAGTTTTTGTAGAAATTGCAATTTTGTGAAATACAGGCCAAAAATTATGAATGCTTTTAACCGGCGGGCTACATTTCATAAACGTTTGGAGACTTCATTTTTCGATAAATATGTTTAAAAACGAAGATGGATAATGTCAAAAAACGATGTTTGTGAGGATAACAGTCAGAATGTACCAAAAGCTAACTTTGTCCAACAACTGTTGGTTTGTAAGGTGAAGTAACGTAATTGCTCAACTAAAAATGGAACATGATGTATGGCAACCAATTTTTAACAGCTAATTATAAACTAATCGCTAGCCCTTAGTAATTAGAGTGACATAATGCTGGAAAGCAAATTTCCTAAGCTTTCAAACGACACTAATTGTTGGTACCTTATTATAATCTTTATGTATCAAATTAATCTGTTTTTACTCAGCTTACCACTTTTTGGATAGGGGTAAAAAGTACACTAACGGTGATAAAGTTCTGTTTTTGTAGTATAAAATCAAATACTAAAGACACATATCACATACTATCGGAATTGCCTTGAAATAATCTTTGATTTGTTGAACAAAGTTAAAAATCGATTGAGAAATGAGGTCACAAATCAATTTTTAAGTAAACTGATTTTATTAAAATGTTACAATTTTTGAAAAAATCACCATATGATCTCTGGCAACGAAACACTGTGTCAATCGCACCATACAGTATTATGATATCATAGAGCGAGTTGTAAGCGTGCGGGAGAAAAAGCGAAGAAGCAAGCTTAGAAGGTTTAAATTGCTTAAATATAGAATTGCTCGTTGCATTGTGAAATGAATTTAAATTGTTGTGGAGTTGTTTTTATCGAAATTACTTTATTAATAGCTGCCAAAAATGCGTTTAATCGCGTTTCTACGACCAATAGTTTTTGAAAAAACACAGCAAACAGATTGTGCAACAAAGCACTGATTGTGACGTCATGTCAAACCCCAAAAGGATGAAATATTTTGTAAAGCGTTGGATTAGGTGGTAGCTTTTGTTTGAGCATAAAATGATTTTGCTCTGTCAAAAAATGTCAATTAAAAAAAACCTTTGAATATGACCTCATGGTTACGTCACAAACACCCATATGACATTTACCCCAAAGTGGTGATGAATTCTGCCAAGTTTGATGTTTGTACTCCCAGTAGTTTTGGATCAGTTAAAGTGTACGCACGTACAGACAGAATTGCGCTTTATATATTAGAAACTTTTATATACATGTATTAGAAGATATTTTTTAATAGTTGCTTCTATTTTTCATTTAGATGCAATTTGGTAGCAGCTTGCGAAAATAACGTGGATGAGTTGGGTTGTTCCGATAACACACACTTTTACTGTGATGGAAATAAAACTTTCATTCCTCGGTCCTTGATGTTTGATGGAAATTTTGACTGCAAGGATTTTACAGATGAGTGTGGCTTATCTAGCACTAGTGTATCAACTCCCACTCATCTCATTGGCAATGTTGTTCTACAAATTTTCTTGTGGATACAGATGTTGCTGTCTATTATTGGTAATGGAATGGTCACTGCTAAAACGGGTGTGGAACTTTACAATGCATTGCGACGTCGCTTGCACAGTATCAACAGAGTAGGCGTTTGTAACAAAGTCATGATCTTGAGTCTTGCTGTTTCGGATTTTTTAATGGGTTGCTACTTGTTGTTAATTATTGTTAAATCCTTGCAGTTTTCTGGGAAATACTGTTCGGAATCAATAAAGTGGTTAAAGGGAAATGGATGTGCTTTTGCTGGCGTTCTAGCAGTAGTTTCAAGTCAAACTTCTGTAATGCTGATGGTATTAATCACAACTTACAGATTGTATGGCATCAAAAATCCATTTAGAGCTGAAAAAATTAGAGGTCGCATGGTTTATTTCGCGACTATAATTATTTGGCTGATTTCATTGCTCCTGGCGACTGTCCCTCTATTTCCGTCTCTAAAAAATAAATTTGCCACAGCATTAGTAGTTATACAGCCCTATGGCTCAAATAGGCTATCAATCCAGCAGCTTCGAAGCCTGACTAAAACAGCAAATCAACTACCTGGATTAAATCTTTCTATTCCGGAAGAATCAGAACTCTCTGTAAGGACATTTTGCAACTTGTTTATAAATGGAAAGACCATGCCTAGTTACTGCGACAATCAAACTTCTGCCGATGACAATGTGATTGGATATTACGGATCGGATGGAGTATGTCTGCCAAGGTTTGTTGGAACTGTAATTTAAATACAGTGAGTCATCTCTATACGATACTTCGTTATCCGGTAAATTCACAGTTACGGGGAATGGTAATTATTACCTTTAATTCTATTTACGGTAAGAAAAATTCACAGTTATGGCATCCACTTGTGTTTTGTTTACACCGTACCATAGCGCCACCACGCCGCGCGGTTACTACAACATTCAGTCTCTTCCCGCGTTTCCCCTTGAACACAAGTGAAATCCTTGTTTCTTGCGGATATTATTACCACAGAGCTTAGTGACACATCTACAATGGCCTCAAAACGTTTTGTAGTAAGGGCTGAAATCCCTACTCTCTTTTAGCCTCGGGGAGGGACATTATGTAATAGAATATGTGGCGAGTGAAAGGTAAATAAAAACATTTTCTGTTTATTTCTTTTGCGCAGTACTTCAAATTTTTCTATAAGACTATTTTCATGCCTGTAGGGGTAACTTTCGACGTGCTGGAACACATCCCTATTATTACATGTAATAATGGGTTCGGTATAAGGTAATTTCGATTTGCGGCAAGGTTTTCATAAACGCATATTTACTGTATAACGAGGACTTATTATATTCCGACTACTTTATTTTGACTGTTTAATTTCTATCTTTGCAGTTTTAATTGGACTGTGTTTATTTACAAAGACAAAAAAGAAAAAAGATGTTGTGGCATTTAAATTGACATTTCATTTTTGCAGGTTTTATGGAAAAAGCGAAGAACATTCTTCTATTTATTCATTTGGAATCGTGTGCCTAAACTTTGCTGCTTTTCTATATATTTTAATTGCATACTTGTTCATATACCGCTCCACTTCTATGGGTGTTCAACACAGTGAGTTGGAATATTCTTTTTTACTTCATTGACAAAAAATAGATCGATGTCTGTAAATGATGTATAAAGGATACTAGTCGCTAGTTTGCAATGTCTGTAAATATTTTGGTGAATTACTGGCAGCGCTTTTTTCTTTACCGAACGGTTTAGAGAGCAAATAGTCAAGTTGCTGGGATACTTTCCAAAAATTTATTGTGCTCTGAACAAGTTAGAGGGTTTTTTGTGTTCTTCTTAGATTCTTTTTGTTCTAATTAGCTGATTTTTGAAACTGTAATGGTTTTGCTACGGTGACTTTGTTTTTTTTTGTTTTTCACGATTACAATCTAGCGTGCCCCTTACTTTCGCAGACTTTCCACCAGCAAATTATTCTGCATTGTGGACAGATGTGTTGAGGTCTTGCTGTTGTCTTTTATGCGAGAAAATGACAAAGAAGAGTAGCTAGCAGTCAACCACTTTATTATTGCTTAATCTAAATCAGCTATATCCAATCCAATGAAAAATCTGAGCGGCCCAGTTAATAGTGTAGGGTATTGCCGTTTCATGCCAAAATTTGTTTTTAATCCTATCTGTTAACATCTTTCCAAACTAAATACGCAATATTGTTAATACATATTTTATTAAGTTAAAGAGTGAAAAGATTGCTTATGACAACACAGTAATGAGTGATCAAAAGCAAGAGGTTGTAAAATATAGCCTACAAAATTGTCAACTTTAATTATTACTAGCCGGCTTTGCCGGCGTCGCCCGGCTGGGCTTCCATCGGTACTGTTGAGGTTAAAAATATCGGTTCAGTCCACCAAGCCGGCTTTACCCAATAGATAGTTTTGAAAACAGTTATAAAAAAGGTTATGATTTTTCACATTGCAAAGGCTCGTTACGAAATAAAACCATCGTTTTTGAAACGCAATTAATAAAAAAAAACATTTGCATGGGATTGCGCATAGCCACTACATGTCATCAAGTTTCTGGAAGCCCTGGCAACTGTTTTCATTATAGGTCTCCTAAAACTTAACAAACTTTTATCCATCATATTGAGCTAGCGCTTGAATTGAAAGCATATCATAGTTATTAAATATTAGGCCCGCTACTTACACCTTTTTCGTGGCTGTTTGGGTATTTATATGAACTTAACGCCCCTGGTTGAGCGCATGTTGCGTGGTACGGCAAATACGCAACCAGGCAAAAACCAAACTAACCGGAAATCAAATACTGTACTTGCGTATAAGTTGTGAAAATAGAAGAGCCCTCATCAGTATTTTCCAGTTTAAGAATATCGGTTCCTCCGGGTTCATCAAATTGATATTTCTGAGAAAGTCAGTGTGTTGTTGATGCAACCAATTGTGGTTCCAAAATCAAAACTACCGTTTTTTTTAAAGGAAATCAATAAAGGATTAAGCAACCGTTCCGGGGGTTGCGCATAGCCGCCATTTTTTCCAAAACTTTCTGGAGTTCGGAGCTACATCTTACAAGGCTTGTTTTCTATCAGGCGCCATTTGTTCACCGCTCAGTACACATGTTTTAGGACAAGGGTTCTCAACATTTATTCTCTCATTTACCCCTCGGCAAATTTCAAAAGTTGAACTTTACCCCCCAAATTTTTTTTATATTTTCACTTCAACAAATGCCTATTGTAGTAGGTAAAAGTGTGAATTTTTTGTTGACAAAATTTACCCTCAAAGACAGGTCAAATTTACCTCCGGTTGAGAACCTCTGTTTTAGAATAACATTTATGACTAAATCAAATTGATTTGATTTAATGCACAAATCGATTTGATTTACTAACAAATGCATATAAAATAAATGCGTTTGTCAATTATGTATTGAAAAAGAAATGCATTTGTTTAAATGCACAGATTGATTTGATTTACTGACAAATGCATTTGTCATATATCTGTTGAAAAAGAAATGCGTTTGTTTAAATGCACAGATTGATTTGATTTTCTCGGAAATCTATATAAAATAGATCTATTTGTTTAAATGCACAAATCGATTTGATTTAGTCGTCATGTGTCACTCTACCATATCACTCTTTAAAGGCAATGTACAGCGAATACCGCTTTTTCGACATATTTGGTCATTATATTATCACTTGACAGGTTTGCGATAAATTGGTTTGAAATGAACGTAGTTAAGAATTTTGAAACAAATGGTCTGCTGCAAATTAAACAGCAAACAGCAAGCCTCTGAATTCTTTATTGCACATTTGCTATTCATATGAGGCATTACCGGTAATCAATGGAAAAGATGCAGTGTACTTCACGAAAAGTTAATAGTAAGCGAGATTTATTTAAAGCCCTTACCTCTATGAACATAGTACGTGATCACCGTAACCGTATCATACATTGATTTATTGAGTTATAAAGATAAATCTACTCGCTTTATATGCATGTTCACACGAATGACGTGGTTATTTCACAAAGTGATACTATTGCAAATAATAAACCCCCCATAATAATTTGACGAGACCATCCTTGGACGCGTTTCGTCCTTTTGGACTCATCATCCAGGCCTGTCCCGTCATCACCAAAAAACAAAACCCCATATTTGCAATAATATGAAAATGTAGTATTATAATTTTACAAATTCCTTCGCACACAACTTGGAGATTTTTGATAGCTCAATTTAACGAATAAAAGTTTGTTAAGTTTAAGGAGACCTATGATGAAAACAGCTGCCAGGGGTTTCAGAAACTTGGAGACATTTAGTGGCTATGCGCAATCCCATGCAAATGTTTTTTTATCAATTGCGTTTTAAAAACGATGGTATTATTTCGGAACAAGATTTGGCTATTTGAATCAAAACTTGGTCGGCTGAACCGATATTGTTACCCTCAACATTATTGATGGGAGCCCTACCGGGCGACGCCGGCAAAGCCGCCTAGTGTCATATATTTTTAGAATCGCCTTAAAATATCCTTTAGTATTTTAAAAAAGTTTAAAAATCGGTTGAGAAAATTGGTTTCGATCAGTTTTTAACTAATCTGATTTTGTAAGTGTTTAAATTTTTGAAGAAATCATGAAATGATTTGTGGTAAGAAAAGACTGTGTTAATCGTGCCAGACAGCATTATGACATCATAGAGCGAGTTGAAGCGTGCAGAAAAAAGGAAGAAGCGCGCTTAGAAAGCTTAAAATGCTTAAATAAAGAATCTGATTTTGCATTGCCAATTGAGCTTGAATTGTTGTAGGGTTATTTTATCGAGGGTGCCGTGCTGAGATCTCCCCAAAAAGCTTTTAATCGCGTTTCTGTGATCAGTATTTTTTGAGTAAAAAGAAAACAAATTTTACAATCAATTGTTAATTATGGCATCACGTGACATCGTAAAGAAGTAAAATTTGTTGAAGATGGAAAGTCCGGTACTGGCTTTTATTTAAGCCGACAACCGTTTTCCTCAGTGCAAAAATGTGGTTTTCAAAAAACCTATTTTTGATTATGACTTCATCGTGACGTTACGAACTTCTTCTGACACTGACACCGAGGTGGTGATCAGTCGTGCCAAGTTTTATATTAGTACGCCTGGCAGTTTCGGAAGAGTTAAAACGGCCAAGCAGAATTGCGCTTTATACAGTAAATGAAACTCGTAGATTTTAGCCTGCTGATTTAGTGTAAGCTTTAAGGTAAAAAACTTAATTTCAATAAACGAGGTTTAATATAGAAATTAGATTTAATATAAAAGTGCAATGTTAGCAAAGAAAAAGAGAAAGATTGGGATGAAAATCGACAGTTTCAGAAAGAGTGCGAAAATTTGTACTTTTTTGTTCAAATGAAAGATGACGCAATATGCTTAATATGCCGCAAAACCATTACCAACTTGAAGTTGCGTAAGTTTGAAAAGGGATCACGAGCAAAAGCGCGTGGAAATTGTGAAACTTAGCGTTAACAACAAAAACCCAAGTTGCACTTACTCAAACCAATTAAAATTCTCAGCACAATGCATTCCGAAGGCTTTTTTTTGAAGCAAATGCAATTGTAAATACTAGCCTGCGCATATCTCAGGCTATTGCCAAAAAAAAGAAACTCTTTTCGGATCGAAAATATATAAAAGAGTGGTTGCTTGCACCTGCAGAAGAAATTGCACCAAAAAACTCAACGATTTCAAGCAAATCAGTCTTTTACGTCAAACAGTGCCACGTAGAATTCATGCTTTATGAGATGACATTTATGAAACGCTTGAAACTGCTTTAAAATCTTTCATCTATTTTCCCTGACTTTTGATGAAAAGACGGATATTGCTGACACATTACAACTTGCTGTGTTTATCAGAAGACTTTACAGTGAAATGAAAGTGACTGAAGAATTTCTAAATGTGATAGGCCTAAAAGATAGGACTACTGGTAAAGGTGTGATAAAATATGTGAAAAATCATCAACTTGATTTGAAAAACCTTATCAGTGTTGCAACAGAAGGAGCACTGTCGATAATCGGAAAATATTCTGCGGCTGTAACTTTGATTTTGCGAGATATGGGAGCTTTGAAAGAATGTCCAAGCTCTGAAAGGGAAATGTTTAAATGCCATTGCTTTTTTACTCCTGGAAAAGTTATGCACGCAAGTTCTGGACATGTCCCACGCTATTACCGTTGCAGTCACAACTGTTAACGCGATAAAAGATAACTCTCTGAAACATCGTCGGTTTCAGCAGTATCTTCAAGAAGTGCAAATCGAGTATGGTGATGTGTTTTATTTTTCGAAAATTTGCTTGTTAAGTTGCGGAAAATGCTTAAAACGGTTTTGGAATTTGAGAGACAAGACCAAAAATTTCATAAAAGAAAACTGCTTTGACGTTCTTGAACTCGAAAAAAATTGATGGCTTTTTCTTCGTGAATAAAGCATAAAAACCCAAAAACAAATGTCTCTCGGACCTGTGGTTGCCGAACGCTATCGTACAGTGAAAAAGAATGGAAAGATACGGAAAATCATTTACAATCAAGCAAGCAGAGTCGCAAAATGGTAATATTTAGCCGGAATCCTACTTCTTCAAATGTAAGTAGCAGGCCGTCAATTTTGAACTTTCTTTGGAGAGGAAAATGTGAATGCAAGTTTAACGTAACCTCAAATTTCTCAATACGTAAGAATTGCTGGAAAAATTGAAATTGCAGATAACCTCCACCACAAACTTCTACTTGTCAATAACAAGTTTTGTTGCTCTGGAAGCAGTTGCTGGGTTACCATATGCATAACTGAAGAGAGTTATAGTTATTTAGTTCGTTGTTATTTCTTAGATTTTACTTATTTTTGTGAAATTTAACTATTGGACCCTGTTGATGTACTAAACACCAGCTCCACTGATTTGTTTTGATTGCTTAGTTTTCACTTCATCAACGCTAAGTGAAGATATTTTAGTTAAATGAAAATATTAGAAGATAATTTTGATTGATCAGCTCATTTAAAAGCAGTGCTGAGAGTGGGATTGAATTCACATTTTCAACAACCGTCGAGCATCGTATAGTCACATATATTTTCAATAAAAAGCGACGCTTAATCCTAGTCATCGTCTTGACCAGTTGGGTTATCTTAACTTGCTGTGTGGTTTACTAATTCAACTATTTGAATGCACGGAACTAATTAAGTAGTATAACACCGGATGATAGGCATGAAGCCTCATTAGTATATCTCGCTGTTATATGACAGAAATTCAATTACATGCCAACTAACTCTAAGTCGACAGCCCATACTGCATTACGGAACAAACAGTTTCTGATTCAGCTTATTTTGAAATATGTCTATTGTGGAGATTATCATTTATTCAAATCACATCACTAATATATTTAGAAAAAGAGGTAATACTCGTACTTTATGCTTCATTTTTTAGCGTTGATAACAAAATAAGCAAATCAGCTTTATTTGCGTTCACTCAAAAAATTAGCTCAATTTGCTTTACACCCCTACCATTTTTAAAAAAATCTTCTGCACAGTAGTGCATCACTTATTACTGTACCAAGAAAATAATAATTGAATTTGTTTGTTTATATTTTCATGCTTTGGTTTTAAGGTGTATAGCCAAATCTTTTTTGTGTTGCATAAGGGCATAGCCAGGATTGTGAATCGCGCAAACAAAAATTAATGTTTCCCAAAATTTTGAATAACATGCCGATTTTGTTCTATTTCAAACGTGTTTGTCAAAAGAAGATCTTCTCATAGAATTTTGAGCTAGTAGTACATTAAAAGAAGTTTGATATAGGCCACGCACACATGCATTTTAAAAGAATAAAACCGTTTATTGGCGGTTAGTATTCGGTGACATCTCTTTCCGGTCGAATTTGATCGTTTTAAAATTAATTAGGCCCGCAAAACCGGCTTCTCTTACTATAATTGAGATTCAGTCTGCTGATAAAATTGTTTTATATATTTGCAGGTGACACGCAGAATGGTTCAACTGATGAAGTTCGATTACGAGAGAACCAAGCACTGTGGTTTAAAATATCGCGCCTCATAGTGACCGACTTTATATGTTGGGTACCAATTTGCATCATGTCGATTATTTCTTTTGCTGGCGGATACCTTCCTGATGAAGTTTATCAAATTACTGCCGTCATTCTGGTTCCAATCAACAGCGCCGTTAACCCCTGGCTCTATTCTTCTCTTCTCCCCGACTACGTAAAAAAGTTGAAACAGACTCGTTTTGTTAAAACCTTTTGCAGTGGAAATAGATTGAGGAGGAACACATCAACAAATGAGTCAAGGCCTCTAAACTGGTTTGAGAAAAGAAAGAAACGAAAATCATCGGTTGAACAAAGCACTAACTCCTTTAGTTTACGCATTAGTATGACTACTGGCTTTAATAGCGTAGAACCAAGTATGGTTGCAACCACTCAAATATAGCCAACTTGTGAAAATGACAGCTGGATTCAATTTAAACTCGTTGCAAAATAGAGTAGAATTGCTGTACCAATGCAACTCAAGTGTATCAGATACAAGGGTGCAAAAGCCCGAAAAAGCGTTTACATCGCCTTTGCGTTTATCCAAAAGCTTTACAAAATTTGATGCCGCATCGCTTTAGTGTGTTGCCGCATCATGCCAAATGATTGCCGATAATTGCTATCGCTATAACATAACGTTATTATAGCCAATCCATTCATGCAATTGTAGGCCAGTTTTCTTGAACATAAACAAGGTTTTACTTACAGCAGTCAAATTAGGTCGTAGGGGTTGGTCAAAAGTCCGACCCTCACCTGTTCTTCCTTGCGCCCGGTAGCGCCTTATGCTGGAGTGTTGGACGTACGGTTGCCTTTGTGCGTTTTATGTTGCATCCGGAGGCATTTTTTTACATGGATTGTTTTCATTTTTTAAAAAAATCAAGCGCAATCTTTATCTTCTAATCCGTCAAATTAATATTAATTTATTTTGCACTTTTTGTTATCATATTAAAACGTGCACTCACATAACATCGTAGAAGAGGGTTGTCAAACTCATTCAGTACTGCGAGCCACATTTACATACCTGGATTTTATACGGGCCAGACTCTATTGAAAAAAAATTTAAGCAGTGGAGACTGTACATTAGTGGTCCCCAAACTTTGTAGCCTTCCGGTACAAGAAATCAGTTGATCAAATTTTGGGGTGCACCAGCCCGTGTAAATCTATTCTCATTGATGCCAAGTGGCATTATGTGGAGATCACCACTTCTCCGGGGCAACGATCTCCGGAGATGGGGATGTAGCCCGAAATGGTGCTGGTCTCCAAAAAAAAGATCATTATCTCTCTCGCCGTAACTGTTAGAATAAAGTCAGCGAAGCACGCTGGCGCAAGTATTTTTCTGCAATGTCGCGTTTTTTTACAAAAGCAAAGATTTGTTCGCGGTTGTAAGCTGCGTATTATTTGATGTTGCAATACCACCGAAATTGATTAAGAATCGTTTCGCGGCCGGGATTAAATTTGTTTGCGGGCTGTACGTTTGACATCCCTGTGGTATAACTTCAAATTTTGTAGCAAGTTTGCTGTAAGACGTGCAATGAAGATTAAACTCAAAAAGCAAACGTTTTTTCTAAAAGCTCATTCGTAGATTGTCTGGAAAAAAGTTGCATAGGAAGTTAATAAGATTGTAGCAAAAAAGCTTAGTTATTCTCAGGCTTTTTGATGTCAATATTTCACAATGTTTTCAACAATCATTAAAATAGTGCAAATATACCTGCATTTTTGTGAACACGTGTCTTATATGAGCTAAATCATAGCCAATAATTGCAATCGTCTCAAAACCTTAGGCTTTTGAGTTTTTGTAGATCAGACCACCTGCAAGGTTCACCTAACAGGCTTAGGCTTTTGACGGACAAGCATGTGCTTGTAGGCTTACATGAATGAGAGCGAAGATTATCAATAAGCAGCTACTTTCATTCAACAGCTTAGGCACAAGTCGTCAGCCAAACAAGTGTAATTGAATTGAATTTTGAGGCACTGCAGTTACTGTGTCTATATCAGTGTTTCCCAAACTGTGTGTCGCTGAAGAGCTGGAGTGTGCCGCGAAAGTTTTATGTTTTGACAAAACCTTATGCTGTAAATCTTTTTGGTCCGCGTTGCATTGCTTTGGGTTTTAACTTTCCATCTTAATTTAAGCTATTTGTTTCACTATTGCTCACACACTTTTCAGAAACAACAAAACCTAACATCCTAAAACAGCTATAGTGACTTCACGATTCTATAAATGGGCAAAATTTTCGTAAAATTTCTGTATGCGACATCACAATAGTATCAACGTTTAGTTACTAAGTAGCTACTGTAGCTCAGTACTCCGTAGTTACTACTGCATTGTTTTGAAAGTATATTGAACGAATTAAAATTTAGCTTTTAAAATGCGATGGATAACTATATTCATTTCATAAGCAAACGAAAGGAAGCAAGTGTAAGCGATGAGAGAGTACCTGCTAAAAAGTCTAAAAAAGCAAGCAGTCGATAATACGATGATAGCTATTTACAATATGGTTTCACTTGGACCGGAGATGCTACTCTTCCGCTACCGCTTTGCCTTTTGTGGCACTAAGTTAGCAAACGAAGTTTTGGTACAAGTAAGCTGAAAAGGCATCTCGACAGCCAGCACTTTACTCGAAAAGAAAAATCGACGGCGTTTTTTTCGCGTTTGCTGGACCAACATGCAAAGCAAACATGGTTGATAAGTGATTACACATCTATTTCCTATAAAGGCATAGAAGCTAGCTTCCTTGTTTCTCAACTAATTGCACAACCTCATACCATCGCAGAGAGTTTAGTTGTCCCATGCTGTCGGGAAATAGTACGGAGTATGCTAGGTGAAAATGCTGCAAAAGAAATTCAAAAAATTCCACTTTCTGGCCATAAAGTAAGCCGGCGTGTAAGCGACATGGCGGCTGACATATCGGAACAGCTTCGAGACAAATTGTTAGAAAGTAAGCTTTTTTCTATCCAGGTGGATGAGTCGACTGATATAAAAGGAAAATGCCAACTTCTAGCTAATGTAAAATTTATTGAAAGTCGATTCACTGAGTTGTAAGGGTAATCTACGCGCTTCATATGCATGTTCACGCGATGCTATAGTGATCACGTGCTATGTTCATAGAGGTAAGGGCTTTAAATAGATCTCGCTTACTATTAACTCTTCGAGTAGTACACTGCATTCATTGGAAGTGATTCCATACAGGAAAGTTTTCCTTTTTGCCGAGAACTTCCAGCTCGCTCAACTAAAGCTGAAATATACAATATAACAGCAAAATTTTTCGAAGAAGAAATATTGCAGTGGAAGAACTGGGTAAACGTCTGCACCGATGGTGCAGCTTCGATGATGGCAAAGAGCAAAGGATTTGTTTCCAAAGTAAAGCAGATTAATCCTGATGTTCAAATTACTCACTACTTTTTGCATCGTGAAGCACTGATGGCAAAGACTTTGCCTGATGAGCTTAAAGAAGTACTTGACACAGCAATAAAATTGGTCAACTTCATTAAAGCCAGTTTTTTAAAGTCACGACTGTTTAAAATTTTATGCAAAGAGATGGAAGCAGAGCACAAGCGCTCGCTTCTACATACTGAAGTGTGGTGGTAGAGTCGGGGTAGAGTTCTCTTACACATCTACGAGCTCAAAGAGCAAATAGTGCTTTTTCTCGTTGATCAGAAGGTTGACTTCAAGCACCACCTTGTTAACCAACACTGGTGGAGCAAGCTAGTATATTTAGCAGATGCATTTGGTCATTTGAAAATGCTGAATACAAAGATGCAGGGTAAAAATGAATCTGTGTTGACCGCAACAGACAAGCTTGGCGCATTTCAGTTAAAGTTGAATCTTTGGCGTAAAAAAGCTGAGAAAGAGGTTTCAGAAATGTTTCCTCTTACAGAAGCAGCAGATACTGAAATTGATGATTTGCCTGTTTTGAAAGAGTCTATCTGCAACCACCTGCACATTCTTTAACAAAGGCTTTCTCATTACTTTACTGATCTCGACGTTTCTCACTATGATTGGGTGAGAAATCCGTTTAATTAGTCTGTGATAAATGCTGCCAACATTGTTGACTTGTTAGCACAAGAACCACTACTCAAATTAAGCATGGATCTCTCCTTACAACTAAAGCACAATAAAATGGACCTTGGCAGTTTCTGGATTAGCGTTCGGTATGAGTATATCAAACTTTTTCCACAGGCCATTCCGTCGCGATGGTGTAGTGGTTAGAGCGTCTGCTTCGCAGTCGGTAGACCTGGATTCATTACCCTTGTCGAGTCATACCAACAGACTTTAAAAATGGTATCCACAGCTTCCCTGCTTGGCGCTCGGCATTTATGGGAGGTTGTGGAGAACAAGCCGGCAAGTTCACATGTTGTGTCCTTGGGCAAGGCACTTAATGGGACGCCCCCATCTTATGTGGAAGACAGATGGCCCAGACAGCTCGGAAATGGCAACTCCCAAGCAAGTGCGGACATCCCATCCAAAATATAGCAACACAATTTGCTTTCTTGTGAATGGAGGAGGATAAATGTGAACAATACAATACAATACATCTTATTCCTGTTCGCCACGACGTATTTTTGTGAATCGGCTTTTTCTTCTCTGACTTCGATCAAAAACAAGCAAAGACCTGTCAGACATTCAACTCCGTATCAAAACAATTTGTGCACGCATGCAGTCGCACCCTTCTCATCAAATATTGCTGTTGTTATGCATTAAATATTGATGTTACTTGGTATGTGTAAAGTCGTAGAGTGTTTTAAATAAGTAGCTCTCGTTGCAAGGTTTGTGAAGAGCAGGCTTTCGATTTCGTAAAATACGTGTGCCGCAGTCAAATTCAGAATGCATTAGTGTGTCGTAACAAAATAAATTTTGAAAAGCGCTGGTCTACATATGCAATGCATGCATTAAGCTAATAATATCATACGCAATGGATGATGATATGAACATTTTTAAACAGGAAAAAGTGGCGCAAGATAAGCAGTTTTTAACAGCACACGATTTTCTTCAAATTATCTGAATACTTTTGCATTTTAGCTAGAACGTTTCATGGAAAGACTTCCTTAGACACGCTTCAAAATATATTGTTTTTTGATCATGTGCCAAGGCCACAAGGAATTTATCCTAATTTCCCTTGCACAGTTTATCCCTCATTATTTTTTTGGAGGTAAGTTGAGCGGTGCTGCGGATAAGTAAAGAAAATGTTGAAAAAGTAGTAGTGATTTTATTAATGTCAATTTAATATGCCATCGATATTTGCAACAACTTTTGAAAGATACTTCCTTGAGAGCACTTACTCAAGTTGCTTCATCGCCGCCATTTTTGTTACATCTCATGTTTTGCAAAAACTAGCAGTTATATAAAGCTGATTAAATACTGGGTAAAAAACGTTTTCATGATTACTCAATGCTGTAATCAAACAATTCCTAGCCATTCTTAGAATACGTTAAATCAAAACAGTCCTCACGTCATTGAATTTATTTTTTGGTCACAAAAAATAAACACACTTTACTACCACCAGCATGCACAGAAATCTTCAAATGCTTTATTTATTTTAAACACATCGTGGGTAGAACAAAGTGGCAATGCTCAAAATCATGTGTAGTGTTTAGTTTTGAAGCAACAGGATACGCACAACGTACCCCGTTCAACTTCTTATCTCATTTTCTCCTATCAAATGCTTTTTGCCAAGTAACTGTTAATTAGAGAAATTGCAATTCAAAAAATATCAAATACAGAAACATTGAACAGCCATGCTTACTCACCAGCACAAAATGTAGAATGAGCGCTGAGATATATTTGTGAACTCCTAATCTACTACAAACTTACAAAACGTTTGAAGAGTTGATTTGTGGTACAGAATTTGAAAATTGCAGAAAGTAGAGTATTCATTCTCGAAGCTTTTCGTCTGACACTTTTTAAGAGAATTTGTCAGAAATAGAGCGAAAAGGTGAAGTGAGTCACTTATATAGAGACACAATTGACGAAACAGAAAAAAAGGAAAAAGCTGCATTGTGATTGGTAAAAGAAGCGACCAATGGAAGGAGCGTAAACTAATGTGTAATTTTTAGACCATAAACGAATTCTTTTTGTATGTCAAAAGAGCATCCGGATGTTCGTGGTGTGGAAAAGGGACCTCGTTTTCGGCTCGCTCAACTTGTAATTGCACGCCTGTCTGTTAAAAAATCTTTGATAGGTTTCACTGCTGCAACAGCATCATTTTCCGTTGTCAATCCCTTTACAGGAAATGTTCAGAGTATAAAATACTTTCCCAAACCATCAAAATGTTTATGCCCAAGTTCAGGTCGATGCTTTTACATTTTAGCTGTTAATATAGCTCTCGGGGAAGACAAGTTCAACTTAAAATGTAAAGAAAAGTATTCATTGTCTATGCTCTTCAAAAAAAAAGAGGAAAAGATAAAAAATCGGGGTTAAAACGTCCGAGGCCTAATGATTTTGATTATGACGTCAATCCAGCTCCAGATGCACCATCTCCACTGGATAGAAAGCTCTTACAAAACCCTACAGCAACATCCACTCCAAAAAGAAAAAGCAACCCCCACTGCATGCCAACAATGCATGTAGACCATAGCAGTACGTTCTGCGAAAAGGTTAGAAAACATAAAAACATGGAGACTAGCATTCACGAAAAACGGAAAGAAGATAAGCATGCAATATTTCCTTGGGAAGAAAAGAAAGAAATTTCTATTGAAACTTGTGATCTGAAGAGAGAACTGGAGAATAAGCTATTTTGTTTGTCCGACACAAATTGGTTAACCGATGAAGTTGTGAAAAATGCCATTCGATGCATTTTGTCTACGGCAACAAGTAATGAAACATTTTTATTTTGGGATACGTTTTTTATGACATACGCAGCCAAGGATTTTTATGACCTTATTGCCGCTGATGCCTGTAACAACGAGGCACTCAATTTCGATAATTTTGTATTTATTGTAAATTCTGGTGCTCACTGGTATATGGTAATTGTAAACATCAAAAGTAAAAAAAAATTTTCCGTAGATTCGTTGAGTTCAGTGTCTCGTCGAAGTTTGAAGACATACTTTGAGCGCATTTTTCGTATTGCGAAAGCAACTTACGCTGTAGCATCTTTGTCGACCAACGAAGATCAATGGACATTTGTTTGCTGCTCAGATGTGCCACAACAACCAAATCAATACGACTGTGGTGTACACGTTATTGCAAACATATACTGCATGGCAAACAACCTTGCGCTTTCAACTATGCTACCTTCACATAAAGTGAGAAACTGGGTGAAAAGTTTAATTTCAAGAAGCGACATTGACGTTCTGCCTACTTTAACTAAATTTCGAGACAAAATACAACTTGCCAAAATTGCAGTCGGTGCTGTATGGTTTGAAGAAATCTCAGAAATCCACGCCATTGAGTAATCAATTTCAGAGTGGTATCAATTGCAAAATACAGAATACTGCCCTCAGAAGTGGACAGTTTGTGATGCAGTTAATTGCCCAGGAAATAAACCCACAGTAAAGCAGCTGCTTTGCACATCATGCAGAAAATGGTATCCCAGTTCCTGTATACCAAAAAAAGGTTCTTTGTTTGCTACTTACTATTGCTGCGCGAAAAGTACATTATAATCAACAACGTTGATCCAGCAACAAAAAACTGTTTTGTTTTCAGTAATGCCATATCGTGCAAATTGTCTAACTTTGGCTTTGATTGGCTGCTTTCACTATCTAGTCAATGGCTAACAGCAAGCTTTTTGATTAGTCAAACAATTAAAATGCGTCAGATTTCACAAATTAATAAACATTTCATAAATATAAAAATTTCCTCTTTCTGAAATGTCATATTGGATCATTCCGAATATATAAAATTCGGATCATTCCGAATTCATGAGGTTAGTTCAGCACCTGGCAGTCTGCGTAGCATTTTGCTATTAGATCTGTAGCGTGTCGCGCCTCGCACTTCATCGAGCTGCCATGCCAAACATCTTCTTGTCTTTTTTTTACATTCTTTTTATTAGTTTGCTTTCAGTGGCTTAGCACCTTGCTCCCACTGATGTGTGTGATTCTAGTTGTTTACTGTAAGAGCTGTGTTTGCTAATTTGCAACTTTGTGCGTCCCCAGTTTGATGCCCAGCTTGCGCACCTTTGCTGCTTTACCCTATGATTTTGCTGATGAAGTAATGTTAACTGACGAAGTATCTACCGTCAGGTTTGTAGCCGCTCGGCTATCTCCGTTTCAAGTATATCGTACTCCTATAGTCCGCACGCCTGGCGATGTAACCTCACGCCAGGAATCTAGCCTGCATGGCTTTCCGGCAACCTAGCCGTGATATTGCAATGCGTATTGTTTATTATTATTGTATGCGTCTAAAATCACACACATTTATTTTTCTTTTTTTTATTAGGGCTAGATTATGTTTATTTTTATCTTTTCTTGGTAGCTCGGTGATCGGCTTGCCTTTCCCGCCATTAGGTTGTTTATCCGTTATTTTTGTTGATGTGACGTGTGCAATTTCCTGGTTAGATAGACGTGTGCAGCGACCTAATTCCTGGTGTCGCGTGCAGATTTTGTTACCGACCATGTGGTCGGAGATATTGTGCTCTTTTTTTTTCGTCGATCGCCGTGGCGGACGGACATATTCTGGTTGTCTGTCATGTTTCTCGTTCGTTGTTGATCGTCGTGGCAGAAGGACGTGATTTTTGATTATCTGCCACAGCTGAGCGAATTGATGGAATAAAATATTGCTGTAGTGTTTTCTTCCTTGTGACTGCCATAGTTCCCAGCAATTGGGGTTCAGTCAGCACGTTATTGCTCAAAGGAACTTATTTCCTACAGATCATTCCGAATTCATTAAATCAACTGAGCGTGTAGCAATATGCGTAGCATTTTGCTATCAGATCATTCCGACCATTCCAAATTCATTAAATCAACTGAGCATCTAGCAATATGAGTAGCATTTTGCTATCAGATCATTTCCACCATTCTGAATTCATTAAATTAACTGAGCGTCTGGCAATATGAGTTGCATTTCAACTTCAGATCATTACGACCATTCCGAATTCATAAAATCCACTGAGCGTCTAGCAATATGCGTAGCATTTTGCTATCAGATCATTCCGAATTCATTAAATTAGCTTAGCGTCTAACAATATGAGTAGCATTTCGCCTTCAGATCATTCCGAATTCATTAAATTAACTGAGCGTTTGCCAATATGAGTAGTATTTTATCTTCAGATCATTCCGACAATTCCGAATTCATTAAATCAACTGAGAGTGTAGCAATATGCGTAGCATTTTGCTATCAGATCATTCCGACCATTCCAAATTCATAAAATTAGCTCAGCACCTCGCAATATGCGTAGCATTTTGCCTTAATACCATTCCGATTTCATGAGATTAGCTTAGCGCCTAGCAATATGCGTAGCATTTTGTTATCAGCCTATTCCGACCATTCCAAATTTATAAAATTAGCTCAAGGTGTAGCAATATGCGTAGCATTTTGCTATCAGATCAATCTGAATCCGTCAAATTCACTCATTGCTTAGCTATATGCGTAGCATTTTGCTATCAGTTCACTCTGACTATTCCGAATTCATTAAATTAGATGAGCGTCTATGGATATGTGTATAATTTTGCTCTTATATCACTGCAACTATTTCGAAGTTATTGATTGAATGTGTGTTACTTGATTTATGTAATGTTATGGTGGATTGTGTTCTGCCTACGTAACATTTGTTTGTGAATTCAAATAGTTCGTATTTTAAAAAAATTTTAACTATAGGAAGGTTGCATATGACGTCTCACATTTCGCGCCAAAAAAACTGGCTGACCAAAAGCTCTAATTTATGCTGGAGAGGTATAGGGCCAACACCAACTTTTGGGGTTATTTTGAAAACTAATGAAAAATTAATTAAAATTTGGAATGAATTATTGCTAGTTGGATTCTCGGAAACAAATAGATTTGACCAAAAGCAATTTGGTTGAGATTTGATCTTTCAGTTAGCTAGTATAAACCTAGCACAGTGTGCTAATTTTTATAAAATACCCCTCAAAGAAGTGCCATCTAACTACCATTTGCTCCTCACTTAAAAATAAACTACACCTAATAGATACCAGTCGGTACATTAGCAAAAACAACTGTAAGCGCCAAACAAACTTATCTAAACTTTTGAATTTGATACACTTAGGATTCGAACCAACTTCATTTAATATTACCTCAAAATTCTACATAGTTAACGCCTGGCCCACAATTATTCAAATGCACTGCCTCCAAACAAACGCATCTTTTCTTTTTCCATTACGAAATTAGCAATGCCTTGAGAATCCGCTTTGGTGTCCTTTGTTCATATAGTTTTTTGGTGTATTGAGTTGAGCAACGTTCAATTGGAAGTAGTGCGAATTCAAGTTATGAGGTTGTTAGTTGACGCTGGTGTGTCGAAATAAAAGCGAATTTCCCCAAGTGACTGCCGGAACTGCCGGTAAGTGAATTCAACATTATATCCTTCGTAATTGTATTGTATTTATTTAATTGTGCTGAAAATTGTGTATTTTATTTTTAGAAAACGGTGCAAGTTCGTACAAAATAAAAAATTAGAACAACAATAAATCCGTGTGAAGCTCCACAAGTCACATCAAATTCCTATAGCCGCAACAAGAATCAAACGGCGGCTATAACAACCATTATTTGATCATTACTACCGGTACGGTAAGCTTGCCGGCAAGCCTACTTGTTGTGTCCATGAGCAAGGCATTTAACGGTATGCCTCCATCTTTATGTGGCAAACAGGTGCTAGGGCCAAGCAGTCTACCCGTCGTGGTGACCCAATGTGACGAAAGACATGCAAATAGAGCATGAGCTCATAGGCATGAATGAATAAATCGGTACCATAATTTTTACATTACCTTTGGTCCAGCAGCCTAGGTAATAGCCCAAACAATTGTTGAACGAGTAGTTAAGGTCACATAATTACATCTGACATATCAATATGACTGGCCTGCAATTACTATTGACAAAAAATTTCAAAGAATTACTGATTTTATTCAACAATAACTAATCCAGCATATGACAAACGGTAAAGAAGTCTGCCATGTCATTTAGGCTACAGTATAACTCAGGGGTGGCCAACCGTGGCGCATTGCATGTTTAGAGGTGGCGCATTCCAAGTTTAAGATTTTTCGGGCAATTTGGGTAAGTGTCCTTTCATCTGGCCGAAAAATTTGTCACTCCAATAACATCTCCAAAAAAAAAAAAAAAAAGTCCGCACTTGGTTGGCCTCACGTTTGGTGGCATATTTAAGCCAAAAGTGATGGAAAAGATGCAGCGAAACAGGGGATGATCTTTTTTTTTTTTTGGAGATCACCGCTGAATATGGCCTTGTTTTGACTTCAAAGTATAAATATATTACTACACGTTTGAGAGCAATGAAAAGCTATGAATGTTTGTGTGGTGCATCTTCAAATGAATGCTTGTGTGGCGAAAAATTTTGGCGCATGGACTGAAAAGGTTGGCCACCCCTGCCCTACATTTATGGCGCATCCGACACGGGTTGGTAGAAGAGTTGGCGCTTTGCATAAAAAGCTTGGCCACCCCTGGTATAACTTAAGTTTTCAACTTTTCAGAATGCTTATATACCACTAAATATACTGTATAAGTTACACACTACAATTAACTTAAACTCAGGATTCCCAAACACGCTGATTAGATGAATATGAAACCATCACAGAAGCTGGCTACAATTAAGCCTGCATGTTTAGCGCATAAAATTAGCCCAACTATTGCAATATCAAGCAAACCTTAGCACCTCTTATCTTACTTTGACCTTAGATTCATTTCTCAACATCAGTAAAATAACATATTTAACGTTCACTTAACAACTGTCACGTTTCTTCATTTGATTTGCAAAAAACGATATCACTCCCATTCAATTCAATGCAAAATCTCTGATTCTGGTCAGCCAGATTTTTCGAAAGCGCATTTTGATGACGTTTGATCACGTGCGTGCAACCTTCCTATTCCGACAATTCCGACTGTTCCGACGTTCCTCTTTTTAGGATAAGCGTCATTCCGACATTTCCGACAGTTCCTCATTTTAGTGTCTATTCCGACAATTCCGAACTCATTAAATTAGTGTTACCCAATGAGGGTTTATTTTTGATCTAATCTACGTGCAAGAATGTTTATTTCATCACAAATTGCATGTTCTTAAGGTCTATACACAATATTGTTGTGTATTTCATCATAAATTTTGTTTATTGATTGGGACTTGCATTTTAATTGGGTCTACATGCCGCAACGTATATTTCTGCATGAAACTACATTTTCTTTGTGAAGGCTTATATTTTAGTAAGGTCGATAGGCAACATCATTGTGTGTTTCATCACATTACACGTTTTCTTGGTTGGGACTTATACTTTAGTAGTGTTGATATGCAATTACCTGGTATATTTCATTATAAAGATTTTTTTCTTGAGGTTTGTACTTCAAATGGGTTGATTTGCAATAATGTGCATTTTAGCATGAAGATCCCTTGTTTTGGTGAGTGCTTATATTTCAGATAAGGTCTATGTGCATTAGTGTTGTATAGATAGTGCTAGTTGCTAGCTAGCAAAATTCAGGCAATCTATTCAATAGGGATCTTCCTTTAGCATCACACTTAGATAGAAAAATTACTTAAACACAATTACCAACATTATTCTGTACAATACAACAACAAGTCAAGGTTTCATTTAAGGACACACACACACACACACACACACTTGATATGGATAGAAGTCACATCAATAAACCCCCATGGGGGTGTGGGATCAATATTAAGACATTATCAATGTACAAAGTATAAAATGGTGCTAGTAGGAAGAGGCAATATCCTATTCAAGAGAATCTCCTTTCAGCATTGCACTAAGATAAATCAAAAAATTGTTCAAACACGATCATCAATGTCATACTGTACAATACAACAATCCATTACAACATGTCAATAACTTGCGACCAGTTTCAACTTTATTGGGTTCCGTTATTCAGGTGTAGAGGACACCAAAAAATAAAAGGCAGTGGCTACTTTGCCATTGACGGCAATTTGCCCTTGGAATCTATTTTGCCGTAATCATTCATGTGTGTTTATATAGCTGTATTTGCTACAATTACGTCAGTGACACTGTGGTGTAGTGGATAGTGCGCTGGTCTTGAGATACCACGGTTGCAGGTTCAAATCTCAGCTGGCAGGACATTAAAAGAAAGGCAGTGTACACTGAAGAAGCAGGCCTGGTATGTAAATGTATGGGGTAGTGTACACTGGAAGGGAGTGTACAGGGTGGGGGATAGAGACCTGGGGGTGCAAAATTTTTTAATTGGTTTTTAAAATTGACCAATCAGAAACGACCAAAAGTCACATGTTTAGTACGTCATTTAGATTGACCAATCACAAATAACTCACAGCAAAATAGTCTCTGAGAGTAAAATGCCGTCGACGGCAAAATAGCCACTGCCAAAATAAAATGCTGATGGCAGATCTCTTTTGAATAGGATGTTTGCCTGAAATTTGCTAGCTTACTACTAGCACTATTCTGTACTTCGTAAATGGATAATGACTTAATAAGGTTATCTTACCTCTATTCCCCAATGTGACTTTTGTTTATATCATATGTATGTGTGTCCTTAAATGAGACCCTTGACATAGTTGTTGTGTATTGTACTGCTTTGTATTGCATCATTTTGTACACCATGGCCAATCTGTTGAGATTTAGGCATAGGATTTTTTTTATTGTGCTTCTTTTGCACTGGCATGATGAGATCTAATAAGGTTGAAACTGATCATGTGTTATTGATTTGTAATAGATTGTTGCATTGTGCAGTATAATGTTGACGATGATGTTTAAGCAATTTTTCTATTTATCTTTGCATTGATGTTTATTTTAGCATGAAACTATATTTTCATGGTTGGGGCTTATACTTGGTAGGGTATGTATACACTAACAATGTGAATTTTAGCGTAAAGATTCCTTTGTTTGGTAGAAGCTTATAATTTAGATGGGCCAATATGCAAGACTGTTGTGTATTTTGTAACAAATTTTGTTTTCTTGGTTGAGGCTTTTACTTAAATGCAGTCTATATGCATTATAGTTGTGTATTTTCACAAGATTCTTTTTCATATTGGTGGCTGATACTATGGTATGTTCTACGCCCAATAGTATTGTGTATCTCAGTACCAATGTAATTTTTTTACTGAGAGTTTATACTTCAGTACAGCCTTCATTCAGTAACACCTAGTATTCCATTATAAATTTTGTTTTCTTGGTTGGGCCTAATGCTTTATTGGGGTAATAAGCAATATTGCAGTGCTTTTCAGCATAAAGATCCCTTTTTTGTAATGGAGGCCTTACACTTACGCTTTAATATGCAATAGCATTGTGTATTTTAGGATGAAGATTCCTTTTTCTGTGTGAGGGCTCATACTTAAGTCAGGTTGATTTGCAATAACATTGTTTATTTTATCATAAATTTGGTTTTTTGGATGGGGCCTATTTTTCAGTATAGGGTTGACTTACAGTAACATGTATTACATAGCAAATTTTGTTTTCTTTGTAATGGCTTATACTTTGATAGGATTCATTGTTATAACATTGCATCTTTCCTCAAAATGTCGTTTTCTTGTTTGAGGCTTATAATTTATCTGAAGCAGTATGCAATTGCATGCTATTATTAAGCATCAAAATTGCTTTTCTTGTTGGGGGTATGTGCATTTGTCGGGTATGCATGCATTAACGTTGTGTGTTTTATCATAAAGATCCCTCTTCTAAGGGGGGGGCTTTGATGTTGAGAGGATTTATATAAAGTCAAGTTGTGTATTTCAGCATAAAGTTGCATTTTCTTGTTAGAGCTTATGCTTTTTGGAGTATTATGCTCCAAATTTGGTTTGCTGCACAGAAATTGTGAACATATTCTTGTTGATACCAGCCTCATTGGGACATTATTTTGTCATTGCAACATCACGAGTTATAGATGACACTCTGCTTGCCACAGTGCTTAAATGTTGTTTGTTGCATATTTTACAAATAGTTATTTTGAGGTGAACTCATTTCACTGAAAAAATACTGATAAAGCAACATGTATGTGTGCCATTGATATGATAGTGATGTTGTTGGGTCCATAAGACATCCACTTGTGGAAGGATATTCTTTTACTAAAGAAGTACCCATTTCACACAAATTTTGATATATTTATAATGTCATGGGTCCCTTGCCACACCTGTGTGGGAATGATGATTTATCATTTTAAGTTTTCTGCTTTTGCAACCAGTAACTTTGGCTTTAATTTGATTTTATTAAAAAATTGCCTGTTTTTACAAATTTTGATGTGGCTATGATGTCACTGTCACAATAGGCCTGGTTTTACATCCACTTGGAGATGTGTTTGTAAACAGTGATTTTAACTGAAAAAGCAACAATTTTACCCATATCTTGATTTAGTGATAATGTCACTGTGATGTCATAGACCTGTTATCACACCCACTTGGTGATGATGATTAATCATTCCAAGTTCTATGCACTTGCAACCAGTACTAATTAACTCTTTTGCTATCATACTACTTTTGAAAAAAAATGTCTGCGAGGTGATAGAGCAAAAAATTGTCATAATTACTCACCGTAAAATATGCCAAGTTTGTAAATCATTATCAATTGTTTTATATGAAGTTGATTGAAAACCAAACAAGAGTGAGGTTTGAAAAAAGAGTAAAAGAACTAGTGAGCACAGATGCGCCTGATTTGTGGAAAACTTTTAGGGATGGTGTTTTAAAGGCATGTGATGAACTGTGTGGGAAGAAGAAGTCTAGGAGAGATCAAGGAGACATGTGGTGGTGGAATGAAGAGGTCAAGGATACCATAACAAGAAAGAAGGCAGCATTGAAAGAGCTGTGCAGATTCCCATCAGAACAAAATAAAACTCAATACAAACATATAAGAAATCAAACAAGAAAAATTGTGGCTAGAGCTATGAGAATGGAAGCAGATCAGGAATTGAATAACTTATATCAGAATTCTAATAGTGTTTTCTACTTCCTTAGAATAATGAAAAAGGGAAGGATGTGGAAGGTGCTTGAGAGGAGTAGACAGACGATTGGGTTTTATTGAAGAAGATAGGGCAAAAATTTGGAAGGAACACATGGAAAAGACCATGAATGAAGAGAACGAATGGGACCACATGGTGGAAACTGATTTAGTAGAAGGACCAGTGGAAAAAGTGGTTCATAATGAAATTGTGGAAGCAATTCAAAGTATGAAATTAGGAAAGGTAACTGGACCATCTGAAGTAAGTGTGGAGATGATAGTTGCAAGTGGTGAAATCGGGGTTAAAGTGATGATGGAACTATGCCAGAATGTATTAGATGGTAGAGGAATGCCTGATGATTGGAAAACAAGTGTGATTGTACCTATCTTTAAAGGAAAGGGTGATGTGATGAGCTGTGGATCATACAGAGGAGTGAAACCGCTAGAACATGCCATGAAAATTGTTGAAAGGGTACTAGAGAGGCAAATATGAACTCTAGTCAATTTGAATGAAATGCAGTTTGGATTTATGCCAGGAAAAGAAACAGTGGATGCGATATTCCTCGTGAGAAAATGCAGGAGGAATATCAAAAGAAGGACAAGAAGTTGTATATGTGTTTTGTTGACATGGAAAAAGCTTTTGATAGAGTGCCAAGAAAAGTGATGGAGTGGGCCATGAGAAAGAAGGGTTTATCAGAAGTAATAGTTCAGGCAGTTATGAGCCTGCATGATGGTGCAAAGACAAGAGTGAGGGTGGGATCTGTATATTCAGAGGAATTTGAAGTAAAAGTTGGTGTACATCAAGAATCTGTGCTGTCACCACTATTGCTATATGCAGATGAATTGCTATATGCAGATGACCTTATCATGAGTGAAGACATGGAAGACTTGAAGGAAAGGTTTTGGAATTGGAAGGATGCACTGGAAAGTAAAGGTTTGAAGGTCAACACCACAAAAACAAAATTGATGGTAAGCGGGTCAGAAGGCAAACTATACAAAAGCAAGATAGATCCATGTGAAGTTTGTGGGAGGAGAGTCATGACCAATGCAGTGTTGTGCACAGAATGTGGAAACTGGGTTCATGGCAAATGTGCAAAAATAAAGAGAGTTACCGCTAGGTTGGCAATGCATTTTGTTTGCTTGAAATGTAAAGGAATAATGGAAGAGATGATGGATTCAATCGAGAAGTTGTGCAATGAAGTGGAGACAGTGAATGGATTTTGTTATTTGGGAAACAGACTAAATGCTAGTGGTGGTTGTGAAGCGGCAGTTACAGCAAGAGTAAAAATCGATTGGGTAAGATTCAGGGAATGTGGAGAATTATTGCTTGGAAATAGGTTTCCTCTGAAGATGAAAGGTAAAGTCTATTGTTGTTGTGTAAGATCAGCAATACTGTATGGAAGTGAGACATGGTGTTTAAAAGAAAATGAAAAAGCAATTTTGAGAAGAACGGAGAGAGCTATGGTCAGAGCCATGTGCAGTCAGAAAGTGGTAGACAGGAAGACGACTGAAAAACAAATGGATATGTTGGGGTTGAAGGAAACTATAGACTGGTTAGCAACAGCGAATGGAGTTAGATGGTATGGACATGTGCTGAGGAGGGATGACAAGAGTGTTTTGAGGGTTGCTCTGAATCTTGAAGTGAGTGGCAAGAGAAAGCGAGGATGATCGAAGAAGACTTGGAAGAAGCAAGTGGAAGAGGAAACAGAGAAGATTGGTTTGAAGAAGGAGAATGCCTCGAGACAAGACAAGTGGAGGGACAGAGTGCAAGCAATTGCAGAAGGAATGGGTAAATCTGGCCATCTCTGTTAAAGGGACAACACCAGATAAAAACTGAATCACTACTATTACTACTACTATATATCATTGAAATTGCTATGTCTGGAGGATTCCAAATTAAATAAAAAAAAATTTTTTTGAATATGTAAATTTTATGCTAATTATCCCCCCTCTTATTTGTTGAGTTGCCTTAAAAATTAGAGTACCCTTACCTCAAAGACCACTACAGTTTTTGTTTTTCTACAATTTTTTAAGAAAGGTTGCCAGATGATGCTTAGGAAATAAGCTTTCAAGGTATACCGTTATCATAAAACTTACTTAAAACCCTAGTTTTTCCACAATTTGCAACTTTCTGAGGCCCATGAGCTTTTTCTTTGTCATCGTCATTTGGTCAGGCACCCAAACTCAATCAGGGCCGAGGGTCTATCCTTTTATCACCCCGGGCTGCTGTGCTGCCCAAATTAAATGCTGGCAGTGGTGGTGTTAAGCCAACATCAAGTTGCATCATCCAAAACTTGCAGACCTTATGGTCCTCTTGGTACATGATGTATGAGACATGAAGATATAACGCGATCTGCAGTTTGCTCAGTGGTGCCACATTTGCAATTCGGTGATGGAGTGAGACCCCATTTGTACATGGATGAGTGAAAACGCTCCACACCAGTCCACAGGCAATTGAGCCTTACCCAAGAAGTTCTGGGCAGACTTATTCCAAGTGGCCTTGAACTGACCCTGGGAATGAAAACACAAACCCTTAAAGTGCTTTCCGAGTAGTCTGCGTTCCATTTATATTTCGTCCACTGCTTGTCACAGATGTCCAGTTCACACAAACTACCTAATAGTTTCCACGTAGCAGGTGCAAATGGGCATCTAGATCTATCCACCAGTCTCCCCTGGTGCGCATCCTGCTGCCCAACCAACTGTGCAGTACATGGTCGGGATCATGGATAACACGATTCGCCAAGGAGAGTGTTGCTCCTAATCGGCAGAGCTCAGCTGGCTGGATGCCTGTAAGGACAGGCAAGTCCTCCGTCAATGTGGGACACAAGCATCCAGTAACAATGCGCAAAACATTATTGAGAATGCTGTCAATAAGGCGAGTATGCGTACTGCAACACCAAACTGGTGCACAGTACTCAGCAGTGGAGTAGACCAAGGAAAGGGCAGAGATGTGCAATGTCTTGGCACCTGCACCCCATCCTGATCCTGCAAGTCGCCTCAACAGCATATCTTGGGTGAAGAGTTTTTTGCGCAAAGTCTTGAGGTGGTGATGGAAAGTGAGCGACCTATCCAGCACTACCCCAAGATACATTGGGACTGGACAGGGAGGCAATAGGTTGCCATTGTTGTAAACATTAAGCTCACGTTTGGCCTCTCTGTTGTTACAATAAAAGGCTGTCGTCACTGCTTTCGTATTGCTGAGTTTTAGCTTCCAAGTCTGGAGATAAGCCAAAAGGGTAGTCATGTCTTGGTGTAGAGTGTCCTCCACAGCCTTCCAATCTCAAGAAACATACAGCAATGCTAAGTCATCAGCATATCCATACTTCTGAGAAATCATGAAAGGCAGGTCGGATGTGTAGATGTTAAAAAGGATGGGGGCCAAGACTAATCCCTGTGGAAGGCCATTTTGCAAATGTCTTAACCTGCTTTGCTTGATGTCACCAGTAGTGAGTGTGAAGCTTCTATTTTGGACAAGTTCCATGATCATTCAGACCATGTGCTTATCCAGTAGAAGCCTAAGCAACTTGCAGGTGAGACCATGGTGCCAGACAATGTCGTAAGCAGCTGTCAGATCGACAAACACGGCACCAGCCTTCTTTTTGGCCTCAAACGAATCCTCAATGTTTTCAGTCAGCAAAACAGTCTGATCCATGGTTGACCTTCCCTGTCGGAACCCAGCCTGCTCCCTAGGAAGAAGTGGGTCAACAATCAGCTCAACATGAGCATGTATGAGACTCGAGGATCTTGTAGGGGACACAAAGCAAGGAGATGGGACAATAGCTTTTCGGGTCCTCCATTGGCTTCTTGGGTTTAGGGATCACCACTACCAGTGCTCTTCTCCAGACTTTTAGAATTTTAAGGTGGTGCAGGCAGGAAGAAAAGAAGCCATGCAACCAGGACTTCCGTGCAGCTCCAGCATGGGTTATTTGCTCCAGGCCAATAGAATCTCGGCCTGGAGCTTTTCCTGGTTTCAGGTGTTTGAGGGCAGCAGTGAACTCCTGAGAAGTAAAATTTTCAGGATGTTCACTGGACTTGTTGGAGTGGCCCTCCAAAGATCTGACACTTTTGCGACATGAGTCTGGATGACTCACTGTCAATACCCTTGTGTCTGCTATTTCTTATCAGCTGGTATGCAATAATGTTAGCTGAGATGACACAGTGACCAGGGGAGTGCTGTAATCTACCAATTAGGTTGTTCAATATACTCCCTGCTTTTTGGCTAGAGTGCAAAAAGTCGATAGCCTGAACTGCCTCAGACCATCGATCTCTGTGTTTCTTGTTGAGCCTGAGGAGCAGGGCTGTGGCAGCCTGTTAGAGTCCCTTCCTTCAGGCAACTGGAGAAATGTACGATAGAGGTTTTTGCACTCAGCATCCCAACACGGTATGTGGTTATTTCAACGACCATGTGGGATAGAATTTTTGGCTGCTGTTCTGATGACATTGCAGAAGTCTTGGTAGGCCAGTTCCACATCTGGTGAATCTGGTGGCAACAAACTCTTTGCAAGTTTGTTGGTTAATGCATTGTAGTGACTTCAGTTGGCCTTGTGGAAGTTTCATCACTTAGCAGGCTTGCTTGGAACAGGCAGAGCAAGTCTTGGTGGAACAATAAGCGAGGGTCAAATGTTGTGACCTAGGGAACTTCTCCAAGATGCGTCTGTCAGGTACACGGCTGTCTGGACCAACACAGACAAATGTCAAATCAGGTTTGGTTCCAGTGGCCAGAATGAAAGGTAACACATTCTTTGGGTTGTGGAGAGGGACAAGGCCGTTAAGGCTTGTCCAAGCAACAAGGCACTCTCGATCAGCAGTGCTGGTTCTGTAATCCTAGTTGACATGCAGACAATTAAAATGCCAGCATAGAGAACGGGAGGAGGGAACACTGGGAGATCAGATGCTTGCAGTCGCGTAGGTGGAGGTTTGTAGACATTGACGATTCTATAACCATCAACGTCCATGCACAACAACCCAGTCTCTGATGTAGTTGGAGACTGTTCAACAAGGGTCCATTTTAGCCGATCATGGACAAATGTGGCAAGACCATGCTTCCTGCTTAAAGAAGACCCAGCTAGAGCAAAGCCTAATATTGTTAACTTATCTGAACAAGTGGAGTGGATCTCCTGAAGGAGAACGACGAGTACCCGATACTGCACAGCGAGATAATGAAGTACATTCATCTTGCTGGCAGAGAGGCCTTTGTTGTTCAGCGGCAAGACTGCTGGCCTTCAGAACTTGTTGATGGTGTGCCCTGACAGGGGCACATCACTCCACTCTGAAAAGGGCGTTTTCCAAGTAGTAGGCCCTGGCTGAACATCGGGGTGACGGGTTACCCTTATAGGTGGGAGGATTCAGTTTCTGTCTTACATTTCTGAAAAACGTCCTAACGGCCCAGGCAGCAAGAAAGCATCTGCCCACCAGCTTTTTGTTGACTGGTACTAAATTTTGTTAGTTAGATTTAGACCTAAAATATGATCAGTCACATTATCTGCTAGTTTAGCCTAAACCGTGTAACATTTTGTATTTTTGAAAAGGGAATTTCTTCAAGATTCTAAAGATGTCAAGTTTAAAAAAAAATTTTGTTACTAGAAATGAAACAGGCTTTTCTACACCTCCCCCATTTGTTGTGAAACATATGGCACACAGCAAACTTTGATTTAGAGAAGCCTTTCTGCTAGCTTTTAAACTTGTATTTTGGGTTCTATCTCCTTGAAAACTTAACACAAAACAATAACTGTAGTGGTAAAATGTTTGCAATTTATTTTATCTTTTTATAGGGTGTAGTTTTTCTATAAATTCTAATTTAGTTTAGGTGAGTTAAAAATTTTTGGGGGGCTTTGAACTGATATGACATACAGTACCCATTTTTGATCAATAAATATCACATACCGGTTAGCCTAAAGTATTTAAAGTTATATATTGCTAAAAAGCAAATTTCCTAAGCTTCCAAATGAGACTGGTATTTAGCAACATATATTTTTTATGAATCAATTCTACTTTATTTATTTACCATACAAATTTTTGGGGGGTGTTTTGAGACCCCAAAGTAATTTGAAAATTTTAATAGATAAATTTTTTAATATTGCTTCGAATTTTGTCAGAAGATACAATAAAAGAGTAGTTTTCAGACTGTGTTAATGGTGAAAGCTGTGGTTTCATGGCAAACATGTATGTCTCAATTTGATTTCAAGGTTGTGGCTTTGCACGTATCTGCTGAAAATTTTGCAATTTTGGTCATCTGCAACTGAGTTCTTGGGTCATTTTAGCCCTTTTTGGATAAGAAAATCAATTATGGCGCAAAGTTTACATCTTTCAATGTGTGAGGAATTAAGCATGATTTTTCAAAAATTTTATGAAAGCTGTTGAGAAATGAAGTCACAAATCCATGTTTTAGTAGATTGATTTTGTAATTTTGGCAGAAAAGAAATTGAGGAAAACCCTACAACAAAAGATGATCATATGATGATTTTTTTTGTGGTAGGGTTTTCTTGATAAACAAAGTTCCCACTTTGCACAAAAATCTGATAAGATTATGACATCACTGTGACATCAGAGGTTCCTTATGGCACCCACCCAGTGCAAGTCACCTGGTTCTTGTGACCAGTACTTTTAAACTGTAAACAAGTTTTATAACAGTTATGGTCATGAAAAGCTAGTAGAAATAAAGAAACAGAGTATTTTACCCACATGCATTGCGCTTGCCACTTGTAATGTACCATCTTATCACAACACATAATTGCCTTCTATGAGCAAAATGGCTGATTCATCAGTAGACCCAAGGTTTTTTCCCTTTTTTCTGAAACTTTTCGCTGACTACATCATTTGGCTTTAATTTTTAAAAGTTACATTTTGAATATCATAAAGAATTTTTCTTTATTTATTTGAAAGCTAATAATGATCTCATCCATTTACTTCATGTTCAACGACTTGACTGTTAACAAGTGTTCTATCAAAAACATGAGAAAACAACCAAAAAAATGATCCCATCCAATCATTTGATGTTCAACGACTTGACTGTTAACAAGTGTTCTATCATAAACATGAGACAACAATTAAAAAATCTGACAAACAAGAAAAGGTAGTTGCCTAATTATTAAAATATCTGAGCCAACATGTTTGTGCTAGAATGTATCGTTTAGGAAGAGGCTATTTTGCCATCTACAGCAAATTACCCTTGGATTCTATTTTGCCATAGATGATTACTGTTTCTTGAAATAAGCAGATTTGTGGTATTGCACTGAGTGATGCTGAGGCATGGTGGATTATACTGCTGCTTTTGAAAGCAGTAGTTATAGGTTCAATTCTTTACAGGCATGGTTCTTCCATAAGGCAGTGTACTCTGGGCAGGGGCTGAAGTGGGTATGCAAATGTAAGGGGGGGGGGTGTACACTGAGGGCTAAAATATTGTTAAGTCACGTGTACAATATGCCATTGAAATTTATCAATTAGTAATGACTAGAAATCACAATTTTAATATCTTATCAAAATTGATGAATCATAAATGTTCAATGGCAATATTGGTAGATTCCAAAGGGGTCATTTTGTGTCAAGTGATTCAGAAAAATGACCCCTTTGGAATTATTTTGTTCGAATTTGACGTGATGATAGACTTGGAGATACTGATTCCAAACAACTTTTTTTTTTAAATCTGACAGCCATGGTCAAAATTATAAGTGATTAGAAATCACGATTTTGTGATCACAAAAAATTTTTTGATTATATTATGCCTAACTTTCAACTCCCATAACTCAGGCTACTCACATCTATTTGACTTGAAATTCACATTTATCTTTAATTAGGATATATATTTTTATTTGACCAAATTTGATGTTCCTCTGATCTCATCTTTGACCTCTGCACTTGATAATTTCAATTATGACCACTGTGATCACTCAAGCAAAACGATATGTTAAGGCATCAAAATGATATTTTGCACACCAGGTAGCGTAACACATGACATATCATGTGAAATGTCTTGATAAGGACTATTGGAATGCAAAATAAACTTCATGGCTTATTGAGTTTTATTGACACAAATTAGCATTTTAATTACAGTACTTACAAATACACAATTTTTACTTTTACGTGTGATAATTTCAGAGTGAAATTGCACATTATAATAACTAACAAGTTGTGAAGTGCTTAAAAGTCAACTAGAAACAGTCACATTCACAGACTAGCCTAGTTACTTCAATGGTTAATGATTGGACAATACAAACAACTGTATCAGTGCAACATCGACAAATAGAATGCAATTTAATGTCTATAGTTATACTTAAAGAGTAAAAATCAATTGCCTTCATATCATTGGTTTACTCACTTTAAGCTCAGTTAATTTGTGGTACAGAATTTGAAAATTTCAGAAAGTAGAGTATTCATTCTCAAAGCTTTTTTGTCTGACACTTTTCAAGAGAATCCATCAGAAATAGAGTGAAAAGATGAAGCTAGTCACTGATATAGAGACACAATTGACGAAAAAGAAAAAAAAGGAAAAAAAGCTACATCATGATTGGTAAAAGAAGCCACTAATGGAAGGAGCGGAAATTAGTGTGTAGTTTTTAGACAATAACCAAATTCTTTTTGTTTGCATAAATTTGGTTTGGATGTTTTGATGTACATGGCTTCAAGGGTGGAAAGATAAAAAAAAGTACGGCCACAGGCAAGAATAGAAAATTTGTTATCGTTATATTCATGTGCGCATGCAGGGTTTTATAAAAGATGTTGTCCAATAGCAGAAAAGGAAGTTTCAGCTTTAAAGCTTCTGATTGGCTTGCAAGAGTGGGCCAATGTGCTTCGGTCCTGAGAAATATGCTCCTGGAGAATAGTTTTGGGCATGTGCTGATTAATCCTCTGTTGTAGCCTTTGAGAAGTACGACCCATGTACCGACTATGGCAGTGGCACAAAAATTGGTAAACAATGTTGCTTTGATGAAAAGCAGGTAGTACATCCTTTTTGGCTACAGGCAGAAGTTGTCTGGTGGTGTAGACCATGCATGGCTCAACTGCAAAGTAACAGTGTTTGAATTCATCCATTGCTTTATTTTACTTTTGAAAAGGAATGCAATTGAACTTTGTCCTTTCTCGACGTCCTGGTAGAAAAGAATGATCACAAATTTGTTACATCTATCTACAGAAAGCTGACTTTCACTGGCCAATAAATTTGCTGGAACTTTTTTTACCCCATGAAACGGAAGACCAATTTGATTTCAACTCTTGTCCACAGAGCTCTAGTCATCTGTTCAAAATCTACTCTTCAAAATGAACTTTCCACCATTTGTTCAATCCTTATCAACAACGGTTACCTTAAAACTGTAATTAATGTTGTTGTAACCAAGAAAATAAATTAGTTTCACAGACCAACACAATTAGGTCCAAAGAAATGCCCAGTTTATCTTTACTTGCCATGGCTGGGCAATGTTTTGATGAGGTACAAAATGCAAATTAAAACAGCCGCCAATTGCTGTTACTTTGCAGTTGAACCATGCATTGTCTACACCAGTGCTACGCAAACTGTGGTACGCGTACTGGTGCTAGTATGCAAGCAGATGGCTGTTGGTACACGGTCAGTTAGAAAATGAGTATGGTGAGTATTATTTACATTGGTCAGAGCATGTTTTCACACAGTTGTATGAGTATTTTTTGGCATTTCATTCATATTCACTGACATGGCGATCTTTGCTGGAAGACAGGACAACGTTCAATTTGATCTCGCAGCAAGAACCCGACTAGTGTGAAGGAAAAAATGCATTAGCTAAGTAGAAAAATCCATTGTTAAAACGCAAAAAAGTGTTGTTCTGCGACTGTTATCCTCTGTCTTCCTACAGATAGCTATATTTAAACGCAACAAATTAATGTAGACTTCAGAATACAGTAGGCCTACAGTTTAGCAATGAGTTGAATGTGTTTGCTAGTAGTTTTGTTGAAAGCAAACTTTGAAGATACTAATTTTAATTTATCTTGCAAAAGTTTCTTAATAGTATATCAACCATACTAACCAAAAACAACAAAGTTATTCATTAGCAAAATAACAGCTAATTTTGCTAGTCTTCTATCAGCTGGTAGAAAGTATTTGATAAGTCAGCTTGTAGAAAGCATAATACGCTCTTATTAGCAAAACATGCAACAGGCACTGGTACTTGATTTTCTTTTAAAATTTAAATTACCAAGTCAACCTCGCTTGCAAACGTCTGGATTAAAGTGAAAGCAGAATTTTCGAGGTTAAGTGATATGGGCATTAAAACACTACTTCCATTTCCTTCCACATATCTTTGTGAAATTGGTTTTACAACTATGACTTACTTAAAGAGAAAATACAAAAATGCACTCAATATCTATGCTCCTCTTCAAGTAGCACTGTCTTCCATTGAACCGCAATTGGATAAGCTAATAGAAAAAAAGCAAGCTCATACCTCACATCAGAGGATTCAAATAAAACGTTTTTGACTTTGTTCATGGTCCAGTTGTTGTTTACAAAAATAATATTTACTTTTGCATATTTTTTTCCATTTCATATACATAACTGGTACGTTGAATGACAGAAAGTGCGCTGCTGGTACACTATATTAAAAAGTTTGAGTAGCACTGGTCTACACCACCAGACAACTTCTGCCTGTAGCCAAAAAGGATGTACTACCTGCTTTTCATCAAAGCAACATTGTTTACCAATTTTTGTGCCACTGCGATAGTCAATACGTGGGTCGTACTTCTCAAAGGCTACAACAGAGGATTAATCAGCACATGCCCAAAACTATTCTCCAGGAGCATATTTCTCAGGACCGAAGCACATTGGCCCACTCTTGCAAGCCAATCAGAAGCTTTAAAGCTGAAACTTCCTTTTCTGCTATTGGACAACATCTTTTATAAAACCCTGCATGCGCAAATGAATATAATTCTTAGTCTTGATTTTTTCCCATCTTTTTACGTGCATCAAAACCTCACTAATAAAACATTTAAATTAAAAAATTTATGTGCATTTAAAATATAACACATTGCAATATCTTTCAAAAAACAGCAAAGAATTCTGCAATTGATTGAAAACAAAAACAGTAAATTGCAAATTCTGTCACATCAAGGTATTGTTGAAGTTGGTAAAACAAACAGCCTTTCAAAATGAAACAAATAAAGCTAGCAAATTGCTTTGTGGTAACCATAACTGGTGGCAAAAAATGATCAAAATGCTGGCACACCAAAATGATCATAGTAATTGTGCAGATTATAAAAAGATTTTTTGTTCTTGTATTGGGTGGATAAGGCCAGCTTACATTTCTGATTTTTACAACAATGTGTCCAGTGCTGCACCAATCAACAGCTGCCTCAACATGGTGGTGTCGTCCCTGACCCCATTTGGGTTTGGTCAAAATGGCTTTTGGACTTCCTGAGGGTTCCAATTACCCTGGGCACTCTCCTTCATTTGTTCACTATGCTGCCCCCTGAACGACTGCAGAAGGGCAGCCCACAGCTTCCATAAAATTGGTCACCTGTTTTTTCTTTCTCTTTTCTTCTGCTTTTTTCTTGCCCTTCTCTTGATAAGCGGTAACGTTCATCCCAACTGTGGCCCCATCTTTCCCTGCTCAGTGTGCGCTGGAAATGTGACCTGGTGGGACAAGCCAGTGCAATCCTGTACCTGCTCCAAATGGGTCCATCTAAGGTGCTCACTACTTTCCCTCCCCAAATTCAGAGCTCATGACAGCTCTCACTCTTGGAGCTTCCCCCCCTGCTGTGTCCCCACTTGTAACACTGTGACACTCTCCTCGGACTCTGACATGTATACCTCCACTGTACAATCTAGCCCTTCGTCTGCTAGTGCTGCTCTCCTGCCCCACCCTCGCCTCAAAACTTCTTATCCCCCGTTGGCCCATTTTGTATCTTCTCCCTCTGCCCCTCACCACCTTCCCTTGCTCCTGGCTGTCCTTCTATACCTCCTCTCCCCCCTGACTCTCTCAGGGTTCTCCCATGAAATGCTGGATGTCTTAGAGCCAGGAGCTCTGAACTACTTCACTTTCTTTCGTCCCATCCTGTTGACCTTATTTGTATCCAGGAATCCAATATTAACTCATCTTCCTTTTTCCAGATTTCTGGATTTTCTTCTCTGTGTTCTGATTGCACCCACTCCCGGTCTGGCATTTTCTTGATGACACTCACGCTAGCGGTGGGGTCATCATTTTTGTCAGGCAGGGCTTATCTTTCTCTGAACTTTCTACCTCTCTTTCTTCACTTGATCCTTACTTTGATTATGTAGGGGTCAACATCTCTCTTAACAACTCCTCCTTGCTCTTATTTCTTAATGTGTATGCCCCCCCCCTCTTTGCTCCCCTCCAACAGAGAGCAGAACCAGCTCCTTTTCCCCTCCATTCTTCCCTCCAGAAATCTCTTCATTCTGGGGGACTTCAATTGCCATCACCCCCTCTGGGACTCAAGAGGTACTCCTGACCCCTGTGGGGAGGAAGTATTTGACTGGGTCATTTCCTCTAACCTCTTATCCTTTAATGACCCTGACACACCCACCCTTCTACATTGCTCCATTTTTAGTCGCTCCTCCCCTCATATCTCCTTTGCTCCCTCCTCTCTTGCTCCTGGGAGGTGCTTCATGACCTGGATTCTGACCACCTACCAATCCTTCTTCTGTCCCTTTCTTCCCAGTTTTTTTCCCAACGAGCATCCTCCTTCCTTCAACTTTCAGAAAGCTCGCTGGGATGACTTTGCCTCCTACCTTGACTTTCACTGTCCATCTGCAGAGGAATACTCGTCTCTTTCTCTTTCCTCTGCTGTTGCTCTTTTTACCTCTCTGGCATTGAATGCAGCCAAATCTTTTATTCCTTTTGGCTGAATCGAACACCATCCTAAAGCCTGGTGGAAGGTGTGGTTAGTGAAAGATGTAAGGCTTTTGCTGCTGCTCACAGAAGTTATGAAGATCGCCAGGCTTGCATCACCACTGCTTGACGCACCATTTCATTCATCACCAAGGCTGAAGCATGGCAGACGACTTGCTCTTCTCTTTTACCCAAATCAAACTCAGAAACGGTATACTCTCTTCTTTGCTCTATCTGTGGCTCTCCTTCCTCATCTTCCTCCTCTTCTAATTTCCCAAACTGTTCTTCCAGGGAATCAGCTTCGGTCTACGCTGCTTACCTCAGATCCCACTTTTCCATTTCTCAGCCAAAGACCCTGTGTAGCAGAGCCAGAGGTTATTTTTCTGAGCTTCACCGTGCCACTGCCCAGAGGAGTCTCACTCGTCCTTCTGCTCTCCTTTTTCCCCACTGAATTTCTTGTGGCTGCCACCAACCTCTCCTCATCCACTGCCATTGGCCCAGACAAAGTTGCCTATCCCATGCTAAAGCATCTTCCTTGCTCTGGCATGGATTTTCTTCTTCATATCTTCAATCTCTCATGGACTTTGCATTCCTTTCCTTCCATCTGGAAGACATCTTCTATACTCTTCTTTCTGGAATCTAATTCCATTCTCTCCCTTCACTAGGCCGGTTTCTGCCCTGGACGGTCTACACTAGATCAAATTATGTTCCTTTCTCAGTCCATTTCGGATGGGTTTAACAAACCCAGGCCAGGCTCTTGGACAATCCTGTCCACTATTGATTTCTCGAAAGCTTTTGACTCTGTCTGGCATCTCGCCCATTACCATAAACTCATTTTGGCTTGCCTCCTTCCTTGCTTTGCTCGTTGGACTCAATCTTTTCTTTCTGATAGGTACGCTAGTGTGGTTTATCAAAATCACAAAAGCCGCTCCTTTCGAGTTCGTCGAGGTGTTTTGCAAGGATTTGTTCTTGGCCCTGTACTTTTCTACCTTTTCATTAACGATCCTCTGGCTTCTCTGCCTTCTTCCATCAGCTGCTCTCTTTACACTGACAATCTGGCCATTTGGTCCTCCTCCCCCTCAGTCCCCACTAGGGTAGAGGCCACACAAGGAGCACTGTTTTGATTGGAGCGCTGGTCTGAATACTGGTGTCTTCCTTTCAATCCAAGCAAATGTGAGGTCTCCTTTTTTTCAGTGGATCCCCACCAAGCTAGCCTCCAGCCCAACCTCCTTTTACTTGGCTCCTGCCTCCATTTCAATCCTACTCCAACTTTTCTTGGGATCACCTTCAACTGCACACTTTCCTTTTCTAAACATGTATCTTTGCTAAAGGCCAAGTTCTTCAAGGCCTTACGCTGTATCTCTGCTTCCTCATGGGCCCCTCTAAGAAGACCCTCTCTTTTCTGTATAAATCTTTTCTTCAGTCCCTTCTCACTTACGCCTCACCCAGATGGTTTCCTTTCCTAAGCACTACCAATATCACCAAATTGGTACACCTCCACCAAGCGGCTAGTTGCACCATCACCAGCTGCCTCTCGTCCTCCCTTATCCCACTTTCTCTCTCTGAGGCTTCTTTATCTCCCCTATGACTCACCCTGACTCATTTCACTCTGTCATCTTATGAGTGGGCTCTTCGTCTCCTAACCTCCTTTCCTATTTTAGGTATGGCCAGACTTGAAGTGAAGCCAAGACTCTGCAGATCGTCCTGGAGAGCTTGTGCGTCCACTCACCCGCTCATGCTTCCTTCTACTTCTCTTAGGGAGGGAGGCTCTTCTTGCTTGCCCTCCCTTTCCTTCTTGGAATCTGCCTTTTTTCACTGTGGAGTCCACCCTTTCCTCCTCATGTTCCCACTCCAATCCCCCTCTCTTTTGCCCACCTTGACTCTCTCCCCCTTCATGATCTGGTACACTGGACTGATGGCTTTGTTCCTTTTCCTCTTGGCAAAGGCGGTTCTGGTATACTTGCCAACTGTTTTCTCCATGGCACCAAGGTCACTCTTTCCTTTTCAGCAGGCCCAGTATGCTCAAGTTTTTCTGCTGAAGCCTGCACCATTTTGCATGCTCTTTGCTGGTCTCGGCAGCACCAACAAATCTGCCACTTCTCTTCTCCTATCTGACTCTCGTTCAGTCCTCACCACCATGTCCTCTCCTCCATCTTTCCTTTTTCCTCAAACTCTGTGGCAGATCTGGCAGGAGCTGTCTTTTCTCTTCTCCTGTTCTATCAACTACAATGGGTCCCTGGACACTTGTTTTTCCTGGTGAACGACGCAGCTGATGAGCTAGCCAGATGGGCAGCACTACTTGCACCCTGTGCATTCCCTTGTAGTCTCTCTCCTCTGACCTCTTGTATCCATTCTTCTCTTTTCTCAGACTCGAGGCATACTGTCTCTTCTAAATTTTTCGACATGCAGGTTTCCTTGATTATCACCGAGGAACTTGTGCTCCCTTGTCGTGCTCGCTCTGTTCTCTCTCGTCTACGCTGCAACAGACACAGCCTTCTGTTATGTTCTTATTTCTCTAAGATTGGCAGAATCAAGAATCCTTCCTGCAGCACCTGTGGACACTCGTCCCAGGACACCTCTCATCTCATTGTGCACTGTCCAGCTACAGACTCTTTGTGCTGCTCACTCTTTGGCGACTCTCTGTCTCTCTATGACCTCTGGTCCAGACCATGGGAGTTGCCCAGCTTCTGGGGCTCCATGGTCTCCCACCATGCTCCCACCCCTTGAAAGATGTCAGGTAACAACAACAACAACTTGTGTCCAATGACTGATTTGCACACTTTGCATTCCCATTTACAACAAAAATTTGATGATACTGATGAATAAATTTCTTTATAGTAGTGGGTCTCAGTTGATAGAACAAAACTCATTACTCAAGCCTTAACTGTGCAGGAATACATTGCTTTGCTTTTATCAAAACCCGAAGCTTTAGCCCTCATCATCTCATTTCACATGCAGAGTTTGCTCATTTCAAACAACCCAATGAAACAATGAACAAAGGTACAGCTTTGATATTGAGCGATTTTGCTGAAAAACTACTCATTTCACATCCAAGATGAAGTACAAGCTTGACACTGGACCCACCGAAGCTGCCCTGTTCGTCCAGTGGTTTGCTATTACAAGTCTACTGGGGATGAACTGGAACATGCTAGTCTTTGTTTTCTTTTTGAAGAACTGCTGTACAACTTTCAAATGGTGAGTTTTTTTTTGGATTTCATGCATTCCAATGGTCCTTCAAGTTCTTTTCAGTAACCTGAAAAGTGTAACATATGCTGGGTTCCATTTCAACACGTTTTGTGTGTTGTTGAGAAACAGCTTTCACATGTTTATAAAAATACTCTGCTTCTTAGTTAGAACTTTTGAAGCTTGTTGTTTACAATTTTATTTAGTTCAATAATTTTTAAAAATGGGACTTTTAAGAGCTATTATTTACTACAAACAACATTAACAACTAACAAAATTAGAACGTTTGAAGCTTATTGTTTGCAACTTTATTTGGTTTAATAATTTTAAAAATGTGATTTTCAAGATTTTCAAGAACTTATATACCGTGCTTCACCGGTTAAAGAATAGTGAAGCTGTTTACCCAGCATGTCGTAAGAGGCGACTATTGGGCACCTACCAATTGCAGTCTGACTGTTAATGGTGGGGTTGCCAGCTTAATTGCTTGGTTGGACCACTCATGTCAGAAAACTGAGGTTGGGGGTAAGCAAGGGCATGCTCCCTGTAGAAAAATTTCGCTCCAACAAATCCCCATCCATGGGGTAAATCCGGCCATCTCTGCTAAAGGGACAACACCGGATGGAAACTGAATCACTACTTATATTTTCTACAAACAGCATTTTGCTTGTAATGGTGGCCTGCTTAGTAGAAGAGTTACTTCATTCACTTCTCCGTGCTCACAATCACATCACACAATCACAATCAAATGCATCAGACATTTACTGAATACAATCCAAAGCACATTAGTGAATAAAAATGTTTTGCTAATTTGCTTAGTTCATTTTTTTACACAAAGTAAACTGTTGTTTCTATCAACAAAAATGAAAATATTATTTTTGAAGCAGTTCTTGTACATTAAGTCATTTCACACGCAAGGAAAACATGAGTCAGTCATATTCAATATGCTTATTTCAGTCATTAAATAGCCTTCCATCAACTCTGTTCAGCCAGTTTTGCATTTAGACTAGAATTCCTGTACCTGAGGAGGCAAAATTCCATGCATATTTTCTCAGTTTTTGACACTGGCAAATCTTTCTCTTATTGTGGTGCTTAATCAATGATGAAGGTCATTTTTTGGGGATCAATATTTTGAAAGCATGAATTGACATATTTTCAATCCAAAATGAGGGTGAATATTTTTTTTATTTTGGGGATCAATCTACTCAAGCTCTAAATGGACATCAAAAATCATATAAAAATTTGTTTCGCTTTTGGTAATTAACAAATCTGACAATTACAGGTCTTGGGTCTTGATTTACTTTTTTTTCTGCCAAGGCAATGAACACGTTTGTTTATTTTACCCAATGATATGTTGAAAGCTTTAGCCATTTTCATTATTGCAATTTCTCCATCATCTCATTTATCAGAGGCATCGGGTACTCTATGAATATGTAGATTCTCCCAGTGGCTGCACTTCTCAATATCATCCAATTTATGGAGGTTAATGTTCATTACTTGCTTCAGTCTCACATTTTCATTTTTTACTTCAGTTAATTCTTTTCTACTTTGTTCCAACTCTTCTTTTTCATCACGTATTTCTCCTATTAGTTCTTTCAAGGTTTTGCTGGCTTCTGTCATTTGTTGTAAACTTTTCTGCATTTTTAGTCATTTTCCAATTCAACTGATTTTGTTGGTAAGCAAAAAAACGTTTGCTCAGCCCCACTGCTCAACAAAGCATTGTTATGTCATAATCTTAAATGGCCTCACAGTGCTTGCCGCTATATTGTGATAACCCAGACAGGTGGCATAATTATTCACTACCATTTTGATATCAAACACAATTGTTAATGCCCATTACTGATATTTATAATGAATAGACTCTTTGTATTGGTACAAAACACCAATCTTTATTAAAGAGTAGGAGATTTGAATTACAAGCAAAGTTAAATGTAATAAAATCCCAAGTTTGAGATAACATCAAAATTAAAGAATAGCATCACTTTGTAAAACTGGATTAAGAGAAAGCCTATCTGCTTAAAAGTAGCGTAAAAGCACCTGTTGCAATAGGGCATATAACTTTGGGAAAAGCCATAGTCCCGTTTTCTAGCTATGACAGAATTAATTGGCATACAGCGCAGCCAAAAACTTCATATCAAAAATGTATATACAAAAAAGGGCCCACCAAATCATCAAATAGGCCTAGCACTAGATGGTTCATTTCTTTAGTTGTGAAAATGGCCATCATTTGGGTGCCACAATTATCATTGAATGTGTTTAACCCCCCTCCCCTTTATACTTTTCAAAAAGTATGAATGATAGTTTGTGACATCATTCTTTGATTTTGAGTATTACCAGTCTTGATTCATAAACCGAGATCATCAGTAAGGAACTATGGGCTATATTTTCTACAACTTTTTGTTACTACTCTCACAATGTTTTGTGCAGTGAAGAAGGCGAAGCTGCCTTAATTGAGAGATCTAGTTTTTTAAATCCGATTTTGTCCGCATTAACACAGGTGGCCAGATTCACCTCGTCCTTGACAGTTTGTAAACGCCATTATGCCACTTCACTCTGTCAATGGCATCTTCCCTTTTTAGTCCAATCTGATTGATATGCTCCTCCACTGGTCTCTTCCACATCATATTTGGCTGCCCACCCTTCCTGCCATTTCAAATCAAAATCCAACGCTCTTCTCAAAACATCACCATTATCTCTTCTCAAAACATGACCATACCATCGCACTCCACTTTCCCTGGCTAGTCCATCCAAAGTATCCTTTATTCCCTGCAAACTCAGAAGTTCTTGGCTCCTTCTTTTCTCAATGATCTTAACTCCACACGTTGCTTTCATCATTGCTTTTTCAGTTCTTCTCAAAATTGCCATCTCATTCTCCCTTAGACACCATGTCTTGCTCCCATACAGCATTGCTGATCTTATGCAACTCTGATAAATCTTTCTTTTCATTTTCAACAAAAACTTTCTCCCACAAAGTAACTCCCCACATTCTCTAAATTTTATCCATCCAATTCTCATTCTTGCTGTTACCGCTGCTTCACTTCCACCACTGGCGTTCAACCTGTCCATCAAATAACAAAAGCTGTTCACAAAGTCAACCTGGTCAAAAGTGATATTTCTTCACTTGGTTTCACAATTCCTTCCTTTGTATGGACACATAGTTCACAAACAAAACCTTTTGCCAGAGTTGAAGTCACCCTCTTCATTTTCACACCATCTACCATGTACCCATTTATCACACTTTGTACACATCACCAAATTTGCCATCACCCTCTTGCCGCACTTGGCACATGGATCAACTTTACTTTTGAGTACCTCACCTTTTGAACTGCTCCCCATTACTTTAGTTTTATTGAGGTTCACCTTCAGCCCCTTGCTTTCAAACGCCTCTTTCGATTTTAAAAAGTTCTCTTTCAAATTCTCCATGCTTTCACTCATTAAAACCAAGTCATCTGCATACAAAATTTCATTCATCAATCCTTCTCTTGCATTTTTCAAGATTACATCCACTGCAATTGCAAAAAGCAGTGGCGACAACACAGATCCTTGATGTACACCAACTTGTACCAAGAATTCTTCAGATAACTCAAATCCCACCCGACTTTTGTTTTTGCCCCGTGATAGAGACTCATCACCGCTCTTGTGATTATTTCTGGTAAACCTTTCTCATCACCCACTTCATTACCTTTCTTGGAACTCTATCAAATCTTTCTCAATATCCACAAAGCACATGCACAGCTTTTTCTTCTTATCCCTATATTCCTCTTGCATTCTTCATGCTACAAACAATGCATCTGTTGTTTCTCTTCCAGGCATAAAACCAAACTGCATTAAATCAATATTTACTAATTCTCGAATCCTTCTCTCCAGCACTCTCTCAACAATCTTATGGCGTGTTCTAACAGCTTTAATCCTCTGTAAGTATTGCAGTTTCTTACATCTCCCTTTTCCCTGAAAATTTGTACCAGCACACTTGCTTGCCATTCATCTGGCATTCCTTTCCCATGTAACATGCGTTGGCAAAGTTTTACCATCACACTAACCCCTACTTCTCCACTAGCAGATGTCATCTCTGCACATACTTTAGAGAGTTCAGCTGCTTTTCCTGATTTCATCACTTTTAGTGCTATTGCTATTTTTTCTCGGGTAACATTTTCAATAGGTCCCTCTACCATACTAGCTTCTGTCACATGGTCCCAATCATCCTCTTAATTCATAATCTCCTCCATGTGATTTTTCCATATTCTTTTTCTGTCTTTTTCACTGAAACGTAACCTTCCATCTTTTCCTCTCATGCATCTACCTCCTTCAATATCTTTTCCATCCTTTTTCATGAACTTCACAAGTGTAAAATGTTACAAGGGTCAGTCAATAAGTAATGAGACTTTCTCAATAACTCAAGTTTGCAATGACTGGTAATCAAAAAATGCTTTTTTATTTTTCAACATAGTCTCCCTCCTTTGCAACACACTTGTTCCATCTTGATATTAGATTGTCTATTCCTTTGGCATAGAATTCCGTGGACTGGGTCCTTAGCCAGTTGCTCACAGCAGCCTTCACTTCTTCATCAGTCTGGAAGTGAATTCCGGATGGATGATCACAAAATGCAACGCCTGATGGCTTCCAGAGCATCACTACGCAGATACAGAAAGGAGGGAGATGCATTTCTGTCGAGAATAGTGACAACTGATGAGACCTGGATTTTTCATTATGAACCTGAATCGAAACAACGATCAATGGAGTGGAAGCATGTTTCTTCCCCAGTGAAGAAAAAATTCAAATCTCAGAAAAGTTTAAGGAAAGTCATGCTCACTGTGTTCTGGGACAGAAATGGGCCGATCACTATCAGTTTCTTGGAAAGGGGCAATACTGTGAACTCAGAGAACTACTGTGAGCTGCTAACTCAAGTGAAAAAAGACATTAAGAACAAACGGAGGGGACTTTAATCAAGAGGTGTGATTCTTCTTCAGGATAATGCAAGGCCCCACACAGCAGCAAGAACCCTAGCCAAAATTGAAGATTTAGACTGGAAACTTCTAACACACCCACCCTACAGCCCAGACCTTGCACCATCTGATTTTTACTTCTTCGGCCCACTCAAAGAGAGTATGAAAGGAATTCACTTCCAGACTGACGAAGAAGTGAAGGCTGCTGTGAGCAACTGGCTAAGGACCCAGTCCACGGAATTCTATGCCAAAGGAATAGACAATCTAATATCAAGATGGAACAAGTGTGTTGCAAAGGAGGGAGACTATGTTGAAAAATAAAAAAGCATTTTTTGATTACCAGTCATTGCAAACTTTAGTTATTGAGAAAGTCTCATTACTTATTGACTGACCCTCGTATTTAGTTTTTTGTTCAATTTTGTTAACTCTTTTTCAGCTTCTTTCTTCATAGAATTAGCAACCACTTTCTTTGTTCGAGTTTTGATATTCTTATATTTAGCCTTGTTTTCCTCTGATCTATTTTCACACATCTTTTTATATGCCACTTTCTTTTGTTGTATTGCTTCCTTCACCTCTTCATCCCACCATCATGTATCCCAATGGTTTTTTCTGCCTTCTTTTCACATACTTCATGACAAGCTTGCAGCATATCATTTTTAAAAGTATTCCATAGATTGGGTGCATCAACATCAACCAATTCCATAACTCTTTCTTGAAATTTTGTTTTCATGCTGTTTTCCTTCAACTTCTAAACCCTCCTTCTAAAAGTTTGTTTGTTCTTCACTACTTTTTGTCTATGTCTGTTACCACCAGCTGATGTTGCAATTCCCAAGGGATGGCTTTCACATCTTTTGAATACTTTCTATTGTTTTTACCAACCAATACAAATTCAATAGTTTCATTTCCATCCATACTGTATGTTATTTTTCTCTGCTCCTTTTCAAACCGTGTATTTGCCACGCACAACTCCTTTTCATCACAAAACTCGAGTAGTCTTCTTCCCTCAACATTTCTTTTGCCAATTCCATATCCACCATGTACACCCTCAAAACCATGAATCTGTCTCCCAACATGTCCGTTGAAGTCCCCCAGACCAAGAACCATTTCACTAGGGTTTTGCAAATCCCACTCACTTGTCATGTCATTATAAAATTGATCTTTCTTGCACTCTGATCTTCCAACCTGGGGAGCATATGCACATATGACTCCTATAACTTCTTCCTGAAAAGCCAGCACCATTGCCATCACTCTGTCACTTTTTCTCTGGACTTCTACGACCTTTTCTCAAAGTTTTTCCTTCATTAAAATTTTAACACCTCTTATTCCATCATTATTTCCAGATCACCACAGCCTATATCTCCTACCTCTGCAACCAACAAATCGAGCTCCTTGCCCTCTGCATCTTACTTCCTGTAGGCAGCACATATCCACTTCTATCTTTCATAACTGTTCACACACTTCCATACCTTCTTCCACAAAAACATTCCAATTTCCAAATCGTACCTCAAATTTCTGTGACCCAGAGATTCTTCACACCCCCTACCCATGTAAGAGCTGCTGGGGACTGGGGGCCAATTCTTTAACAAGCTCTTTCATGAGGTTTGTTAAGGAACTGGCCCCCAGTCTCCAGCAGCTCTTAATTGATATGTTTTAACTCAGCACAGGTAATGGCATGACCCACTGAGGCAAAATTATACCATACTTGAAAGAAAAATTTCTTCTATTTTGATTTATACTAGCTTTATAGAACCATTTGCATCAAACCTAAAAATTTTGGAAAAACAAGGTCTCTTTTAGCTCCCCTGAACACGTTTAAGCAAAGAAAAGCGAACATGCAACATAATGCAGAACCAGCAAATTCATGAGAGCGTTTGAGAGAAAATCAAAAAAACGTCGCTGTTTGAAATCACAGCACATGGAAGACATTATTGGTATTTCACTTTATAATACCTTTAAAGAGCTAGTGTGATCAAACCTTACAATTTTGAGGAATGCAAGGATTCTTTTAGCTTTCCTGGGCATGCCAATCAGAGAGATAAGAATATGCAACATAATGCATAGCCAGCACAGACTTGACAAAGTTTAAGGAAAAATCAAAAGAAAACAACGTCACTGTGTGAAACTGCACCACATGAAAAACAGTTTTGCTATTTTGCTTCAAAATAGCATAATATCAGAAACGTTTTCCCTACTTTCAAACTCGGAAATGCAAGGCCTCCTTTGTTTTGCATAAACAATGAAAAGAGCGCATAGACTCAAGGCTTAGCTGAACCTATAAATCAGAAAGTCAATTAAGAAAGGCACACACTGAGTGCTGAAAATCTTATGTGCAGAAAAACATAAATTTTATCATTACAGTTCACACAAGTGCACGATGGGTGCAGCCAGCTGAACCAATATTAACCCTGACTTTACTGATGGGGTACTCTGCCAGGCAACGTTGGCAGAGCCAGGTAGTGAAAAATGCAAGAGTTTTTACAATGGTTTGTTAATTATGACATCATCTTAACACTTTCACTCTCACAATCATAAACTGATGATCTCATGTTTTCAGTGTTTCCCTCAATTTTTTTCAAATTAATTTACAAAATTAGTTTACTGAAAAATGGATTTGTGACTTTATTTCTCAACCAATTTTCATAAAATTTTCAAAAGATCAGGCTTAATTCCTCATGCATTGGAAGATGTAAAATTTGTGCCCTAATTCTTAGATTTTCTTACCCGAAATGGTTAGAAACATCAAGAGCTCAGTTGCAGACAACCAAAATTGCAAAATTCTCAGCAAGAGCCAACTACTTTGAAATCAAATTGAGACGTACATGTTTACCACGAAACTAAAGCCTTTATCATTAAAACAGTCTGAAAACTACTCTATTTGTGGCATCATTTGACAAAATTTCAAGCAATAATGAAAAAATTTACCTATTAAAATTTTCAAATTCCTTAGGGGTCTTAAAACCTCCCAATCAAACTTGTACGGTAAGTAGAAAAAAGTAGATTTGATTTTTAAAAAAATATGATATGTTGCTAAATATCGGTCTTATTTGAAAGCTTAGGAAATTTGCTTTCCAGCAATATATAACTTTAAACAGTCTAGGCTAAGCAGTATATGATATTTACTGATCAAAAATGGGTACTGCACATCATATCAGTTCAAAACCCCCAAAATTTTTTGACTTACCTTCACTAAATTATAGTTTTTAGAAAAACTGCACCCTATAAAAAGATAAAATTAATTGCAATTATTTCACCACTAAAGTTGTCATTTTGTATCAAATTTCCAAGGAGACGCAAACTAAAATATCAGTTTAAAAGCTAGAAGAAGTTTGGCTTCTCCAAAACAAAGTTTGCTGTATCCCCCTTGTTTCTCAACAAATGGGAGGGGTGTAAAAAACTTGTTTCATTGTTGGTGACAACATATTCTATTTAAACTTCATATTTTCTGAATCTTGAAGAAATTTCCTTTTCAAAAATACATAATGTTACATGGTTAGGCTAACCTCTAGCAGATAATAATTGATCATATTTTAAGTACTAAATTTAACTACCAAAATTTGGTACCGGTCAGTACTGATTAACAAAAAGGTCATGGACCTGAAAAAGTGGCAAATTGTAGAAAACCTAGGCTTTTGGGTAAGTTTTGACTGATGTACCTTAAAAGCTTATTTCCTTAGCATCATGTAGCAACCATTTCTAAAAAATTGGTAGAAAATAAAATCTGTAGTGATCTTTGTGGTAAGGGTACTTCAATTTCAGAGACAACCCAGCACCTATTGGAGGCTAATTAGCATAAAATTTGCATATTCAAGCAAAAAAAATTTTTTTTTTATTGTATTTGAAATCTTCAAGAAATGGAGATTTCAATGATACATAACACTTGATGTAGAAGTAAGCAGATGAGTAATGATTTACAAACAAACTTGGGGTATTTTATGATAATTAATTATAATTGAGCACTGGTCAACAAAAAAAATTTTTTTTCAGAAGTTACTGAATGTGAAAATGATTTTAGGATATATTAAGGTCGCTGAACCCTCTATGTTCTTACTTTTTTCAAATTGGCTCCAGTTTTTAAGATATAGCAAAATTTTTTTTTTTGCATTAGCGCTTACTGATAAACTGCGTATTGCATTATAGATTACTGTAGATTGCATTAGATACAGTTGATCGTAATTTTGAGCGCACATAAGCTACTTAACCCCTCCGCGTCACTTATCATCATATGATGATGGTGAAGAGAACGTCGCTCATCCTCATATGATGATTTGCCGGCTACAGCAAAATGCGTGTATTTAAAGCTCGCTTGGGAGAGATCTTCCTTTCCTTTTTAAGCGAGCTTTAAATACACGCATTTTGCCGTAGCCGGCAAATCATCATATGAGGATGAGTGGCGTTCTCTTCACCATCATCATATGATGATAAGCGACGCGGAGGAGTTAAGTAGATATTGTTGACAGAATAAACAATAAAGTTGGTTTTACTTTAAAGTTACATTCCAAACAAGCCATGCATTAGACATGAACGGCACTGTAACTGTTCACGGTAACGCTTATGAAATGTGTACACACAGTAGATGCCTGTTGACTTTAACAGAAGAGACAGTCTATTAAAATTTAATAACTAATGGCACTAAAATTTTATGTCAGCGTAAACAAAACAAGGTTTACCCTTAACAATCCATGTTAGGTCAATCCATTCGTTGAAAGGCACGTTTATATCATTTCCACTTGTAATTTTGCTGGGTACCATCCTGCATAAGGCTCCAGCAATAGTCTGACATCATATGAGAGTCCCATCGACCCTGGCACCTCATTTCCATATTCTTAATGGCCTGATGAAACCTTTCACCCTGTTCTTTGCTTACTTCACCAAGGTTTTCTGGGAATCAGCAAAGGTGGCTTAATAAGTAATGAATTTTTATGCTCATTCTGGCCCCAAGAGCTTGAAAGTTTGTCAGCATCTGTTTCACTATGTCCTGGTAACAGTCTGCCTTCGTTTTTCCCAAGAACTCTTTTACCGTGGAAACATATGAGCACCAGGCTGCAGATTCAACTACTATCATGTGCAAAACAAAGGCTGAATCTCTTATTAGTGTTTGGATTTGTGGTTCGTCAAAGATTCCAGCTCTAACTTTCTCATAACTTGTACCAGGGAATCTGCTGTGGATGTACCTGAAGCAATCGCCATTCTTGTCTAATGTCTTGACAAATTGTTTCATTAAGCCCAACTTGATATGCAAGGGTGGAAGAAGGATGCTATCACGGTCCACCAATGGCTCATTTATCACGTTGTTCTCCCCCACCATGAGCTCTTCACGTACAGGCCAATCCTTTCTCTGCCAGTGTTGATCATCAGCTCTATGGTCCCAAAGATAAAGAAAGCATAGGTACTTTACATAGCTGGCTTGCTGTCCCAATAAAATGTTGATCATTTTTAAGTCCACACATATTACCCACTTATGTTTGTTGTAGCACAGCTTCCACAAGATAATCTGTGCAGTTGAGTAGCTCTCTTTCAAAGTTACCGAATGACCAATAGGGACACCAGCATAGGTAGTTGCATTGTGTAGCAGAACACACTTTAAGCTTTGTTTAGAGCTGTCTATAAACAAATGCCACTTACCCGGTTTGCATTGGGGAACACCCATTGCTGTAAGACGGCCTTTGACGTTTTTGCAAAACACAAAGTTATCTTCTTTAGTAAAATAATCACTAAGCGCTTCATCCTTGTGATGGTAGAACGTTATTTTAGTCTTGGAATCAAGAATGCCATGTTCACTGAGACAAGAAGGCAAAACCTCAGAAGCCTTTTTTAATAAAGCTAAGTCTCTGACTAGGTCATTGAGCTGGCTCTAGCTAAAAGGCTTTACCTTACTTTGCCATTCTGCAGTTGTATCAGACATACTATTGCTGTAATTACTGTCATTGCTGTTTACCTCTTCTGTTTCTGCAAACAAGTCATCGTTTGAAGCAAGCTTTGGAAAAGAAGAAAAAACTGGAATGGGTACTTCCTCACAATGCAGCACCGGCCGCCTTGCAGACTCTAGGTCAACATAGTACCATGAATTCTTTTTGTGGCAGTTCCATCTTGACATGTTCACCATGCAAAAATAGCAATCGTCATGGTGGTTCTTGGGACTTCTCCAAACCATAGGCACTCCAAATTGCATTGCTTTTACTTTACCTTGAGTCCAAAGGCAAAGAGTATCAGTGCGATTTTTACACACTTTGTGAGGAGCCCATTGCTTGTCTAGATCCCCCAGCTTCATGCCAAAGTGTGCTTCGTACTCTCTTTTTGTAAAATCTCGCTCATTGAAATGATGCTCTTTTTTTACTATACTCTCCACAAATGTAGCAGAATATATCTGGATCATTGACACAACTCCTACGTTTTGAAGTCATAGCTCTATTTTAAATTTGATCTTAAATACAATTCCTAAGAAAAAAGTAGTTGACATCAGCAAACTGCTAAAACAAAAGTCTTACAAAACATTAGTTTGACAATTTTTTCAACACTGACGTATAAAACTATGTTCATACAAGTAGGCTATAGATTAAACCTGTATCTGCATGAACCGGCCTTTGCACAATATAGTTTACCTTGCAATGTACAGTACAGTAGGCTATTGACTAAATAAAAACAGCGATAGTAACTTTGTTTCACAACAATACAGACATTTCAATGAAATAATGCCACAATTGTTTCATCATACTGCGAATTATATTCGTACTGCTGTTTGTTTTCTGCACGCAAAAATTGTTCATGAAAATTTTCGACGCTCTATATCTCGAAAACTAGAGCCAATTCAAAAAAACTAAGTGCATATTTGGGTTCAGCAACCTCGATATATCCTAAAATTGATCTCACATTTAGTGCTAAAATTTTTTTGTTGACCAGTGTTATGACAGTTTTTCGCACTGCCACTTTACGGAAATTTTTTTACTACTCCCGTGGTAGCAAAAGAGTTAACCCTTAAGGGGGTAAAATTTTGGTGTTAGAAACTGGCTTTCATTACAGCAAAAAAACATTGGTAAGAAATGCGATTTAAAAAATTATCTTGGTTATGATTGCATCATAATATCACCAACCCTGAGGCAGTGATCAGTCATGCCAGGTTTGTATGGTCAATAGTTTCAGCGGAGTTAGAACAATTGCATGCACATACAGATAGAACTCTGCTTTATAGTATAAAACAGTTATAGCTGGTGCTCAGCTGGGTTACCACTCAGTTGTGCTGGGTTGGCTTTATCCAACTTTCATTTGTGAAATCAGCATTGGTAAGTTGGTGAAAATAGGGGGCATTGCCCCTAATCTTGATTGTTGCACCATTTTTTGAATGAAGGCTGGCCTTACTCATGAACTCTCAATCATTTTGAAAATTTTGTTGGTTACTTCCAGTAGGTATAGGGGTACAAAGGTTAAAGCTAAGGTCGGGTGCTGGAATTGTTTGTGTTTTACAATTACAGTATTAAGTTACTTGGTGGTACGCATATTTTATGATATAGTGCAACCCTCTTTATAAAAATTTGTGTCACCAAGTTTCTTAGCTTCACCCATGTATTGGAATATAGCAAATGGACTATATGCTATATTCCTCAGTGGCAGATCCAGAGAAAATGTTTTCCTGTCATCAGCCTCTCTTAGTCTTAATTTCATGAACTTTGTATTGGGCTCAAAAACAAATTTCTTTTAATAAATTTGATTTCAAAAAAGAAAATGGTCTTTACCTTTAATTAAGGTTCATCAATTTAGACTTCTCACCATCCCCACCAAAAGTTTCTGGATCTACTACTGCTATATTTTGAGCATGCAATCACCCGGTTGGTCTTCTAATCCATTATTGGAAAATTTTCTTCCATAGGTACAACTGTATATTTTATTCACATAGTGATATGGACCTACTGACATGTTTTCTTCTTGTGATTTCTCCTCAAACTTTGGACTTCATAAATTATGCCCATAATATCGACCTCCCTACTAATAAATGAAGAATGTTGTCACCAACAGTCAGTGCGTTGACTTGATTAAGTGGTTAGGGATGTAAATTGAAAGTTGTAAAAGTACACTAAAGGAATTAAGCTTAGGAGTAGTTGGCCTACTACTTACCACTATGCTATAGTCCTTACGGAGCTCCTGAAAATTTAGTTTTTGGAAAATTTGACTTGTACCTATGATCAAAGTGTATCACTTATGAAGAATGACCCATGTTAAATTTTGCTGGAAACAAACATCACCTAGGGGGTCACTTTGGGCCCCACTACATAAACCGATGTGAAAAAAAAGCAATGTGTGTAATTTGTGATCTACTTATTCCAATGGAAGAATTTTTGCCTACATTGTCATCAACTGAAATGCAATTGATTGCATGAGCCAATGCAAAAATCAGCTTACAGAATTTTTAAAGAATCAGTGGTCTACTTATCTCGTAATTTTGGTTCATATTGTCACTAACTTGAATGCGATTAATATTATTCCCTTGTGGAAGTAATCAACAAGTACACATGACATGAACCAATGTGAAAATTAGTTAAAATGGGTATAACTCACGGACCACAGGTTATACGTACATTATAAAGCATATTGTCTCTCAAAAACAGTTACTGTTAGTGTAGATTGGGAAGACATCTTTGGTATTTTTCCACTACCTACAGAATGTGTTGGCAATGCATTTCAGATCTTTCTGTTATGAGGAAGTCACAGCTAACTTTCTCCAAAGCTCTGCACAATCTCTTATTGCAGTGGTGCTTTCAAGAACGTTTTTTAATGCCTTATTGCTGGGCCAGCTTTTAACGTCATTATTGAAAAAAAGTGTCTCAATGCGAACAAGGCTGAAGATGAGCCTGAAATTTTCAGCAACATGGTCAGCAAGAGTGATAGAAAGACTGATGTTTCTAGGGAAGGGTTGGCTTTCCAAATTTTGTTCTGTAGAAATGCAATGAAGCATGTATACTAGGGTGATGCAAAAAGGGGGGTTTTGAAAATTTTTTGAAATTTTAATGGGGCACCCTCTAATCTGATACTGTTTGCCTCAAAAACACTACATACAAAATTTGAGGTCAATCAATTGATATTTAGAGGTTGCTACCAGCCTTTAAAAATTCTAACATTAAAGTAAATTTTCATTTTTTTGCTACATTTTGGAGACTAATTTCCACACCACCTATTGAGGTATAGTCATGGGCGCGTTGCTTTTTTTTAAGTGGAAACTCCCCAGTAAGCCTATCATAACCACTAGCATGTATCATCATGACGATTTATTTTAGTGACATAATTGTTTTCTTGTTTTTGTCCGGTAGAGAAGATCGGAACTTCTTCACTATTTGCAAAAGGTACTGCTTTTGTTGCTCATCATTTGTGAGGATCTTGTTATATTCTTCCATTAGCTTCACTCCTCTTTCTGCTAAATCATTTGTTACTTTCATATTCATTACAGTTTCACGTGCTTTCAAATATTCATCATTAGAGTCCCAATTTTCTGCGTTTGATTCAAGGAAACTGCACAGGAGGCCAAGGATTTCAAAAAAGACTTTAGTGTGTGAAGTCACAAAATCATTAAGCTGCTTCTGTTCAATTACTGCATGGTCAATAGTGGTTCGTTTGATATTATTCTGCTCAGCAGGGTTCTCCAGAGCTTCCCTCATTTGTTCTTCATCTCAATGGAGATCTCTTCATCAAAGAAAGCAAGTGCTATAAGCTCTTCAGAAAGATACCAGAGATGGTTTGAGAACTTTTTGAGTGCAATTGTTGCAATTTTTTCTTCGCTTTCTTTGTATTTGACTAAAGTCTTTAATAGTTGCAAGTCAAGCCGAGGAGCATAACGAGGAACAGGTGCTGTATACCAGGATCTAATATAAACTTCAACTGCAAAGCAACAGATGTCTCTCAGACCTTTCTCTTCCGACTTTGTCAAAGTGAACTGCTGTTTGAACATCCAGATCTTCATAGAATATATTATCTTTGCCATCCATCGGGCTCTATGACAGGCTCCTGGTTTTTTGAAGCGTATTCCTGAAGATGGGATTCCTCCAACAAATATTATACTCAGTTCAAGCAATTCCTTGTAATCATCGCAGGGTTGGTGCTCTTTCAGCTGGTTATTGGCAAATGTTATTGTATCATCTTTTATTTTGGCAATTTTGGTGGCTATGGTTTGGTCATTCTCAGCTGTCTGGAAGGATTCTTTATTCAGTTTATCCCAATTTACTTTAAAACGTTTAAATATTTGTATATTTGGTCCAGATGAAGCTGGTAATGAGGTGGACACAACTGATTCTAAAACTATCTCCAAAATATGATGACGACAGGCAAGCCAAAGCATATCTTTGTCCATTTTGTGCTCAAGTGAAAACAAGCTCCATTGTTACGGCCAGTGTTCGAAGCTGTTGTGTCAAAACACATGCATTTTACCTGATTTAATAGACCACAGTCAAGAACAAGTTTAAACACAGCAGCTGAAGTGTTTTCTCCAGTGCCACTGCTGAGTTTTGGTACACCAAGGAGCTGATCAACTCCATTTCCTGAAACTAAAACTGGAAGCCTGTCAACAACTTCTTCTCCCGAAATATCTTCCAATAGTTTGCCATCCCAGTGGATAGTTAAGGGAACATCATTTTTTAATTCAGCTTTTAGAGCTTCTGAAATATCTTTGCGAAATTTTTGCCTTGCACGCCTGATGCTTGAATAACTGACATTAAATTCATCCGGATCATGACCTAAATTTTTCACAGTGGGAATCATAATCAATGAAGCACTTCTATCACTGACTTTAGCAACATCAAGAGAAGCTAGTAGCCTGTCATCCATTAATTTGACTTTTTAGATGTTGATGGTTTGCTAGGATCAATTGTGTACTCTTCGTCTTCATCCTGGCTGGAGTTTTCTGCAGAAGTAATTGATGATGAGCCACTATCAGCAAGTTCAACTGTATTTTCAAAATCACTCATTTGTCTTTTTCTTTTAATCTCAAGTTTCTTTTCATTTTCACTTGCTGCTTTTTGAAGTTGTGAATATTTTTTATCCACACCAGCCATTTTTCCTTCACGCTTAGGCTGCCTTTGCAACATCAAAAACTTTTTATCTTCTTCATTGTCCATTAAGTTCAGAGCATCAGCATGGGCAATATCAAATAATTTATCCAAGTCATGATCCCATTTCTTTTGTTTATTTAGCAAATTTTGACTTTGTTTTTTCTTATTTTCTTTATTTTTCTTTAATTTCAACCATTCATTGTAAATAGAATTCAATTTCTCAATTACATGTTTTTTCAGTTTTGTTGGAATTCGCGCTTGTTCCCAGACTTGCATCACATCTTTAGCAGTTGATGTTAGAGCTTCTCTAACAGTTTGCTTACAATTTGTTTTATAATTCATGAATAATGACATTGCTTCTCTTTTAGATGGAAGAACAGAAGTTTTTAATGCTTCTATGGGCTGACCAACTAGCCATATATCTGTAATGCTTCTGGTTGGATGGCGAGACGCCATTGCTTACTGTGTATTAAAATAAAGATTGCTTACTGTTTATTAGAACAAAGAGAAGCACAACCTCCTTCTGTGACAGCTGTGAGGGTACTGAAGCTATGACGCTCTGTCTTACAATTGGCTCAAGTTATTGTGGGGCTTATAGCAGGGGGTTGAGGTGGGGACAAGTTTGGGAGAGCAGTTCTTCTACTGTATAAACAGAGTGAGACTAGCTTTTAACTCAATGATAGTGTGAAAATTATGCAGCTGTGATGAAATTGCTATTTTACAGTATCTGATTAGTAAATATAACTAGGTTATGTAACTTATATTTAATAATCTGAAAAATAAAAAAAAAGAACAAAATTACAAACTTTGACCTGTGGTAGCATACTCTAAATATTATTAGAATTGAAAAAAACATTACACAGGGTGTTTTTATACCAAAATGAACAAAATTAAGGGGTGCCCCACAAATTTTGAAATGGTCACCATTTTTGCATCACCCTAATGTATACCTTGGTAGGGTTTCACTCTGGCAGCTTGTTTACAAGAGCAATTTTATCATGACAAGGCAACAGACTGCTGAAAAGCGACATTGGTATCATCTCGGCAGTTAGTCACGTAAGATACCTTTTTGAGAAAACAAAGAAAACAATTTTTGTAATCAGTCGTTAATGATGATGTCATCATGTTAGTTACCAAAAAGGTGAAATTTGTTGAAGTTGATTAGTCAGGTGCTGGTTTTTGTTTAAAACAAAAAAATGTTTTCCTCCATCAAAAAATGCAAATATAGAATTTTTCTTCAATTATGACGTCATCAATCTCTATGACATTCACTTCGGAGATATATCGTGCCAATTTTCATGTTTGTACGCCCAGCAGTTTCCTAGGAGTTGAACACACTGGCACGCATACACATACTTAATTGCGCTTTATTGCACAGATTTCCAAGAATCTGCATTACCATATTTTACTGATCGGCACTTGGCACTCTGATGCATTAGAGCTTAAGTCTTTTAACACTTCTAAGACTGAAGATGGTAAATGTAGGAACATCTTAGCTATGGATTGGATAGCAGATAATAGGTTAAAATACAGAATGTTATGATTATTTATTGCATTGAATTCAGAAATATTGCAGTACTACCATTCGTTGCCATGAGCCTTAGGTTCTATACACCATTAAAACACCAAATGCAAAAGATTTTTGCCTCCCCATACTCCAATGTGGCAGTTACTCAACTCAGCGCATAGCTTGTGTGGAGACCATCTTGGTCTTGGTTTGAGTTCCTTGAAATGTTTTGACGCTGCAATTTTACTGCAAAACTGGTATATTTAGAAAAATATTTAAATTATTATCGCAGCCACTTATTTGTGAAAACACAGCGAATGAAGATTAAAGAATCTTGTAGCCATGATTTGAACAATATTCTCAAGGCAGATGATAAACTATAAACACAAAAACTTGAGTTTTGCCGCTGCATTTTAGAAAGGAGTAAAAATGCTTACCAGGACTTCTTTCAGCTTCCTACTAATTGCGTGCAATAGGTAAAATGGTGACTTTGTCAGTCCAGAGTATGATGTTAAAGAGGTGTTTGGACTTTGCCACGTCGTTTTTGAAAGTACTGTTTACTGTTTTTAATGGTACGGTGTGATTTTTAAATGGTTTGTGATCATGTTTTTGATAATAGGATGCGGCATTGTGCCAATCAAGCCGTGGTGTTATTAGTTGTCTATAATTTTGTCTTTATGATAGCTAAATAAAAGATATTTCAAACGAAATTATTGATGACCTGTCTATAAAAGGCTTTTCTCTGCTTGCAGGATTTTTTTTTTGGATAGGTGGTAGGAGTGCTGTGACCCTGCAAAAGACCATACTGAGTCTGAAGAACTTGCAGTAATACATCTAATTTTTTAACTTATAGTCTAGCTAAAGCTGCTGTTTGTCTATGCCAATCAACTTATTATTGGTACTGGTGACTTAAAATTTTTCTTCTGTTACAGGTACTGCAATTACACTTGTTATTTTTTTCTTTAGGACAACAACATGTGATAAGTGGTTTGCAGCATGTTCAGTTTTCGATTATTACTCTGCAAAACCAACCGTGATCTATATCAAGTGCGCAGAAGATACAGCACTTTGCCTCTACTCAAACCTCGTATGTTTTCCCAATTAAATAATGCCTGTAATGTTTCATTTAGAAGAAAGTGGGATTTTGCAAGTAAAGTTCAGTTTAGTAATTTTTCTACTTCCGTTTCTCTTAATATTTCAACGGATTCAGTTGAAGATACTGTGAGTAAAAGTGATCATGGAATGGTTGAAGCCTGCCCAGATGTTGAATCATTTGCTGACTTTGGACTTGGAGGATGGAATTATCCTCATCACTGTTTGCAAAATATTTTGGAATACCTTCATGTTGAGATGAACATTAGTTGGATTTCTACTATAGCTGTAGCAACAATTGCATTTCGTATAATTGCACTTCCTGCGTACATTAAAATGCGTCAGTACAATGCCAGGTCTCACAATTATTATCCACAACAAATGGAGTTTCAAAAAGCTATACTTGAGGCTAACCCTATAGAACGGCAAAAAAAGAAACTAGAGTTTATGCAGTTTCTTGAAAAAAAACAAATCAATCCAGTGAAGCCATTGTTGTATTCTCTTCCTATTGGTGGAATATTTCTGTCATTTTTTGCAGCTCTTCGAGGAATAGTGAAAGCTCGGGTTCCCTCATTTACTCATGGAGGAATGATGTGGTTTAATGATTTAACTCTTACTGATCCTTACTTTATTCTGCCAACTCTAGTCAGCTTTAGTATATTTATATTAATTCGATGTGGTGCTGCAAGTGCTGAAGTAGGTCCAGTAGAAAATGTACCTTTTATGAGAAGGATTTTAATGTGGCTTCCCGTGGTTAGTTTTCCATTTCTTGTTTATCAGCCGTGTTGTATGCTGGTATTTTGGTTCACGAGCAATTCCTTTAGTCTGCTTCTCATGCTTTTGTTTTTTCATCGAAATGTTCGAAAATTTTTCAATATTCCCAATATGGTTGTTCATCCACAGTCAGTTCGCGATCAATTTAGCGTCAAGGCGATGATGACTGCTGTAAAGAAGACAAAAGAGCAAGCTGCTGTTCGACAGAAAGCGCTCGAAAAAGTTCAGAAACATATTAAAAAGATGAATCATTTCCAAGATAAAAAAAAAGTTGACTGAGTTTAATTTAAAAAGCTTGTACTGCATAATTCCTCGCATGAGAAACTGAATTGTTGCTAGCTTGCTTCAAATATCTAACTTCACTGAGGGCCCCCGTGTGATCAAAGCTGTTCAAGAATAGTTTGAAGCAGAGCAGTAATTTTTTTAACCTGTCTGTCGGCTGTTATGGCTAATACAGCTGTCATAATGTTTGGTCCCCAAAGTAGGCTTTATATTAAGTGGGAAACATTTGCACTAGAAACTGAAGGCATTGGAGAGGAAAAAACAGAAGTTTGTGTGTATGTAATTGGGTATGTGCTGATCATACTTATTCAAGTGATCAGGCAACACTATTGACTGGTTAGTTCCATTCAGCAAAATTTGCAGTAAATGACCTGCTCTGTGGCACGATCTTTTCAGCGTACCTGCTCCTGATTACGATATTGTTGTACCAATTTAGACACATTAAGGTTTGTGTCGCTAACGCTACTTCTTACATGCCGCCTGTGAGCATTTGACCAAGATTTTACAAGAAGTGTGTTTGTGTTGTAGTATTGCCACAACTGTACGTAAGCACTGCGAGCAAGCGATGCACAATGAACAACTAAACACGACTTTCACCATTCAAACATCTCTGCAGTCATTTTACGGTATGGAAAAGCGGGGTAATTGACTCATTCCCGGTTCCTGATAGGCCATGTGTGAAGGAACAAAACGGATTGTATGTTTTAAATGGTCACAATGCAAAGTAACATCCATGTAAGTAAATACAGCAGGCATTTTTCGTTTGTTGAAATTGATATCAACAGATATAGTCGTTCTTTAAACAATTTTGGGTACTTGTGGGTTATCTGTCACCACTTTTTTTCACCAGGTATTAAATTAAATGAGTTTGGGTTAGGGTTAGGGTTAGGGTTAGTCACCACTTTTTTTTAAATTTATTCATTGGGTGGCCATTCTTGCAATACTAACCCTAACCCTAACCCTAACCCAAACTCATTTTAGGCTTAAACATTATATATACAGTTAAATAATAGTAATTTAATACCTGGTGAAAAAAAGTGGTGACAGATAACCCACAAGTACCCAATTTTGTATTCTTGACGTTTGCTCCCCTTGGTAACCGGGGAGCTTCCTCAGATTACGGTAAATGTTAACCTAAGTAACATATAAACTGTTAAGCATAAAAACATCGAGACAACCTACATTATTAAATACTAAATGTCATCACTAACAAGGCAGGCAATTAAGGCTACGCAACAGCGAAAACACTGCTGCATCATAGAATCGCAACGCCACGCTTGCATGCACGTTACATGATTTTGGTATTTTGAAATCATCGCTATCCTACAGTCGAAATTCACAACATAATGACTCAGTGCCGACCTTTTAGTGTTGAAAGTCTTAACCACATCAACATGTTCCCGTTTTCTGGTTCTGACCCTACGTCTAGTTTCACTTACATTCACAGCATTGCAATCCCGGCAAGAAGTTTTATACTCCAAACCACTTTTTTGCTCAAAATTAATTACGTTGTTTGATTTGAGGAATATAGTTGACGTGTGATGTGGTTTTAAAGCTACTCAAATACCAACTTGAGCCAAATTTCGACTGATAGGTTCAAAAACACCTTGCACCTAGAAAATCGAAGTAGGCTATAAACCGTTTCGGTTTGTTTTTTGTTTTTGTTATCGGTAGTGTGAGTGTTCCAAGTTTTTTAAACTCCGTTGGTTACCAGGAAATTGTCACTGAAGTTATTGTGATATGATGGAATTCTTCAGTCTTTGTTTCCTTGTTACATATTAGCCGGCGTCATTTGTCGGACTCCCATCAGTAATGTCGAGGATAACATTAGGCTATTAGTTCAACCGACTTCACCCAGTGGACAGTTGTGAAAGCAGCATTAAAAGAACTTATGTTTTTCCACATAGCCAAATCTCGATTTAAAATAAAACGTATATAATTGATAAAAAAATGATTATGGAAGTTGCGCATAGCCACTACCTATCTCCTCTAAGTTTACAGTCCCTGGCAACGTCTTATTTGCCCTCTTTTCATCAAAGGCGTCTTTTAACTTGGCAAACTTCTATAGGCTACATTAAATTTAGCAAGTGCTTGAAAGAATATCATAGTTGTAGGAAAGCGCCAAAGCGATTGATATCTACTTTCGAAACTGAGTTATTAAATATTAGGCTCACTACTTACAACTTTTTCTTAACTGTCGGCCTATTTGTAAGAGCTGACGCCTCTGGCTGGTTGCGTGTTGCTTGGTCCTGGCATAAACGCAGGCAGGCCAAGAGCAAATTAATTCGAATTCAAACATTCGCGGTTAAGTCGTTACAATAGCAGCGCCCTCATTAGTATGTTGAGGTAAAGAACATCGGTTCTGCCGGCCTCATGCCATTGATTTTTGTCAGAACAATAATAACGAGTTAATGTATTATTGGCAGAGCCAATTGTTTCAAAATCAAATGTAGGCTATCGTTTTTTTAAAGGAATTCGATTGAGTCGTAAAAAAGCATCATGTGGCGTTGTGCATAGTCGCTACTTTTCTCTCAAAATTTTCAATTTCTTGGTTACGTCTTCCTTACCTTTTTCGGTCCTTAACAACTGTACTTGCTCTACAATTTTACACTTTTATTTGGTTATTTGGTCAAGTGCATGGAAGCATAATTTCAAAGTTGTGGGGTAGGATAGGCGCCAAAGTAATTGATACCGGTGTAGGTATTTTCAGAAATAACCTATTAAATATTAGGAGCACTATTTACGACTTTTTCGTAATTGAATAGCCCACCTTTTTGAACGACCAAAAGCCTATGGCTGTGCTCATGTTGCTTGGTCCTTGCATAAACGCAGCCATGAAAAGAGCAAACAACTCCAAAATGAAGCACTTAACAGTTATGTTACCGTTGCTACATTAGCAGTCCCCACACCCGTAATGTCGAGGTTAAGAATATCAAATTATTCGGCTTCACCCAATTGCAAAGGATATTGGTTCAACATTTAAAAGATCTGTAGCTTGACACTAATATTTTGTTGTAAAAGATGAAACCCGACCATTTGTACCTACAAGTTTTTGTAGGAAAATCACCGATTTTTTGCTTGAAATACGGTATTTTTTAAATTTTTTACAGACTTTATTTTTGGATCTATCTCTAAAAATTTTGATAGATAATGCAAAAGAGCCGTGCTATTGAGGAAGAATGGTAAAAATCTACCAAAGAAGTAAGTTTTTCTGGAAATTGCAATTCTTAGAAGTCCTGGCGGCAAAATTTTGAGTGTTTTTAACCAGTAGACTTCATGTTTTGATAATCTTTTTAAAAGTAGATTGATAACGTCAAAAAATTTAAAAACATTTGGGGGTTGCGCAGAACCCGTATATATTTTCCCCAAACCTTCCGCAGATTGTGGCCACGTGTTATTTGCTTTGTTTGCAGCGTATGCGCACTTTGAAGTGGGCTTGCTCCGAATTGAAACCGGCAACAATTTCGCCAAGTTTTTTGTTCATTTAAACATGTGATATTTGAATTGGTCGTAGCGTCAAAGCGATTGATTAGTAGGGGAGATGTGTGATCTTTGCACCAAAATTGTAGTTATTCTTTTTAACCATTTAAAATTTTCATAACGTTGCGTCATTTTCGCTCGATGTGCTTCTTATATTTACTGCTAGGTGTTGGAAAGCACAATTTTTAAAAATTGCTGTACTTTATAATATAATAAAAAATCCTTGAAAAATATTACAAAGGTCCCTCCCCCATGGGTCCTTTGCATGCACTTTAAAACTGATAAAAACAAACGAATTTAGTACCAGAAATACTAAACATAAACGCAAGACAAACAAAAATCACAACATTCAATTTCACAATGCACAATACAGGTTAATTCTAAACACTATACACATGCAAATTCTCACTAAATTTATAAACGTTTAAAAGTCTAGAGCAGTTGTGTCAAACTCGCGGGCCGTATGCGGCCCATGGAGCCTTTCAATGCGGCCCGCGAAACGATTCTGAAATTCTTAATGAATTTCGGCAGTATTGCAACATTTCATCTTCGAAGAAACGTTTGAACACCGGCGACACTTGAGAGGTGCAGACTTTTTTTTTATTTGGAGATCAACTCCTCTTCGTGCCACAGAACTCTTTCTGATTGACGATGCCTGAAGAAGGGCGATGGTGTGGAGATGCTGGAGAGGTAATGACCTTTTAGACCGTTGCCCGGAGAAGTGGTGATCTCCAAATCGAACACATCATCCGGCCCACAGCACGATTGTCAACATGCAATGTGGCACCCAGAAGCCCACGAGTTTGACACCCCTGTTCTAGAGTCTTAGACGTATGTGCTGGCGGTGATAATTTGGAAAGAACGCACACAACATCATCGTGAGAAGTTGATGCCAAGTCTCCATTTCGGGAAATACAAAGGAATTTTTTACCTTCGTAGATTTTTTTTATAAATTTCACCTTATAATCATTTTTATTTTCTGGTGCATAGGTCCCTTTATTAACCTATTTTACTTCTTTTTTCAATAAAAATGCGATGAACTAGGTAAGAGGCTCGGTCGTTTGTCAATTTAAAGAATAGATCTAGTCAGTAAGATCACTGAAAAAAAAGCTATTTGTTTTTATTATAAAAGCGTTGCTGCACCTCCAACCGTTCACCATTAATTTACTTTAACACCTTCAACTCACAATTTCTAAAATAACTCTTGAACCACTCCATGCAAAGTCCGTAACTACAAATAGGAACTTAATCTGCGTTTAAAACGTTACACAAAATTATTTTTTTAAGGAACTGACTAAGAGCGCTGGTGCATAGGTCCAATATCTCCCCTGTACAGAAAAAGAAGGAAGACATAGTAAGGAGTTACCCCAATTCTATCGAGTCCCTGGTAACGTCTTATTTGTTTTGTTGTCACCAAAGGCGTCCTCAAGCTTTTATCCGGTAAATTTACCAAGGGTTTGAAATATATCAAAGTTGTCGAAGAGTGCCCAGGTAATTGATACGTATTTTCAGGATTAACCCATGCATGCCCAGAAAAAACTGAAGTTTGAGAAAATATGCTTAGTTCACATATTGTTTGTATTGAGGTGACAGTAGATGGAATCTGTCACTAAATTTTTTTATCTTGTTTATGTATGAATTAATATCGAAAAATGTTTTGTTGCGAAAACGCACCATTGGGCATTCCACTCGCCATCGCCGTTGCGAAAACGTACGATTGGATAACGCTTTAAGTACTAATCCATCGCGAAAATGCAGCAAACCGTGCAACCCAATTTTTTATATAAACACGACCAAATATAACAATTTTGATTTAAGTAGAAGTAATGGGTGTGCTGCTTGTTAATTACAATTAAGACCAAATTTTGAAAATATGGTATTTTATTTATTTTTTAAATAAGAACACAATGTAGAGAAAACATCTTCAAATTAGGCCTACTAAATTTAGTGGGCGGTGTGGTATTCCAATGAGCATTTCAAATGCAAGGCAATGTCACATTTTTTACAAATAAATATAGTTTGGGTGCGGCAATGCTTGCATCGTTTTCTTATCTGCGGATCACTCTTTACAATGCAATGACCTATTTGGTCAAACTGTGCAGCTCTATTGAGGAAGGAACCACTCAATCTTTGCCTGCCTGGGTTTTTTGCAGGAATTCCATACTTTGTTAGCCAGCATTGTACAATAGAGTGAGTGAAAGCAAGCATATCGTCAAAATAATCACCTGCCCGTGTAAATAGCCATGCGTTATTCACACAAACATTCAAGAGATAGCAAAATAGTGGAAAGTACCATTTTTTTCCTCGAATCCCAATGCGGTAAAGAGAAATGTTTTCATCAACTCCACCCATGTGGCGATTGTAAATACATAAGTTATGACATTAGGCACAGACACTACTTTTTTCTGTTGCAGAATAGCGGTCCACTTTTTTAAGAGGTCGTAGACCATGCTAATTTGACGCCACGCACACCAATCCATTGTCTTTCCACCTGACCACGAAAATTTTCGCATTTTTAAAAAAATGATCTTCACCACCACGTGGTAGTTTTAAAAATACTTTGCTGTGTGTCAAGGGGCACTTTTCAAGACGATTGCAGCGCACTGTTCCAGTTGCACCATGTCCTCTTTCTTGTATATACTCCAGTAGTTTGATTGAAGTGAAGAAATTGTCAAAGTATGAAGAACTTTCTTCCTCTATATTGAGTTTTTCAGTTGTTCAAAAAATCTAGCACAACTTCACCACCCAGCCCAAATTGGTTTCTGTAATCGGTTCGATTTTCTGGTCTATGCTTTCTTTGATAGAAATCAATTACAAAAGCATACCAAGTGGTGAAGCAGCCACCTATCCCTTGTATCCCCAACGTATGTGTTTTCCACGAATGAATTGTTTGGTAGGGTGCCTACCGTAATACGGAATCATACTCTCATCTATCGATCCATTTGTTGGTCCACACCCATGGCCGGATGCAAGAAAGTTTCTGTTCAAAAATGGCCGTACCTTAGCAAACTTATCTTCTATCAGCAGATTAGCATTATTTGCACCATGGAAAAACCTCAGAATTTCTTCAAATCTATTTCGGCGCATTGTTATTAAAGCGAGGACGACCAAAGAAGAGAAAGCGAAGGACGAGGACGACCAAAGAAGCAAGTGGAAGAGAAGACAGAAAGATTGGTTTGAAGAAGGAGGGTGCCCTGAGACGAGACAAGTGGAGCGACGGAGTGCGAGCAATTGCAGAAGGAATGGGGTGAATCCGGCCATCTCTGTTAAAGGGACAACACCGGATAAAAACTGAATCACTACTACTGTTGTTGCAACCATTTTATTGTTAAGTGCCTGACTCAGTAGCCCAGTACAGCTTGCGTTTTGGCACGGTACAGTATCCAGAAAGAAGAAGAATACCAATAAATGCTCTCATTTCTCCAGGAGTAAGCGAAAACTAGTGGTTGCCCTTTTGAGATGCATAATTTATGGTCTCGTTTGTAAGAAAGTGTATGGCGGGTCTAAGAATAGGTCAAACACTTTCGCAGGATTTCGAGAAAAATCTGCGCTGGTTAGTTTATATACACTATTTTGTCTGTCTTGTTGCTTACGCCAATCTCTAGATTTTGATTTTTGAACCATGGATGGTGCAGATGAAGTTACAGTGCTTGAGTTTATTATAGTCCGTGGGCTAACTAGGCCCACCGTGCACCCCCCCCCCCCCCACCAATAAACAAAACTGTGTTTTTCTGGTAGTTTTTTATGTGCTTTTTGATATTAGATATGTTAACATTGAATAAACACTTACGCACTACCGGTTTTGAGCCACTTTATTTGTTGTACCAGCAAAAAATTTTTTTTCCATTTTGGGGGGTAATAAAAACACGAATGGCAATAATTTTTTATTGAAATATCACAAATACACAAGTGACCACTTAAAATGTTAATACTGGAGAGCTCTACAATGTAAGTATTGATTTATTTAAGGAAATATTCAAATTATGCAACTGGAATATATCAACTAAACGCCTATTAATCATTAACAGGTTCCCTTTTTACATAAATTTTTTGTGTGCTTTGATTTTATTTTTAGTCACTATCATTTTCTGTTTTAGATTCAAGTTTTTCATCACTTTCATCGTCAGTGAATATTGTGTCTATGCTCCCATCAGCTAATCCAGGGGTGGGCAATAGTTTTGGCTTGCGAGCCGTATTGCGGTCACGGAAGCTAGCTGAAGGGCGCACTTTTCAACGAACGCATTGGTATATTATTTTAATTGATTTGCATTTTAAATTTGATATCACATTTAAAACCAGCAATTATTAGACAAATGAATCAAAGTAGTTTTATTCACATGCGGCTCGCGGGCCGCAGTTTGCCCACCCCTGAATTAGTCTATACTCATTCTTACTCTCAAGTGCTTTGTCCGAAATGTCAGCGAGATGAGTTGTGAATATACCCCTATCAGACTATTTTGGCTCAATGACCTTGTTTACTAAAATCTATCCATTGTTCCCAGTTGGTAATGAAATAACTGATTTAGAAATACGGAATCGTTTCCAAATTGCCTCTTGGTAGTTTCTTTTTAGGTGTTCTCTAAAGCAGGCTCTAGGGGATGGAAGGGATGACCATTCGGTACTTTAGATTCAGTTGATTTTCTTTGCCACAGCATTTCTTTAAAACCATTTCATAGCGAAGATTATCAACATATAAATAGCTACCTTTGGGCTTGTACTTGGAATACGGGAATTTTTTCAGTTGAAGAAAAAGATTTTTTGACACATTCCACGACTTTTTGGGGCTCTTGAAACAGCCTGATAACGTGGTTTCTTTTGAAGGAGTTTTATCAGCTTCACTTTTCCAAATGCCTTTAAAAGCACTGGCGGTGTCACACCTTGAAAAAACATACAGACTCAGCATAGCATTTTAGCACAGAAGCGTGAAGTCATATGTCAGTTGAGAGATTTCAACAACCTTCTCTTGCACCTGGAGCCTGTGTCAAACAGGAGAGTGATGTTTATTTTTGATACATAATAAAGGAGAATAAAGAAAATATCACTATCTGCGCTTCTGACTCGAACATAGTTATATTCTTCATCGACTGCTTAGGAGCAATATAGAACAACCCTTGTGTCTGTTTCATCTTGATCAGACTCCAACTTGGGAATCTCTGTCATCATCACTGATGCTTCGTTGTCTTTAAGTAGGTAGGCCTTCTCTTCACAGATAAATATAACCTATTTGTTTTGAAGCTTCTTCCCGAAATCATCTCTTCTTCACACCTTTAGAAGCAATCTCACAAGCTGCTATTTGTTGGAGTCATTGCTAAGAAATTACTTCCAGTTTTCAGGTCGTTTTGTACTTTCGCCTTTAATTATGGGTTTTTGACCACTATCGCGACTTGTCCTTTCCAAGCTCTTGATAGAATTTTCCTTGTAGCCAACATCTCAGTGCTAAATAGGAGATCAGACTTTCCCACGATACTAACATCGTATATTTTTTGGCATATCTATTTAAATGTTGCTGGTACTTCTTTCATACAGTAGAAAATTGCATTTCTATCTTTAACATTCAACGTTTTGGCATTTGACAGCATGGTAAAATCATCTAATTCTTTTGTGAGATAAGTAAATCCTTTGCTCTTATCTGTCTTCAAAAGGTAGCCGTCGGGCATTGGCATGAGTGGATATTTCATCAGTTTTCTCATATCAATATTTTCTGATTGTTTTTGTGAAAGCACTAACAATTGAAATGCAGCATTTGCTTGCTGCTTGTACTGAGCTTCACGATTGCTTAATGTCTTTAGAACTGATGTCTTCCCCATAATCGCTAATGTTTTTCAGTTCAGGTTTTTCATTAGCTCAAAGAACTGCTCTTTCTTTCGCAACCTATTAGATATGAAAGCTTCCTTTGCTGCAGTGCCAGACAATTCGGCATTCGTGATACTGTATCTGATTCTATGTAAATGGTACTGCAGCACCAGATAAAATGAGATAAAGTTTATCATCCATCTCTGCTTGGCATGGGTCTTTGAAATTCTGAATTGCTTTCCCTGTCCTGCCAAATGTTGCTTTTTCACTTTTCTTTTACTTGCGATAGCCGAGTATCACGGTGTTTTCTGCCACTACCATCATTGGATATATTTGCCATTTGGAACATTACTTTAACATATCTCGATGTTTCGTGGGCTGTACGTGCCCAACGACGATAAGCTTCATAGTTAATCAGGAGACCTGAAATGTCGGCACCCCGCCGGCCCGAACCAGTTTGAGATTTGGCATGTTGCATAAATGTTTCTTCAATGGTTATATCTACTGTACACCTGTTCGCTGGTATGAATGACCTTGCCACACTTATTGCATCTAATTTCAGTAACTCCGGGTGAGTTTTCCCAATGTTGACCAAGGCAAGAACAACGAGAAGTAGCAGAGATATCTGGCATAATTTTGACCATCAAAGCTGAAAAATAGATCCACTATCTTACTTAAACAAGCACCACACAAATAGTAATCATTGATTTTCACAGCATACAGCAAGGAAAAGGCCAACGAAACATGATTCATGCACGCCACCCCAAATTGGGCAGTTTTACCCTGGCTTCCTCTACGGATCTGTTGCCTGAACGAAGAATATTCTTCAAGAAAATTAGCAAGTGCTTCGTTTTGCATTGCAGGATGCAAGTTTTCTGAAGTTCTCTCGTTAATAACATGATTAACTAGCAAACTGGTGACCTGAGGCTGTTCTTGAAACAGAGAGATTATCTGTAATTGTAGAGCAGTAAAATTACAGAAAATAGCCAAATACTTGGAGTGCCTGATCTGTGGCTACGGTCAACCAAAAGGCAAAGTGATGCGTGGAGCAATTAAAAACTTTTTGTGGTAATCCTCGCTTCTTGGACACGATATGAATTTGCACTATACATAACATAAGAATATTCAGAGACGTAGCAGCCGCCCCCCAAACCCCCCAATTGGGGGGCCCAGGCCAACTTTGGGGGCCCAAGTTAGTCTGAAATTGCTTTTTGGCTACGTGACTATTTTCAGTTCAGCAGACTTGTTTACAACCGATTTAAACTGTAGGAAGAAATTGGCTTGTGACATCATAAGTGAATGCAACGTCATTTTATCTCGCAGAATCTAGAATATTTCGATTGATTTTCTGGTAGAATCTTAAATATTCGATTGACGTAACAATGCCGTTGTTACGCAACAATCATAGAATGGTCTGGAATTCTGTTTGGCTATAAATACCGGGACAATATATATACACTGCAGAGTGCAGATAAAGTATTTTATTGACATTGTATAGAATGAAACGTTCAAAAAGTGGTGCTCAAAAGAGAAAAGAAGCAGCCACTGCTCGAGATGCTGTAGCGAAATTGCCCAAGATGACAGATTTTTTCAAGATTACTGAGCAGAGTAGACCTGGCACTAGTACCGAGAGGGATGAAGAAAACTATAGTGTACAAGAAAAAGAAGACTATGACGATCAGCATCAAAGTGATTGTGAATTTTCAGAAAATGTAAGTTGTGATTTACCTGCCAATACGCAACCTTCAATATCAAAAATAACTGAATCTCAATTTACCCCTATCCCTGATGACCCATGTAAATGGCCTGAAAGTATTTCTGATGCTCAACAATGTGATATAGTAAAGCGTGGACCACATCAACTAATAATGAATTTTTCATATAATAACACAACTCCAAGGCGACGTTTTTCCTCCAACCATTATAAACGTGTGTTACCTAATGGTGAAAGTGTTTCACGGTCGTGGCTAGTTTATTCTGGGAAATCAGATCAAGTTTTTTGCTTTTGTTGTAAGCTATTTGGAAAAACACTAAGCCCCTTTTGTAGTGGTATAAATACATAGGAGGGTTTTTCGAAAAAACTGAAAGACCATGAAAACGGCATTTCCCACCAAGAATGCTGCAGTCAATGGATGTTGCTAGCTGAAGGGATAAGAAATTCATCCACTATCGACAAACGTGAGATGAATATTTTTTTCAATGAAAGACGTTTTTGGAGAAATGTTTTAGAGAGACTTATCGACATTGCCTTGTTTCTATCGGAAAGGAATCTTGCTTTTAGAGGATCTGAAGAAGTCTTAGGATCTCCTCACAATGGAAATTTTCTGGGTATATTTGAGCTTTTGGCAAGAAGAGATCCGATCCTAAAAGAGCTTCAAGACAGAATCAAGAATAAAAACACTAAAGATCACTATTTGAGTCCTACCATACAAAATGAACTAATTGAATTGCTAGCGACAGAAGTTGAAAAAGAAAATTTACAGCAATTGAAATTGGCAAAATATTTTTCTATAATTTTGGACTGCACTCCAGATATGTCACATCATGAACAAATGTCTGTCATTCTCCGTTATGTACTATGTAATGAAGAAGCTGCTGTTGTTAAAGAAACATTTTTTGGCTACTTGAGAATAAGTGACAGTACTGGGAAAGGCTTGTTGGACGCTTTCTTAGAAAAAGCGACCGAACTGCAACTCGAATTGTCTGATTGTCGAGGTCAGTCATATGATAATGGTGCTAACATGAAAGGAAAACATTCTGGGGTCCAAGCAAGAATGCTAGACATCAATCCCAAAGCTGTTTACGTGCCCTGTGCAAACCATACCCTTAACTTAGTTGTTGTTGACAGTGCTAATTCATCGACGGAAGCATTGACATTTTTTGGAGTACTTACAAGGTTGTATGTGCTGTTTTCTTCCTCTGCTCAGCGTTGGGAAATTTTGAAGAAACATGTCGAGCTGTCCATAAAGTCACAATCTGATACTCGTTGGGAAAGCAGAATTAAATGCATCAAACCTCTTCGATACAATTTAAAAGAGGTGTTGCTGGCACTGAAAGACTTGGAAGCCATTTCCATAGAAAGAAAAGATGGAAGAGCTGCCTCAGAAACAAAATCGTTGATAGCTCATTTATCAAAATGGAGTTTTCTTTTGTCGGTGTTTATTTGGTATGATATCCTATTCCAAGTCAATAAAGCAAGCAAGATTCTTCAATCGTATGGAGTCTCCCTTCATACAATGGAAACGGAAATCCAGGCAACTGAAAAGTTTTTGCAAAACTATCGCACAACGGGTTATGACAGTGCCGCAACATCTGCTGTTGAAATAGCACAGGAATTGGATATTGATCCTTCTTTTCCTCCGTCAAGAAGTGGAAAGAAAAGAAGATTGTTTGATTACCAAGGTGAAGAGGAACAACGAGCTACTCCTGAACTGAAATTTAAAAGCAACTTTTTCTATCCATTAGTAGACCAGGCTATTATGTCAATAAAGGAGCGCTTTAATTTGTTACGTGAGGTTTCTTCCGCCTTTTCGTTTTTGTACACACGAGACAAACTTTTGCTTGTGCAACAAGAAAATGCTCTTCTTACTTGCTGTAAAGAGTTCCAAAAAAAGTTCGGTGACATTGATTCTGATGAAATGAGCGCTGAGCTACAGCGGTTTGTTTTAATTTTACAAAAAAAACGCAATCTCAATACGGCTCAAGACTTTCTGAACTATCTTCTAAAGACTCATTTATTTGAATTGTATCCGAATGTGTACATCGCACTTCGAATCTTACTAACTTGCCCCGTGACTGTTGCCAGCGCTGAAAGAAGCTTCAGCAAATTGAAACTGATCAAAACTTTCAATAGAACGTCTATGACAGACAGTAGACTATCTTCATTAGCCATGTTGTCAATCGAAAATGACTGCGCCCGATCTCTTGATTATGACAATGTCATAACAGCATTTGCGAACAAAATGGTTCGCTCCAGACTATTTAAATGATACTGTGTTTTTATAACCTTTTCATGTTTTTCAGTGTCATTGCTTTCGTCTCGCAGTGTCTGCATAAATGTCCTACTGAACTCTGGCATCGGTGCCGAATTTTTTATGACTTGCACCTTCGGTATCGGCATGCTTTATTCTGACATTAGCCTGTTTACTTATGTACAAATTGTGGTGTATTTTCTTAATGCAGCTTTTCAATTTTACACCTCTAAAGTGATATGACCTGTGCGCAGGGGCTCTTGCGCTTACTTTGGGGGGGCCCGAAGTTGGAGTGCTACGGGACTGAGAATATTCTTGCACATAATAATAGGAAGGTTGCATATGACGTCACACATTTCGCGCCAAAAAAACTGGCTGACCAAACCTGTAATTTATGCTGGAAAGGTATAGAGCGAACACTAACTTTTGGGGTTGTTTTGAAAACTAATGAGAAATTAATTAAAATTTGGAATGAATTATTGCTAGTTGGATACTCGAAAACAAATAAATTTGACCAAAAGCAATTTGGTTGAGATTAGGTTTTTCAGTTGGCCGGTCTAAGCTTAGTACTGTGCGCCAATTTAAAACAATTGCCCCTAAGAGAAGTGCCATCTAAATATCATTTGCTCCTCACTAAAAAATAAACTATACCAATTAGATACTCGTTGGTACATTAGCAAAAACAACCATTATTTGATCATTACTATCGGTAGGGTGAGCTTGCTGACAAGCTTACTTGTTGTGTCCATGGGCAAGACATTTAACGATATGCCTCCATCTTTATGTGGCAAACAGGTAGTGGGGCCAAGCAGTCTACCCGTCGTGGTGACCCAGTGTGACTAAAGACATGCAAACAGAGCATGAGCTCATAGGCATGAATAAATGAATCGGTACTACAAGTTTTTTAATTACCCTTGTTTTAGCAGCCCAGGCAATAGCCCAAAAACGTGTTTAGGAAGTAGTCAGGGTCACAAAATTACATCTAATATATCAATACGACTGGTCTGCCAAGTACTATTAACAAAAAATTTCAAAGAATTACTGATTTTATCCATCAATATCTAATCGATCATATGACAAACGGCACAGAAGTCTGTCCTGTCATTTAGGCTACGGCATGATTTAAGTTGACAACTTTTCAGTGTGCTTATGCAACTAAATATATTGTATAAGTTGCACATTACAATTAACTTAAACTCACCTTTCCCAAATACGTTGATTAATCCAATATGAAACCCTAACAGAAGCTGGCTACAAATAAGCGTGCATGTTTAGCCCATAAAATTAGTTCAACTATTAGCAATAACAAGAAAATCTTAGCACCTCTTATCTTATTTTGACTTCAGATTCATGCCTTAACATCAGTAAAACAACATATGTAACGTTCATTCAGCAACTGTCACGTTTATGGATTTGATTTGCAAAAAGCGATATCACTCCTATTGAATTCAATACAAAAACACTGACACTGGTCAGCCACTTTTCTCGAAAGCGCATTTTGATGACGTTTGATCACGTGCGTGCAACCTTCCTACTTTTTGCATTATGCAAACGGAAATTTGCTTACAATATTTGCATGTGAAGTATTGCATTTTACAATATTTGGTAAAGAAACGCGAAATGCCAATTAACTCTTTTGCTCCCGCGTGAAAAGCGAAAAAAAATGTCCGTATGGTGGCAGCGCGAAAAACTGTCATAATCAAACATAATTATGTACCTCAAGTTTGTTTGTAAATCATTACTCAGCTGTCTACTTCTACATTAAGTGTGATATATCGTTGAAATCTACATTTCTTGAAGATTTCAAATAGAAAAAAAATTTTTTTTTGAATATGCAAATTTTATGCAAATGAACCCCCCAACTGGGGGGTAGTTGTCTTCAAAATTAAAGAGGTACCCTCACCTCAAAGATCACTACAGATTTAATTTTTAACCAATTTTTTTAGAAATGGTCGCAAAATAATGCTAAGGAAATAAGCTTTCAAGATACATTACTCAAAACTTACCTAAGAGCCTAGGTTTTCTACAGTTTCCAATTTTTTGAGGCACATGACCTTTTTTTGTACCGGTACCGACCGGTACCAAATTTTGGTAGTTAAATTTAGTACCTAAAATATGATCAGTTATTATCTGCTAGAGGTTTGCCTAAACCATGTAACCATATGTATTTTTGAACAGGGAATTTCTTCAAGATTCAGAAAATATCAAGTTTAAATACAATATGCTGTCACTGACAATGAAACAGCCGCTTGTTTACACCCTTCCCATTTCTCAAGAAACAAGGGGGATACAGCAAACTTTGATTTAGAGAAGCCAAACCTGTGCTAGCTTTTAAACTTGTATTTCGCTTCTTGTCTCCTTGGAAACTTGATACAAAATGACAACTTTATTGGTGAAATATTTGCAATTTATTTTATCTTTTTAAAGGGTGTAGTTTTTCTAAAAATTATAATTTAGTGAAGGCAAGTCAAAAAATTTTGGGGGGTTTTGAACTGACATGATGTACAGTACTCATTTTTGATCAGTAAATATCATATACCACTTAGTCTAAACTATTTAAAGTTATATATTGCCGGAAAGCAAATTTCATAAGCTTTCAAATGAGACCAATATTTAGCAACATATCATATACTTTACGCACTAAATTTGCTTTTATCTACTTACCATTCAAATTTGTTTGGGGGGGTTTTGAGACCCCTAAAAAATTTGGAAATTTAAATAAGCAAAATTTATTATTATCGCTTGAAATTTTGTGAAATGATGCCCCAAAAGAGTAGTTTTGAGACTGTGTTAATGATAAGGGGTTTGGTTATGTGGTAAAGATGTAATCTCAATTTGATTTTAGTGTAGTTGACACGTGCTGAGAATTTGGCCGATTTTGTCGTCTGCAACTGGGTTGTTGGTGTTTTTAACCCTTTTTGTGTATAAAAATCCAAGAATTAGGGCACAAATTATACATCATCCGATGCGTGAGAAAATAAGCGTGATCTTTTGAAAATTTTATGAAAATCGGATGAAAAATAAAGTCATAAATCGATTTTTTATTAAACTAATTTTGTAGCTCAATTTGAAAAAATTTGAGGTAAACACTAAAAACACAAGATCATCAATCGATGATCGTGGGAGCGAAAGAGTTAAATTTAGGCACAAAAAAGATGCTTTAATCTCTTCGTATGAGCTAGATGCTTTGTTTTGGGGACATCTGCATGAACTGTCAAGTGTTGTTTTCTAGTCTTTTGTTTAACTGGGCACCACAATAGGTAGACTGCTTGATCCCATCATTTTCCTAGTACTGTAAATATAGAGGCATGAGATATAACATTAAATGCCTTAGCTAAACAATATACCTATCGAAGTTACCGGTTTGTTACCCACACTACTTTGGTCGTGATGAGCGCCAAGCAGGGAAACTGTCAATATCATTTTTCAAGTCTCGTAGGGGAAATGAATTCAGGTCTGAGAAGCAGATAGTCCAGAAACTATTTATAGGCCCGGAAATATATTTATTTAATATTACAAGCCATCACGCTGGTCACAGCATTGAAATGGGTTGTGATATGAGCTTCTCCTAAAATCTGAGGCAAGCTATTAAATTGCTTTTAAATAGGCAGTAGAACAAGATTGACAAACACAGCACAAGCTTATAAATTTAATTATCACTGTAGCAACTTCAACTAAAAACCACAAGTGGAAAGTCGCCAACAACACTTGGCTTTGTATATAGATCGCCATCTACGTTCAGTAGCTATCATGATAGAAGTGACTAGTCGTCACACGGAGTGCACTCATTTTTATCTTGGATTACAGTCGGATGCCTGCTGTTGCGCTCCAATGGTGACCCCGATGATGGCTTGTTCTGCTTGACTGAAGATGCTGCGGTCCAACTACATCGGAGATGATGTAGCTTCTTCGCGGGGTCACCCGTTGTAGCGCAACAGCGAGCATCCGACTGCAATCCAAGGTAAAATGAGTGCACTTCATGTGGCGACTAGTCTCTTCTATCAGATAGCTAACGAACATAGATGGCGTTCCATGTATAAATCCAAGTGTTGTTGGCAACTTTCTGCTTGTGGTTTATAGTTGCTAAGGTTGTTACAATCACCATCAACAAATTTTTTGAAACTGAGACAATAAGAATGATAATATAGCAATAGGCCAGTTGCGTTGACGTCATAAATCGCTTGCAGCAATCGTTGTGAAAATATTTGAAACGTCTTGAAGGACCAAAAATTTTCCTTACAAAAAAAATTTCCGGTAACTTTGAATTATCGGAATCAACTTGTATTTTGTTGGAATTAATGCCTGTAATTTTGTATTTACCGGGAAATACCAGGATATTATTCCAATTTAATTACAGAGGATCAGGGAAAATTTGAAATTATCTGTACAAACTAGGATTTTATTGGGATTGAAATCGATAATGTAAAATATACCAGGTAATACCAGGATATTATTGGGATGTAGTCTGTAACATTTTGTAATGTGCTACTATGACGTCATAACCAAGACTGAGTTTGGGCTATTAATTTGTCAGTTCATTACTCTTGTTATGTCGAGCTGTAAATAGACTTCGCTTTATTAGACTGTGTGTCGGAATATTATATGGTGTCAGAAGCGTGATTATTCGAAAATTAGCAGCAGATTATGAGTCAACTGCACACAACTCGTGAACTTAATTTTAATGCTGAAAACCAAGCTGAAAAGTGGCGACGCTGGGAAAAGTCTTCTGAGATATATTATGCTGCTGCTGAGCTCGCCTCTAAGACAGTTATCACGCAAGTAGCCATTTTGTTACATTGCGCTGGTGAAGCGGCTAGAGATATTTTTGATGACTTTGATCTTGCGCTTGATAGTGAAGACACTACCTGTGACGTTGTCCTCGCCAAATTTAGAGATTACTACAATCCCAGGCGAAAGCCCGCCTTTGAAAGTTATAAGTTTTGGCAACGTCAACAAGCTGAGGGTGAACCCTTTGATAAATGGTTAACTGAATTGAGAATTATTGCGAGCAATTGTGAATTTGGGACGTCTACGGATAGGCAGTTGCGTGACAAAATATTGTTTGGCACAAACGATGACACAGCCAGGCAGCGAATGTTAGAAGTAGACAATCTTACTTTAGCTAAGGCTATTAACATATGTCATTCAATGGAAGCTGCGAAGACACAGTTGCGCGTTATGACCACACGCAGTAAGACTGACACCGTTACGGTTCACGAACTTGACAACGAAGGTAAATCTAAAATAACCGGCGCGATGGTGCAGTGGTTAGAGCGTCCACATTGTAGTCGGTAGACCTGGGGTTCATTCCCTAAGTCTAGTCATACCAAAAGACTTTAAAAAATGGTATTCACAGCTTCCCTGCTTGGCGCTCAGCATAAAAAAGGGATAGTGTGGAGAACAAGCCGGCAAGTTCGCTTGTTGTGTCCTTGGGCAAGGCACTTAACGGGACGCCTCCACCTTTATGTGGCAGACAGGTGGCCCCACCCGTACTTCACCGGATTATAATTGTGAAGTTGCTAACCCAGCATGTCAGACGACTTTTGGGTACCCACCAGTGGCAGTCCGCCTTGTTGGTGGTGGGGCTACCAGTCACTCAAGACTGATTCGAAATGGGCTGCCATCTTCCCCTAGCTTAATATCAATTAGGTTGACGGCATGAACCTGAATTACCGTTCATGCCGTACCTCCATCCCAAGGAAGAGGAGGGGTAAACACACACACACACACACACAAGGTAAATCTAAAGCAGTCCGTCCATCGCGTTTTGCGAATTGCCGAAACTGTGGTACTTTTAAGCACCAGCCAAGGCAATGTCCAGCATATGACAAAACATGTTACAAGTGCGGGAAACGAAATCATTTTGCCGCTGTATGTAGAAGCATTCTTAGTACTAGACCTAATGCAAGGCAAGTCAGTGAGGTCACAACCGGTACTACATCACAATCAGACCCAAGCGTTTTACAAGTGCATTCCATTGGTGGCAGGAAAAAACGAAACTTCGTCGGGTCAAAAATGCGATCAACACTACAGGTAAATGGTATTCATATGTGTACCTTCAAGTTAGATACTGGTGCCGAAGCAAATATTCTGCCGTTTGATTTATACAAATAAGTGTGCTCATCGCTCTTACGTCCTACATCCACTGTGCTGTACAGTTTTGGCGATGCTGTAATCAAACCGTCAGGCTCCATAGATGTTGCGGTATGCGAGCGAGAAGGTCGTGAATTCTTACTGCTGTTTTATGTCACGGATATTATAGATCTTCCCATTCTTGGTGAACAAGCATGTGATCTTTTAAACTTAGTCAAAAAGGTGGACAGCAGTGACGATAATTTTGTGCAAGTTGTGCATTCCCTCATCACGAGCTTACCCGTAACTACCACCAAACTTGAAGAAATTCAGTAGGCTACTGATGCTGACAAGAAGTTGCAGAAAGTAAAACTGTATTGTCAAACAACCTGGCCACGCCGTCAAAAAAATGTTATATTTTCGGTACGTCCTTATTGGAACATACGTGATACTTTATACGTTGCTGATGATAACAATTAAAATTGGAAAACAGTAATCAAACTCTAGCAGGATAGTCTATCCAAGCGACTTTACTCCATATCAGTAAATGTTGAAAAAGGGTCTGCTGTTAACAAACAGTAATAAAGTCAGCTTAGACATTTATTTGCCATAAGAAAAATTAATTTCGCTAACGCATCCTCAGCAAATAAATGTCTAAGCTGACTTTATTACTGTTTGTTAATAGCAGACCCTTTTTCAACATTTACGTTGCTGATGGTATTGTTTTCAGTGATCAACGCATGGTTGTACCGCAGTCATTGCGATCTCAAATGCTCGGTTTGATTCACGAATCGCATTTCCGCATTGAAAAAAGTATATCTCATGCACGCGAGTTGCTTTATTGGCCCAAAATGGTTGCTGACATAGAGTGCACTATTGCAAATTGTGAATTGTGTATTAAATATCGAAATAATCAGCGGCGTGAACCAATGATTTCTCGTGATATTTTAAACGAGCGTTTTTTCAAAATTGGCAATTTGTTGACAAATTGGCAAAAAAGTGCTGATTTAACAAAGTTGCAGTCTCACCAAAAGTATTATTATGATCTGGCTAATTCGAAGTCATTACCTCCGTTGTGGGAAGGAGATGTATGTTATCGTAAAAACAAGATGTGGAACAAATCTGTTATTTGTCTGGTACGTAATGAATCTCGTTCGCTTGTGGTGCGTAACGAACAGGGCGTACTGCGTAGAAATCGCCACTACCTCTATAAAACTAATTTGAAGCCTCCTGTATTTAATAAGTGCCACTCATCTTATTGCTACCAAGGAAATAGACCTGTGCAAAGCTCAAACGTTGTTAATTATCAAACTGATTTGCCAATACGTGGTAGTGATACTCAATTGTTTAATTTCATCTCTGAATCACCGCACAGATCAACATCTCGCTATGGAAAGCCAATCAGATTTCCTGTCAAGTATAGAGATTTTTTGGTGTCATAATTATAGCCTATTTGTGATAAACCATTTGTTATTTCTGCTTTAGAAGGGAGGTGTAACATTTTGTAATGTGCTACTATGACGTCATAACCAAGACTGAGTTTGCGCTATGAATTCGTCAGTTCATTACTCTTGTTATGTCGAGCTGTAAATAGACTTCGCTTTATTAGACTGTATGTCGAAATATTACATAGTCGAAGGCTATCCCGGTAATTTTTCAATTACCGGTACAAACTTGGATTTTACTGGAATTGAAATTGATGATATGAAATTATAAAATATACCGGGCAATACCAGGATTTTATTGGGATGTAGTCGCAGCCCATACCAGTGTAGAGTTCCTTTATGCACCAATGTAGCTTTCTTTATGCACCAATGTAGAGTTTCATATTAAGTTCTCTCGTCGTGAGCTCGTGCTCGCGGTGAATTCTCCTTTTTTTTTCTTTGTCAGACAGCCCACACACACCTGACAGCTCTACAAGGATATAACACAACATTTTACATCAATTACTCTTTTGCTACAGATCACCACCATATTCCACGAGGAGTATTTACGAAGAGAGACAAAAAAATAAAATCACGTTGTTTTTTTTAGAAAAAAAACATTAGGATGAAATCGATAATTTATTTAATTTTAATTAATTATTTTTAATAATTGATTGGGGACAGAAATGTCGCTACATAAATTCACCTGCCCCCTTTGAAAAATTTTGAGAGAGGTTAACAATGAAGAGCCGAACGATTTAAATACACTAAAAATGACTTCTATAAAAATTTTACGTAAATTGTAGTTACCGGTATACAAATGTTACTGTATAAGTTAAGCAAACCGCAATGAAGACGCAGTGAGTTAAAAGATTACATAATTACAGTAATACAAGTGATTGACTTAGCTGGACCGCAATTAAGTCACGGATATGGTACGAAATTTGTTTGTGTTTGAGAAAAAGTAGAAATTGTAACATCACAAATGAGATATTGATGAATGACCACGATGAAGTCGCGGATAAGTAACAAGTTTTGCAAAGCAAAAATTGCAATAGTACAAACACGAGGATGATTGACCACGATAGACGCGGATAAAGTAACAACAAGGTCTCATAAAGCAGAGGTTGAAATAGTAGACACACAAAAAGGTTGACCACGATGAAGTCGTGGATTAAGTGACAAAATGTGAAAATGCGTCTCCAAAATCAGGGCAACAATTGTATTAAAAGCGCAAATGCTTATTTTTTTTAAGTAAAAATTGTGATTTATAGGCAGACTTAAACTACAGACAAGTTTAAGTAAAATTGAAATCAGTCACAATTATGACGTAATAGTAATACAGTTGAGAAAGGTTTTAAAAATACAATACTACGTACAGCACACTTTAATTACATTGTATACACTACAAAAATAGGAAACACGCTCAAAAGGTAAACATAACATCACAGTTTAACTTCTCAGCAATAGTAATCGTTTAAGTAAGCAGGTCGGTGAACATTTCTTTTACCTAACCTGTGTAAATCAGGCGAAGCACTGGTAATTGGCAAACAATTCAAATTAACACGAGAAGTTAGGTAATCTTCAAGCAAAAATGCAGCTTTTATCCTGTCAACAGACACAGTATAATGACGATCATTGCGCATTACAACAAATGTTTTCTTACCACGTTCTAAAACAGCGTAAGGTCCTGTCCAAGGTTGATCTAAAGGTCCAGTGTGTGCATCATTTTTTATAAAAACGTGGGAGCATGTGTCAAGCTTTTTATCAATGTATGTTGAACGTGATGTGGGTATACGTGGTAAAATGTAGTTGAAATTGTGTAAATATGCTTTTTGCTGTTCACGATACATAGAAAAATCGGAGAAAGGCATAGATTAAAAATCAAAGAATTGACTTGGTAAGTGTAAGTTCATGCCATACACCATTTCACAAGCAGTAGAACCCAAATCTTCACGAACCACAGAACGCAAACCTAGCAAAACAGTGGGTAATACATCCATCCAATTTTCTCCAGCAAGCTGAGCTTTTAAAGCTGTTTTTAAAGTTCTATTCACGCGTTCAATTGCACCGTTTGAGGACGGGTGATAAGCTGTGGTAGTCTTATGTATGCAACCCAAATACTGCACAAATTCAGACCATTCTTTTGAAGTAAAGCAAGTGCCTCGATCACTCACAATAGTTGCTGGAACCCATAATTTGCAATCCAATGAAACATAAAGCAGTCAATAACTGTAGAAGTCTTAGTATCAGTCAAAGGGGCTGCCATAAACCAACGAGAAAAACGATCAATAGCAACTAACAAGTACTTATAGCCTCTAGATGCTACCAAAGGCCCAGTAATATCAATATGAACATCAGCAAATTTTGTGCTAGAAGGCGGAAAAGGTTGAATTGGAGTTTTATTGTAACGTGTGATTTTGCTGCGTTGACGGGCAAGGCAACTTTTAGTCCAAAGTGTGCAATCTTTTCGCATGCCTTTCCACACAAAACGTTCACTCAGCAGTTGTTGAGTAATTTTACCACCAGGGTGACTTAAATTATGAACAAGATCAAAGGCAATTTTCTTAAAACCAGCAGGACAAATTGGACGAGTTACATTTGGTTTTGAGTCATCACACCAAATATCGTGACCATTATAATGTTTACGCGTGATTTTTAGAGAAGTGTCACTTTTAATCAATTCTTGAATTGATGCATCATGCTTTTGAGCCTCAGCAAATTGTGCCCAGTCTATGTGTTGTGCGTGGTGGAAAACAGCATTTACTTGCACGCGTGACAGTGTGTCAGCTACAATGTTTTCTGTTCCATGTATATGCTGCATGTCTGTGGTATATTCAGAAATGAATGAAAGGTGTCTAGCTTGTCTGGCATTGTTTCTAGGAGTATCAGATTGCATGGCTCGCACCAAAGGTAAATGATCAACATATAAAGTGAAATCTCTACCCTGCAAAAAGTAACTAAAATGCTGAACAGCCAAATATGCTGCAAGGAGTTCTCTGTCAAATGTGGCATACTTCTGCTGGGTAGGTGACAGGGTTTTTGAAAAGTAGCCTAGGGGGCGCCAAATGTAATCAATTAGTTGCTGAAGAACTGCACCAACGGCTGTATCACTAGCATCACTTACTAATGTAGTTTTGGCATTATCACGAGGATGAGCAATAGCAACACTGTTAACAAGAGCTAATTTTGCACTTTTAAATGCTGTTTTAGCATCTTCTGTAAATTTAACTCCTGAATACTTTTTTTTACCTTGTAAAAGCTTGTGTAAAGGAGACAAAAGTTCAGCTATTTTTGGAATTGCACGACGGTAGTACTGCAAAACGCCTACAAAACTGCGCAATTGTTTAGTTGTTGTTGGGAGGGGTAGCTTTTGGATAGCTTCTACTCGATCTGGTAAAGGTGAGCAACCATTTTCATTAACAAGAAAACCTAAAAACCTGACTTCTGATTTGCCAAAGTGGCATTTCTTTGGATTCACTTTAAGCCCAAATTCATCTAGGCGACTGAAAAGCTGTTCAAGGTGAATCATGTGGTCAGCCTCATTTTTTGAAAAGACAATAATATCATCTACATAACAAAAATGGTTTCTTAACCCTCTAAGGGCTACGTCCATGAGGCGCTGCCATTGTTGAGCTGATGTTTTTAAACCAAAAGGCATTGCTTTGAAAGCGAACAAACCCCAAGGTGTGATCACGCTTGTTTTATGTTTGTGATCAGGATGCATTGGTATTTGGTTAAATGCAAAGCGCATGTCAACAGTAGAGAAAACTGTAGAATGTTGTATTCTGTTAGTGAAATCTTGAATGTGTGGTAAATTGTATCGATCAGCTTTGATTTGTTTATTCAAAAGACGATAATCACCAACTAATCTGACCATGCCATCAGATTTAGGCACAACATGTAGAGGATTTGCCCATTCACTATCACTAGGTTCGATTAACCCCTTTTCAAGTTGAAGCTCAATCTCCTCTTTTATCTTTTGAGACATTTCTGGTGACCAACGCCGAGCTTTAGTCACAACAGGGCGATCTGTGGTGATGATGATGTGCTGAATATTGTGTTTAGGTGCAACATTAAAATCAATGTCTTCTGTGATGCTTGGAAACTGTGATAACAATTTCATGTAATCTGATGTATGTATTTCTAAATCAGTTGATGTGGTAGATGTGAAATCTGAAGCAACCACAGTGGAATTTGATGGCCAATGCTTGATAATGCAATTACTGTCAGAACTTGTTGGATTTGAAATTCGTCTGACAGTTATATCAAAATGTGCTAAAAAATCCCAGCCAAGATAAACATGTTGTACATCACACAAGCAAAAGGTCCATGACATAGGGCCAAAACCTATATCAACCTCTTTACAGACAGTGCCATAATACTTAACTGGATCTCTAGAAGCACTGTAATAACGGCTTTCAGAATCTGGGGGAGGATTTATTTTATCTTCAGCAGTAGCAGGCAAAAAACTGTGACAAGCTGCAGAGTCTAAAATAATTAGTTGACCTGAAATTTTATCAAGTACTTGTGGAAGACCTGACACTGGAAAAGAATGATTTAAGCGAATAGTATTGAAGGTTGATGCTTGTTGTTTAAATGTACAGCCAGGCATGCATTTAAGAGCATTTTCAAAATAGGTGGCATGGTACCAGCACCATCCTTGCTGATTAAAATTAACAGAATTAGGTGGTTTGTTTGAATAAGGTTGTGATTGTGAGTTTGAAAATGAAGTGTTTTTGTGTTTGAAATGTGAATGTTGAGTATATGGTGAATGTTTGTTGTGAACTTGTCTGTAAGCATGTGATTGATTGTTGTGTGTAGGCTTGGACAAGACACTTTTGTTTTGAAGTTTTAAATTACTGACTTCAGTACACAGTTCCTGTAGTTGTGAAGATATTTGCATTTGGAAAATGTTTTCACTAGTATTATCAGTTTTTAAACCATTTTCAGTGTGATTATAGCACAGTCAGCTAAACGAGCTATTTCATCTATATTAGTTTCATCAAGCATGTTCAACATTGATACAGTATTTTGAGGCAATTTACTGTAAAAGCAAGCAATAATTACTTCTTGTGCAGTTTGATCATTCAAATAAGTGGGTTTTGCTAATGTCAAAAGGCGGCGCATAAATTCACTAGGCTTTTCATTTGGGAGAATGTTAGCATTTTGTAAATCTATGACCCATTGCCAAGGGCACAGTTTATCAGTGTTTCCCAAAATACGCTTTCGTAAGTTTGTATACGGGTTATCTTGAGTGGCACAATGACCAATGTCTAAGCCATATCGGCACTGCTGATCTTCAGACATAGCAGATATAAGAATGTAAAATTTATCAAGTTCAGAATGTATGTTAAAACGTTCAAGCCATGAGTCTAGTAAAATAAAATAATTCTGCACAGTCCCGTAGCACTCCAACTTCGGGCCCCCCCCAAAGTAAGCGCAAGAGCCCCTGCGCACAGGTCATATCACTTTAGAGGTGTAAAATTGAAAAGCTGCATTAAGAAAATACACCACAATTTGTACATAAGTAAACAGGCTAATGTCAGAATAAAGCATGCCGATACCGAAGGTGCAAGTCATAAAAAATTCGGCACCGATGCCAGAGTTCAGTAGGACATTTATGCAGACACTGCGAGACGAAAGCAATGACACTGAAAAACATGAAAAGGTTATAAAAACACAGTATCATTTAAATAGTCTGGAGCGAACCTTTTTGTTCGCAAATGCTGTTATGACATTGTCATAATCAAGAGATCGGGCGCAGTCATTTTCGATTGACAACATGGCTAATGAAGATAGTCTACTGTCTGTCATAGACGTTCTATTAAAAGTTTTGATCAGTTTCAATTTGCTGAAGCTTCTTTCAGCGCTGGCAACAGTCACGGGGCAAGTTAGTAAGATTCGAAGTGCGATGTACACATTCGGATACAATTCAAATAAATGAGTCTTTAGAAGATAGTTCAGAAAGTCTTGAGCCGTATTGAGATTGCGTTTTTTTTGTAAAATTAAAACAAACCGCTGTAGCTCAGCGCTCATTTCATCAGAATCAATGTCACCGAACTTTTTTTGGAACTCTTTACAGCAAGTAAGAAGAGCATTTTCTTGTTGCACAAGCAAAAGTTTGTCTCGTGTGTACAAAAACGAAAAGGCGGAAGAAACCTCACGTGACAAATTAAAGCGCTCCTTTATTGACATAATAGCCTGGTCTACTAATGGATAGAAAAAGTTGCTTTTAAATTTCAGTTCAGGAGTAGCTCGTTGTTCCTCTTCACCTTGGTAATCAAACAATCTTCTTTTCTTTCCACTTCTTGACGGAGGAAAAGAAGGATCAATATCCAATTCCTGTGCTATTTCAACAGCAGATGTTGCGGCACTGTCATAACCCGTTGTGCGATAGTTTTGCAAAAACTTTTCAGTTGCCTGGATTTCCGTTTCCATTGTATGAAGGGAGACTCCATACGATTGAAGAATCTTGCTTGCTTTATTGACTTGGAATAGGATATCATACCAAATAAACACCGACAAAAGAAAACTCCATTTTGATAAATGAGCTATCAACGATTTTGTTTCTGAGGCAGCTCTTCCATCTTTTCTTTCTATGGAAATGGCTTCCAAGTCTTTCAGTGCCAGCAACACCTCTTTTAAATTGTATCGAAGAGGTTTGATGCATTTAATTCTGCTTTCCCAACGAGTATTAGATTGTGACTTTATGGACAGCTCCACATGTTTCTTCAAAATTTCCCAACGCTGAGCAGAGGAAGAAAACAGCACATACAACCTTGTAAGTACTCCAAAAAATGTCAATGCTTCCGTCGATGAATTAGCACTGTCAACAACAACTAAGTTAAGGGTATGGTTTGCACAGGGCACGTAAACAGCTTTGGGATTGATGTCTAGCATTCTTGCTTGGACCCCAGAATGTTTTCCTTTCATGTTAGCACCATTATCATATGACTGACCTCGACAATCAGACAATTCGAGTTGCAGTTCGGTCGCTTTTTCTAAGAAAGCGTCCAACAAGCCTTTCCCAGTACTGTCACTTATTCTCAAGTAGCCAAAAAATGTTTCTTTAACAACAGCAGCTTCTTCATTACATAGTACATAACGGAGAATGACAGACATTTGTTCATGATGTGACATATCTGGAGTGCAGTCCAAAATTATAGAAAAATATTTTGCCAATTTCAATTGCTGTAAATTTTCTTTTTCAACTTCTGTCGCTAGCAATTCAATTAGTTCATTTTGTATGGTAGGACTCAAATAGTGATCTTTAGTGTTTTTATTCTTGATTCTGTCTTGAAGCTCTTTTAGGATCGGATCTCTTCTTGCCAAATGCTCAAATATACCCAGAAAATTTCCATTGTGAGGAGATCCTAAGACTTCTTCAGATCCTCTAAAAGCAAGATTCCTTTCCGATAGAAACAAGGCAATGTCGATAAGTCTCTCTAAAACATTTCTCCAAAAACGTCTTTCATTGAAAAAAATATTCATCTCGCGTTTGTCGATAGTGGATGAATTTCTTATCCCTTCAGCTAGCAACATCCATTGACTGCAGCATTCTTGGTGGGAAATGCCGTTTTCATGGTCTTTCAGTTTTTTCGAAAAACCCTCCCATGTATTTATACCACTACAAAAGGGGCTTAGTGTTTTTCCAAATAGCTTACAACAAAAGCAAAAAACTTGATCTGATTCCCCAGAATAAACTAGCCACGACCGTGAAACACTTTCACCATTAGGTAACACACGTTTATAATGGTTGGAGGAAAAACGTCGCCTTGGAGTTGTGTTATTATATGGAAAATTCATTATTAGTTGATGTGGTCCACGCTTTACTATATCACATCGTTGAGCATCAGAAATACTTTCAGGCCATTTACAGGGGTAAATTGAGATTCAGTTATTTTTGATATTGAAGGTTGCGTATTGGCAGGTAAATCACAACTTACATTTTCTGGAAATTCACAATCACTTTGATGCTGATCGTCATAGTCTTCTATTTCTTGTACACTATAGTTTTCTTCATCCCTCTCGGTACTAGTGCCAGGTCTACTCTGCTCAGTAATCTTGAAAAAATCTGTCATCTTGGGCAATTTCGCTACAGCATCTCGAGCAGTGGCTGCTTCTTTTCTCTTTTGAGCACCACTTTTTGAACGTTTCATTCTATACAATGTCAATAAAATACTTTATCTGCGCTCTGAAGTGTATATATATTGTCCCGGTATTTATAGCCAAACAGAATTCCAGACCATTCTATGATTGTTGCGTAACAACGGCATTGTTACGTCAATCGAATATTCAAGATTCTATCAGAAAATCAATCGAAATATTCTAGATTCTGCGAGATAAAATGACGTTGCATTCACTTATGATGTCACAAGCCAATTTCTTCCTACAGTTTAAATCGGTTGTAAACAAGTCTGCTGAACTGAAAATAGTCACGTAGCCAAAAAGCAATTTCAGACTAACTTGGGCCCCCAAAGTTGGCCTGGGCCCCCCCCAATTGGGGGGTTTGGGGGGCGGCTGCTACGTCTCTGATTCTGCACCTGTTCGTTCCACAATTTCGGTGGATTACTGGGTTGTCTTGCAGATGCATTGAAAGGAGATGAATCTTGTTGTGCTGACGAGGATGAAGAACTTTGCTCAGATGTCATCTCAGATAAATTGTTGTAAACAGCAAGAGAACGTGTTCGCAGAGGAGAGAAATTGTTCAGCATAAGATGATTTCTTCTTTTTTTTTTAAATTTTTTTTTTTGTTTTTTGAAAAATTGGAGTAGGCTACTGACTTTGAGTTCACCAAACCGAGTCGTTCGGGGCACCAATGTAGAGTTCCTTTATGCACTAATGTAGCTTTCTTTATGCACCAATGTAGAGTTTCATATTAAGTTCTCTCGTCGTGAGCTCGTGCTCGCGGTGAATTCTCCTTTTTTTTTCTTCGTCAGACAGCCCACACACACCTGACAGCTCTACAAGGATATAACACAACATTTTACATCAATTACTCTTTTACTACAGATCACCACCATATTCCACGAGGAGTATTTACGAAGAGAGACAAAAAAATAAAATCACGTTGTTTTTTTTAGAAAAAAAACATTAGGATGAAATCGATAATTTATTTAATTTTAATTAATTATTTTTAATAATTGATTGGGGACAGAAATGTCGCTACACCAGTAATTTACAGACTTGGATTTTACTGAAATTGAAAATGGCAATATGAAGTATATCAGAACATAACACAGTTTTATCGAGCTGTAGATGCACCACATTATGACAATTTGCAATTACCGGTACAAACTTGGATTTTACTGGAATTGAAATCGATGATATAAAATATACCAGGCAATACCACAATTTTATTGGGATGTAGTTGCTGCCCATACCGGTAATTGTGCAAATAGCCTCTCTGTACAAACCTGGATTTTACTGAGATTAAAATTGATGATATGAATTATATCAAAAAACACTAAGGCTTTATTGCGATTGCTTTGGGAAATGCAAGTTATATCAGGGAATACTTGGATTTTATGGAGAGTGTGATAGGCGATATGAAATATACCAGAAAGTATCAGAATTTTAATGTAAGGTAGTAGCAGCACATGATGATATTTATTGTTGCTGTGAATCTAGTTGCAGCACAGCATTCAGCTGCCAAACCATATTGCCGCTGAATACTCCTGATTTGGTCATTTTTCTCGATCACATGGTTAGCTCAGCAAAAAACGTCACAAAACAGCATACCAGTAATCCATTACCAATTATATTGTAAGCCAAAGCTACCTATGTGATACTTGATTGAAAATAACAATATAAAATACCTGTACTTATTAGCCTATTCATTAATATTTTGCAAGCAAACTTTACTGATTTGGTGCCGGTTAAAGTATAAAGGTATATTAATACAGAACTAGCATTCCGGTTTTAATCTGCTTTTAATAATGTAATGGCTAATACAAAATTTATGACAATTAGTCTGTAGTTGGGTTCTCCACGTTGTAACTAGGGCCCGCTAAAGTCAAAATTTTTTCAGGACCTTGTTACGTGATCAAACGTGTACTAACGTTCGTTTCAGGTGTTCAGGAGTCTGTTTTGGTAGATTTTATAAGTCAAAATAAAGTCAAAATTTTGCATAAAGTCAAAATTGTCTTCATCAAAAATTTCCTTACAAAAACGAACAAATTTAGATTTTTTTGAATTTTTGAGCTGCTATTAAAATTTTATGCGCAGTTTTATTCGATTTTAAACTTCTCAAATAGTTGCAATGGTAAAAATGCGTGCGGTAATTGCGAAGGAAATAGCACTTATTATGCATAAAATCGTCATTGTTGATGCATAAACACATAATTGTTGGACAATTAATTTATTCCTATAAAACCTTTGCGCTCTTTACACGTAGTCTTTTTAAGTCGTAGCTTGCAAAGCTAAGAATGCCTAAACAAGCCAAATCTTCTACAGCGAAAGTTAGGCAAATTTGCCAGGAATATCCGGATGAGTTTTCGGCAACTCCTGCCCGCGACTTGCGATGCAACCTTTGTGAGGTGTTCGTCAAATGCGACAAAAAGTTTTTTGTGGAAAGCCACCGAAAAAGTAAGCAACACCAAAGAAAATTGGAGACGAAGAGCAAATCCCAAAGTAAGCAAACCTTTTTACAACTCGATCAAGTAAACTTCAAGGAACAGGCTGTCTCTTCATTCTTAGCTGCAGATATCCCACTTCATAAACTAAACCATCCTTCTTTAAAGTCTCTGTTTGCTACAATGGGAAAAGTATTGCCTTCGGAGACTGCAGCCCGGGCATGTGTTGCTAAATTAGCATCCCAAAAAGAAGAACAAATTCAAGAATTACTTCGTGATAAAAATGTTTTTTTAATTGTGGATGAAGCAGAGATTGCTAAACAAAAGTATATTAGTGTGTCTGTGGGCAGCTTAGATGTCCCAAATCGGACATTCCTCGTTGATTGCCATCCACTTGACAGCGGTAGCAATGTTAATAGCAGTATTATTGTGCACACTGTGGATGACATATTGCGACAACTTGAAATAAAACGCGAGGATTTTTCATTGTTCTTGACTGATGCGGCTCGGTACATGTCTTTGGCTGGAAAGACATTGAAGGAATTATACCCTTCTTTGATGCATGTCACCTGCGTTGCGAATTTACTACATAACTGCGCTATGTGTGTGCGTGCTCATTTTAAAAATATTGATGAAATAATAGCAAGGATCAAGGCAGCAACAATCAAAAACAAAGATCGCAAGAAAGATTTTCATGATGCTGGTCTGCCATCTCCTCCTGACCCTGTATTTACAAGATGGGCAACTTGGCTTAGAGCTGCCTTATATTACAGTGAGAACCTTCCAGCTGTTCGTACCATTGTCAACAATTGGACAAGTGCAGGCCTCTTAGTCAGCAGAGCAAAAGACGCTGCCAATGTGAAAAATTTGGTGCCGGACTTGGTTAAAATAAATCAATACCGGACTCTAGCAGCCAACGTAGAGTTCTTAGAAGGAAGTGCCTGCACGATAACCAAAGGATACGGACTGCTGAAGAATATGCAATTCGATGATGATCCGTGCGCAACTCTGATTTAGAAACAATAATAAACTGTACCAACTTGACAATTGACCCAACAAGCTACGCGCTATTGCAAAAAGCCCAGCCAAGCTCTGCTGCTGTTGAGAGGTCGTTTTCTATGCTGAGTAAATTACTGAGAAAAGACAAAAATTTTGATGTTAAAAACGTAAAAAAATATATGATGCTGCATTACAATAAAAAGTCCTGGTAATTATACTGTATGGCTTTCGTTAAAAACATCATAGACAGACTGTTAATGTACAGTACAGTTGCGATAACAACGCTTTTTTTGTATTACACACTAATTGATACCGGTACACACAACGGCTCGTTATTCTAGATTTTGACGTCATGCGTCACTTTGTTGCATTAGCTTCAAGACTGAGTGATTGAGAAGATGTTTAAAGTAGGCTACCTTCTTCTTTAAAAACTTATGTAAATTGCGGATTATAAAACATTTTTAATCAAAAAAGTGCCACAAGACATAAATAATAGGCGAAAGCGGTTAGGTCAAAATAAAGTCAAAATTTTGCTAAAATAAAGTCAAAAATATATATTTTTAGGTCAAAAAAATGGCCCTAGTTATAACACTTTTTTAACATAATTATTTCGCGCGCCTGTCAACTCTCATTCTTTAAGTGGTTTTGCGAGTAACAAGTTTATCCCCTTTTGATTTATGTATAATAAATATTTACATAATTTAATTGGCAACAGCATTCTCAATCTTTGACTTTCAGAAAATTTGAATCTACAATGCTGTGTGTGTTTTAAGTAGACTATGTGAGTATTTTAGCGTCGCATTAGATGAGAGTTGCGACATACAATACAAGTCAGCCTCATTTGGCAATATTTGCACGGTCTGTGTTAAACAATTGTTTCATCAAAGATGAAATCCTTGATATTGGACCATTAGTAGACAGAAACCATGGCAAAGACGTGAAAGAAACACTGATGGCTGGATTTGTGAAAACAAATCTGCTTACACCAAAACTTATTACAATTGCCACGGATAGAGCGCCAACCATAAGCAGATTTGTGAAGGGGCTTAAGGGACTGTGCAAAGTTGACCAAACATTTCCAGAGTTTTGGAATTTCCACTGCTTTATCCACAGGGAGCAAGTCATATCTAAATCATTGAATTTGGACGACCTCATGAAGTCTGTGGTGAAAATCGTTAACTATATCCGCTTAGCCACCGGCAATTCAAGAATCTGATCACTGAGCTGGACCAAGGGCTTCCAGATAACCTGCCACTGCACTGCACTGTGATGTGGCTGTCAAAGGCCAGATAACCAACTCTCTCAGTTCTTTTTACTTTTTGATGCCCTGAAACTGTTTATGGAAAAGAAAGCCATGGACTGTCCCGAGCTCTCAGGTGGACTATGGATCTGGTCTTTTTGGTCGATATGCTGTATCACTTAACCTGAACTTGCAGGGTGAATTAAAAATGTTGCCTGATCTGGTGCAATTTATGTTTGCGTTTGTCAATCAACTGAAGCTGTTTAGGGCGCATATTCGAAAGGGAAATGTATCGCATTTCCCTCTCAGTTAAAAACCAGCGGGGAGGTCACCGCCACCGTCCTGCATAAGCAAAGAGCTATAATGAAACACTGATTGAAACCCTACCGTACAAGAAAGCTTAATGGCCCGGTTTCGTGATCTAACACCTAAAAAGGCCACATATTACGTTTCTCGTCGACTCATCTAATGATGACAAGGACTGCTTGAATGCCCCGCTAGTCGCAGACGAGTTGAAAATGATCGATCTTTGTGAGGAGAACCAACCGAAACATGCTTTAAGAAAAGGAACCATTGAGTTTTGATGGAAGAGTTTCAACAGAAATATACCCCAACCTCAAAAGGGTTGCGCTTAATATGCTGTCAATGTATGGGCCAATATACGTCTGCGAGTCCGTGTTTTCTACTCTGAAACACGTGAAGTCAAAGCATCGATCTGTTCTGACATCCATGTGAAGGAACTGCTTCGTGTGGCAACAGCGAAATATAAGCAAAATGTAAAGAAAACTGTTCAAGGCAGGGAATGCCAGAAGTCCCACTAGGTAACGCGTAGTAAAAAAAAAACGCCATCGTAAATTATTATACTTTTGCTTGTGGACTTGGTAGTTTGTGAGACAGTGCACATAATGTTTATTGTTGAAAATTACTGGGCTATGGCCTTAGTACTGCAGAAATAAACTTCTTTTATTTTTATGCTGGTGTGTGACATTTACAATAAATCTGGCTGAGCGATCGTATGCTCGCGTGTGAGGATGGGGTGATGATTGTGTGCGCCCATATGTATGATGTGGCTCTCTGCGGTACCACTGTAAAAAAATTAGCTCTAAGTATCTGACTGCTTGGCCACCCCTGATTTAGCGTGTCACAGAACAATTTTTGACTAAATTCATAATCGCCCCCCAAAAAATAAATTATATCCTTAACAGACGGGTCTACTCCGAAATTGTCTTCAATAGATTACTCCCGACTCTTACCAACATCCAAGACCTTTCAAGGTAATTACCAAAATGGAACCAGCATCAAAAATTTGCCTCCTTTCCCACAAATTTTTCGCATTCTCCGCCTCTTGATTAAAGCATTAAGATTTTGGACAAATTTTCCCGTCTAGAAAAATTTTGATCTGGCTATACCAGGAGTGCACGGCAAGCGCAAAAAGTTTTTTGATTTGCGACTGGTCTAGTGACAATTGCCTGCAACAAAATTCTAGTTTAGAACATTTTGCCTTTTCAAACAGGGTAACCCTAACTCATGCCAGCTAAACCGCTCAAAATTTGCTCTTTTGGGCACGTCGACTTTACATTTGCAAAATACGGCCTGAACCGCGAAAACTTTGGGTACCCCAAGGCTATACCCTTGGATTTTGTATAATTAAAGTCGTTTTTAGTTTGAATTTTCCGTTGCAAGCTAAATCTAAAAAATAGGCAGACATTTTCTGACATAAGGGGGAGTTTTGTACAAAAATGCAAAGTCTATTGCTTTCGGAAACTAAAACTTACGCATGCCATAGCAATGTTTCAGCTGTTTCCGTCGCAACATAGATTTTGCCGCTCCAAAATAGTTTTTGTTGATTATTTATAGATCAAAAGGACTAAGTTTAAAGGCGGCTAGTTCCTGGGCAGGCCTAACTAGCTTTTTGCTAAGTTTGGTCAGTGTCTGGGATTAAAGCCATGATTCAATATCCACTGCACCAATCAGCAAATATTGTTTGTGGTTATTTTTGCTTTACAGTTGACCCTCAATTTAACGGACCTCGGTCGGACTGTGAAAAAAAAGTCAAAATTTAATAAAACCAGGCACTTTTAATTTATGCCAAAACTGTAATTGCAGTTAAAATGTAGAAAGCACAGCGTTAAATTGTTTCTCTTGTGGATTGCTTGTAAACAAGGTATTGCTCACTACCGTATTAATACGTAACATTACATGTGTAAGATTCTTAAACAATGGATGGTCTATATCTAGTAAAAGACTCTACCTTACATCTCTTTGCCTTTGTGCAAGCATTAATACACGTTACTCAAAACATAATCAAGATGCCAGAGCAATTAATAAAAGGTAAACGGGTAAATTTGCCTGCAATAAAGCAGTCTTTCGAGTGGCAGATTTTGTTTGCCAAAATTGAAAGTGTCAACTTTACAAACTTACCGTGACGCTTTAGTTATTTCTCAAATAGCCAGCTACTGGCATATCACTACGGAAATCTGAGAATGGTCAAGGAGCTGGTCATCAAATAGCGTATGGGTGGTCGCCAGTCTAGAATTAGCAATGTTTTTACTCTTTGGCCTTCTATTAATTCTGCTAGTCCCAGTCACAATGCTCTGCTTGTCAGTAGTATTCACGCCACCCTTGAAATATGAAGATGGCCATCAGACAATGATAGCCTCCGACTTAGATCTGCCACTGATTATCTCTGACTCTGACCACTTACATTTGAATTTGTGTAAGATACTCATCTACACAACATATTGCTGCGGTTTTAGCAGCTGCCAATAAACACAAAAAAGCTAAATAGCTGTGTGTCTTGTTTATATTCTCAACGCAATTTACCAATTGTCACGAGCATTTACAAAATATGATACATTGTAACTGTAGCAAGCTTTTATTTTCCGGGTCTTTTTGGGCTAATCTGTGGCATATTTCTCAACGAACAGATTGCGGTCCGCATTAGTCCGTTAAATGGAGGGTCAACTATAATTTGCATGACTAGTGTGCAAACATTAATTGATCGCAATGCCAGCAGTGTGTTTAGTTTGGCGAACATAAAAAATTGGAGGGAATCGCAACCTTCAAAACACTATCGTGATCCCTCCTCAGCACATGTTTATACCATCTAACTCCATTCGCTGTTGCTAACTGGTCTATAGTTTCCTTCAACCCCAACATGTCCATCTGTTCTTCAGTCGTCTTACTGTCTACCACTTTCTGACCGCACATGGCTCTCACCATAGCTCTCTCCGTTCTTCTCAAAATTGCTTTTTCATTTTCTTTTAGACACCATGTCTCACTTCCATACAGTATTGCTGATCTTACACAACAATGATAGACTTTACCTTTCATCTTCAGAGGAAACCTATTTCCAAGCAACAATTCTCCACATTCCCTGAATCTTACCCAACCGATTCTGACTCTTGCTGTAACTGCCGCTTCACAACCACCACTAGCATTTAGTCTGTCTCCCAAATAACAAAATCCATTCACTGTCTCCACTTTATCGCACAACTTCTCGATCGAATCCATCGTTCCTTCCATTATTCCTTTACATTTCAAGCAAACAAAATGCATTGCCAACCTAGCGGTAACTCTCTTTATTTTTGCACATTTGCCATGAACCTAGCTTCCACATTTTGTGCACAACACTGCATTGGCCATGACTCTCCTCCCACAAACTCCACATGGATCTATCTTGCTTTTGTATACAGTCAACTTCGGATATAAGAGATCCGCCGGGACCAGCTTAATCAGTCTCTTATAACCGACTTATTAGTTTATATCGAAAATTATTTGGAACCTTTTGCGTAGTCCCTTATAAGCGAAAATCCCTTATATTTGAATCTCTTATATCCGAAGTTGACCGTGGTTCGCTTTCTGACCCGCTTACCATCAACTTTGTTTTTCTGGTGTTGACCTTCAAACCTTTACTTTCCAGTGCGTCCTTCCAATTCCAAAACCTTTCCTTCAAGTCTTCCATGTCTTCGCTCATGATAACAAGGTCATCTGCATATAGCAATTCATTAACCACACCCCTTCTTGCATTTTCTGTAATAACGTCTACCACTATTGCAAACAATAGTGGTGACAGCACAGATCCTTGATGTACACCAACTTTTACTTCGAATTCCTCTGAATATACAGATCCCACCCTGACTCTTGTCTTTGCACCATCATACAGGCTCATAACTGCCTGAACTATTACTTCTGATAGACCCTTCTTTCTCATGGCCCACTCCATCACTTTTCTTGGCACTCTATCAAAAGCTTTTTCCACGTCAACAAAACATACGAGGGTAGGCTGAAAAGTTCGTAGCCTCACTATGAAGGAGTTGCGACAGATCAGTGAAACTTGCCATGCGTTAAATTCATGCTTTCTTCATACTGACTGCGATATTTTTTTTAGGTAACCTTATGCTGGATAAGTAATTTCGCACTTTAAAAAGTTGTACTAGAGAGATTTTGTAATATCAAGAGAATTTTGCATTTTGGTTTTTTGATGATCTTGTGAATATGGATAAGATTTGGCACCGTGGTGTGATCAGATATTTGCAGAAAAAAGGATTAACGACCAAGGAAATTCATGCTGATATGGTTTCCACTTTGGAGGATGATGCTCCGGCTTTATCAACTGTGAAGAAGTGGGCAGCGGAATTCAAGAGGGGGAGGGAGAGCCTTGAAGATGATCCGAGATCAGGACGTCCTTCCACAGCTACCACCCAAGAAAACATTGACCGCATTCATCAAATGGTAATGAATGACAGACAATTAACCATTAGTCACTTGGCCAATGTTATCAGCATCTCTCGCGAACGAGTAGAGAACATTCTCCACAACGAACTTGGCATGTCAAAAGTTTCGGCTCGATGGGTGCCCCGGTTTTTGACATCTGATCAAAAGCTCACGAGACTCGTCATGTCAGAAGCGAACTTGACAAGATTTGAGGCAGACCCAGATCGTTTTCTCACCCAAGATGAATGTTGGGTCCATCACTTTGAACCAGAGACCAAAAGGCAATCCATGCAGTGGAAGCACTCAACTTCTCCTGCTCCAAAGAAGGCCAAGGTGGTGTCATCCGCAGGAAAAGTGATGGCCTCAGTATTTTGGGATGCAAAAGGCATTGTGTTCATCGACTACCTTCAGAAAGGTAAAACTATCAATGGAGAATATTATGCCAAATTGCTAAGGGAGTTATGACAAGCAATCAAGTCAAAGCGGCCTGGAAAGCTGACAAAAGGTGTCCTGCTTCATCAGGGCAATGCTCCTGCTCACAAGTCTCTGGTTGCAATGTCCGCTGTGCATGATTGTGGCTTTGAACTGATTGATCACCCTCTATATTCTCCTGATTTGGCACCATCGGATTATTTTCCGTTCCCAAACTTGAAAAAACATCTTGCTGGAAAACGGTACGAGTGATGATGACGTCATTTCCGCTGTAGAGGACTTTTTTGAGGGTTAAAAGGAGAACTTCTATGCCATCGCGATCCGAGCACTGCAGCACAGATGGAAGAAATGTGTGGACCGCAGAGGATATTATGTTGAAAAATAAACCTACTTTGGTCAAATTTAAATACTTTGTGTTAGTCAGGCTATGAACTTTTCAGCCTACCCTCGTATATAAAACTTGTCTTTATTTTGATATTCCTCCTGCATTCTTCTCACAATGAATATTGCATCCACTGTTTCCTTTCCTGGCATAAATCCAAACTGCATTTCATTCACATTGACTAGCGTTCGTATTAGTCTCGAGCACTCTTTCAACAATTTTCATGGCATGTTCTAGCAGTTTCACTCCTCTGTATGATTCACAGCTCATCACACCACTCTTTCCTTTAAAGATAGGTACAATCACACTTGTTTTCACTCATCAGGCATTCCTCCACCATCCAATACACGCTGGCATAGTTTCATCATCACTTTTACCCCGATTTCACCACTTGCAACTATCATCTCCACACTTACTTCAGATGTTCCAGTTGCCTTTCTTAATTAACTGAAATTTCACTGAAATAATGTATTTAGCACTGAAATAACGTATTTATTGTAGCTGTAAATTGTAAGAAATATTCAAATATAAGTGATTTTGTCAAAAGCAAGGTTTTATAGCAGCATCACCAAGTCTCAACGATCGAAATTCATTAAGTTTACGTGTTTATCAAGTTGAAGTAGGATGTAGCAGCTTACAAAACTAAATGAACAACACGATCACAGCACGAGGCGAACGCAGTACACACGACAGGCACGACGATTAAACGGTTATTTAGGACCGTCAACTTTAAGGTTATTAAGATCAAGGCTAATAACTCAACAGTTTACCAAAACATATGACTTTTATCTAAAACAGTGGTTCTCAAACTGTGCGTCGCGACGCCTCGGTGAGTCGTTTCAATTTTCCAAAGGCGTCGCGGAATATTTTGGTTTTGTGCCAGTAAGTCTAGGTTTTATTGCGTCAAAACTATAATCGTAGACTCTTTTTACTTTCTTCTGACATTCATATTCAATTGTATTTTTACAATAGTGTTTTTTATACACTGTTGTAACGGTCGACTTGTTATTCAAGAATGAAATTGCAGAAGTTTAACTTAATTGGCGAAAAATATATAAAGAATAAAGCATTCAGTTGTATGTTGGACGAAAACAGGAAAGATGAGTTACAAAACTTAGAAGAGCGTAATTTTACGAGTGAAGATGACAGACCAACCCAAAATCGTGGGAGCATAGGGGCAGTTATTTATGTAAATTATGGGTCACATTTATCTCACAGTACGGCAAACCAAACTGTAGGATGCTGTCTGGTGCGTCGCAAAGTCTCGCAAGCTTTTTTAAATGCGTCGCATCGCAAAAAGTTTGAGAACCACTGATCTAAAAGCACCCCTTGAACCGTGACTCTAGACGAAGTTTGCCTATCCAGGGGCACGTACCACAATAGTTCTCACTTCACCAATGATGCGGGGACGTCAAATAATTCCATGTCATGCACCCAGATGAGCCTCGAAAAGCGTCACCTTGAATTTTTAGACTGCTTTTAGCTTTTGACGTCGGTTTGAGTTAATCGGTGCTTTTTATCTATTGGGGCAGGTATTTGTTTTTCACTTTTTTCTACTTTGGCTAATAAATCACTCTTTACCTACTCACTTAAATATCTCTTTCAAAAACGGGTTTAAAAAAGCCTACCGAGACAGACTGCTTCCCCCAGTAATGCCACCGCACTGACCTTACAATATGTGCCATACAAACTGGCAGCCACACACATACACAACAAAATATTTTTGCAAAGATCTTCATTTAATTGAATCCACAAACTGTTCAAACAATGCCAACAACTGATGCCGACGGAAGCGATGAGCTTCCGTGATCAGCGATTCAAGCAACTTTAATTTCATTGTTTTTGCTCCACCTAATTTGTCAAGATGACCAATCACCGCTCGATGATGTCGACCTGGTGTGCGAATCAATTTAAAAACATTTGAACGCACAACTGCGTGTTCTTGCTCGTGCTCCGATTTCTTTTGTTTATCATTTCTTAATGAATCCCAATGATGTGAACTTTTCTTTGATTCTTGTTCTATTAACTGTATTCGAACCGCAACACCTGATTCAGCATCATTTGAACTTCCTTCGACAGTTGGCTTTTCGACATTCGCTTCAATAACAGTCTTTTCATTTTCACTCGATGCTTTTTCCTTCGTTACACTTTCAGCTGAATCAATTGCAACTGCTTTATTAGAAAGTACAATCTTTTCCGTTTTTTTCAAAACAAACCGCGATGGACTTCGTGATGATGAGCGTTTGCGCTTATGTGAAAAACCCCCATGTTCCATAGCTTTTCGCTTGTTTGCGGAGCCAGAGTTGGTGGAAGGGCCATCGTAATCTTCAGTTTCATCAATCATAATCCCTTTCTCCTTGGCTAGTTTAAATGGGTTGCCAAACGTATGGAGTCGCTTTGGGGCATCTGGGTTGGCTTCTCTGAGTGGGGTAGGAAGTGCTTTGACATACTCCTGATAATTTCCCATTTGTGATATAGGTTGATTATGGATTTCAAAACGGTCTTGCAAACGAACACGAAACCTTCGCTCTAGTGAAAAACCGATTGCTTTTGCAAACGATGACTGAACAACTTGACTAAAATTCAACCTCATTTTTCGAAGTTGTGACATCAAGTCAGATCTTGACACGTCAAACGGATTATGAAATTGACGCGGAAGTAAACGCTTCTTGGTATTCATCTTCCCAATAGAAAATCCAGGAAAATCATTCAAATCTGTTTTCGCATACAGTACGTCTTCGCCAGTTAACATAGAAAGCAAATTCTGAAAATTGGGAAGTTGTGTCGCAGAAGCCGAAGCATATCTTGACTGAACAGTTACTCCTTTACAACCAAGCAGATCGGTAAGAGCTAAGAAACGATCTGACGCTAATTTTGTTTGCTCTTTTAATTTTTTGAAGTAAACTGTAACTGAGTAGCTTAGCCCAAGGTTATAATTATCAGCAATGAGGTTAGGAGCAGCTATTTGTTTTAGTGATTTTCTTAGAGGATTAATATAGTAAGGGGGAAGCATTTTCAAATAATCATCAAACATCCGACGCCATTCCATTGTTGGCTTCATTTTTTGTTTGATCAATTGTTCAATAAGGGGTAAAATCACGGGATAATTATATGGCATCACAAACAAATTGACACAGCTTAAGTTAGTGCTTGCCTTTAAATAACCACAAGGGTGAGAAACTCCAGACTGCTTTCCACTATTTTCAACGTACACAATCCAACAAGAGTTTGAATTTTTTTTCTCAAGCAATACCTGAGTTAAAGGTGACGGCTCTAATTCATATTTGTCATACGGAAAGTTGGGCAACAAAATTGGATCAACGTCTTCTGCACGAAAACGTAAAGTGGGATGGGCATTGCGGGGGGGGAGAGTGGGGGCATTGTGGTCAGGGCAATACGATTCAGGCAAAGGCCAATGACCAATAGGTAAGCCACTTTTTGCGTTTGGACGAACAAAAATCATTCTGTGCAATGAATGCCAAGACGGTACATCCTCCGAATTTAAAGAAAGAGGTTGCTTTGTATCACCCAAAATATTACTTTTCCTGCTGGTAGAATCTTTGTCAATTAAATTGTCTTTTTCAAAATGAAGAACAACTCCACTTTGAACTTTTTGAAGCAATGAATCCAAGCACTGCAGCAACGTCTTATGAGTGCGAACACAGTATGAGCGTCCGCCAGTAACTTCACACATTAAGCTGATAGGAGATAGGTCACTGGGAACACTTCCCAGCTGTTCAGGTTCTTGCGTAGCATCAGCAGGAAGTCGCAAAACGAGAGAAAATAAACGCTGATCCCATCGAAACGGTTCTTTTGTGAGTTCGCTTCCAGGTAAAGGATTGGTCATCGGCAAATGCAGTTCGTTAAAAACAGATGACCGATTACTTAACTTGCCTCCATCAGTGATTGCCACAATCATGGATGGTTCCAAGTAAAATGGACTTCTTCCCTGTCCGTAAGTATCAATCCCAGAAAAATGACGGTTCACACTTAGAATATCAAAAGAGAGCTTCAGCGCTTGGCCAAAAGTGGTCAAACCATCAGCAGTAATAGACTTCAGTCTATTTAATATCACTCCATGGTTCTGGCTTTCCTTCCACCCAGCTTTAATACCATTTGGAATCTCATCAAATGTTACCAATAAATATTTATCAGTGCGGTTACTCCTCTGCTTAATAAAAGTTTCCACAGCTCCTTTGGCTACGTCAAGTAAACTTGTACCCAAGTAGCAACGCTGATTCATTGACGAAGAATTATCAATCAAAAACAAAACAGTATGCATAGTTTTTTATCTTAATTAACCTAAAAACATATACCCTACACATCTACAAATAATAATGTTATACAGGTATGTCATACTTCTTAATATAATTTCGGTGAAGAGATAATCATACCCGGGAATTCAATAAGAGTTTATTTTTAAACGTTTTTTAGACATGTTTGTCTGTGCTATGATTTTCTAATCTTACTCCAGACCACTTCATTTGTGTATTGTACACGCAACAGGTACGATCAAAGCGCGCTGCATAGCAATTCTGAAAAACACCAGTTCTACAACATTATGCTGCGCTGAGTGGCTGATGCGTTTTGTGCAACGCGTACTCAACACAGCTGCAGAGTACCGAAAAAGTTCAGCTAGGCCGAGTTAGCTTTATGCAGGGCATGGGCTGGAAAGTAATAGATTTGGATAATGTAATGGAAAACGGTCATTCATCACACAACTTTTTACCACCGCATACAAACTTTGTGAAAGAAAATTGTATGAAAGTTTCCATACAATTTCATTGCATGAACTGAAACAATACATTTACTTTTGTCTTAAACCAAAGCGATCGCCGACTGTTGTCACTGGTTAACAACTGCTTGCATTATTTTCGCTGGTCAGCAATTTCACTGCAGTTCAGTCATTTTAACCTGCGCTGCATGGCTACGCATGTTTCGGTTAGTGTAAAGACATTGAAAAGTCAGTCTAAGAAACACCAGGATTACGTCTTCGAACAAAAACGTTTAGACTTTACGCTTTGTCTTTGGTAGACAAGGAAGTGACAAAAAAAGTCTGGTGGACAAATTTTGCTTGGCAATTGGAAATTTATATTCGAGTCCATTACATCTTGTTACTGATTGTTTGGTAATTACCATGACGAGTTGCAGGTTTATTGACGTCTTTTATTAGTTAAACCGAAATTGCTGTTAGATATGTCTCATCAAACTACCTTACTTCAGTATAAACAAAATGGCAATCAGCGCTAGATAACATTTGAAGTGAATATCACCAGACTTCTGGGATAAATATAAATGTATAGGTGGAAGATGAAAAGGACGTTTGGAATCGAATGAAAAATTTCTACCATAAAATGGAAAAAAATGCCAGGATGGAAAATGGAAGAAACGTTTTCCATTGAACCCCATCCTATGCCCTGGCTTTACGCAAAACCTCAAAGGCAGTATATGCTGAATGTTAGATTTAAAGTAACCATTTTTAGCTTATCAAACGGTCCTATCAAAAAATCAAAATCAAGTTGCATGTTTCCACTTGGGTTTTCCAAATTTGGATGCTTGGTCTGAAAAAGCATGATTAAGCTAGTTAATGTAGCAGCTAGTCGAAACAGTTTTCTAACAAATGTTTATTTTAATTCAGGTTTCAAACTGAAAAAAAACACTTAGCACCTGCACTTTTGTTGTTATACTTCATTAAACGCTTTTTTGTTTCGATCACACGCACTATTCACAGCTTCTAAATCCGGCCAGCGCCATTAACCATTGGTTTCCTGTTGTTTACTTTCATTAAACGTCTTGTTTAGGTCACATGCATTACACATAGCTTTTGAATCAAGCCATTTCCATTAAAGACGATGATACATGCATTACACATAGCTTTTGAATCAAGCCATTTCCATTAAAGACGATGATACTGGATGTTAAAACATAGTTGTCTGTTGATTACGACTTCTGCCTAGGTTTGAAATAAGTTGAAAAAACTTATCTAGCAATATTTGAAATTGCTAGCCTCTGTTAGGCTTTCAAACCTATCACTATAAACCAGTACACAATCTATTACATAAGTAAAGGAGGGGCTGTGGTTACAAGCAGTTTTCTCAACTTCTTTTTACCTAAATTTGTTTTAAAAATAATTGTATGCCACATTACCTGGCACTAAAACTTGAACAGAGATTTCACAATTTTGCCAAAAATAGGTGTTTTGGAGTCCCAAAAATGTTTCACAACCTCCAACGACGCATTGGTAAATTGTGCATCCCATGTTATTCTGAATCCGAGCATCTGCTTTGCAGCTAGTAAGCCTAAGGGCAGTTACATGAAAAGGTTTAGTTATAAACTTTACTTTTTCCAAATGAAAGACGATTTTGTAGCTTTTCGTTAACGCATATGTGCACGTTAACAAAACTACTTAACCAGGGTTACCATTTCGAGTTTATTTTCAAGCACATCATCTCAGAAAATTTAAAAACGTGCTTAGTTTGTCATAATAACTCATATGTTGTAGCATTTTATTACTGCTCTGTATCTTCTAATTTTACAAAGTAGATCTAAAAAAATCTTTTAACTTCAGAAAGACCGAAATCCACGACTTTCAGAAGTTTGTGAAGTTGATCTTCAAAATAAAAAAAGTCTTCAACTTGAAAAAAGCTCATCACCATTGTACCAAAGGGGGCTTAATTTTTGTGTCGGCTGGTGGAAACCCTGTACTTAACTGAAAATGATAATCGTCAACTACTATTTACTTGATGGAACCAAGTTATAATGGAAAAATGCGACTTGCTAGCAGCATTATATTTAACGTTGTAATGCAAATATTAAATCACAAGCACAGCTTAAAACTAGATGAATTTTTATAACTTATCTGGGAAAGTTTCAGGCTCTACACTTTCCTTGCTACGTGCCAATGTATAAAGTTTTATTAATGCATACACTAATAATTATAATTGGATCTACCGCTAAGTCTTCAACTCTCCACATGATAAAAACAATGATAGATGTGGGATTCAAAACTACATCTACCAACTAACTAAACGTTGGTCATCGGCTTATAGGTGTTGAAAATGACTTAACTGGAGTTAGTGCTTTAAGTGATTCAGTCACCCCAGCTCGGCAGTTGGATTAACTATTTCTACTATTTGAATTAATGGGGCTTTATCACCTTGATTTTCATGTAGTCTTTGTGACAAATTACACCATTATGATGCTGATCTCAGTATTCCATATCAAATAACAGCACAGTTAGTTGTAACATATGCTAAAAGCAGTTATGGACTCAGCCTTCTGGTGATATGCCTAATATTTTTATTAACCCTTAAAGGCATAAAATATTTTACCGACCTTCATGCATAAAATGGGTCCTACGGGACCTGTTGCTTTTGTCATTCTACTCAGTTTCATGACATCTTTCAATGAGATAACGAGTTTGAAAGTAATTTTAAGATCGTTGCGTTGGCATATGCTTATGACCTCAAGCCAAATATATCTCTTTTAAAACAAAATTGATACAACTTTAACTGATTTATTGAAAATCAGTTGAACATCTCCATTTGTTAGCACATTCATATAAAATATTCTTGTGGAACGCTTTCCAGATTTCTGGTAGAAATGCAATAGAAACATCTTCATTTTGATTTCGATTCTCTCTCCTCTTGTTTGTTCAGTTCTTTCACAGGATTGATACTGCAGGCTAACGCAAAAGTTTGTATTGGAAATTGTAATCCAAGCGTGCTTATAGCTGATTAATGATAGTAGTAATTCCAAAGCAAGGTCTTCTAAAAATTGCCTTCTTTTATAGTCAACTCCTTCGTTCTAGTTCAGAAATTCATGGACACAGAGTATAAATTAATTTAGCCAACATAAGTTGATCAGGTTCACAAAGTATGCCAACAGCCATCTATGCATAACGCATCTGATCAACAGTATCAACTGCTCTTGGTAGTGTGGTTATAATAAAGAATGTCTGGTTTATTTGTCGCAGAGTCAACTTTGTCATCATAATGCATGGTAGAAATACTCGTAGTTCTTTTTTCAACCAGTTGACATTACAGTTGTATTTTGTCAAAGCCAAAACACTGACGAGCCTATTTTGCATGTTTTGCTGGCTTGGAATTGTAGAGGAATATCTGGCTCATTCTTCCTCAAAGTACCAACGCACACGATTTTCTTTCAAAAAAGTTCCTCAGCCAGAGCAAAGTCAGAGAAATAACTATCTGCAGCAATATTACGTTCGACATTTTACAGAGGTTTGGACAAAGATGTAACAATTTTTGAAACCAGTCCTTTTGCTAATTAGTTTCCAATTTCTCCAATGTGCGGCTCCTAATTGTAAATATACCAAGTGCTACAGTCAACAACAATTAAAAATAATTTCATTTCATTTCAAGGGGTTTTGCTGGGAGGTACTGACAAAAAGGACAGCAACTGAAACCACGAAATGGAACAAGCTGTTCATCAATGCACACTTCTACAGAATGTCGTCTGAAATCAGCAGCTCCATGTTTGTTGGTAAACTTCAAAATTCTCTACAACATGTCAAAAAAAAAAGGCTGAAAACACTATATTTTGCTGTCTTTCTTTAGGTTCACATTCGCCCATTTAAAATGTGATAGTCGACAGAGTTTGAAACAAGACAAGCAAAGTTGTTGATCACTATTTTCTCAGGGTTCCCACACAATTTCGAAACTAAATTCCATGACTTTCCATGATTTTTCATTACGTTTTTTACCACTTTTCCATGACCATTATCAAAGCATTTTTATGCATTTTTAAATACATCTATCAGTTCACATTGAGATAGCTCTTTCGATAACAAGATTAAATTCTTGTTAATTGCTCCTTGTGCCAACGTTTTCACTTGTCAATATTATTTAACTCGCATTGCTTTATCATTCAATTTTAATATCTGCAAAAATAATATCTGGTTAAACACACCTTGCTACCGCAATGGTACTCTCACAAGGCATTGATAAAACATAATACTTGATAAGAAGACATTCAGTTGAATTTCTCATTTCTGGCATATTTAACTCAAGCTGTCTTAACTAAATTTGAATCTTTTAATGTTCCTGCTAACTCTCTAAGTCTTCTTAAATTATGCTTATGCTACAATTTGTTATAAAATGCAAACTAGCCCATGCAACAATCCTCGACATTGCAATTAAATTCACAAACAACTACAGTGTGGCTATGAAAACAATACGACAATAATTATTTCTTCTAGCCAGAAAAAAGTCCTCTTTTGTGGTCTTTAACCCTGCAATCTCTGAGCTGAGCATTTTACTTAGAATAGCTTTGTTTCTAAGCTGGAATATTATTGTTAGTAGAATAATATCAAACCAACAATGATATGAACGACTAGATTACAAAAACCCCCTTTACAATTCTCATCTAACTAGATCAAGAAAAAGTGGGCAATTTTGATGTTAACTATGACTTTATGCAATCTAGGTACAACATGAATGAACAAGTTAGCTATAACAAGATGAAATGCCACACTAAAAATTAACAAGAAACATATACACAGAAAATTTTAGGGCTCAAAAAAATGATTCCACAATCTAACAGCAAAACATCTTTCAGTAAATCTGATATAAAAGGTTTACATAACTTCTTTTTTTCCAAAACATGTAAATTACGTAGTGCTGTAGTTGCATTGAGCAGAAAGCATAATAAGAAATACAGTTTATCAACAACTCTCCCAGGAAAAAAACACATCAACCATCAAAGTTCAACAAAAAGTCATGATAGAGCATAGGCAATTTAAATACTGAACCAATGTTATACTTCTTAAGCATAAAAAGATAAATGTATTTGACTTTGCAAGCAAAGTAAAATTGTGCTTCGCTTTCGCTTCTGTAGCTGATTGTCTGCTTCCAGGCTTATAACTTGGATGCTTTTGTTTAATAACTTTCTTTTAAATTGACTTTACGAATTTCATCTTCTACAGCTTTCCACTTTTTGGCATTAACACTTTTAGCATGAAGTTTCCTTTGCTCTTCTAAATACAACTGGTATCGCATTCTTGCTACCCGAACATTTCCTTTCAGTCTGGAGGTAAAAGAAAGCTCACTGAAACGATTAGCATCACTCTTGACACTACTGTACACAAACCGACTCACAATTAAGGTTTTCTCTTGCAAGTTTTCAACCAAAAGTTCGCTGTTGACTGAAAACCCTCTCTCGACTGCAGCTTGACAATGCAAATGCATGAAGATAATTCTAAAAACATCCCATGCCTTTGCGTGCTTTGCATCTTTCATGTAATTCCAATAGAATTCATCCAGGCTGTCTGTATTCATGATGAAACTCAAAAACTCAGCAAGATAGTTCCGTTTCATTTCCAATACAAAGCTTTAAAACTGAATACGAATTTTGTCGCAAGCTTCTGCTGAACACCACTTTCCATTGAGCAAAATCTGCAAAAGTCACTCAACTAAACCTGTGTTTCTGCAGAAGCAGATATCAACTTCTGTGGTATGACAATCACCAAACTCTGAACCAAAGAATACTTTGAAGGAGATCTTTCCAACAGTTTAATTACAATAGCAGACAAAAACCTAATGCAATCATTTTTGAAAGAGAAAACACATAGTTTACCAGCAGCTTTTTCTCTGTAACTTTTTTTAAAGTACCTCGAGCAGCAAAGTTAATGTCTACATGCTTTGACTTTTTTTGGTTCTTTTTGTCAGCAGGGTCAATAGTAGATAACTTCTTGAACATATCAGTTTTTTCAAAACTTCTTTGTTTAAATAACGACCCATGATAGCCAACAACAAATCTTTCAAAGACAAAGTCAAGAAAGGAGTCATTGGAGCTTTGGTTTGAAACTTTAACAAACATTCTTGCAGCGGTTTTGCCACAGCAAAAAAATTCTAGCTTAGCTGCAATCAAGGTATCGTCGCATGCAGATGCGACAGAAACAAAAGAAGCAGAAGCTGGGGCTTTTCTTTCACTCCTCACAGTTTTGACATAGGCTTATTTGTTGACATGAGGCCAAATTTTAAAAGGTTTTTCAGCAACCTTGATATCTTCTACCCATTTATGCTGACAAAACCAAAAGGGAAACAAATCTCTGCCTATAATTTGAATAAAACCTTCTCTTCTGGCTGGGGTATCATGAAAAATTTGCCACACAGAACGCAGAGTATTGCCAAGACTCCATTCAGATTCGTTTGCTCCCTTTTCAAATCTTCCATGGACGATTGGCAAACTACAACTTCCAATACATATTGGAAGAACTGCTAAATATATTTAGCAAGTCTGGGAGTTCTTCACTTTTGTGTTCTTGAAAAATATTGTGATGGAATTTCCAGTTTACCTTGGGACCATCCATAGATATTTACACCAAACTGCTGGGGTTAAGTAAAGCCATTCCATTTTTTAAATAAGTCAACATATCTGCTGCTGTAGCATGACTTATAAACTCTAAATTAAAGCATCTTTCTGTTACTTTATTGCTTTTGCTGTCCCAAATTTAACTATCATATCCATTTGCTTTTTCTGGTTGATTTGATTTAAGCTTTCATCAAACGATAAAGTATAGTACTTGACTGCACGAATTTTCTCTACAAGCAGCTCAAGAAAATAAGGACAAATGCCAAAGCACACTAAATAAGCACACTTTGTAGCTCCAAATGAAAACGACTGTAAAATCGAACTATCTGCAAACATCTTAGAAAATAAAGGGCTAATATCTTTGCAAGAACTAAATGAGTAGTGACTGGTTATTACTCCAATAACCAAAAGAACTTCTGCATGCAGCACTTCCTGTGATATGATCAAAGATGTGCTTGGTGATGATACTGGCACTGTTGACACGTTACTGGTTTGTTCAGGAATAGCCACAGAGAATGAAACTTGTTTACCAGACTTATTTGTCCCGCCAAAGAAGTCCGTAATCGATTGTGTGAAAGGACTTATTTTGTCGATTCTCAGTAAAAAAAACAGAGCCAGTATACTGCTGTACATATTTTAATTAGGACGTTTCGCTAAACACTGCTAGCATTGTCAACCAAAATAGTGCAACTGATTACTTTAAAATTTGATAAACTACGGTCAAGTGTAACATTTATGACGTGACAATTCAATTATGAAAAAAGAAAACAATAGCTATTACATACTTTAGGGTCAAAGTTATTTCGTGTTAAATTAGTGAGACAATGACTAGGAATAAAAATAAAACAAAATTTACACATTAAAAAGGTATAGTGGGTGTGAAGCTTCATCTGAGTTCAATTGTGGCTGCAGTTTTTGAATATATAACGTTTCCTTAATACGTAATTTTTGCCAATTAGTTTCTTGAGCCAGTATATGTGGATTGTGAAAGTCGATTGTGTGGTCTGGATTTTCCCGTAAATGATCTGTAACATCGCTTTTTCCAAATGTAATCGGGTCATGTTCTTCCAATCTTGTTTTTAAATTTCGTTTACTTTGTCCAATATAGGTCTTTTTACACGAGCATTGAAGTTTATATACTGTCCCAGTGAGGTGTAGCAGAGCCTGTTTATCCTTATTTCTGAATAGGTTTCCAATCGTTGATACGCTGTGATTCATCCGAAGGCAAAAGTTTGCTTTTATTTTGTTTTCTAAAAAATGTTTGATTTCTTTCTCAATTTGTTGTGATGCTTCTCCGATGAAAGGTAAACAAAAAATAGCAAACTTGGATTTTCTAATTTCGCTTGCATTTTCATTTAGAGGTTTATGTTTTCTATTAAGATACGTTTTTATGTGCCAGTCAATAATTCCTCGTGGATAACCATTATTTAACTCTTTTGCTCCCGCGTGAAAAGCGAAAAAAAATGTCCGTATGGTGGCAGCGCGAAAAACTGTCATAATCAATCATAATTAATCATAATTATGTACCTCAAGTTTGTTTGTAAATCATTACTCAGCTGTCTACTTCTACATTAAGTGTGATATATCGTTCAAATCTACATTTCTTGAGGATTTCCAATACAAAAAAAAACAATTTTTTTGAATATGCAAATTTTATGCAAATGAACCCCCCCAACTGGGGGGTAGTTGTCTAAAAATTTAAGAGGTACCCTCAACTCAAAGATCACTACAGATTTAATTTTCTACCAATTTTTTTAGAAATGGTCGCAAAATGATGCTAAGGAAATAAGCTTTCAAGGTACATCAATCAAAACTTACCTAAAAGCCTAGGTTTTCTACAATTTGCAATTTTCTGAGACAAATGACCTTTTTTTTGACCGGTACCGACCGGTACCAAATTTTGGTAGTTAAATTTAGTACCTAAAATACGATCAGTTATTATCTGCTAGAGGTTAGCCTAAACCATGTAACATTATGTATTTTTGAACAGGGAATTTCTTCAAGATTCAGAAAATATCAAGTTTAAATACAATATGCTGTCACTGACAATGAAACAGCCGCTTGTTTACACCCTTCCCATTTCTCAAGAAACAAGGGGGATACAGCAAACTTTGATTTACGAAAGCCAAATTTCTGCTAGCTTTTAAACTTGTATTTTGCTTCTTGTCTCCTTGGAAATTTGATACAAAATGACGACTTTATTGGTGAAACATTTGCAAATTATTTTATCTTTTTATAGGATGTAGTTTTTCTAAAAATTATAATTTAGTGAAGGTAAGTCAAAAAATTTTGGGGGGTTTTGATCTGACATGATGTACAGTACTCATTTTTGATCGGTAAATATCATATACCACTTAGTCTAAACTATTTAAAGTTATATATTGCTGGAAAGCAAATTTCCCAAGCTTTCAAATGAGACCGGTATTTAGCAACATATCATATTTTTTACGCACTAAATTAACTTTTATCTACTTACCATTCAAATTTGTTTGGTGGGGTTTTGAGACCCCTAAAAAATTTGGAAATTTATAAAAGTAAAATTTATTATCATCGCTTGAAATTTTGTGAAATGATGCCCCAAAAGAGTAGTTTTCAGACTGTGTCAATGATAAAGGGTTTGGTTATGTGGTAAAGATGTAATCTCAATTTGATTTTAGTGTAGTTGGCACGTGCTGAGAATTTGGCCGATTTTGTCGTCTGCAACTGGGCTTTTGGTCTTTTTAACCCTTTTTGGGTATAAAAATCCAAGAATTAGGGCACAAATTATACACTATCCGATGCGTGAGGAAATAAGCGTGATCTTTCGAAAATTTTATGAAAATCGGATGAAAAATAAAGTCACAAATCGATTTTTTAGTAAACTAACTTTGTAACTGAATTTAAAAAAATTTGAGGTAAACACTGAAAACACGAGATCATCAATCGATGATCGCGGGAGCGAAAGAGTTAATAAGAGAGTGGTTACTTTTTGAAATTCTTCATGTATTTTTTGATAGCTGTTACAAATTTTATAACTTCTGTCAATTAAGCATTTGATGATATTTATCTTGTATTTGAAAGGAATAAAACTTTTCCAATTGGTGTACAGTCCAGTGTTTGTTTTCTTTCTATATACAGAAGAAATGAATGATTGGTTTCTTTTTTCAATGAAAACATCCAAGAATGGTATTTTTCCGTTTTCTTCTAATTCATAAGTAAATTTGATGTTAGTGTGAATATTATTGATTTCTTGATAAAATTGTTTTATTTCTTCATGATTTGAAAATATTGCTAGACAATCGTCTACATAGCGGAAAAAAACTTTAGGCTGAACATGTGAGTTTGAAGTTTTGTTTATTACCCAATTCATACAAATGTCTGCTAATAGAGGAGCAATAGGAGTTCCCATTGCCACCCCGTTAGTTTGTTCATAATAACTGCCGTTGAATTGTAATACTGTTTTCTTTGTTGTCCACTCTAACATCTTTTTTAATTGTTGTTTATTCATTCCATAAAATTTGCCATCTTTCGGTTTTCCATCAAATACTAGATTCAGGAGTAAATTAATAGTGAAGTCAATTGGAATATTTGTAAATAAACTATTGACATCAAATGAGACTAATACATCTGAAGAGGTAGGGTGGACTTTGTTAAGTTTTTCCACAAAATTTTGACCCTAAAGTATGTGATAGCTATTGTTTTCTTTTTTCATAATTGAATTGTCACGTCATAAATGTTACACTTGACCGTAGTTTATCAAATTTTAAAGTAATCAGTTGCACTATTTTGGTTGACAATGCTAGCAGTGTTTAGCGAAACGTCCTAATTAAAATATGTACAGCAGTATACTGGCTCTGGTTTTTTTACTGACTTATTTTGTGTTTCATTAACTGATTGTATTGTTTGCTTTTCATGTGGCTTTTTACAGCATCGATGCCCATGTTTGATATATCAAACAATTTTCTCACAACTTGCAGTACCCATTACTGTTATCTTTTGTCTCTGCAGCCAAGCAGCAAACTCTGGTTCTTGCAACCAAATTCCAAGAAAGTGACATCGCTTGGATGCCATTACCAAACACTGATTACAAATAAATTAATTCTTACTACTTACTAACACTTGTCTGTAACTATTTGCTATAACTTGCCTGTAAAATCAAAGTTTTGATCCATCAAGTTGTTTTGTAGCTTTTGAATATAAGAGAAAAAGATTTGGCAATTGCCCTTCTTGTACAGTTGCAAAACTGTGCACTTCTCAGAAGATTGGTTTTGGTTTTAGGTTAACACTCATTTCTTAGCAGTAAAGTTTGAGATTAGGCATTGGTTAATGGTTGTCTTTTGAATTTTCAGCAAATAAAAACACAAAATTGCATCCACAACGCAGTGCTGTTGCTGCATGATCTACTCTTAAATCATGAGATGAAGAAAAAATATTTTTTGCCTCCAGTAGTTACATTGTATCCGAAAAGCAAGATAAAGGTGTATATCACAAAGATAATTACCTTCAATAGAATTATACGACGTATTGCAGAATGCAAATATAATTGATTTTTAGGAGAGGTAAGCGACAGATCTTGATACTACAAAGTAGGTTTATAACTATAACTTTGAAAATATAATTGTTGAATGAAGTATGACTCAGTGTACTGTACTTTTATAATCTTCCCACCTGACTTGGCGTATCACACTGCCACACTACTTTACTTGTCATTCAAATAAATATCATTAATTATCCTACTAAAATTCAAAAAATCAATGAAGTAAGCTATTAAAACAGATTGCATTTGCTAAGTTGCTGCCACTGGTATTACTGATAACTCAAAAAAATTTTCTTTCAACTCTCAGCAAAATTTCATGACTTTCAATTTTCAACAAATTTTCGTGCTTCACCAGTTAAAGAATAGTGAAGCTGTTTACCCAGCATGTCGTAAGAGGCGACTATTGGGTACCTACCAATTGCAGTCTGACTGTTAATGGTGGGGTTGCCAGCTTAATTGCTTGGTTGGACCACTCATGTCAGAAAACTGAGGTTGGGGGTAAGCAAGGGCATGCTCTCTGTAGAAGAATTTTGCTCCAACAAATCCCCATGACCAGAAAAAATATACAAGTGGCCCCCAGTCCCTGGCAGCTCTAAAATGGGCAGGGGGTGCAAAGAATCTCTGGGTTTAAATCTGAATGTCATGGGATAAGATTTGGTACATTAAATGTGGGAAGTCTTTGTGGAAGGAAAACGGAAGTGTGTGAAGAACTGAGAAAGAGAAAAGTTGATGTGTGCTGCATCCAGGAAGTAAGATGGAAAGGCCAAGGAGCTCGTTTTGTGGGTACTTTGGGATGAAGGTATAAACTGTGGTGGTCAGGAAATCATGCAGGATGTGGAGGGGTTGGAATTTTGGTAAAAGAGGAAATATCTGGGAACGTTGTGGAAGTTAGAAGAAAAAGTGACAGAGTAATGGCGATTGTTCTAACTTTAGGTAGAGAAGTGATGTGCGTAATATGTGCGTATGGGCCACAAAATGGAAGACCAGATGCAGAGAAAGTTTGTTTTTATGATGAAATGGGAAGTAAGTGGGACTTAGGAAGTTCTAGTGAAATAATTGTTTCTTTAGGGGATTTTAATAGACATGTGGGGAAATATGCTGAGGGTTTTGAAGGTGTACACGGGGGAAATGGTGTTGGGAAAAGAAATGCAGAAGGAAGAAGATTGCTGGAGTTTTGTGATGAGAGAGAGCTGTGCATGGCAAATACTTGGTTTAAAAAGACAGACAAAAGGAAAATCACTTATAGTGCTGGTGGTGGATGTGGAACAGAAATTGATTTTGTGCTTGTGGGGGAAAAATACAGAAAGTATATAAGGGATGTAAAGGTGATTCCATGGGAACTTCAGCACAGGATGGTGGTCGTAGATCTAGATAAAAAGGTTCTAAAAAAGATTGTGAGAAAAGAACGGATCATAAGAAGAAAAATTTGGAAGTTGAATGAAAACCAAACAAGAGTGAGATTTGAAAAAAGAGTAAAAGAACTAGTGAGCACAGATGCGCCTGATTTGTGGAAAACTTTTAAGGATGATGTTTTAAAGGCATGTGACGAACTGTGTGGGAAGAAGAAGTCTAGGAGAGATCAAGGAGACATGTGGTGGTGGAATGAAGAGGTCAAGGATACCATAACAAGAAAGAAGGCGGCATTGAAAGAGCTGTGCAGATTCCCATCAGAACAAAATAAAACTCAATACAAATGTATAAGAAATCAAACAAGAAAAATTGTGGCTAGAGCTATGAGAATGGAAGCTAATCAGGAATTGAATAATTTATATCAGAATTCTAATAGTGTTTTCTACTTCCTTAGAAAAATGAAAAAGGAAGGGAAGGATGTGGAAGGAGGAAGGTGCTTGAGAGGAGGAGACGGACAGTTGGGTTTTATTGAAGAAGATAGGGCAAAAATTTGGAAGGAACACATGGAAAAGATCATGAATGAAGAGAACGAATGGGACCGCATGGTGGAAACTGATTTAGTAGAAGGACCAGTGGAAAAAGTGGTTCGTGATGAAATTGTGGAAGCAATTCAAAGTATGAAATCAAGAAAGGCAACTGGAACATCTGAAGTAAGTGTGGAAATGATAGTTGCAAGTGGTGAAATCGGGGTTAAAGTGATGATGAAACTATGCCAGCGTGTATTGGATGGTGGAGGAATGCCTGATGAGTGGAAAACAAGTGTGATTGTACCTATCTTTAAAGGAAAGAGTGGTGTGATGAGCTGTGGATCATACAGAGGAGTGAAACTGCTAGAACATGCCATGAAAATTGTTGAAAGGGTACTAGAGAGGCGAATACGAACACTAGTCAATTTGAATGAAATGCAGTTTGGATTTATGCCAGGAAAAGGAGCAGTGGATGCGATATTCCTCGTGAGAAAAATGCACGAGGAATATCAAAAGAAGGACAAGAAGTTATATCTGTGTTTTGTTGACGTGGAAAAAGCTTTTGATAGAGTGCCAAGAAAAGTGATGGAGTGGGCCATGAGAAAGAAGGGTCTATCAGAAGTAATAGTTCGGGCAGTTATGAGTCTGTATGATGGTGCAAAGACAAGAGTGAGGGTGGGATCTGTATATTCAGAGGAATTCGAAGTAAAAGTTGGTGTACATCAAGGATCTGTGCTGTCACCACTATTGTTTGCAATAGTGGTAGACGTTATTACAGAAAATGCAAGAAGGGGTGTGGTTAATGAATTGCTATATGCAGATGACCTTGTTATCATGAGCGAAGACATGGAAGACTTGAAGGAAAGGTTTTGGAATTGGAAGGACGCACTGGAAAGTAAAGGTTTGAAGGTCAACACCAGAAAAACAAAGTTGATGGTAAGCGGGTCAGAAGGAAAACTATACAAAAGCAAGATAGATCCATGTGGAGTTTGTGGGAGGAGAGTCATGGCCAATGCAGTGTTGTGCACAAAATGTGGAAGCTGGGTTCATGGCAAATGTGCAAAAATAAAGAGAGTTACCGCTAGATTGGCAATGCATTTTGTTTGCTTGAAATGTAAAGGAATAATGGAAGGAACGATGGATTCCATCGAGAAGTTGTGCGATAAAGTGGAGACAGTGAATGGATTTTGTTATTTGGGAGACAGACTAAATGCTAGTGGTGGTTGTGAAGCGGCAGTTACAGCAAGAGTCAGAATCGGTTGGGTAAGATTCAGGGAATGTGGAGAATTGTTGCTTGGAAATAGGTTTCCTCTGAAGATGAAAGGTAAAGTCTATCATTGTTGTGTAAGATCAGCAATACTGTATGGAAGTGAGACATGGTGTCTAAAAGAAAATGAAAAAGCAATTTTGAGAAGAACGGAGAGAGCTATGGTGAGAGCCATGTGCGGTCAGAAAGTGGTAGACAGTAAGACGACTGAAGAACAGATGGACATGTTGGGGTTGAAGGAAACTATAGACCAGTTAGCAACAGCGAATGGAGTTAGATGGTATAAACATGTGCTGAGGAGGGATCACGATAGTGTTTTGAAGGTTGCTCTGAATCTTGAAGTGAGTGGCAAGAGAAAGCGAGGACAACCAAAGAAGACCTGGAAGAAGCAAGTGGAAGAGGAGACAGAGAAGATTGGTTTGAAGAAGGAGGATGCCCTGAGATGACACAAGTGGAGGGACAAAGTGCAAGCAATTGCAGAAGGAATGGGGTAAATCCGACATCTCTGTTAAAGGGACAACACCAGATAAAAACTGAATGACTACTACTTTCCATGACTTTCCAGGAAAGTTTTTTTCCATTCACACTAAGATTTTCCAGGTTTTTCCATGACCATGAAAACCCTGTTCATAGTACTTTTACAAAATTCAACACTAACTGGTTGTAACAAGTGTTCAAGGAATGCAGTGAATTGTGAAGTTGTGATGTGGCCAGCAGATAGAAAACTTTCTTGGTCTAGTTTATGTGTTTTGAAGAGCGGGTAAGCATACGCAGTAACTAAATCAGAAAAATATGTAGCTGAATTTCTAGAGCACTTGTGATATTTTTGTTTTTGTTCTTTTAAACCAGTCACATGAATAACATACTATCATCAATCGCACCAGCTCTGTGCAAGTTTTTCAAGAAATTATCACATTTATCCTTTAACTGTTGTAACACATAATGTACTATGGTCGAATCAACTTGTGTCAATTCTTGAAATTGATTCACGAATTCTCTTTCCATAATTAAGTTGTAATCTTTAAAGTCAAGGACTAAAAGTTTTCCATCTTTATCTTGACGACAAATAACTATCTTTCTATTCTTAATAAGTTTCTTAAGGTATTCAAAACTGCTTCTTAGATCTTGGCTCATATTGTTTCTATATTTGAAGGAAAATTCAGCCAATGGCTTTAAGTTTCTAAATTTTGACGTGACTGCTTAACAATATGCTTTAGTTTTGTCATCTACTAGATCAAGATTGGGTCTGGACATTTTGGGTACTTTCAGTTTGGTGGGTAGATTATGCCACTCTTGATTTTTGTTCTCATTGTTTTCATTACTCAAGACGTTATTCCACTCTACTTTGCGAATGTGAGATTGCAAATTAAGCCAGTCTGTGGTTTCAGTTTTAGAGTTCCACAAGGGAGTCGGAGCAAAATTTAAGCCCTGATATAAAAATAATTTATCATCGTCAGATAGAGGTATTGTCGACTTGTTAAGGATCATTTCATTAGCTGTTTGAATTTTTTGATTTTTTAATTTAAATTTCTTTCTTTTCTTGTATCTCAACCAGTCTTTTTTTGTTTTTAAGGGTTTTATTCTTTTTCAAGCCTGTGTTATTCATTGACTTTTGTTTGTTCCACAGCCAGTTAATTGTTTAATATAACACATTTTAGCTTTGTTTCTTTCTTCAATAACAGAAAAAGCACTGCTTGGAATGCGATTTGGGTGTAGCTTCTTAATTTGCTCTTTAATACTGTGTAAATCTTTCAAAATTTTTTGTGATTGCTATATCAGTAGAAGATCAAAATCCACATTTTTCTGTCAGTTTGTGGGTAGTAACAAGTTATGACTGACACTACGTTTTAAAAACACCAATTTCTCTTCAAGTGTGATTTTTTTGCAACAGATCTTTTGTTACTGACTATCCATTTGGTTCTTGGGGATTACTTGACCTCTATCCATAATAACAATTAAAATTGGAAAACAGTAATCAAACCCTAGCAGGATAGCCTATTCAAGCGACTTTACTTTATATCAGTAAATGTTGAAAAAAGGTCTGCTATTAATAGACAGTAATAAAGTCAGCTTAAACATTTATTTGCCATAAGAAAAATTAATTTCGCTAATGCATTCTCAAGTTTCTGCAAAAAAATGATAAAAATTGCACAAAAAAAATTAAGTATTTTCAAACAAACTAATGGTAAACCAGAGAAAAGGCTGTACTAAGATAATAAAATCTTCAAAACTCAACAAGAAGCAAAAATATTTATCTGCACGGGGTCTACAATAATAATAAACGGCTATCAAAACTACAGGCCATAAAACTAGCTCTGACTCTTTTCAAAATACATTCAAACTAATATGATAGGTAAAGTTATATAAAAATAGATGTGAGATAAAAGAAACGTCTAATTACTAAATAAACAAACCGCAGTATATCATAATAATGAGTGAAAGGTCATAACCTATAGAAGCCGTGACATAAGTGATAAATAACGCACTGAGATATGAGAGGAAACAAACTAAAACGGTATTTTAAAACCAAAACAATTACAAAATCACTTAATTGAGGGCAAGAGCATTTTATATATGTTAATAATGGCATTTAATTTGTCTAGCCCAGGGGTGGATAAACTTTTTAGTTGGAGGTCCGCATTGGCCATTGACCAAAGAGTGGTCAAAGGCCAGTGCTTATAATCTTGTACAGCTGCATGCAATGAAAGAGATTGCAAAAGCTAAAAATTTTGTGAAATATCCTGACAATGTCGTATTACAGGGTGCAAAAGCAATGGTGTCTCCAAAAAAAAAAAGGTCATTGCATTGCCTTTTCCTTAGACAGAAAATGCATCAGTAGCAGCTAAAAATTGCCCTCCTTCTGATGGCTTCTAAAGTTTTTGGCTCTTAAAAACGGCAAGTGTTCCTCCCCTTGTCATTTTAATTTATATATGACGAAGTTTCAACAAGTGTTTGCAGGCCACATGGAGCCCGTGGGCCATAGTTTGCCCACCCCTGATCTAGCCATATGTTTTCATAAATAGATAAAAGATGTTTGGGTGGTTGCTCTACAAACATTACAAAAAAACAATCGGCAATATCTGGTTTTGTCTGTAGTGTGAGTCTATGGAAGGTGTGGTAATGGTGTAATAATGCTACTTTATCATCAATGTTGTCATATTTAAATCGATTCCAAATAAACCTGTGGTGGCACCAGTGTTTTGAAAATTTGTTTATGATTTGACCAATATATTGTTTGTGACATAAACGGCATGTAGCAACGTTTATGCCGTAGTTTGAACAATCCAAGGTTTGCTTTAATGCGAAAATGTAACCATTGGCTGCTGTGATGGTACCAGTTTGATGTACCATAGATTTATAATGGTTGAAATGGCCACAAAAAGTGTATTTCTTTTAAGGTTGAAATCTTCCTTGACCAGTATTTTCAGTGGTTGAATTAATTAATTTTTCGGCACACAGTATAGTTGGGAAAAAACTAATAACTTTAATCCAAAAATAACAGCCAAGCAACTTGTTATAAACATACTGCAAACGTTTCTATATTGGCCAAACTCGCTGGAATTTAGTAAAACGCCTGGATGAGCACCAGACTAGTCTCAACTCGGAAGTGTGTAACCATTTACAATCAAATCCAAATCACAGAGTTGACTTCAACAACCCACAAATTCTCACCAGCTCTCCTGACAAATCCAAACTCCTCATTTAGAATCTCTTTGCATTCAACAATTGAAACCTAGTTTAACACGTTCACTGCCTCTGACGCGCATGTGCGTCATGTGGTATTTTGCCACATGCCGTAGACGCACATGTGCGTCAAGTAGACCATTCACTTTTAAGCGTTTTCTAGCAACGTAGCACATCGTTTGAAACCGTTTGAATCATGCGGCACTGGGGAAAAGAAATGATTTTAACAATACGGACTTTGGTTTGCGGTTAGGTTTTGTTGTTCTAAGCTCAGTCAAGCATGAAACCTCTGTGATAAGACAGATAAGTTACAGTATTATACAAAGTGTGTTACTGGAAGGAAGGAAGGGTTTCGGGCTGGTTAATAGTTTACAGATAGTGGAATGAATGCTAGATCTTTTTACAGTGGAGATGGAAGCTCCTCCTCATCCTCTCATACGTCACAGAGAAGAGATGATGAAAGCTCCACTTCCACAACAAGTGCTAGTGGAAATGATAGTAGCATGCTTGTGGCGATGGAAAGTGATGATGACGGATCTTCATACAACGATTCCATAGATATTGATAGTGATGATACTGAGTACTATCCTTCGGAGTCAGAAAGTAGTGACTCAGATATGTCAGTCGGCATTGCAAGTGCTGATAGTGATGAAGAAAGTGATGACGATGGAAATGATGACACTACCGTCGCTTCTGTGCCAGCATGGAGTGACGACTGTGGAAGCATGAAATCTTTCTCTTTCACTGCCAACACAGGCTTGAATCTCGTCAGTCCGGATATGCAAACTCCATATGATTTCTTTTGTTTGTTTGTAAATGACGCCTTCTATGAGTTGCTTGTTCGGGAGACTAATCATCAAGCTAGATGCCTTTTGCAGAATCGCAAAACTCCTAAATCCAGGATAACTAGTTGGAAGGATCTGTCCGTGTCTGAGCTGAAGGGATTTTTAGGTTTGTTGTTGCATATGGGACACATCCCACTACCTCGTCTGGCAGATTACTGGAAGACGGATAAGTTGTTCAATCTGAAGTGTTTTTCTGAGCACATGAGTAGAAACAGATTTCTTCTCATACTGAGATGCTTGCATTTCAGTAGAAACCCTGATACAGGAGAAGCTCTCCCAGACAGGTTATATAAAATAAAGCCTCTTCTGGATCACTTCAACTCAACCATGGAAGCCATATATTATCCAAACAGGGAACTATCAATTGATGAATCTATGGTTCTATGGCGAAGTCGTTTGGTCTTTCGTCAGTACATAAAGAACAAAAGGCACAAATACGGCATCAAGCTGTATCAACTTACGGAATCTTCTGGTTTGGTTTTGAAAACTTTAGTGTACTGCGGAAGTTTGGATTCCACTGGTGGGAAGGGTCACTCTGAAAACGTGGTTCTTCATCTCATGGAAGGGAAGCTGGACAAAGGCCATGCACTGTACATGGACAATTTTTACAACAGCCAGTATCTTGCTTCATTGCTCCTAGATCGCCATACTTACTGCACAGGAACACTGCAGAAAAATAGAAAAAATAACCCTCCGGAAGTGCTTCAAGCCAAACTGAAGAAAGGTGAACGAAAATGCCAGTTTTCCGATGGTGTCCTAGTGACCAAATGGAAAGATAAGAGGGATGTATTGGTCATTTCAAATGAGCATAAAGACGAAATGGTGGATGTTGCAAATCGCAGAAGGCAGATTTCGAGCAAACCATTGGCTGTAGCCCGCTATAACCAGTTTATGAGCGGGATAGATAGGAAAGATCAAATGCTAGCGTACTACCCATGTGAAAAAAAAACGCTACGCTGGTACATAAAACTTGGCATTCACTTGATCCAAACGATGACACTGAACAGCTTCTACTTGTATCAAAAATGCTGCACTTCCAAAATGACGTATTATGACTATCGCCTCTCTGTCATTCGGAAGCTGCTTTCGTTATCTTCACGCCTTGCTCCTCGAGAAGCACCTCCTAAGAAGAATGATGTCCATGCTCCTTGCAAGCTAAAAAGCAATGCAAGTGGAAAGACAATGCGAAAACGTTGCCGAGTATGTAATGAAGAAGGAAGACGCAGGGACACACAGTATTATTGCGAAAGCTGTCCGCAAAAGCCTGCTTTGTGCGTAGACAACTGCTTCAAAAAGTACCATGACAAATAAACTGACTTTACTTGCAGTGGACAATTTAATTTGCATTGTGTTTGTGTGATGTGTATCCATTTTTCATTTCATTTTCATTCATTTTTTGTAAAAAATCTTGGACGCACATGTGCGTCACACGGCATAAGAGTAAAAATTTTTATTGTAGTGCCATGGACGCACATGTGCGTCACGTTCATAAAATACCGGAAGAAGTCAAGTTTTACATTCTAACGCATTTTTCTATAAAAATTAACCTGTTTTGGTCAATAATATACTCTAAAATTACAATGGCACTGGCCAACACGACAAAATATTTGGCGGCAGTGAACGTGTTAAATTTAGACTCCAAATCCTTTCCTCTCCGTTTATTTAACACGTGACCATTGCTTCTTGTGTGTTCATTTTTGTGTCAGTATGGCATAGTTGCTAGCCAACCTGTTTGAGATACATTATTTGCGTTGAAAATGGCACCAGTTGAGGGCCGAAACGTTCACAGTATGTTTATAACAAGTTGCTTGGCTGCTATTTTTGGATTAAAGTAATTAATTTTTCTTATTACAAATAAATGTTTAAGCTGACTTTATTGCTGTTAACCAATGGCAGACCTTTTTTCAACATTTATTGATAATGAGTAAAGTCGCTTGGATAGACTATCCTGCTAGGGTTTCATTACTGTTTTCCAATTTTAATTGTTATTATGGATAGAGGTCAAGTAATCCCCAAGAACCAAATGGATAGTCAGTAACAAAAGATCTGTTGCAAAAAAATCACACTTGAAGAGAAATTGGTGTTTTTAAAACGTAGTGTCAGTCATAACTTGTTACTACCCACAAACTGACAGAAAAATGTGGATTTTGATCTTCTACTGATATAGCAATCACAAAAAATTTTGAAAGATTTACACAGTATTAAAGAGCAAATTAAGAAGCTACACCCAAATCGCATTCCAAGCAGTGCTTTTTCTGTTATTGAAGAAAGAAACAAAGCTAAAATGTGTTATATTAAACAATTAACTGGCTGTGGAACAAACAAAAGTCAATGAATAACACAGGCTTGAAAAAGAATAAAACCCTTAACTCTTTCGCTCCCGCGATCATCGATTGATGATCTCGTGTTTTCAGTGTTCCCCTCAAATTTTTTCAAATTGAGTTACAAAATTAGTTTAATAAAATATCGATTTGTGACTTTATTTTTTATCCGATTTTCATAAAATTTTCAAAACATCACGCTTATTTCCTCACGCATCGGATAGTGTATAATTTGTGCCCTAATTCTTGGATTTTTATACCCAAAAACGGTTAAAATGACCAACAACCCAGTTGCAGACGACAAAATCGGCCAAATTCTCAGCACGTGCCAACTACACTAAAATCAAATTGAGATTACATCTTTACCACATAACCAAACCCTTCATCATTAACACAGTCTGAAAACTACTCTTTTGGGGCATCATTTCACAAAATTTCAAGCGATAATGATAAATTTTACGTTTTTGAACTTCCAAATTTTTTAGGGGTCTCAAAACCCCCCCAAACAAATTTGAATGGTAAGTAGATAAAAGCAAATTTAGTGCGTAAAAAACATAATATGTTGCTAAATACCGGTCTCATTTGAAAGCTTAGGAAATTTGCTTTCCAGCAATATATAACTTTAAATAGTTTAGACTAAGTGGTATATGATATTTACTGATCAAAAATGAGTACTGTACATCATGTCAGTTCAAAACCCCCCAATGGTTTTTGACTTACCTTCACTAAATTATAACTTTTAGAAAAACTACACCCTATAAGAAGATAAAATAAATTGCAAATGTTTCACCAATAAAGTCGTCATTTTGTATCAAGTTTCCAAGGAGACAAAAACTGAAATACAAGTTTAAAAGCTAACAGAAGTTTGGCTTCTCTAAATCAAAGTTTGCTGTATCCCCCTTGTTTCTCAAGAAATGGGAAGGGTGTAAACAAGCGGCTGTTTCATTATCAGTGACAGCATATTCTTTTTAAACTTGATATTTTCTGAATCTTGAAGAAATTCCCTGTTCAAAAATACATATGGTTACATGGTTTAGGCTAACCTCTAGCAGATAATAACTGATCATATTTTAGGTACTAAATTTAACTACCAAAATTTGGTACCGGTCGGTACCGGTCAAAAAAAAGGTCATGTGCCTCAGAAAATTGCAAATTGTAGAAAACCTAGGCTTTTCGGTAAGTTTTGATTGATGTACCTTGAAAGCTTATTTCCTTAGCATCATTTTGCAACCATTTCTAAAAAAATTGGTAGAAAATTAAATCTGTAGTGATCTTTGAGGTGGGGGTACCTCTTTAATTTTAAAGACAACTACCCCCCAGTTGAGGGGGTTCATTTGCATAAAATTTGCATATTCAAAAAAATGTTTTTTTTTGTATTGGAAATCCTCAAGAAATGTAGATTTCAAGGATATATCACACTTAATGTAGAAGTAGACAGCTGAGTAATGATTTACAAACAAACTTGAGGTACATAATTATGATTAATTATGATTGATTATGACAGTTTTTCGCGCTGCCACCTTACGGACATTTTTTTTCGCTTTTTATGCGGGAGCAAAAGAGTTAAAAACAAAAAAAGACTGGTTGAGATACAAGAAAAGAAAGAAATTTAAATTAAAAAATCAAAAAATTCAAACAGCTAATGAAATGATCCTTAACAAGTCGACAATACCTCTATCTGACGATGATAAATTATTTTTATATCAGGGCTTAAATTTTGCTCCGACTCCCTTGTGGAACTCTAAAACTGAAACCACAGACTGGCTTAATTTGCAATCTCACATTCGCAAAGTAGAGTGGAATAACGTCTTGAGTAATGAAAACAATGAGAACAAAAATCAAGAGTGGCATAATCTACCCACCAAACTGAAAGTACCCAAAATGTCCAGACCCAATCTTGATCTAGTAGATGACAAAACTAAAGCATATTGTTAAGCAGTCACGTCAAAATTTAGAAACTTAAAGCCATTGGCTGAATTTTCCTTCAAATATAGAAACAATATGAGCCAAGATCTAAGAAGCAGTTTTGAATACCTTAAGAAACTTATTAAGAATAGAAAGATAGTTATTTGTCGTCAAGATAAAGATGGAAAACTTTTAGTCCTTGACTTTAAAGATTACAACTTAATTATGGAAAGAGAATTCGTGAATCAATTTCAAGAATTGACACAAGTTGATTCGACCATAGTACATTATGTGTTACAACAGTTAAAGGATAAATGTGATAATTTCTTGAAAAACTTGCACAGAGCTGGTGCGATTGATGATAGTATGTTATTCATGTGACTGGTTTAAAAGAACAAAAACAAAAATATCACAAGTGCTCTAGAAATTCAGCTACATATTTTTCTGATTTAGTTACTGCGTATGCTTACCCGCTCTTCAAAACACATAAACTAGACCAAGAAAGTTTTCTATCTGCTACCATCACCGACATTCCTGTTCGATTATTACAATCTGCTGGCCACATCACAACTTCACAATTCACTGCATTCCTTGAACACTTGTTACAACCAGTTAGTGCTGAATTTTGTAAAAGTACTTACTATTAATGTGTTTTGTAAAGATAGTAAACACTATTTGCAAGATTTCTGTGAATGGAAAAAAATCATGATGCCTCAAACATTAGAAACAATGACCAGCTTTAATTGGTTGCTGCTGACATCTGCGCTTTGTATCCTATCATCAAAAAAGAGATGGTAAAAAATAGCGTTAGCACTAGCACTTAAAGAGCATTCAAAGTTTAACTTGTAAGTTCAATGTATTTTGGTCAATCTTGCAATTCACTGTTTAAACAGCATTATAATTCAATATACAAACAAATTTTACATATAAAAACAAGGCATCATTACAGGGGACAATAATTCGGTATTGTTAGCTAATATTTCGATGCACTTCATTATGCTTAAAATCAGCAACATACTAAATCAAGCACAACTCTTTAAAAGATTTATTGATGATATCATTTGGCTGTCATATGGTAATGAATTAACTGGAAAATTAAGCAAGCACTCATGAATACATGCGTGGAGTACGAATTAAAATCCACTTTTGGAAAAGTTAGCACTAATGAAACAGAAAAAAGTCTGGAGTTCCTAGATGTTCTTCACATGATTGACAATTCTAACAAATTCGGATTTTTTACTACTAGTTTTATTTAAGAAACAGCTACCAAAAGATTGTTTTTAAATGGCAATTCTTACCACCCTCTATACATTTTCAAATCTATTATTTTCGATGAATCTGTTAGACTATGAACATTAAATGAAACAAATGAGTTGTACCTTAAAGGTTTAGAAAGGATAAAAAAAATGCATAGACTCTTATTTCAACAAAAAAGTGGTGGAGAAAATCATTAATTTAGCAAAAACATGGACCGATCGTTTTGGACCAAAACCATTGAATTAAAACAAGACCACAGATCCTATGCTGATTTGGGCATCTGCTTTTTTCCAATTTACTCCCACTTACTGCCAAAGAGAAAAGCCTAGTTCAAGCTACCGTCGTGTATAAGCATCCACTTACCCTCGCCACTATGCTCACCTATTATAAAAAGGTAGATCATTCAACCACTGAAAATACTGGTCAAGGAAGATTTCAACCTTAAAAGAAATACACTTTTTGTGGCCATTTCAACCATTATAAATCTATGGTACATCAAACCGGTACCATCACAGCAGCCAATGGTTACATTTTCGCATTAAAGCAAACCTTGGATTGTTCAAACTACGGCATAAACGTTGCTACATGCCGTTTATGTCACAAACAATATATTGGTCAAACCATAAACAAATTTTCAAAACACTGGTGCCACCACAGGTTTATTTGGAATCGATTTAAATATGACAACATTGATGATAAAGTAGCATTATTACACCATTACCACACCTTCCATAGACTCACACTACAGACAAAACCAGATATTGCCGATTGTTTTTTTGTAATGTTTGTAGAGCAACCACCCAAACATCTTTTATCTATTTATGAAAACATATGGCTAGACAAATTAAATGCCATTATTAACATATATAAAATGCTCTTGCCCTCAATTAAGTGATTTTGTAATTGTTTTGGTTTTAAAATACTGTTTTAGTTTGTTTCCTCTCATATCTCAGTGCGTTATTTATCACTTATGTCACGGCTTCTATAGGTTATGACCTTTCACTCATTATTATGATATACTGCGGTTTGTTTATTTAGTAATTAGACGTTTCTTTTATCTCACATCTATTTTTATATAACTTTACCTATCATATTAGTTTGAATGTATTTTGAAAAGAGTCAGAGCTAGTTTTATGGCCTGTAGTTTTGATAGCCGTTTATTATTATTGTAGACCCCGTGCAGATAAATATTTTTGCTTCTTGTTGAGTTTTGAAGATTTTATTATCTTAGTACAGCCTTTTCTCTGGTTTACCATTAGTTTGTTTGAAAATACTTAATTTTTTTTGTGCAATGTTTATCATTTTTTTGCAGAAACTTGAGAATGCATTAGCGAAATTAATTTTTCTTATGGCAAATAAATGTTTAAGCTGACTTTATTACTGTCTATTAATAGCAGACCTTTTTTCAACATTTACTGATATAAAGTAAAGTCGCTTGAATAGGCTATCCTGCTAGGGTTTGATTATGATTTTCAAATTTTAATTTTAATTGTTATTATGAAAACTAGATTAAGCTGCAAAAAGCTAAAACAAAAGCAAATCACTACAATGATCAGAAGGCTTACAGCAATCAGCATCAGCCCTCGTTTAGTTTGCCCAATGTATACCTGTCACAAATAAGTAAATTTGCACTAAAAAAATAGTTTTTATATTTGTATAGTTGTTGTAATCTGTCGTTTTGTTTTGGCGTGATTATTTTATTCCTAAATCTGAATTGTCTTAAGCCCTAAACTTGCTTTTTATATCTTGGCTGTTTTCGAAAAAAAACTTTTTTTTGCATTTAAATTTGTTTCTCACATGCCTCTTCTTACGTCACAATGGTTGCTCACACACCTCTTCTTACGACACAAGATTTTTATGCATTCAGAGTAGTAGCAGAGTGTGAGAGAGTAGTTGTGAGAGAAAGTAGAAAAAAAGGCAAGAAGTGTATTAATCTGTGGTGATTTATAGTGGATTTCTATTAGTGTGACAATCGACTTTTTGGTGGATTTACTTTTGGTTGATTTATGATCATCCTATTAAAGTGCTTTGGTTTCTCCAATTGACGGACAAAGGAATTTAAAGTTTTAAAAAGTTTTGTAAAAATATTTGTTCTGTTCTTGATTGAAGGTGCATCGCTGAAGTATCTTACTAGAAGCAAATCTTTTCCTAGCTATTGAGTTGTAGTCAGAATTAATTATTCAAGCGATGCTATAAGCAGCCTTAATTTATAAGAAAAAAAAATTAAGGTTGAAATAAAACCAAAAATTCTATTGCACACGACAATACCAAATCACAGTCAGAAGTAGTAGTCAAATTTGTTCTGTTCCTTGTTCAAACTGCAAATATGTGTTGTATATATTGGGCAAACTAAATGACATCATAAATCTCATTTAGCTGAAAACAAACAGGCTATCAGAGATCAAAGATCAGAGCAACCTGATAACGTGGCTTGCTTGGAGGCTAACAGCGCTGGATTCACTATAACATTTGCTTTACAAACGGTTTAAACAGGTTTATTGGCTTTCTATTAAATTGACCTATTTTTCTGAACTATTCAGATCCAAAATGTTTACATAATCAACTAATCTTGACTTGCAAACTTATAAATTACGTCACCATATCTCTTTTCAGTTAGCTAGTAGCTACGCTGCCATTAATACTGTTAAGGAAAACTGCCTATGATGCAATAATTCAGTTTAATAACATGAAGCCAAATGAAATGCATATGATGCTGTAATTCAGTCAAAAATAAAATTGAAAAAAAGGTCATTGCAAAATATACAAAAGTCCTATTTTTGACAGATTTGGATTGCCTGGGTGCAACCAATACTTTCAGAAAAGCTGATTAAATGGATTGAAGCAACTCCAGCATTTTAAAAGTTGAGACCAACTACTTTCATCCTAATGTTGAAGCATGGTTTATTAACTCCTACCCCAGTGCTGTAAAAAGGTTGTTGTTGTTGGTTTACCCCTCCTCTTCCTTGGGATGAAGGTATGGTGCAAACAGCAATCCAGGTTCATGCCATCAACCTAATTAAATTAGGCCAGGGGAAAAGTGCCAGCCCATTTCAAACCAGTTGTGGATGCAAATTGTCGACTGGTAGCCCCACCACCAACAAGGCAGACTGCCATTGGTTGGTACCCAAAAGTCGCCTCTTACGACATGCTGGGTGAGCAGCTTCACTATTCTAACAACGAGGTGAAGCAACGAGGAGTCGGATAGTAATGGTCTACCCCATGTCTACTAATCTTTAGTGCTCTAAATTTAGTTATACCCACAGCATTGTCTAACATTGCTAGAAGCTAAATAATTTTTCATCTTTTGCTTACAGCCATGATATTGGTTGGAAACTTACCATGTTTTAGTTTAACCACCATATTAATCTTTTTTTGATTTACGCTGTATTTATCTGTCTTTATTGTTTTTGATTTGGTCAGTTGAGAAAAATCACAGTGTTATTTGCTTGATTTTTTGCTGCTCATGCTCAGACTTGAAATAACATCCTGAGCACCGTTTTTGTTTTGATAAAGCTTGACGTAACTGCCAAACAAAACGAGTGTCTTTTTATTTCTTATTCTGTATACTATTTTACACTGAAAGCAAAACATTTCTTCACAGTTTCACAATGCCTGGCATACAAGAATATCTTCCTAAAAACTTTACCCCTCTATGATGTAAAATGGCATCACAGTTAACGTTTGATTGCAGAATTTGCTCTCTGCATTTTCTCTAAAGTCCTTTGATGATAAAAATGTGATTTTTTGGGAGGTATTAACTAGATACTTTTGATGACAAAATTCTAGAACAGTTTAACCTTAATTGACAAAGCAAGAACAGGTTCTCTTTTAAGCATCTTAAGCTTTCTAAGCAAACTTTTTTCTTTAATGCTTTAAACTAGCTCTATCATGTCAATGTAGTCTAATATCATTATTGCAAAATCACAACAAGCAGCAGCTGCACATTAAGTTTTTCTACATTCCTATTTCAAAATCAACATCTGACATGCTACCTGTTGAAGTATCAATCAAGTGCAGCCAAGATGAACAAATTAGAACAAACAAATTGAACAAATTATCTTAGTCGATCATTTATTCTCCCAAACCATAACCTAACCCAGACTTGGCCAACTAATCGATCATTTATACTCCTAAACCATAACCTAACCAAGTATAATTAGTTCTCAAACAGTGTTTGGTAGACGTTGCATCATCTGGCCTGCCACTCAGGTTGCAATTTTCAAAATTAGTAGCCCAGGGATTACCTAATTTATTGCAATAATTCAACAATAAGTGCTTGACTTCATGTTACTCTGTTCTTACCACAGCTGCACCTATGCCAGGACCAAGAAACATAAACATAGCCAGAGATTTAGGTCATACAAATAGGCATACAATCACAAAATAGTCATAAGTAGAATGCCATACATAAACAGCATATTAATGCAAAAACACATCAATTACTTTGATTTCATGCATTGATAAGGTTAAACAAAAATTTTGCTCAAAAATGATCAACATCTTATGGTACCACCCAGCAATCTATTACATCATGTTAATAATCTGTGAACAGTTTTGACCTTATTGGGTCTCATCAGGCAGGTGTAAAAAACACTCAATAATAAACATGCTGAATAAAACAAATTTGCCACTGGGTGCAAAAAAATGCAATAAAAAGCAATATGATTTAGCAATACCTATATCATGGGTCCCATCCAAGGACACACACACATGATATGAACAACAAGTCACATCAGTAAGCCCTAATAGGGGTGTAGGATCATTGTTAAGACTTTATCATTTTACAAAATATAGAAGTTGCTAGTTGATTAGTCTTAACAATGATCCTACACCCCTATTAGGGCATACCAATGTGACTTGTTGTCTATGTCATGTGTGAGTGTCCTTGGATGAGGCCCCATGATATAGGTATTGCTAAATCATATTGTTCTGTATTGCATTTTTTTGCATCCAATGGCAAATTTTTTTCAGCATGTTTATTATAGAGTGTTTTTTACACCTGCCTGATGACACCCAATAAGGCTGACATCTGTTCACGGGTTATTGACGTGATGTAATCAATTGCTGCATGGTACCATGTGATGTTGGTGATCATTTTTGATCAAAATGTTCTGTTTTACCTTAGTGTGATGCTGGAAGTAAATCCCTCTCAATAGCAGATTGCCTTGAAAACTGCTAATTAGCAACTAGCAACTTCTATATTTTGATCATGCTTGGATAAAATGAACAAATAAAAGTTTGGGAATTTAGTGACTGCTTTGATTGTGAGCAAGCCCAGTACCAAACTACACCTATGATGGAAACAGGGCAAACAAGATGTTGCTAGGGACTTCAAAACCATTGGCAGAAATATAGTGGCTACAAGCAACCCTTCCATAACGTCTGTTTCATTCCTTCAAAAAAAAACACTTGGTTTTGGAATGAGAATTGGATGTTTCAAAAAAGCATTTATTTTTCAATACTTTTCCCACTACTACTTATAGGGTGAAGCAAACACAGCTGGCTGAAGTGATATTTGTAACCTTAACATTACTAGTGGTTCCCTGCTATTGTAATAGCTTAACTGCAACTATTTACTTCAAGTTAATTTGCTCTTTCTCTGACTGCGTTTATGCCAGGGCCAAGCATCATAGGTGCAGCGTTAAGCTTTAAATCATGCAAATCGGCATACAATTATGAAAAATTTTTAAGTAGTAGGCCTAACATTTAATATTGCAGCAAAATCGTATCTATCACTTTGGTGCCCTCCCACAACTTTCAGTTAGTGTTTCCATTCACTTCATAAAATAAACTCACAATCATTTTAGAAATCGTTAGCTGCTTCAATTGTGAACAAGTCCAGTAGCTAAATGTGCCTATGCTGGAAACAGTTGAAACAAAATGTAGCCAAGGACTTTAGAAACTTTAGGCAAAATACAGCAGTTGTACACGACCCCTTCATGCTGTCTTTCTACTTGATTACCTTGAAAAATATGGCACTTTTGATTTTAGATCGAGAATTGGGTATGTCAAAAAAACATTAACTTTTTACTACTGTTTTCATAATCAACCATTGGGTGAAGCCAAATGGTTAGCATGGGGAAGCCCAATAGCCCAAATTCCAATCAGCACTGCCCGGATGACAGATGCTTTCTTGCAGCCCAGGTCATGAGTAAGTCTATTGTTGCAGCTTGCATGATAGACTAAAACAAAATCTGCCAAAACAAAAGGGTACCTACCCATCCCAATGTTCAGCCTGGGCCCACTAATTGGCAAACATCCTTTTCAGGATGGGGTAATGCATGCAAATCAAACCTGCCCTTTTCAGGACACATTGTCCACACGTTCCGAAGGCTCTCCATTCTACAGCTGAACAGTGAAAGCCTCACTGAAAACAAGATGAACGTTTTTCACTGTCTTGCTGTACACCATGAGGCTCTCGTCATCCTATTACAGGAGACCCACAGCACTTCTTCAGAAAAGCTAATACTTCCAAGCTTAGCACTAGCTGGGTTCTCTTTAAGCAGGAAGCACAGCCTTGCCACGTTTGCCCATGAGCGACTGAAATACACGTTTATAAAACAATCCCCACTTAAATCAGAGACCAAATGGTTGCGTGTGGAGGTTGATAGGTACAAAACGTCTACAAACCTCCACCAACATGACTGCAAGCCTCTGATCTCCGGGTGTTCCCTCACCTCTGTCTTTATGCTGGTGATTTTAATTGCACGCATGCTGACTGGGGGTATGGTGCCAACAGTGTGAATGGAGAGTGCCTGACTGGTTGGGCAAGTATTAACAGCCTTGCTCTCATTTATACTCCAAAGGATTCTGCCAGCTTTCATTCTGACGTTGGAATAGTGGTACAAACCCTGATCTTGCATTTGCTAGTGCTGATTCAGACAGCCGCTTACCTGACAGACGTGTCCTAGAGAAGTCTCCCAAGTCACAACATTGACCATTGTTAATCATGTCACCAAGGTTTGCTTTGCCCATGTCAAGCATGCCTGTTAAACGATGGAACTTCTGTAAGGCCAAGTGGAGCCACTGCAGAGCTTTGACAAACAAATTTGCCAAGATTTTGGTACCACCAGATTCAACAGACGTGGATCAGGTCTTACCAGGACTTCTGCAACATCATCAGCTCAGCAGCCAAAAGATCTATCCCACTTGGTTGTCGAAACAACCACATACTGTGCTGAGATTCAGACTGTGAGAACCTCCACAGAGTTTTCCTGAAATCCAATGGAAACAACTCTAGCAGAGCTGCCACAGCCCTGCTCACTGGGCTTGACAGGAAATAGAAGGACTGATGGTCAGAAGCAGTTCAGAGCATTGTCTTTTCCTTCCAGTCAAAAAGGATGGAGTATCTTGAATAACCTTACTGGCAGGTCACGACACTCCTCTTATCATTGCCCCATCTCAGCTGGTTAGAAACCAGAGATATCAGAATGATAATCATGCATCATCTTGACTCATGTTTCAAGAGGTGTCTGACATTTGGAGGGCCACAACATCAAGTCCAGTGAATATCGCTGCAAATTTTACATAAAGAAAATTCACTGTCGCCCTTCATCACCTAAAGTCAGGTAGCCTAAAGCTCCTGGTCCTGACTGTATTTACCTGGAGCTTATACTCCATGCTGGAGCTGCTGTAAAGTCCTGGTTATGTGGCTTCCTTTCTTCCAGCTTGCACCAACTCAAAATTCCCAAAATCTGGAGAAGAGCGCTGGTAGTCGCGATCCTAAACCTAAGTAGCTTGAGGGGTACCCTAAGAGCTATCACCCAATATCTTTGCTTTGTGTCCCCTACAAGATCCTTGAGAGGCTTATCCATACCCATGTGGAACTAATTATCAGTCCACAGCTCCCTTAGGGAGCAGGCTGGATTTTGACACAGGAGATCAATCGTGAACCAAACTGTTTAGCTCATGCAAAATATCGAGGGCTCTTTTGAGACAAAGAAGAAGGCCGGTGGTGTGTTTGTCGACCTGACAGCAGCTTATGACACTGTCTGTCACAGCAGCCTTACCTGTAAGCTGCTAAGACTTCTGCCAGATAAGCACATGGTTTAGATGATCTTGAAGCTTATCCAAAATAGAAGCTTCACCCTTACCATTGGTGATAGCATGCAAAGCAGGCTTTGACATCTGAGAAACATTGTCCCCCAGGGGTTAGTCTTGGCCCTGCTCCTTTTCAATATCTATATATATAATCTTTCCTCCACAACCTCAAAAAAGTATGCTTATGCCAATCATCTGGCTTTGCTGCATTCATCAAGGGACTGGAAGGGGTTGAAAGAAACCTTAAGCCAAGACATGGCTACACTCCCAGCATATCTCAAGACTTGGAGACTGAAACTCAGCCATGCAAAAACAGTGACAGTGACCTTTCATTTACACAATCAGGAGGCCAAACGTGAGGCTAAAGTCTACACTAACGATAAACTCTTACCATTTTGCCCAGTTCCAACCTACCTTGGGGTAAAACTGGACAGATCACTCACGTTCCACCATCATCTCCAGACATTGTGAGAAAAACTAGCTACCTGCATCACGCTTCTGAGACTTGTGGGCTTGAGATGGGGTGTTGGTGCCAAAACATTGCATACAGCAGCCCTATCCTTGGTTCCTTGGTTTAACTCTACAGCTGAGTAGTGAGCATCAGTTTGGTGTCGCAGCACACACACCCGTTTCATCAACAGTGTTTTGAATGACACCATGTCACTGGATGCCTGCATCCTATGCCAACAGCCCACCTGCCAATCCTTTCAGGCATCCACCCAGCTGAGCTTCACCACTTGGGAGCAACACTCTCTTTGGCCAAGCATGGCACCCTAGACCAGACTATATTTTACACGGTCAACTACGTAGGTTACCGGATGTGCCCCAGGAGATGCAAAAAAACAGTGAATCTTCCAATCTAGCCAAAAATGATTAGCTAGGTATTGTGGCAAAAGTAATAATAAGTTTGATGCACTTCTGAAGTTTGTTTGCATGACACTCGTTAATAGTCACATAACATAGCTTGCTAATATTTTCTTTGCTCTTACTAAGTAGTATTTAACCATTTACCGAATCCATGGAAAGAGGTCGCAAATATTTGATGGGGAAAATTTTATCTTTGTCAAAAGCATTCGAAAATTGGCTGAAGGAAAAAGAGAAATTTGTGGATGTGAATACTGAATACTAGCGAGTTTGGTAATCGCAGCTTTCAAGTCTAGTAAAAAATTTGTAACAACACATAAAGCTGCAGGGTTTCACTGAGAGGAGCTTACTGCAAAGAAATATTTAGATATATTCATTTAAAGCCTCAAAAGTTTATTGCATTTGCATTGCTTTTCCCGAAAAAATTTTTGGGGGATCCCACCCACTTTACCCAGTACCACTATGTACAGGTACATGTTAAAGACTGGAACAGCCAGCCATGCACAACTATACTTTAGCAAAAGTTTTATTTATGCAATGCATGAATTTCTGTTAGAACAGAGTATACTAGATTGGATATAACAACTTGATGTTAAATTAAAAGGCAATTTTGAAATGGTGAATTGTGAACAGCAGTTTTTTTAAATCTCATAACGTTATAGGCAAATTTACTGCATTACAAACCATTTTCATGCAATTAAAATGGCTACGAATTCAACATAATACATCTTTAAAAAGATTGAAACTACAATTTACATTTTTATTCTTCACATCCTAAGGCCTATTTGAATCAACTGGTAAGCCATGGCAGCACATATCAGTCAGTTACATTTTATGCAAACAAAAAACATTTCTGGAGGGGATTTAAAACTAAGATTGGGTAGAAGTCATATTCTTTTTTACTTCTAGTTTTCATAAGTAGCAAGTAAGAGAAGGCTATTTATTTGTGATGTGGAAAAGCTAAACCATTCCTCAAAAAATTGTGCTTTTTGTGCTAAACTGAAATCAATAGCTATGTACTGCTCTAAAAAAGCATCCATCCTAACTTGGATTCCCTCCCACTCATTAAACAGTTGGTTCAAGATTTTACTAACAAAATGCCAAAAATTTCAACAAACCAAAAAAGTTACCAAAAACCACCAGACTTTTTTTATGCACTGTTGAATTTTAACTGCAAATTTGCCAGACATAATTTCGCAAATTTGCACCTTTTTGCACTTAAAAGGAACACTGTGCACATCCGTACTCCATGTTTTCATTCCCAGGGTCAGTTCTAGGTCCCTTGGAGTGGGCTTGCCCAGAACATCTTCGGTTAAGCTCAATCACCTGCAACCAACGTTGGGCGCTTTTGCTTGTCTATGTACAAATGGGGTCTCGCTCCCTTGCTGAATTGTGAGTGTGGTACTACTGATCGAACCACAGACCACATTATCTCAACATGCCCCGTACATTGGGCACCTCGAGGGGTGGCTGGTCTGACGATTTTGGATGATGATACTCGATACTGGGTTCATACAACCACAGCCAGCATCTGATTCCATTAGGTTTTTTTTGATGCCTTTCCATACAAAGAAGAGAAGAAACACAGCCAGCTGAGCCAATATTTTCAACCCTGACATTACTGATGGGATTTCTGCAAGTGATGCATGCATAGCCAGCTAGTTGAGAATTCATGCTTTAAAGCACAGTTTTTTGTATGAGCATAAGTGTATAAACTTTAACTTATCTGAAACTACTGCACATACCAACATCAAAACTTGAAATTACTCTCTTCCTCCAAATGAGTGTTCTACATGGTTTGGTGAGGTCATAATAGAAGACAGATTTGTAAAAATTGGCATGTCTTGACAGAGAAAAGTACCTTTAGTTAAGTGCAAGCTAGCACCAGGCCTAGTTGCAAGCAAAAAGCCACACACCCTCTAGAACAGGGGTTCTGAGCCAGGGATAAATTTGACCTGCCTTGAGGGTAAATTTTGTTAGCAAAAAATTTACACTTTTACCTATTACAATAGGAATTTGTAGAAGTGAAAATATTACAAAATCTGTGGAGTAAATTTTACTTTTGAAATTTGCCAAGGGGTAAATGAGAGAATAAAGGTTGAGAGGCCCTGCTCTGGAAGGTAAGCTGTCATAATAAAGTTTTACTGCAAAAGTCTTTTTTCTTATTTTCTCAGAGTACAGACCATAGAAATGCATTTCAAAGCTTTTATACAACATAATAAAGTTGCTTTTGATAACAACCATGACGCTACAAGCTTTTCTAGCAGTACAACAATTATTTTTTTAAGCATTGCTTAAATACTTACATTAAAATTTGATTTCGTCCTTCTGCTGTCTGGTATGATTTCAACAAGTAGAATAGTTTTTCGATTGGTTGAAAGATGTATGAATTAGTTATTCTGCACTTATCAACTGGATATTGTCATCCAAGATTTTGGAATAAGTGCACTGGAATTGAAACGACATGAAGCCAGAACAAACATTTTTTAGGGAAAAAGCAAATTTCACCAGCAACTTTTATTTTTGAAAGGCTAATTTAGCATGCTAAAAGGTCCATAAAAAGTCTTTGACTGCAATTTATAATTAATGTATGTCCAATAAATTGCTCTTCACAAACAATAAATAAAAGGATAATTCAAACTTAAGAAAAAACTCAAGGATGACAACACTACAGCATATAATAACAACATAAAGTCAAAATAAAAAATTTGAGGCAAGCACGACTTCTACTGCTTAACACTATGCATGAAACTGAGCACATGGGTATTGCCAACAAGTATGAAAAAAATAAATAACACCTGTGCATAAAAATGCACCCTAGAGGGAGACACATTTTTTGTAATTTTGCTTGAAAACAACTTTAATAAAGCTACAAGGATTGGGACAAAAATTTTGGTGGTTGCATGGCCCCTTTCAAATATCTGGCAATGCCTATGAAGCAAGCAGAGTACATTGTAAGCATATTTGGTGGAATGCGTTATTGCAGTACAAGCACTACCTTTTGATTTACTAGACAATTATAATACAAAATAATTTACATTGTATCATACAGTTGACTTTTTGTCTACTCAAAAGTTGTAAATAATGGTAAGCTATATGATTTTAATTTAATTAATTGATAGTAAGGTATATAGACTAACTGCAATCAATTGAATAAAATACCACTTCCACGACCAGTTTTGTTCCTATTAGAACTCGTCAGGTGGACTCAGGTATTGAACTGACGATCACATGAATTGCTTCATGCGGTTTATGCCACTCCGCCATCGGTCCTTTCAACTGATGCTGTTAATTTCAATACCTGAGTCCACCTGACGACTTTTAATAGGAACAAAACCGGTCGTGGAAGTGGTATTTTACTCAACTGATTGCAGTTAGCCTATATGCCTTACTATCAAATAATTAAATTAAAATCTTAAACAGGCTAACACCAGCTCCTATAATTGGTAAGCTATATGGTGATCTCTCAAATCTTTTGTAGTTATCTCATAATCATTTTGATACTTGTATAGTAATGCAAGAGGCCAGCGATGCACTTAGCAAACTGCAGACAGTGACACTGTTTCGACCTATCAGGTCTCTTCAGTGCAGTTGGTGACCAATAAGAAGCTAGAGGCTTTTAATAAAGCATAGCTTAGACCGTCACACTTGTGGGACCAAATACTAGGTCCACTGTAGTGGATGGTCTGTCAATCTCTGCGAAGCCGTATCACTCATGAATGAGTGGCAGTTGTTGCAGGTGCACTAAGTCTAACAACTGCTAGAACAATAGTGCTGTCACTATAAGTCTAACAACTGCTAGAACAATAGTGCTGTCACTATTGTTCTAGCAGTTGTTAGACTTAGTGCACCTGCGACAACCGCCACTCATTCATGAGTGATACGGCTTCGCAGAGATTGACAGACCATCCACTACAGTGGACCTAGTATTTGGTCCCACAAGTGTGACGGTCTAAGCTATGCTTTATTAAAAGCCTCTAGCTTCTTATTGGTCACCAACTGCACTGAAGAGACCTGATAGGTCGAAACAGTGTCACTGTCTGCATTTTGATACTGTTTATCAAATTTGGTCACAAATGAGCTGATGCAGGCAAAAAAATTGTTTTGGTTGACCTGCCTGTTATGTTAACAATGTGAAAATATCAGCCAGGCCAATCTTCAATTATGTATAGTAATTTAACCATATCTTTGAATCTGAGTTGTAGCAGTTAGAGCTTTTACAGAGAGCACACTATTAATTTGCATTTTACTTGCTTACTTTAAGTGCCTGACATCTCAAGATAACTGCAGTCAGTGCATTATGTTTTTTTAATTTTTGGTCATTCTATAGAAATTAAACTGATGTTATGAGCTTGAAAAATTCTCTGTAGAGTTGAAGAAGAATTTTAATGCAGCTTCTCAGTTCAAGTAAATAAAACTGAACAGGACTGTAATTTCTTATTGGCGGAAACATCATTGCCATTGGCTTTGTTGTAGTGTTACACTCAATGTTGCATTATTGGGTGATTGTTGACACATTTCTAATGAATAGACATTTGTAGGTGAATTTATTTGGATTGTTACTACATTATTGTGCTTTCAACTTTAGTGAAATCATTGCACACCAGTGGATATGCATTCAATTCTCTGTAATGAATCTGAGATCTAACAAGTCAGCACAAAAAGTTCAATAAAATTCTTTAACTGAAGAGAATTTAAATTCAAATTTACAAGTATATTTTGAAAGATTTTAAAAACTTCAAAATGGCTTGGTGTTTATCTTACATTTTATTCACAGAGCTCTAGACCCTGTGCAATTTTGCTGTTTTGCTTTACAAGCCAAAAGGTCGGTTACCATGACAGTTTTTACCAAACAATAAAAAGGCTTCACAAATGCGATCAAACATCATCAAGCTGCACTTTTGAAAAAAGTGCCCAACCATTTTCACTATTTTTGTATTAAACTAATTAGAAGAGATTAAGTTGTTCAATAAACTAATTAAGAGTTGTTCAATAAACATTAAATATGTTGTTTACTGATGTTATGGAATAAATCTGAAGAAGTATAAAGTTTTACCTGTTATTGCTACCAGTTAGCCTAGGGATACACATGCAGGCTTGTTTGTAACCAGCTTCTGCTAGGGTTTCATTTGTAACTAATCAGCATATTTGGGAACGCTGAGTTTAAGTTAATTGTAATGTGCCACTCATACAACATATCAAGTTGCATAAACACACTGAAAAGTTGTAAACCTAGACTATATTGCAGCCTAGACGACAGGGCAGAATTCTGTGCTGTTTGTCATATGTTGGATTGGATATTGATGAATGAAACTGGTAATTTTTTGAAATTTTTCATTAATAATACTTGCAAATGAGTTACATTGATGTATCAGATGTAATTTCGTGACTTTAAGTATTCCTTAAACAATTTTTGAGATACTGCCTAGGCCACTGGACCACATAGGCCAAGGGTAATTAAAAAACTAATGGTACTGGTAGTAATGATCAGATAATGACTGACTTTTTCAATGTACCTATGAGTATCTAACTGGCATGGAGTTATTTTTAACAGAGGAAGAGATAATATTTAAATGACGCTTCTCTTAGGGCCAATTTTTTGGCAAGTTGCCATACAGCACTAAGATTAAACTTGCCAATTAAAAGGCCAAATCTTAACCAAATTGCGTTTGACTAAATTTATTTGTTTCTGAGTAGCAAACTAGCAATAATTCATTCCATGTTTAATTAATTTCTTTAATTGTTAATTAATCTCAATGTTAAAATAATTCACTTCATTAGTTTTTTAATAAACCACTAAAATTGGCATTCGACCTATACCTTGCCAGCATACATTATAACTTTTTGTCAGCCATTTTTTTCATGCAAAATGTATGACGTCATATGCAAACTTTCTATTCTTTACTAGTAAACTTATTGTTATGCTAAAAGTGCAAAGCATGAAATATGAATTTTGCATTGCTGTTTGTAAGACATTTTGCAAAACAACTTTCTGAGTTTAGACATACATTTTGAAGCTGCTCACTAAGCAGCTGCTGCTCGTGAACATGTGTTCAGCTACCAGATTTATTTGAAAAGCTTTATTATTGCATTGTTGTTTATTCAAACAAGTTGGCTTGGTGTGTCACAATAATGATTAAACTTGAAGAGGCAGTTGATCACAGAAAAAACTAAAGGTTTAAATCAAACTTTAAATAAAAATTACCTTCAGGCAGAGAGGCTTAGAATGAGTTTAAGGAGTGCTGTCTCAAAACAGCAAATACTAGCTATGAACACCAACACAGGGCTTTAGCAAATCTTGATTGTGATGATGATGTCATCAGTTCTGTTTCACAAAACAAAACAGAATTTGAATTGCCGGTGGCAAAATGATTGAAATTACACAAAAATGTTTCTTGCTCCAACACATCATGCATCAATCAGGAGACACTTTATGTCACATTACCACTGCACTTCAATTCTGACCCACTTCTTGAATCCAACTTGCACTCTAAGCCTGAGACATCACATGGATTTCAAAATTACCTGACACCATGTGCTACAAGCATTAAAAGCCATCCTATCTCTTCTACTGTTCTACAAGTGTAAGTAACAAATGCAAAAAAGCTCGCATTAAATTGGAACATGTGATTTTGGAAGTTATTCTTCTGTAGCTACCGGTAATTGTGCAAGAAGAAGGAAGGACACGCAAATTTGCTGAGTCTCACTGATTTAATGAATTTGAAATTGTCCGAAATATCGGAAAACTCACTAATTTGATGAAATGTCGAAACTGTCTTAAACGTCTGAAATGTTGCAAATCTAATTTAAGGAACAGTTGGAATTGTCAGAATAAAAGTATATTCTAATCAGACTATTAAACACTGTATTAACAAAAACAAACTGCGTGACTTTATGATACTGTCACAGCTATCTCAATGGATAGCTAAATATAATATAACATAGAATATAAAGTTTCTGAACACTTTAAAATTATCTAAATAATAAAAAACAAACAACACCAAAGAGTATGGGAAATTCATGTACAAGCCTTGTTTTTGTTTTTGTTTTATTTGCCATATTTATCCTCCATTCACGAGAAAGCGAATTGTATCGCTATACTTTGGACGGGAAGTCCGCACTCGCTTGGGAGTTGCCTTTTTCGAGGTTTTTATGGGCCACCTGTCTTCCACATAAAGGCGGAGGCGTCCCGTTAAGTGCCTTGCCCAAGGAGACAACAAGCGAACTTGCCGGCTTGTTCTCCACAACCTTCCCTATATGCCGAGCGCCAAGCAGGGAAGCTGCGGATGCCATTTTTTAAAGTCTTTTGGTATGACTCGACAAGGGGAATGAACCCCAGGTCTACCGACTGCGAAGCGGGCGCTCTAATCACTACGCCATCGCGTCGGTAGAGCCTATTGAACAACAAGCCTATTGAACAACAACCAAAACGTCCAAAGAATATTAATATGCTTCTGAATAGAAATAGGCTGGTAGGTGTCAGAAACTCATTAACAAGCCTCCAAATAAAACCAATAAACGTTGTGAACTCATTGATAATGTTTCGACGTCACCGAAAATAAATCAGCTTAGAGGTGCTAGGGGGAAGAGGCCGATCAATAAGACTACCATTGCGTTTTTGTGATCAATTGCATAAAAGTGGAAATGCACAATCGTTATCTATCCCAGCCCAACCCCACCACTTTTGCCGTTCGCTTACACCATCGCCACTACCAGCATTGCCGTTTGTCACTTTTATTCGCTTATATGCACTTTGGTTAACTTTTGTGTAGGGTATAGCTCCATTTTATGTTTGTATTTCATGTAGTTCTTGTTTGTGATCCGCCGTATTTCATGTTTGTGATCCTCTGTTGCTGTTTAGCTATAATTGGGGATTAGTTGACAACATTACCTTTGTTTATATCAGTAACCTGAATTTTGTGCTCTACAATTACACTGGTTTGCGTTTAATTTTTTTCTCTGAGATTAAAAGTTTTCTTGCAGTTTTCAGATTATTTTTTCGCGTAGAATTTAAATATGCAATCAGTTTTGTTCCATCAGGTCCAATTATTTTGCTTTGGGAATTTTAGTTTTTTTAAGAATTTATGTTAAAACAGCTATGTAGTATGCTATACGTTTATTCCAAATAATATCACTTTCTCGGTAACATTTAATTGCTGGTTAAAATATTAAATACATGTAAAAAAGCGACTTAAACACCAGCAAAAGGGCGTTTTAACCCTTTTCTTTTATGTTGTGGAACAGGGATATCTCTTTTGAGACACCAGCAATAGTCAGCTAACATATCCCAACGGCCTTAATATCGTTCTTCCATTGTATGAATGTCTTGGTAAAAACGTGTACCTTGTGTAGTGATTTGGTACCCAAACACTACACGTTATACTAAATCCTTTAGGAGCGTCATGCTCCGCCGTCCACAATTTCACATGTGCATTGAGTTCGATTAGTTGTAAAGACAAGTAAGGTCTAAGCCTACAAAACTGTAGCTAGATTGAGTGTTTTTCTTGCTAACTATTTTATTTGAATAAGGTTTTGTTGTAATTTGTTAAGAATTGTGTAAATATATATTAAATTACAGACAGTGACACTGTTTCGACCTATCAGGTCTCTTCAGTGCAGTTGGTGACCAATAAGAAGCTAGAGGCTTTTAATAAAGCATAGCTTAGACCGTCACACTTGTGGGACCAAATACTAGGTCCACTGTAGTGGATGGTCTGTCAATCTCTGCGAAGCCGTATCACTCGTGAATGAGTGGCGGTTGTCGCAGGTGCACTACGTCTAACAACTGCTAGAACAATAGTGCTGTCACAGCCGAGTGGTCACAAGGTCTTACATGTATAGTAATGCAAGAGGCCAGGGATGCACTTAGCAAACTGCAGACAGTGACACTGTTTCGACCTATCAGGTCTCTTCAGTGCAGTTGGTGACCCTGGCCTCTTGCATTACTATACATGTAAGACCTTGTGACCACTCGGCTGTGACAGCACTATTGTTCTAGCAGTTGTTAGACGTAGTGCACCTGCGACAACCGCCACTCATTCACGAGTGATACGGCTTCGCAGAGGTTGACAGACCATCCACTACAGTGGACCTAGTATTTGGTCCCACAAGTGTGACGGTCTAAGCTATGCTTTATTAAAAGCCTCTAGCTTCTTATTGGTCATCAACTGCACTGAAGAGACCTGATAGGTCGAAACAGTGTCACTGTCTGCAGTTTGCTAAGTGCATCCCTGGCCTCTTGCATTACTATACATGTAAGACCTTGTGACCACTCGGCTGTGACAGCACTATTGTTCTAGCAGTTGTTAGACGTAGTGCACCTGCGACAACCGCCACTCATTCACGAGTGATACGGCTTCGCAGAGGTTGACAGACCATCCACTACAGTGGACCTAGTATTTGGTCCCACAAGTGTGACGGTCTAAGCTATGCTTTATTAAAAGCCTCTAGCTTCTTATTGGTCACCAACTGCACTGAAGAGACCTGATAGGTCGAAACAGTGTCACTGTCTGCAGTTTGCTAAGTGCATCCCTGGCCTCTTGCATTACTATACATGTAAGACCTTGTGACCACTCGGCTGTGACAGCACTATTGTTCTAGCAGTTGTTAGACGTAGTGCACCTGCGACAACCGCCACTCATTCACGAGTGATACGGCTTCGCAGAGGTTGACAGACCATCCACTACAGTGGACCTAGTATTTGGTCCCACAAGTGTGACGGTCTAAGCTATGCTTTATTAAAAGCCTCTAGCTTCTTATTGGTCACCAACTGCACTGAAGAGACCTGATAGGTCGAAACAGTGTCACTGTCTGCAGTTTGCTAAGTGCATCGCTGGCCTCTTGCATTACTATACATATATTAAATTAGCTTTCGATTTGTGCATTTGCTGAGGAATTCCTACACTTGCTCTTCACTGTAATCACCGCAGTTTTCTGGGAAGTAATCCGGATGAGAATTTAGGAAATACGTTTTAGTAGACATTCTCGCACCCTAAGCTCGGAAATTGTGCATTAACTCATTAGCCATATCTTCATAGTTTGGGCTACTTTTTTCCCAAGAAATTTAGTGGAAACATTTTTAAAAGATTCCCATGCTCTTTTTTCTGCTTCAGTTAAAACTTTATCAGAAGTAGAATCTCTCATTAATTCACGTATTTGAGGCCAATTAAACACACCTGCTCCAAGTTTAGCATCACTCACGGCTGGAAATTTAGACCGGAAAAATTTAAACGTTGGGTTGCCTTTATATAGGCTAAGACTTTGACCAAGCTTTTCATTAAACCAAGTTTAAATGCAAAAAAGTAAGGCGTTTTTTTAGATCAACCAACGAGCTTAATTTTACACTGCATCTATTTGGCGTTAAAGTGGCGTTAAACTGCATCTATTAGGCCTCTAACTGGCCATTTTTTCTGTAAATAATGTCGGTTTTCAGCTCTGGAATCCCAAAGACATAAAAAGCAAGGATATTATGTATAACCTCCTTGAAGACCAAGAAGTATGGGTGTCATTTTCAGTTCACTGCAAATCTTCCACTAGTTAAGATTGTAGCAAAGAGCATCAAGTAGATATTTCTTGCTTAAATAGGACTCTTTAAGACAACTGAATGAGCAATGAGAACCGAAGCAACTTTATTGCCGATGTGTAGAAGAACTGCTTTCATGCTTCTGACAGAAGAATCCAAAAATAATCTTCATTTTACTGCCTTGTATTCTATGCCCAAAGCTTTTACAAGCCCACTAACATTATTGCAGAACACAAGTCAGTGCTGCTCATCCTTGTAAAATACTTTTTAACCTTGCCATCTCGATTCCAGCACCAATAAAACGTACTTTGTGGAGCTAATAAATTGTTTTCACATAGTAGAGATCCCAATAGCTGAGCTGATTCTTTTGACAGATACAAATCCTTAGTCTAAAACTTTATAGAATAAAGTTGTAACTGGAATCAGTCAATATTAGATCTCACACTTTATTAACAAATCGATTTTGCTACAATAGCATCTTCGGTGTTCTTATTCAAATAGAAATAGATTCTAGAAATAGATACAAATAGATTCTATTTGAATAAGAACATTGAAGATGCTATTGTAGCGAAATCGAATTGTTAATAAAGTGTGAAATCTAATATTGACTGATTCCAGTTACAACTTTATTCTATAAAGTTTCAGACTATTGATAGTCTTAATGGAATTGTCATTTATTAATTGCGCTTGTGTGGAGATTCTCCTAAAATCGTTATGATTTATTTTGTGAAATTCTTAGTCAAATCATTTTGCTGAGCTTGAGATAGAAGGTTTGTTTGCTTGCAATTTGGTTCATCGCAGGTGGCTTGATCCAAAAGACCATTTGCACTCTCATCATTACCTGTAGAGGATGAAGACTCAAACTCAGAAAAGTCTCAAGGGGAATTTGGGATGGGAATTCCAGGTCCATGTGGGAGTGGCTTAATGGCAGAAGGAACATCGGGATATTTCACACAATGCTTGTTCTTTCGATTTATACCTGTAAATAAAAAGTGTTAAAACTAAACTGCAGCATTTCAACGTGAACAAAGAACACATATGTTAAAACAAACCTTGCAAGTACGTCATGCAAAAATAGCAATCTGTCACGTGAACTTTACTCTCTCTCCATACCATTGGCACACCAAACAGAAGCTTCTTCAATCTTCATCTTTCTTTGCTCCATCTTCTTAAGTCTTCCACACATGTTTTGCAACAAATGTGAGGCGCGAACGATCTATCCTGATCATCCAGTTTCATTCCAAAATAAGCATGGTAGCATTTTTCACGAAGGGTGCAATAGTTGCTTGGCGGTCAGAGAGTGTGACTTTTCTGCAAATATAACAAAATTGATCTGGATCATTATTGCATTTCTTCATTATGGACTAATTTTTAAGCCAGTAAATCTGTTTATTTCAATAAGTTACACATAATTTTTCTGATCCTGCACAGAGAGCAAAATGAAACATGTCTAAACTGAAGTTACAATGTGACAAACATTACGCTTAAGAAAATATCCCTTAATTTCAAACCATAAAAACCGGCCTTTTAGTTGCTAATAACATCACTACCTACCAATCAGGTACCGGTAGTATTAAACAGACATAATAAAGGCATTTAGGATAAAAGGTAGTGCTAACGGTAGATATTAGAATCAAGGGTTAGAATGTAGTGGTACAGGTCAGAAACTATGACTGTACTATGTCTACTACTAGGCTTATTTATTACAACACCCTTACGTAGCTATCAACCAGGAATTAACTCCTGACTCAAATCCTTCAAAATCTTAAATAAAACACCACCAACAGCAACACTGCAATTTACGTTGGTTCTTTTTGAATTCGCACCACCAAAATTTGATATTTTGACGTAAATTTGTGATGTCATAAAACACCTGCTTAATATTCGCCCACAAAAAACCATGTTGTTAGTTTTTTAATATGCTGAATAAAAAGTGGATTTGTAAAAAAAAACTAACCCTGATAGAACAAAACTACTTGCATTTTTGGAATCAGCAGCAAAAATTGCATCAGAAACAGCTAACAGTTTTTAAACCTCAAAAAATTCGCGGACCAGTGTTGTCAGCAAGCTCTGGTTGTTTATTTTGTAATTGGGTAATTTGGTTTAACTAGTCTTTTTAAGTTGAATTAGGTATTTAGTTGTACAGTTGATGCATCAGTTAGTCTTTCCTCTATGTGACTGCTAGGCTTTAACTAAATTTTTGGATAGCTTTAACTGCTTACAACCTGTTATTTGTATTGCATGCTACGGTATTATTCTATTTGAATAAGATTGTGATAATGCAAAGGTGTTGTGTTTCAGCATCGTTATTACCTTTTTTCATTTCTCGCGATTTTACTTATTAACGGCGACTCAGCAGAAACATTTGTTTTTAGTGAATTGTTATTGAGCAACGATGTAGTAAAAAATTTTACTGCCAACAATTACGACGTGGATAACCCTTAATTAGTTTTTTCTGCTTTTACTATCGGTCATTTGCTCTGAAGTTTGTACATTAAAGAAATTTTGCTAAATTATTGGATTCTTTGTACTAGCTTTCGAAGGACAGTAGTGAAGGTCTCAGCGTTCCTCTGAGACTCTTTATTCTTAACATATTGTAATGTAAGACTGTAGTGAAGTTGGAAAGGATAAATACCGCTGAAGGTTTCTGTGCCAAGAGAAGTCAGCGCATTCCTGAGCTGCACAGAAATAAATATGCTTTTAAAACAACGCAATAAGTGCCGAAAATCCATTCAAAAGCATCAGAAACAAAAAACTAACTGTCGGAATTATATTTACAAGCCTCTGCGATAGGCCAATAAGTGTCAGAATAGCATTTGCAAGTGAGTCATCAGTGTTGGAATTTCATTTACATGCATTTGCAAGCAAGTAATAAGTGTCAGAATTTCATGTACAAGTCTCTAAAATACAGCAATAAGTGTCGGGATATCATTTACAAGCATCTGCAGTGCCAAGAAAAGTGATGGAGTGGGCCATGAGAAAAAAGTGTTTATTTGAAGTAATGGTTCAGGCAGTTATGAGCTTGTATGATGGTGCAAAGATAAGAGTGAGGGTGGGATCTGCATATTCAGAAGAATTCGAAGTAAAAGTTGGTGTAAATCAAGGATTTGTGCTGTCGCCACTATTGTTTGCAATAGTTGTGGACGTTGTAGAAAATTTTCCTTTTGAACGAGAGCGTGCTGGCTGAACCCCAATTACTGGGAACTATGGCAGTCACAAAGAAGGATGCGCAACAATAATATTTTTATTGCAACGATGTTCAGACTGTGGCAGACAACCAAAACAGGTCCGTCCGCTACGACGATCAACGAAGAAAGGGAGTCCGCTTGGTGGGTAACAAAATACTGCACACGTCACCAAAAACTAGGTCGCTGCACACGTCTATATAAATCAGGTCACTGCGCACGCCAGATTAATAAAAACAATAGATAAACAAATGACGGCGGAAAGGCAATCCGATCAACGAGCTATCATGAGAAGACAAAAAAACAAACATTATCTAGCCCTAATAAAAAAGAAAAATAAATGTGTGTAATTTTAGACACATGCAATAATAATACGCGATGCAATATTAATCGCAATCAACTCTTGTCACACCGCAACTGTTGGATTAAAAACAATCTTCAAAACTACCCGCTGCTGTACTCAACTAGTCTATGTAGGGGATCTCTCGCTAATAAGCCTGCGCGGATAATTACTTCAGTCGCCAACTACAGGGACTATTGGTTAAACCGATGATCATAAGTAATATAATAGATGCAAGCCCACGGCAAGATTGCCGGAAAGCCACAAGGCTAAGATTCCTGGAGTGAGATTACCTCGCCAGGCGTGCTAACTATAGGCGCGCGATACTCTTTCAAGCAGAGTATTAATATTAATCTCAATTAACTCTTGTCACACCGCAACGAGTGGATTAAAAATAATCTTAAAACTTCATGCTGCTAGTACTTCACTTGTATATGTAGGGGAGTTGGTGCTAATAAGCCGGCGCGGACAATACTCCAGTCACCAACTACAGGGACTATTACTTAAACCGATGATCATAAGTAATATAATAGATGCAAGTCCACGGCAAGATTGCCGGAAAGCCACAAGGCTAAGATTCCTGGCGTGAGATTACCTCGCCAGTCGTACAAACTATAGGCGTACAATTTTATTTAAGTGGAGATAACCGAGCGGCTACAAACCTGACAGTAGATTACATCATCAGTAAAATAAGCAAGGTTATAGTAAAATCGTCGGGTATCATAGCAACGGTGCACTGGTTGGGCGGCAAAATATTAAACACAACCAGTGCAGTAAACAACTAGAATCACACACATCTGCGGGAGCAAGGTGCTGAGCCGCCAAAAGCAAACTAACCAAACAAAAATATAAAAAAAGGATAAAAGGTGTTTGGCATGACAGCTCGATGAAGTGCGAGGCCCGACACGCTACAACGTTATCACAGAAAGAGCAAGAAAGAGTGTGCTTAATAAATTACTGTAAGAAGATGATCTTGTTCTCATAAGTGAAACCATGAAAGACTTGAAAGGAAAGATTTTGGAATTGGAAGAATGCACTGGAAAGTAAGGGTTTAAAGGTCAACACCAGAAAAACAAAAGTGACAGCAAGCGGATCGGAAAGAGAACTATAAAAAAGCAAAATAGATCCACGTGGAGTTTATGGGAGGAGAGTAATAGCCAACCAACCGAAATTTTGCACTTCTCTATTCCGAAGTATTAAAGTTAAAGCTACGTCCCATTTGGCTTCACAAAAGTTTCTCGGAACGGTCGTGATTGTGTGCAATGTCTTCACTGCTCGGTCGTGATGTCAAATGTGTCATTACGACCCTACAAACTAAAATACAATCGCGATAAAAAGCATCCCTGAAGGAAGGATGATATAACATCAAGGCTCTCGTTTTCAAAAAAGTACGAAAACACATGGAAGCGACGCTACCTTATTTGGGATCTACGGTAAAAGAAAAGCCTACTTTATAATGCAGCTAAGAGATGGTATATCGAATTGCGAAGTGTAAAAAGCCGCATGTTATCGCTGAGGAACTTATCAAGCCATGTGCAGAAAAAATAGTTGAAATAATGATCGGATCGAGTGCGAAAAAGAAAATCCAGCAAGTTCCGCTTTCAAATGACACCATTTGCCGACGAATTGACGACATGACTGCAAATGTGTCAGCCATAACAATACACTGTCAGCCATAACAACTGCTGCTAATATCAAAGCTTTTGTGGACTTTTTCATTTTGAACAACCTCAGCTGGCAGAATTTCAAGCACATCTGCATTAACGGCGCCCCGGCGATGATTGGCGTCAAATTAAGGTTTGTCACACTGGTGAAAAACTTCATTCGCTCGCGGGCAAAAAATCACTGGCTCTTCCAACTTTTGGCCAAAGAAATGGGAGCGCAACATGTGGGACTTTTGTTTTATACCAAAGTACGTTGGCTGTCGCGAGGCAAATGCTTCTCTTAGCAGTACGTATGAACTTAAAAATGAGGTTGACATCTTTTTTCGAGATAACGAAAACAATCTCCATGTCCAATTTTGCAATGAAGAGTTTGTTGTGATGCATGCGTACCTAGCTGATGTGTTCGGCCACCTCAACGACATGAACTTGCTTTTGCAAGGCCGTGATGTGACAGTCCGCGACGTTAAAGACAAGCTGGCTGGGCTAACTGCTCGAATGGGAGTCTGGCAAGCACGAATCAAGGTAGGGTCCACTATCTCGTTCCCTTTGTTGAAAAAGCGCCTGAATACAAATAGAATTAATTTGCCAGATAACATCAACACTTGCATCATAGAGTAACTTGAAATCGTCTCTGCTCGGTTTCGATCATATTCCAACAACGACACGTTGTATGTTTCATGGTACAGAGACCCGTTTAACACTGAAGTTGTTCCTAATGCCGAAGAAGCAAAAGCTGCACCAATCAACAGCCGCCTCAACGTGGTGGCGCGGTCCCCGACCCCATTTGGGTTGGGTCGAAATGACTGTTGGCCTTCCCAAAAGTCCCAGTTACCCTGGGCACTCCCCTTCATTTTTTTGCTATGCTGCCCTCTGAACGACTGCAGAAGGGCAGCATACAGCTTCTTCAAAATCGGTCACTTGCTTTTTCTTTTCTCCTCCCTTCTCTTGCCCTTCTTCGTCTCCTCATTCTTTTCCTTCTCTTGATGAGCGGTAACGTTCATCCCAACCCTGGCCCCATTTTCCCTTGCTCTGTGTGCACTGAAAATGCGACCTGGTGGGGCAGGTCAGTGCAATGCTGCACTTGCTCCAAATGGGTCCATCTAAAGTTCTCACAACTTTTCCTTTCCGAATTTAGAGCTCTTGGTAGCTCTCACTCTTGGATCTGCCACCTCTGTCGTAACATCGTGACTCTCTCCTCAGACTCCTTTGACATGTATACCTCAACTGTACAATCTGGCCCCTTCTGCTAACGCTGCACTCTCGCCCCACTCTCGTCTCCAAACCTCTTATCCCCCATCTGCCCATTCTATATCGCCTCCCTCTGCCCCGCCACCACCGTCCCTTGCTCCTGGCTGTCCTTCTGCGTCTCCTGCATCCTCTACTCCCCCTGACTCTCTCAGGGTTCTTCAATGGAATGCTGGATGTCTTCGAGCCAGGAGCACTGAACTACTTCACTTTTGCTCGTCCCATCCTGTCGTCCGTATCTGCATCCAGGAATCCAATCTCAACTCATCTTCTTCGTTTCGAATTCCTGGATTCTCTGCTCTGCGTTCTGATCGTACCCACTCTCGGTCTGGCATTCTATCTCTTGATGACATGCATGCTAGCGGCGGCATTGTCATTTTCATCAGATAAGGCCTATTTTTCTCTGAACTTTCTACCTGCTCTCTTTCCTCGCTTGATCCCTACTCTGATTGTGTAGGGGTCAACATTTCTCTTAACAACTTCTTCTCACTGTCATTTCTTAATGTGTTCACCCCCCTATTGGCTCCTCCCCAACGGATGGCAGAACCGATTCCTTTTCTCCCTCCATTTTTTCCTCCTCCAGAAATCTCTTCATTCTGGGGGACTTCAATTGAGATCACCCCATCTGGGACTCGAGATCTACTTCCGACCCCGTGGGGAGGGAGTATTTGACTGCGTCATCTCCTCTGACCTCCTCCCCCTCAATGACCCTGACATACCTACTCTTTTCCATCGCTCCTCTGGCAGTCACTCCTCTTCTGACATTCCCTTCTGGAAGAACCTTGGTTCTGACCACCTACCAATTCTTCTATCTGTCCCTCTCTCTCCGGCTTTTCGCCCCAACGAGTGCTCTCCTTCCTACAATTTTCAGAAAGCTCGCTGGGATGACTTTGCCTCCTACATTGACTCTCACTGTCCATCAGCAGTCCATCACAATACTCGTCTCTTTTTCTTTCCTCTACTGCTGCTCTCTTTACCTCTCTGGCAATGAATGCGGCCAAATCTTCTATTCTTTTCGGCCGCATCAAACGCCCTTATAAAGCCTGGTGGTCTGCTGAGGTGGAAAGTACGGTGAGTGAAAGACGCAAGGCTTTCGCTGCCGCTCACAGAAGTGATGAAGATCGCCAGGCTTACATCTCCGTTTCTCGACGCGCCTCGTCAGTCATCGCCAAGGCAGAGGCATGGCACACGACTTGCTCTTCTCTTTTACCTAAATCTGTGCACTCTCTCCTTCGCTCTATCGCTGGCTCTTCTTCTTCGTCCCCTAACTTTCCCCAACTGTTCTTCTCCCAGGGAATCGGCTTCGGTCTATGCCGCTTACCTGAGATCCCACTTTTCCATTTCTCAGCCAAAGGCTCTGCGTAGCAGAGCCAGAGGCTACCTCACTGAGCTTCACCGAGCCACGTGCCCTGTGGAGTCTCACTCGTCTTTTTACTCTCCTTTCACTCTCGCTGAATTTCTTGCGGCTGCCTCCAACCTATCCTCGTTCACGGCCATTGACCCAGACAAAGTTGCCTATCCCATGCTAAAGCATCTTTCTCGCTGTGGCATGGATTTTCTTCTTCACATCTTCAATCTTTCCTGGTCTTCGCATTCCTTTCCTTCCATCTGGAAGACATTCTCTATTATTCCCATCCACAAAATGGGAAAGCATCTCGACTCTCCTGCTTGCTTCCGGCCTATCTCTCTCACCTCCAGCGCGGTGGTGTAGTGGTAAGAGCGTCCGCTTCGCAGTCGGTAGACTTGGGGTTCATTTCCCTTGTTGAGTCATACCAAAAGACTTTAAAAAATGGTATTCACAGCTTCCCTGCTTGGCGCTCAGCACATAAGGGATAGTGTGGAGAACAAGCCGGCAAGCTTGCTTGTTGTGTCCTTGGGCAAGGCACTTAACGGGATGCCTCCGTCTTTATGTGGCAGACAGATGGTGGGGCCAAGCAGTCTACCCGTCGTGGTGGCCCAGTCTGACGAAAGACATGCAAACCGAGCATGAGCTCATACGCGTGAATGAAAACCTCCAGCGTATCAAAGCTTTTTGAACGCATCATTCTATCCGGTCTACTCTTTTTTTTGGAGTCTAATTGCATTCTCTCTGCCCGCCAGGCCGGTTTCCGCCCTGGACGGTCTACACTCGATCAAATTCTGTTCCTTTCTCAGTCCATTTCGGATGGGTTTAACAAACCCAGGCCGGGCTCTCGGACGATTCTCTCTACTATCGATTTCTCTAAAGCATTTGACTCTGTCTGACATGCTGCCCTTTTCCACAAACTCATTTCGGCTGGCCTCCCTCCTTGCTTTGCTCGTTGGACTCAATCTTTTCTTTCTGATAGGCGCGCTTGTGTGGTTTATCAAAATCACAATAGTCGTTGCTTTGGAGTCCGTCGAGGTGTTCCACAAGGATCCGTTCTTGGCCCTGTACTTTTCTCTCTCTTCATTAATGATCTTCCTGCTTCTCTGCCTTCTTCCGTCAGCTGCTCTCTTTACGCTGACCATCTGGCCATTTGTTCCTCCTCACTCTCGGTTCCCACTGCGGTGGAGGCCACACAAGGAGCTCTGTTTCGATTGGAGCGCTGGTCTGAGTACTGGTGTCTTCCTCTCAGTCCGAGAAAATGTGAGGCCTCCTTCTTCTCAGTGGATCCCCACTAAGCTAATCTCCAACCCAACCTCCTCCTACTCGGCTCCTGCCTCCGTTTCAATCCCACTCCAACTTTTCTTGGGATCACCTTCGACTGCACTCTTTTCTTTTCTAAACATGTATCTTCGCTGAAGGCCAAGTTATTTCCACGTCTCAAGGCCATACGCTGTATCTCTGCTTCCTCATGGTGCCTCTCTAAGGAGTCCGTCTCTCTTGTGTATAAATCTTTTCTTCGGCCCCTTCTCACTTACGCTTTACCCGGATGGTTTCCTTTCCTAAGCGCTACCGATTTCACCAAATTGGAACGCCTCCACCGAGCAGCCAGTCGCGCCATCACCGGCTGCCTCTCGTCCTGCCCTATCCCATTTCTTCTCTTCAAGGCTTCTTTCCCTCCCCTACGAGTCACCCTGACTCATTTCACTCTTTTTTCTACTACGCGGGCCCTTCGTCTCAAAACCTCCTTTTCTATTTCAGATTTGGCCAGACTTGGAGTGAGGCCAAGACTCTGCAGATCGTCCTGGAGAGCTTTTGCGTCCACTCATTCGCTTGTGCTTCCTTCCACTTGTTCTAGGTAGGCTCTTCTTGCTTGCCCTCCCTTTCCTCCTTGGAATATGCCTTCGTTAACTGTGGAGTGCACCCTTTGCACTCCATGCTCCCGCTCTGACCCTTTCTTTCTCGCCAAGGTGCGGCTCTCGCCCACCTTGACTCTTTCCCCCTTCATGGTCTGGTACTCTACACACCACTTTGCCGGGAGCTAAAGCTTGTTGTCCACCAAATATGTCCTTCTGATTTATGCACACGCATGTCCACCTGATGCACTAATTCAATAAGCATGGACTGACATCTTGCTTTCACATCCTCCATATTGATGTTTGACTTTCTTTGCAAACACTGTTCACATTCAGCTTGAAATTTAGCACCAAATTGAGTAGATGACGAAGGCCAAATTTCAGTTTTGTGATTGTGCACTCAACTTTTCAAAGAATTATAATGAACATTCATATCATTACATAGTTTTTTTGGATCAACATTAGTAGCTAGGGATAATGCATTAATTCTTTCAAACTTACTGATTACAAAAGTGGCAAACTGAAAATATAAGCATGCAATGTCATTATGTAGCATTTCAGATATTATATGAGCTTTGTATCAAACATCCTGACTTACACTTTGACTAGCTCAAGCAAAATATGCCTCTAACTCTTTCCAGTTCAGCAGTATGCTAAGTATTAATTTGCTTCTTATCAACCATCTAGTTTGGGACAGCTTTACAAGCAAAACATTTTCTGCAGATTCATCCTCATTATTCATAAGTTGAAACAAACTTTTGAATTACATCCTTTGCACCGTGCTTTTTTCAAACAGGTTAAATCAAGAAGGAATTTCATTAAAAACCCAAAATTTGATGCAAGTTTTTCGAAACCCTTTTGAACACACATTGCAAGACTGTGATAAATGCATTTTAGTTAGACAAATTTAGGTGAAACATTACGAATTTGACACCAAACTGAATTGTGTTCACCAACCATATTACTGGCACCGTCATTGGCAAAGCCAATGCTATCACTTAGAACCGTACCAAAATCATCTGCTAGAGTACTAAAAGCATTAAACAATGACTCACCACTGGCATCTATAACTGGAACCAATCCCAAAAAGTTTTTATTTGATCAGTTGTATCATCAAAAAATGTCAAACAAATATGGATGTGCTTTTCACAGCAGATATCAGTTCATTCATCTGCTAATATGCAAAACTTCTTTCCTTCAATCCAGCCAACAATGTCATCTTTCAAAGAAGATGCAACAACAGATTTTATTAGATTTTATAATATCAACAACAGATTTTATTAGCAGTGAGCACTTTGTGCGATGCAACCTAATATTTTCCAAACTGCTTATAGAAGCTTTTTTGTTATTTCTCCAGAGTGGTCTATGAATGCTATTGAATTGTGGCAACATGTTGCCACAGCCAACTGCACTGCTGCAGCTTGGCCTGTTTAGTTTGATTTGACAATTCCACAGTCTTTGGAACAAAAGCAATTTTATTGTTTGATCTGAGAAGTTTTGATTTTTTTTGTATTGTATTTGTTCATTTTTATCCTCCATTCACGAGAAAGCGAATTGTATCGCTATATTTTGGACGGGACGTCCGCACTCGCTTGGGAGTTGCCATTTTTGAGGTGTCTGGGCCACCTGTCTTCCACATAAGGCGGAGGCGTCCCGTTAAGTGCCTTGCCCAAGGACACAACAATCGAACTTGCCGGCTTGTTTTCTACAACCTCCCATAAATGCCGAGCGCCAAGCAGGGAAGCTGTGGATACCATTTTTTAAAGTCGTTTGGTATGACTCAACAAGGGGAATGAACCCCTAGTCTACCGACTGCGAAGCGGACGCTCTAACCACTATTATATAGATGGTCCTCACTAGTACTATGCTTTTGCATTGTGGCTGTAGTTTTTTTTGCAGATTTTACGAAAAGCTTTATTATTGTCTGATTTGCATTTTTTGAATCCGTGGATACATGCTTTCCTATTTAGGGCAGTACTTCCTCACTACTGTGTATCATTCTTTCCACTTTGCCATGGCCTAAATCTTATCAGGTTACAGAATGAATATGCCTACTGGCCTAGGCTACAACAGCAAGCATATGCCTGCTGGCCTAGGCTACACTAATTACGATCTCAATAGACAGATGCCGGTACATATCTGCATTACAGATTAGACATTACCTTGCATCAATATACTACTACTTTTGTAGCTCTGTGTATGTATGTACGTATTACATTTATTTTTGGCCAATAAAGCGCATGCAACGCAAAAGAATACATCAAAGCAACAGCCAAAAATAGGAAACAGCAACAAACGGTATACGTTAAGATGTACAACTTTTATTTGTAAGACGCATAACGAATCAAATTAATGTGCGGTTGCTGCACCTGAAAGGACAGAAAAAGAAAATAACTGATTTGGTACTCTCCTACCTTATATGCCTGCAATAGTTTTGACTACTATTGTAAATAGTGAGACGCTGAAAAGTTTCTTAGTAAATGGTGTCCAGAAGCCAGTATTGCCAAGAAGGTGATGACGCAAGAGTTTTGTTTAAAGAAACATTATTTGGAATGGTTGGCATTGTGTGGCAAATAAAACCAAATTTGTGGTGGCCTAGAAGAGAGGAGGAATGTTCATGTTTCCTAATATTACAATTAAAGTTCAGACAATCAAAATTGGCAACAAAATGGATGTGGGCAAAACTATGATCTGAGACCTGGCAAAATTTGTTTCAATTTTATTGTTCATATACCCCTCAGTGAATTAAGACGCTGTTTCTAATAGGAACGTTTCTAGTGCTTTGTGAAATCCCTTAATGGGTGTAATGTTTTTGATTAAATCAGTTATTTTGTTCCACATCAAAAGTACTTTATACTTAAAAGACTGTTTGGTTAAATTTAATCGGCAGTATTTTGGAAAAACATTTGAACATTTCTAATTTTTCTAGTATTGTTTTTTAAAACACTTTGATTAAGAATATGTCCAAATACACTCGGTAATAGGTTATTAAAATGTCGATACATAAAGTTTGCAGTCTCAAATTTAAATAACTTTTCAATTGACAATATTTTGTTTTCTTTTATTATGTAAGTGACAGATGTCCTATAATTCAAATTGAATATTGATCGAACAACTTTGTTCACACTGCATAGAAGTTTATGAATCATAGTCGTATTTCCGAAATACCAAGAGGAAATGCAGTATGTCAGATAGCTTTTTATCAGAGAGTTGTAAAGCAACATTAATGCTTTTTTGTTTAAAAGTAAAGACACCTTTCTTAATCTTCCAAAGTTTATTCTAATCTGTTTTAAAATACACTTCATATGCATCTTCCAGCTCAGATGCTCATGGATTGTTACTCCCAAAAATTTGGTTGAATTTACTTTTAATAGTATCATTTCTTATATAAAGGCTAAGATTGTTTGAAGGAGCTTGACTGTTTAGGGTGTAAAGAACTATGAAATTTGTCTTGTTAACATTTAGGGTTAGTTTATTGGCATTCAACCATGAGTCAATATTTTTAAATTCTTGATTGGCAATACTAAAGAGAGATTTACAGCAGTTTTCTGTAAAGAAAATAGTGTCATCAGCAAACATGATTGTATTTCCAATATTTGTGCAGTTGGGGAGATCATTCACATAAATTAAAAACAGTAATGGCCCAAGTACTGAACCTTGGGGAACTCTATACTGTAGCAATCTTTTAATAGATAAAGTATTGCCCAGTTGAACGAATTGAGATCATCCACACAAATAACTACAGAGCTAATCACATGCCAGTTCTCGAATGCCATAATGTTGTAATTTTTGGAGTAGTTTTGTGTGATCAATTGTGTCAAATGCTTAGATAGATCTAAAAATACTCCTAGTGTGGCGGATGAGTCGTCGGGGTCATCAAAATATGGGGAAATGAAACTTCGATCACGTCGAACTCCAAAATTGTGGGGATCGTGTTTCAACAGCACGTCTGACTCCAAGAACGAATATATTGTAATCACAGCACAGCGTTGAATGCACGAATCTTGATTTGAATTTAAGCGAATCGAATTGAATTGAAGCCAATGAATTTGAATTTGAATTTTAATCGAAACGACTGAACGAAAATAGCAATGCTTCTTTTTATATGCTTGTTTACTAGGTCACTCCGCCGCAAGTCAGACGGAACCACGCCAGGCCATACGGCTTAGTCACCCAGTATTGTTACATCATGATCGATAGCTATGTATGTTCTTTTATGACCCGTTTGTAGGCCAACGGATGATTTACAATAACGATCACAATACAACAACGAGCGCACGAACAGAACGAGTCACCCACATGATTTCAGCAAAGCATCAATGATTCACTGTTTGTATCCCGTAAGGTCGCCATACTAGTACTAATTGTTTATTTTCAAATGCTTCCACAATGTTTTCCACAAGCCAGGTGACAGCATGATTAGTACCATGTTTTTTTCTAAAACTAAATTGTCCATCATAGAAAAACTTTTGTTGATTTAGAAATAACATTACAGGCTTGTTCATAACTTTTTCTAGAATCTTAGACATAGCAGGTAAGAATCTAATTGGGCGGTAATTGATAACATCAGTTGCACAGCCTTTTTTGAATACTGGTATTATTTTTGCAGTTTTAAAGCTTGGAAAAAAGATTCCTTGAGACAAGGATAAATTAACTACATGAGTAAGTGCAATTAATATAATTATCTGGCGAGTTTTTTAGAGCTGATGTTGGTATGTCATCCATTCCACAACTATATTTTGATTTCATTTCTCTAATAATGTTCCCAATTTCAATGGGAGTTGTGGGGTTTAAATAAATTGACTTGGATGTGTTTAGGAAATCTCTGTAGCATCTATTAGAATTTGATAGATTATCAACAAGCTTACTGGCTATGTTTGCAAAATGGTTATTGAAGTGATTAGCGATTGCAAGTTGGTCAGTGCTTAGATGATTATTATCAACTACAAGGGAAGAACAGCGTGGTGTTTGGTTTTACCAATTAGTCTGTTTATTGTTCTCCACGTTTCCTTTATATTATTTTTATGGAGTTCAAATATAGATGCATAGTATGATTTCTTCTTTCCTTGTAACATATGGAAATAAGAATTTCTAGCGCTATTGAATTTAAATTTATCAACAAGGCTTTTTTTGCACAAGTATTTCTTATACAGCTTATTTTTAACATGCAATAAATTCTTAAGTTCTTTGTCATACCAAGCATTGTTATGACCAGTGGCATTGAGAGTTGTGAGAGAGAAACATCTGTCAAAGCATGAGCTATACATTGTAATACGCAAATTCAATGCTTTATTGGGGGAGGTTTCATTTAATACTGGTTCAATGTCAATGTGTTGCAACTCTGTGTTAAATCTAGCATAATTTCGTGAGGTAAATTGCCTTCTTTTTGTTAAATGCTCACATGATTGTTTTTGTTTTGCTTTAATATTTGTACATGCAAGGAGGGACAGGCGATCTGATATTGGACTAGTGATAATTCCTGATTTTATGGCATGATTTGAAATATTGGTCTAAATGTGGTCCAACACTGTGGCACTGGTGTCAGTTATTCGAGTTTGGTGATTAATAACAGGAAAAAAAGAATTTTCAAGCATAATTTTGGTAAAATTGCTTATAAACGGGTTATCATAATTAGCAAGATTGTAGTTAAAATCTCCTATAATATAGATAATATGGTTTTGCAATAATTTTCCAACACAGTCTTTTAAGGTTCTAAGAAAACTATCATTTCTGTTGTGTCATTTGTAGGTGATCTATACAATGTTCCACATATTATATTGTTAGATTTCAGCCTAATATTGATGAATATAGATTCAAATATTTTTTCTTGCATAACAGTTAGCTCATCATTTGCATTAAAATCAATCCAACTTTTTACATACATGGCAACTCCTCCTCCTTTACATGAATTTCTGCAGTTAGATACAAACTTGTAACCACTTAGGTTTCTATACTGGCCGAAAGAAAAAGGTTGAAACCATGTTTCAGTTACACAAATTACATCAGGCTTAATCCTGAGGCCAAAGATCAAACCCTCAAGCTTGGAATAGTTTGAAGAATTAACTAAGGATCTAACATTATCACACATAACCGTAAAAGTTTTATCTAGATTGTTACTAAACGCTAAGCAGTTGGTAGAACTGATCTCTACATACTGTTCATCAGCATGAAGCAGATGGATAATTTCAAAATCACTTTCAGCTTCATTTTCAGGTTTCAAAAAAATTTTCTTAAGATCTTCAGCATTTAAAGCTATATTGTGCCATGCCTAATTGAAGTAAAAATTCCTCATCAGCTAAGTTATGAAATGGGAAAAGATTATTTTTACATACTTTACAAATAAAGCTGTAAAGTGCTCAGTAAATTTAATAGATTTTTTGCTTATCAGTTTTGCACATTTGTTGTGGAAAGCCAAAAACAGCTATAGCAAGTGACCGGTTCAATATTTTTTTAATTGCAACTTGGCATTGCTGACATGTAACTTTTTCATAAAACATCAACTGAATAAAAACAGCTCACAAAAATACAGCAAAGCAACAAGGTAAAAGAATGTAGTGTATGCAAAAACAGGTTTTGTACAGGGTTGGATAAAATTTGGTTTTGGTTGAGCTAATGTTACAGTACATCAAACAAAAACCAGTGGCTTAATAAGTGGAAAACATGTTATTTTAGGTCCTTGAAACATGGTATAGCAGGCCTAATGGTTAGTGTTGCAAATTTTGTCAATGTCATCAACATCATCAATTCGGTATTTTCGTCTAGCAAAGTTGCAGTAAATGTTGCTTTTAAGAGACCAAACATTTTTAAATTCGAATACTTTTCTGGCCTCTTCTAAAATCTTAAGACGTCTTTTGGTCAAGGACTCAGTGATTGAATATTTGGGTCCAGAGGTTGATTTGAGATTTGCTTTATGATAAAATATGATATTTCTCATCGATCTGTGTACAAACTTGACAATAATAAGATTTTTTTCTTATCTTGGATGGCAATGTATGACAGATGTCAATGTCTGAACGGCTAACTGCAGATAGTAGATTTAGTTTAGAGTTAAGAAAACCAATAACAAAATCTTTAAAAACCTGATTGCTGACATCAGCATTAGTAGGAGCGTTATGGCAGCCATGAAGAATAAGGCAGTTACTTCTGCTGTATTGCTCGAAGTCATCAATTTTCTCCCATTTTCTTTTACTTTTTTTGAGATGTCCTCAACAGTTACCTTGATGAGTGATATCATCTCTGATATATCTGTAAGGAATCTGCCTTGGGCGTGCAATGAATCTGAAACTGAAACACATTCAGCAGCAGAATTTTGTTCTTGGTTTGCTATGCACATTTTTCTGTATTCTTCCTGTCTGTCACTTACTTGCTTCAGATCTTCCATAATTTTGGAGTATAGGAAGGTTGCATATGACGTCTCACATTTCGCGCCAAAAAAACTGGCTGACCAAACCTGTAATTTATGCTGGAAAGGTATAGGGCGAACACCAACTTTTGGGGTTATTTTGAAAACTAATGAGAAATTAATTAAAATTTGGAATGAATTATTGCTAGTTGGATTCACGGAAACAAATAAATTTGATCAAAAGCAATTTGGTTGAGATTTGGTCTTTCAGTTGGCTAGTATAAGCTTAGCACAGTGTGCTAATTTTTAAAAAATGCTCCTAAGAGGAGGGCCATCTAAATACCATTTGCTCCTCACTTAAAAATAAACTATACCAATTAGATAGCAGTCGGTACATTAGCAAAAACAACCATTATTTGATCATACTACCGGTACAGCCAGCTTACTTGTTGTGTCAATGAGCAAGGCATTTAACGGTATGCCTCCATCTTTATGTGGCAAACAGGTAGTGGGGCCAAGCAGTCTACCCGTCGTGGTGACCCAGTGTGACGAAAGACATGCAAACAGAGCATGAGCTCATACGCATGAATGAATATCGGTACCGTAATTTTTACATTACCCTTGGTCCAGCAGCCTAGGTAATAGCCCAAACAATTCTTTAAGGATTAGTTAAGGTCATACAATTACATCTGACATATCAATATGACTGGCCTGCAATTACTATTGACAAAAAATTTCAAAAACTTACTGATTTTATCCAACAATAACTAATCCAGCATATGACAAACGGTACAGAAGTCTGCCCTGTCATTTGGGCTACAGTATAACTTAGGTTTTCAACTTTTCAAAATGCTTATGTCACTAAATATACTGTATAAGTTAACATTACAATTAACTTAAACTCAACATTCCCAAACACGCTGATTAATCAAATATGAAACCCTCACAGAAGTTGGCTACAAATAAGCCTGCATGTTTAGCCCATAAAATTAGTTCAACTATTAGCAATAACAAGCAAACCTTATCACGTCTTATCTTACTTTGACCTTAGATTCATTCCTTGACATCAGTAAAACAACATATTTAACGTTCATTCAACAACTATCACGTTTATTGATTTGATTTGCAAAAAACGATATCACTCCTGTTTAATTCACTGCAAAATGACTCAAAATGGTCAGCCAGTTTTTTCGAAAGCGCATTTTGATGACGTTTGATCACGTGCGTGCAACCTTCCTATTGTTCACTCGACATCATTTTTTTTCTTTGTTTCTTTTATTTTTATTTTTTCAATATAAAGTAGTGCCGCTTTATTGTTAAACGGTAAGATTTAATTACACCGTAATCAAAAATATACTGACTACCAGCTCATTTAGGGCTACCAACGATCCCGGAATGGCCCGGACAGTCCCAGAATTGACGTCTGGCGTCCCGTGTCCCGGAATGGGCCACGTTTGTCCTGGAATTTACTGACAGCCAAGGTGTTCTAAAATAGAAGGCCATGTAAGCGTATTGGCTTCGTTCACAACTGGAAACTAATGTAATTTACTCGAATATTTCTTTGAATAAAAGCGTTTTTACATCTGTATGGGTCATTCAAATAAAAGTAAGTTGAAACTTGTGAATAGGACATGTTTTGTCAGCGATGACGCCATAATAACAAAACAATCAAATAAGTTAAACAATTGCAAAATGGAGGATAAAACATTATATACAGCAGTCACCTTAATTTGAGACGATCATTCAACTTGATTTATTATTTAAAAAATACTTAGATAGTTTTAAAACGGTTTGGTAACTGTAAGTAAGTAAAAGGCAAGTAAAAAAAAAGGTTAAAAGTTAAGATGAAGATAGGAGTTGACTGATTAGTTTGTATAAAGTCAAATTAATATTTAGCCTACTTATTGATATATTTCACATGAAAAAGGTGATAAAGTGAAAGTATTTAGGCTTCCTTTAAGACCACAAAGAAAAAGAGCTTTGGGGAAAAAAGCTATACCGGCACTAGTGCACCTGTTGTTGTTTTAGCTTATAATATATATGTAGCGAGCTGTATTTACTGTTAAAAATGTCTTTAATTTTAAAATATAAAAGTGAAACTAAACATAGTTTTAATGCTAATTTTTTTAATTAATACAGTAAGTTAGACAAAGCTTTAAAAAACTTTATCCATTGAGATTTGTTGAGAAATTTAGTGAATAAAGTTGAGGTGTCTAGTAATTTTGTATAGAAAATATTTTGTGTTTTTTGTTTTTAGTTTATAATGCACCGTTAGTGCAAGACTTTTTTATGAGCAAATTTTTATTGTTTAGTCACTTTTCAGGCTTGCATGGCCTTCTATTTTAGAACTCCTTGCTGACAGCTATTTTTCTTAGCGAGAATTCAGTGATTACTATATTTCCGGAAGGATTACAAATTTTAATATAAACTTTTTGCAGGAAATTTAAATGAAAACTCACTTATGGAAATATACCAAAGATTTACGTTTTCTTCCTTTACAGGTGTTATAGAAGTTCTTCATTACTTTTTATAAAATTTTTAATCCCATGTCATCTTCACAAACCGAGTTTGTTGAGCAGTGATTGTAATTCAGAGTGTAATGTTGATGATACATTAGCACAAACTCCGCCGAAGAAGAAAGTCAAATCTACCAAACGATATTGTGTTTCCCGATCAGAATGGTTAAAAGAAGAAAGCATGTCATGGCTATCTAAAGTTGATGATTTTGCTGCAAACTGCACTTTCTGCCGACAGTCCTTTTCTGTTAACATGACGGTAAATCCGCAGTTTCTAGCCATGCTAAATCAGCAAAACACAAAAGGACTATTATTGTGCAGAAGCAAAACAAAACTTTGTCTGATTTTTTCATTAAGATAAACGGTGGAGAGGAACATCTGATTTTAGCCAAACTGGTTTCAACTTATCATGGGATTATTTATCATCATAGCTTTGTCAGTCAAGACTGCGGCAATAAACTACTCGCAAAACTGTGTTCTGACTCTGCAGTTGCTTCCAAGCTATCATGTGGCCACGCTACGGCAGCCAGCTATGTAGAAAGAATTTTGGGGCCTAAAGCGCAAGAAATGTGCACTCAAGACTTGAAAAATGTGTTCTTTTTCAGCATCGGAACTGATGCTTCAAATAAAAGCAACAAAAAATTTTTCCCTATAGTTGCTCGATATTTTTGCAAAACCAAAAGTGTTGTCGATGCTGCACTAGACTTCCACAATGATACTAATGAATTTCCTGAAGCAATTGCTCATCGCATAAAGAGTGTTTTCGAGAAAAAATCTTTAGTCTATTCTCGGTCTCGTCATGCAGTGCCAATAATGCTTTAGTTAATTACGGTAAACATTCTTCAGTTTACCAGAAACTAAAATTAAATAATTCTAATATTGTACAGGCGAATTGCAATAGCCATGTTCTCAACAACTGTGTGAAATACGCTTTAAAGACTTTTATCTTTGATGTGGAGTCATTCGTTATCAAGACTTATAATTCGTTTGCATCATCGGCAAAGAAATCTGAAGTTCTCAGAGACTCTTGTAATTTCCTCGATATGGAATATAAAGAGTTATTAAGGCATGTACCTACAAGGTGGCTAAGTCTACTACCTGCTATTGATAGGCTGTTATTGTGTTGGCCAGCGCTGAAATTATATTTTATATTGCAAGGAGAAGACAATGTCGCTGGCATTATATGGACAAGGTTTTCTTGTGAAGAAAGCCATAACATTTTGCCACATTGTATTTTACCTTTTTTACATAATGCACTAAATATTTTTGAGGAAGCCATTAAACGGCTCGAATCAAATGCTACTACAGCCACAAAAGTGCATGAAATAATGGCAAATGTTGAGAAAAAGATACAGCAGCGATGGACTGACAAGTTGTGTGGAAACAATGCTACAGAACTTTTTAAGTCTGTCGAAGTCAATTTCTCTAATAGACAAAAATTTACGTAAGAAGTTGATCAGTTTTTTCAACGCAGTTTGTCATACTTATATAAATGGTATGATCATGAACATTCATTTTTCAAGGACATAGCCCCACTTGCTCCTAATAAGGAAATTAAATGGTCAAGCTTGTTGTAACTTGTTGAACGCGCGGGCGTAAGTATGGACTGTGATAAATTGTATGAAGAACTGTGTGCGCTGCGAAAGGTTCGCAGTAAACTTTTATGCTTAACTAGTGACGTTTCAGACAGATGGGTGAAGTTCTTTGCCACTCAGCGGCCAAAAGATACACAACTGTTACGTCTTGTACCATTTGTCCTGTCAATTCCAGTAACAAACGCGAAGTGCGAAAGTGTATTCAGTATTATGAATGCGCTGTGGACCAACAGTAGAAACAGGCTAAACTTTAACCTCGTCAAAGCTGAACTGATGATGAAAATGAACTTTCATATGTCATGCAATGAGTTTATAAGCAAAGACAAAGCTCTTTTTAAAGCGGCAAAATCACAAGAAAAATACAAATTTAAATGCCAGAAGGACTGATTTTTTATGTTTTTTGTTAAAGAAATAAATTTACTTAGTAAAAATTTACATTTTCCCTGTTTTAGTGGTTTTTTTGCATTTATACCTTTAAGATTCACAATTTTAAAGGTTTCTTTGATGATGATAAAATTAATTAGAGGCTTGAAGTTAAAATAACGCTGCACGATCATCACTCTATGGCACGCAGCTCGCACTGTCGCTTTTGATGTCTTTCGTGTTTCATAAGCTTCTCTTGCATCAATTTTCAAATTCTTGGTATTTAAGGTGTCCTGGAATTATTAAACACTAAGTTGGTAACCCTAAGCTCATCTGAAATCTTATTCTGACTACACACCAGTAGTGTTCATGATTAGGTCTATGCTGGTATTGTTGCATTTCCTACCGAAAATCGTAGAGATCTGAACTGGACACCTGGTATGCTCGGTAGGTACCGGTACTATATGATTAGTAAAACTAAAGTAGTTAGTGCTTAATCATGGAAAAAAAGATAAAACCGACAACCATGAAGATTCTTGCTTAACAATAAATCCAAATCCATTTTTTTCCGTAAAAAGTGTTTGCCAAGGATACCAAATCTGTAGTTAAATACCAAATGTGTTCGCAGCGGATACCAAATTTTTGCTGGATACCAAATAAAAGAAGGAGATACCAAACAACCAGTTTGGATACCAAATTGGGGTCTATTTGGTATCCTAGGATGCCAGCTGGCAATCTTGAGCCGATCTCGCACGCAATAGCGCGTTTAAATTTTTAAGCGCACTTATAAGTGAGCTAAATAAATCGTAACGATGAAAAAATAATAAAACAAATAAAGGATACGATTTGTTAATAATCGCTGTAAACAGAGCTTACTCGACAAACGAGAAATGCCTGCTATACTTAACAATTAACAAATCGTACCCTTTGTTTGTTTTGTAGCGCCAGAGGCGTGGCGTGCTGTACCGTGAGCCTACTGATCTACACTTGATTACTTAAGTTCACAAGAGTTCTTTGACATCGAAATATATCTAAGTTTTCAGTTGAAACGAATTTTCTCTGTTTTGTTTATTAAACCTTTTACCAAAAATTATCGTACAATTTCAAAATTTAGCGGCATCTTCAGTCCTAAAGTTAATTCTGTTTTCTGTTTATGATGTTTTATCCAAAGACCAAGAGATATTTATATCTAAAACAATGAAAAAAAAGCTCAAGGAATAATTTTTCGTGGGGTGAAGACGAGGCAATGCATGAGTCATGTTTCTACAAAAAATAAAACGAAGCACGAGGATTAATACTCGGAAACCCGAAGGAATGCATGACTCACATTTCTACGAAAACATAACGAACCGCGAGACAACAATATTTGAAACAGATGCGCATAGGTGAGGTGAGGTGAGGACAAAGGTTACATAATCACTATAGAAAGACGAAGGAATGCATGACTCACGTTTCTACGAAAATGAAAAAAAAAACACGCGGTAGCAATATACGAAAACAAACACGCTCGGGGTAGGCATAAAGGCAAAGGTTACACAATTGCTACAGTTTTATTATTTTTTCATCCTTACGATTCGTTTAGCTCACTCAAAAGTACGCTTGAAAATTTAAACGCGCTGTTGCGTGTGAGATCGGCTACTTGTAATTTGACTAGATCCCCTTAAACCTTAAGCAACTCGGTAATGACCATGACCACTTCAGACAAGGACGGGATCTCTAAAACAAGCAACATTATCATCAAAGACATCAGAAAAAGAATATATGTCATTTCGAAAATTAAGTTTTTGGAACGCTGTTCAAAAACAGATGTGTTATTGCGATCAAACTTTTATAGTGGCATCGATCAAGATCTTTTGCTCATACAACACGCTAGAAAACTTAAAGAAGATACCAGACAATTACGACATCATTTGACATTGCTAAAAAGTCAGCTTCAATCCAACCTACTTTACCGTTACAAAAACAAAATAAAAAAACACTTCATCTCCAAATATGAAAAGTTATACAAAAAGCAGTACAATTGCCAAAATGTCAAAAAAAGGGAAAGATCACAGACCAAAAATAAAAAAGATAAACAGCGCTTCTATTCACGAAAAGCTAGAAATAAAAGAGCAACTTCTTGTGAGAGCAGAAAGTATGATTATCAATAAATCCAAAGTAGACCTTACTGAAAATGATAGGATTTTACTCATGCATGGGTTGAATTTTGTTCCTACTCCAAATTGGACCAATCATCTTGCTAATGTATAATGGTTCAATGCCATGAAACATCTTCGGCGTGTTGAGTGGCGTAATATCCTTGGAGACCACAATACTGACGAAATGGAAAAACTGCCAAAAAAAATTATGTTGCCATCGTTTTCAAGATCTAGCCCCGAGCAACTGAATGATGAAGTTAAAGCTTATTCTGAAATGATCCTAACGAGAATGCGCAATTTGAAACCTCTTGTTAAATACATGTTTACTTTAAGGAGTAACTTGCAGAATGAAGTGCATACCAGTCTCAACAAACTTATGCGGAAAGTTAGAAAACGGGATATTGTTATCTGTAAAGCTGATAAAGATGGTAAAATCTTGATAACTGATTACAGCGATTATGACCAAATAATGAGCAATCAGTTGTGCTTGCAATTCACCCAGTTGACTTTAAATGAGGCTACTATCAAACAGCATCTTACTACCACATCAAATCAAGGTAAAAACTGGATGATTGGATTACACGAATTAACACTAGAATTACCAAGGTGTCCTACAGGACACCGGGTCTTCCTTTATTTGCAGTTCCCGCTTCGGATTAACAGCTTTTGTTCTGAAATTCCTTGACTTTTAACGAAAATTACTTTACTTAATGTTGCTAAGTTGCACGAATTCTCAGGATGTTTGTTCAAGAGATTATTGCGTTTTTTCAATTTTTCACCCTAGAATCACCACGGTGTCCTATGGGACACCAGAAAGCATTATACACTTACGTATTAGCCTATTAGCCTTAATTTCAAGTTCGTTACCAATAGCTGCCTGTTGTTGTTGTTGTTGTTTATCCGACCCCTTCCAAGGGATGGGGGCATGGCGGATGACCATGGAGCCCCAGAAGCCGGGCAACTCCCCAGGGTCTGGACCAGTGGTCGTAAAGAGACAGAGAGTCGCCAAAGACTGAGCGGTGCAAAAAGTCCATAGCTGGACAGTGCAGAATGAGATGAGAAGTGTCCTGTTTTTCCCACGTCTCAAGGCCTTACGCTGTATCTCTGCTTCCTCATGGTGCCCCTCTAAGAAGTCCGTCTCTCTTGTGTATAAATCTTTTCTTCGGCCCCTCCTCACTTACGCTTTACCCGGATGGCTTCCTTTCCTAAGCGCTACCAATTTCACCAAATTGGAACGCCTCCACCGAGCAGCCAGTCGCGCCATCACCGGCTGCCTCTCGTCCTGCCCTATCCCATTTCTTCTCTTCAAGGCTTCTTTCCCTCCCCTACGAGTCACCCTGACTCATTTCACTCTTTTTTCTACTACGCGGGCCCTTCGTCTCGAAACCTCCTTTCCTATTTCAGATTTGGCCAGACTTGGAGTGAGGCCAAGACTCTGCAGATCGTCCTGGAGAGCTTTTGCGTCCACTCATTCGCTTGTGCTTCCTTCCACTTGTTCTAGGTAGGCTCTTCTTGCTTGCCCTCCCTTTCCTCCTTGGAATATGCCTTCGTTAACTGTGGAGTGCACCCTTTGCACTCCATGCTCCCGCTCTGACCCTTTCTTTCTCGCCAAGGTGCGGCTCTCGCCCACCTTGACTCTTTCCCCCCTCATGGTCTGGTACTCTGGACTGACGGCTCTGTTCCTTTCCTTTTGGAAAAGGCGGCTACGGCGTTCTTGCCATCTGCTGTCTCTGTGGCACTGAGGCCACTCTTTCTTTTTTGGCAGGCCCAATATGCTCAAGTTTTTCCGCTGAAGCCTGCGCCATTCTGCACGCACTTTGCTGGTCTCGACAACACCATAAAGTCTGCCTTTATTCTTCTCTTCTCCTCCTATCTGACTCTCGTTCTGTCCTCACCACCCTGTCCTCTCCTCCATCTTTCCTTTTATCTCAAACTCTGTGGCAGATCTGGCAGGAACTGTCTTCTCTCTCCTTCTGCTCTATCAGGCTACAATGGGTCCCCGGACATTCGTTTCTCCGGGGAACGACGCGGCTGATGAGCTGGCCAGACGGGGTGCGCTACTTGCGCCCTCTGCTATCCCTTGTAGTCTCTCTCCTCTTATCTCTCGTATCCAATCTCGAACTGGAGGCGTACTGTCTCATCGAAGTATTTTGACACACAGGCTCCCTCGATTTCCACCGAAGAACTTGTGCTCCCTCGTCATGCTCGCTGTGTGCTCTCTCGTCTACGCTGCAACGGACACAGTCTTCTTTTAGGTTCTTATCTCTCTAGGATCGGAAGAATCGAGAATCCTTCCTGCAGTGCCTGTGGACACTCGTCCCAGGACATCTCTCATCTCATTCTGCACTGTCCAGCTACGGACTTTTTGCGCCGCTCAGTCTTTGGCGACTCTCTGTCTCTTTACGACCACTGGTCCAGACCCTGGGGAGTTGCCCGGCTTCTGGGGCTCCATGGTCATCCGCCATGCCCCCATCTCTCGGAAGGGGTCGAGTAACCAACAACAACAACAACAACAGGTCTTTTTTTCAATCAGTAGCCGAGCGAACAAATGATACAGCACTTTGCACATATATGAAAACTACTTTTACAAGGCAAATTTCCTTATTCGTGACATACGACCACCTAAGAATATTATAATAATAATATTAACAACTACGAATAACAAAATTTGCGAGCCCAATTCAATACTAAGATTTTTAAGCATGCACAAAATAAATTCAATTACCACATATATGTACAATTAAAGCATAGCACAACAATACACATAAGTACAGCACAATTAATCCATTACGCGACTGAGATACATTATTCCTGGAAAGAATAATGTAGCGACTGAGCCGCTACATTATTCTTTCCAGGAATGTCTTGCACAGTATAATCGTACCCTTGTATAGCCAAGGCCCATTGCATTATACGGTCGTTCTGATACTTGGTTTTATTTATGTATGCAAGGGGCTGGTGATCAGTTTGTAAAACGAACGGCTTGCCAGCTAAGTATAGCCGGAACTTCGTTACTCCCCACACAATGCCTAAACATTCTTTTTCTAAAGTTGAGTATCTGGTCTCAGCTGGCGCGAGTTTCTTGCTGGCATACGCCAATGGATACGGTCTCTGATCACGCTGTTGCATGAGGGCGGCGCCCAGTCCAAAGTTTGATGCATTAGTTCGTAGTATGAAAGGCTTACTGTGATCTGGCAACTTCAAAATTGGTTGCTTCAATAAATAGTCTTGCAAGCTGCTGAAGGCTTTTCCTTGAGCTTGCCCCCATCGATTCTTGTTTGGCTGTCCCTTGCGCGTTAAATCAGTCAATGGCGCTGCAACCGCTGCAAATGTGGGAATGTGTGCGCGGAAATAGTTCGCTAACCCCCAAAACGATCTTACCTCCTTTTTTGTGGTCGGTCTTCTTGCGGTACGAATTTTCTCTAAATTGTCCTCATTAATTGTAATCCAGTCACGACCGATATAATGCCCAAGAAACTCAACGGATTCGGCACCAAATACACATTTAGATGGTTTTACTGTAAGTTCTGCTTTGCGCTAACGTCAAAGCAATTCTCCCAGTACTGGTAGATGCGCTTGCCAATCATTGGAATGTATGATGAAGTCATCAATATAGCTATCGACGTTATTCATTCCAGCTGAAATCTTTCTCATTTCGCGAACCAACGTTGCCCCCAAATTTTTCATCCCAAAAGGCATTCTCAGAAAATCGTACGTACCGTCGGGCGTTGTAAATGCAGTCTTCTCAATGACCTCTTCCGCGACTGGGATTTGCCAGTATCCCTTGCTGAGATCAATTTTGGAGTAATACTTGCTTTTCCCCAACCGCTGGAATAAATCTTCCGCTGTGATCATAGGCTCTGGGTCTGTTATTGTGAGCTTGTTTAATTTCCGATAGTCAACGCAGATGTGGTCCGATCCATCCTTCTTCTTCACAATCACAATCGGGGATGCGAATGGTGAGTTCGATTCTCAGATGATACCGAGGCTAGGCATATCTTCTATTTCCCTTTTGAAATTTTTCCTCAAGGCGTGGGGCAAAGGATAAGGCCGAAACCTAACTGGATTGTTATCACTAAGCTCTATCTTATGCTCGATCATGTCAGTTTTATCTGGGATATCCGAAAAAACTTCTGAGTATGTTACCAAGGTGTCCATCATCTCTTCCTATTGTATTTTAGTCAGTTCAATTCCCAACTTGACGTTCTTTACTGTTTTTTTCTGATGACAATTAGCCAACTCCATCATCTCTTCGTCGTTCACACTCAGATCTTCATTTCCTCCAATGATTCCGGTACAAACATCACAAGACATTACTTGGTTATTGTCCGAATTTTGTTGTTGTGCTCCGTCTTGGTCAGCTATTTCGATATATTTCTTCAGCATGCTTGCATGAAACGTCTTCACCTTCTTATTTACTTCTACCCGATAATCATTACCCTTTCCACACCTGCTCATAATTTCATAAGGCCCTCTCCATTGCATCAGAAGCTTGTTTGTGTCCGTCGGCAGTAGCAATAAAACCTTGTCACCATCTTGAAATACTCTTCTCTTAGCTCTTCTGTCATACAGTGTTTTGTTCTTCTTCTGGCTCTTTAGCAACTCCTCCTGGGCAATCTTCATGGTGTTGTTCAAACGTTCTCGCAATTCGAAAACATACTGGTAGCTCGTCTTGACTTCTGTCCCATCTGCCTCTCCTGTCCACAGCTCCTTTAAAATTTCAACTGGTCTGCGTACTGTCCTCCCATACAACAACTCAAACTGGAAAATCTGGTGGCCTCCTGTGGCGCTTCTCTGTATGCGAATAGTAAGGGATTAACAAAACGATGCCACTGGCGGAGCTGCTCATTACACAGACATCTTAGCATTTTCTTGAGTGTACCATTAAAACGTTCAACCAATCCAATCTATTCCAACCAATCCAGATGTTCGTCCAAATTATCTTTCCCGTCCACGAAAGATGGTAGTGGTGGCGTCCTCACAACATTTTCAACCGATTCTTGACTGAATTTCTCGCGATTCTGAGATTGGGGGAGCCTTCCCGCTTCCAATTCCAACCTTAGCTTTTCAACTTCGAGCTCAGCCTTGCTTTCCTCAGCAGCTATTCGTCGTTCTTCAGCCGCTATTCTCCATTCTTTAGCCTGGGCTGCTAACCTTTGCTCTTCTGCTTCAGCCGCTATTTTCCGTTCTTCAACTTGGGCTGCTAACCTTCGCTCTTCAGTTTCAGCCTCTCTCATTCGGCGCCATTCTTCCATTATAAGCTTATTCCTCTGCTTCTCATCCAAGCCCAACGACTCTACTTGTCTCTTCAAGTCCCCCAACTTCTCAATATTGAGTTCTTCCGCAGCCATTTTAAATCATCAACTGATAAAGATATATTCCCGGACAAGCCCCTAGATGTCGCGTTTTAATATAATAATAAAATTTTCGGTTCTATCTCAATCTTAAATTTCTTTTAAAATTGAGGCGACGTATGATAATCGCTCGGATGATTAGGTCTGACTGCAACTTAATAAAACTTGGAAAAGATTGACTTTCATTAAAACACCTTAAACCACGTTAAGAACAGAATAATGTATTCACAGAAATAATACTTCACGACTTCAAGCTTCTTCGCTCAACGATCTCAGAATTAATCACTTTACTACACAATCAGGAAACCGCCAAAGCTAATTTCATCAATAACTGCTTAATACTCGCCACGTCCACAGAATCCACAATAAATTATTACAAAAAAACAACAGCCCTTCTTTACTCCGTCAATCAATCTCTCTCTCTCCCCGTTACAACGCTTCTATATATTCTAACTACTACTCTACTCAAAAAAAATCCCGTCGCCTTGTATATAAATCGAAAAAACAATCCAGAAAACTCTAGAACAAAATCACGTGAGAAAGAAAAAAAGCCCTATTAGTTATGTAATCGGCTAACGAAATTCTTCGAAGAAGCTAGAATCACTAGATCAATCTGTAATGTCATAAACGATTGTGACGTAATAAAAGCGCACTTACAGCAAATCCAATAGCGAGGAAAAAAGGTCTTTTTTTCGATCAGTAGCCGAGCGAACAAATGATACAGCACTTTACACCAGGGATTCTTAAACTGGGGGGCGTGCCCCCCTTGGGGGGCGTGAAAGCTTCACAAGGGGGGCGCGAGCATGACAGTGACATATTGATGAAAAGCAGCTCCGAACTACAGTCAAATCTCGTTACCACCTCGTTACTAATCCATTACATTAGAATCTGTGACCTAGTTTTAAAAAACAATTTTGTCTAGACTTTAATTCGTTACTGTTTTAATTTCCGCTGTCTTATTTACATCGACACATCGTTATATGCTTCGCCTTCCTTTCTCCGCGGGAGATGTCACTTAGCACGTCGATTTTGTACTTTTTCATTTATTCGCTCTTTTCTCTCCCACGCCGTTAAACCGTATTTTCCAAACTTTTTGAAAGTTCACGAGCGAGATTTATTGTTAACGTTGTTGTGGAGTGGACAGTACCTGGTTGTTTTCAGTTAAAACTCTTTGCTGGGATTTATTAATAGTTTTCTTAGTGTTGTGACTTTTGTTTGCTTTCTTTTAAGAACTGATGATGCTTTCTTAATCCCCCATAATTTACAAATTTTAGATCTTTGAAAAATAAGTGGTATTTAATTTAGCTGCAGTGATAAAAATGAGTGCAAAAAAGAGGAAGTACAATGAAGAATATCTGCAGTATGGTTTTACTGATGCAGCAGTGAATGGTCAAGTTGTACCACAGTGCGTTATATGTTTCGAAAAGTTGAGCAATGATGCTTTGAGGCCAAATTGCTTGAAGCGTCATCTTCAAACAAAACATCCTCTTCATCAAACGAAACCCTTGGCTTTCTTTCAAAGCAAGAAGGATTCTTTTAAAAAAATAAAAATTGCCTGTGCGGAGAATTTTAGCCAATTATCATCTGCGGAGCTGGTAGAAGCATCTTTTGAAATTGCTCAAATGATAGCTCAAGCGAAAAAACCTCATAATACTGGCCAAACTTTGATAAAACCATGCATGTTGAAAGCAAGTAGTCTTGTTTTGGGGGAAAGCAACAGCAAGAAGTTAGCAAAGATTTCTCTTTCAGATTCCACTATTAAGACACGAATCGATGAGCTTGCAAATGATATTGAATGTCAAGTTCTTCAAAAGATACACGCATCACCTTATTTTGCCATTCAGTGCGACGAAACGACTGACGTAGCTCAATTGTCACAGTTGATGGTGTATGTTCGTCTTGTTGGATCTGCTACAATTGAGGAAGAAATGCTATTCTGCAAATCGCTTGAAACGACCACTAAGGCAGAAGATGTGTTCAGAGTTGTTGATGCATACTTTCACAAAAACGGCATGAAATGGGAGAAACTTGTTGGCGTCTGCACTGATGGTGCACCAGCAATGCTTGGGTGTCTGAGTGGATTTATTACCAGGGTAAAGCAAAAAAATCCGGACGCAGTTGGAACTCACTGCGTAATCCATCGAGAGGCTTTGGTCTCCAAGACTTTACCTGCTGCAATGAAGAAAAAGCTTGCCATAATTACATGAATTGTTAACTTTATCAAATCAAGTGCTGTCAATTCCCGGTTATTTTCCCAGCTATGTAAACACATGGATTCCAATCATGAAAATCTGTTGTTTCATACAAATGTTCGATGGCTATCAAAAGGTAATATGTTAGCTCGCGTTTACGGTTTGAAAGATGAAGTAAGTATATTTCTTGAATCTCAGGGAAAACAAGATCTCCTGTTACCATTCCAATCACAAGAGTTTCAACTGGCAATGGCATATCTTGCTGACAGTTTCGAAGCTCTCAATTGCCTCAATCTACTGTTACAAGGAAAGAACACGAACCGTATGAAAGATTACGATGAGATACGGACATTCATAGCAAAGCTGGGGTTGTGGCATCGCCGAGTTCAACGGGGAAATGCAGCCTCATTTCCTACCTTGGACATAGCACTTGAGAACAGCGAAGCCAAACTGGAAGGCGAACTTAAGGTAGAAGTGGAATCCCACCTCCAAATTTTGAAAGAAGAATATGACTGCTATTTTCCCGACTTGGGTAATGTTGAACTAACAGAGTGGAACATGACGAGAAATCCCTTTCGAATCAAAGAAGATATTCTTTCGGAAGAACTGCAGGAAGAGTTTTTGGAGATGAAGTGCAACTCCACTGCTAAAGATGATTTTGAAGCAATGTCTTTTAACAATTTCTGGGCTAAATATTTGCATATATATAAGAATGTGGGCAATGTGGCGATACGTACCCTTCTTCCATTTTCATCGACATATTTATGTGAAAGTGGATTTTCAGCACTTGTGAGTATGAAGACAAAGTTTCGTAACAAACTGGAATGCGAAGCAGATCTTCGATGCGCGTTGTCTTCAACAAAGCCTCGAATTAAACGACTAGTTTCCCAAAAACAGTTGCATCCTTCACACTAAGCAGGATAGTGGCAAATAAGTTAATGTTCTATTTTTCGTGAATTTGATTTTTGAGGCTAGGTGAGGCGTGAGCATGAATGACAAATGTCAAGGGGGCGCGACTAAAAAAGTTTAAGAACCACTGCTTTACACATATATGAAAACTACTCTTACAAGGCAAATTTCCTTATTCGTGACAGTGCTAAACACAAAGACGGTGCCTACCAACAAGCGAAAGGGTATCACGCTAAGTTTTTCGGTCAACATAATGCAGCATAAGCATATCCTATATTTAAGACCCACAAACTTACACCAAAAGAAATCTTTGAAAAACCTATACACGATATTCCTGTTCGCTTACTGCCAGCGGCCGGAAATATTGCCACTTCAAGACTCACTGCGTTTTTAGAACACATTAATGAAACCTTAGTATTTTAGAACCTTATTAATGAAAGCACTTGAAATAGCGTTGGAAGAACATACAAATTATGGCAAAGAGGTGCGAAAAATTCTAATGTGGTTAACTGATTCATGCTTAAAAAATGTCATTATCCAATATCAGAACAAGCTTTACAACCAAAAAGATGGGATCATTACAGGAGATTGTCATTCGGCTTCACTTGCCAACATAGCATTGCATTATATTGTGTGCCAAGTCTCGACAGAAGTAGAACACACAGAAATATTCAAGCGCTTCATTGATGATATTGTTTGGCTTTCTTTTGGCAATCAAGCCACGCAAAATATAAAAACCAAGCTTTCAGAGACATTTGCAAAATATGATTTGACATTAAAGTACAGAGAAATAAGCACAACAGAAGAAAATGGCGAACTGGAATTTCTAGATATTTTCCATAAAATTTCTCCCGATTCCCAATTTCAATTTATCACCACAGACTACGTTAAACCAACAACTCTTGACCGCTGCTTTATTCAAGGTTCTTCACACCACCCAGCTACAGTATTCAAATCGATTGTGTTCGGTGAATCAGTTCGACTTCGACGTTTAAATGAACGCACCAAAGACTACTATAGCAGCTTAGAACAACTAAAGAAGAAGGCAATCCAGGCGCAGTATCCTAAACCAATGGTCGAAGATATGATAGCTAAAGCTAAAACTTGGACAAATAGATTTAAATCGCCTACAACCAATAAATCACAAAAGCCAGAACCAATCGTTTGGACAACATCATTCAAAAACCTTATCAAACTCTCAAAAAAGGAGAAAGAACTGCAACCGCACAGCATGGTCACTTATAAAAAACCCCTTTGTTTAGCATCACTTCTGTTAAAATTTAGATTCTTGTCAGTAAACATCGACAAGCCTAACAAAGGAGGTTCCTCTGGACCTTGCGGCCACTGTGCCCTTTGCGGTAATCACGGCCAACATCGAAATTCAATGGTCATGCCCACTACCATCATCAAGACGGACAATGAAACCATCAAACTAAAACAAAACTTAACCTGTAGAAACAACGGTATAGCCTATATGCTGCTGAATGTACTATTTGCAAAGCCAAATATATTGGACAAACTAAAACCAAATTCTCAACCAGGTGGCGAGATCATAGGACCAATTGAAACAAACAAAACTCAAAATTTGACAATGACCAAAGCGCACTTTTGAAGCATTATTTGAACTACCATTTGAATGACTTGAATCAGGATAACATGCTTTCGTTTTAATATAGAGTAATTTTTTTACAACAACCGGAAGCAGCACTTCTAGACTTTTATGAAGATTTTTGGTGGCACAGAATCAAACCTTCAATTAACATTCAGCCAATGATTACGCCGACAATCCGATGAATTTTACTACTTGGTACTCCTAAACAAGCTACTCCATTGTGTTTGCTTAGTCTACTAGTTTTTACTACAATCAGTTTTCAGACCCTTTCACTTTTATTAATTGGTTTATTTGTTTTTTTTGTTTTATTTGCCATGTTCATCCTCCATTCACGAGAAAGCGAATTGTGTCGCTATACTTTGAACGGGAAGTCCGCACTCGCTTGGGAGCTGCCTTTTTCGAGGTTTATGGGCCACCTGTCTTCCACATAAAGGTGGGGCGTCCCGTTAAGTGCCTTGCCCAAGGACACAACAAGCGAACTTGCCGGCTTGTTCTCCACAACCTCCCCTAAATGCCGAGCGCCAAGCAGAGAAGCTGCGGATGCCATTTTTTAAAGTTGTTTGGTATGACTCGACAAGGGGAATGAACCCCAGGTCTACCGACTTCGAAGCGGACGCTCTAACCACTACGCCACGTTATATTAAGTTTTTAGTCTCACATCCTGCTGCTGTTGTTACGTTTACTGCTCTTGATATTTATAGGCTAAGGTAGATTTTTTATTTTGTTCTTCATCCGTAGATATATTTATACCCATCTTCTATTCAACAATATTATTACAATTACCTGATTTGCTGCTACTTGTAGATTGTGCTGTATGTGTTGTAGAAATATTTAACCTGCAGAGTTTTTGACTTAATGTATTTTTATGCTGTTAACAGGAACTGATGATGACTAATAGATAGTCGAAATATATTTTCCGTGAATAAAACATAAAGCTGGATGATTGCCTATGTTTAATTATTTTAGAGACGGCTACTTGTAGGTATCGGAAAGTTTAATGAGTGTCTACTTCATCATGAAATATTGGGATACATAGGTGCAAAAGCAAACGCAATGTCGTTTGTGTGTAGCTAGTAGTAAGCACCCTGTTAGGTATGCAGTACTGTTCCAAGAACGTGAAAGCAGCAAGTTATTGCGCTAGCTGCAGCGATAAGATCTTTTTTTCTGCCACCAATTGAGGTAAGCCTGATGGCTTGAGCTTTGTTAGCAGTTTATAGGCCTAATTGTAATGTCCTTTGCAAAAAAGCAGATTAGTGTACCGCAGGCTCACACCAATATGTGTATACTATATTGTGTGCACGCTTACTAATAACGAAACAGTATGTGTTTGAAAAATGATAAACAATCTCCTACTGTAGCAGTGTAGGCCTAGGTTTATTTTTGGTTTTAAAAGATTGGACTCTTTTAAGCAATTACGCCCATAAGGTGCGCAAATACAAAAAGTTTATTATTGTGGTAATACATCTTCAGTGCTTAAATGCTATAGGTAGGTAATTCATCTTCAGTGTTCAGATACTAGTGTGTTTATGTGTCCTAAAATCTGTTGGTAATGTTTCATTGGTTAGCATAAAAATTGTGATATGCATTTGCGATTTCAATTGAAAAAACATGACATCTTGTTGACTACATCCTTTCTAATATATCATTGAAAATCTACATTAAGTAGATCAGATCTACTACAAAATAACAGGCCTTTTCATTCCCATCTTGTTTTTGTTACCAGCTTGCCAGGTTAAAACACTGCTTTTAAGACCAGGCAAATATACAAAAATAGAAATAATATAGTCCCAGCTATACATTGATATGTCTGACTACGGTATTTTATAATTTCACACGATTAATGTCACTTTGTCTACCTTAATGAATTTGGGGAGAGGGTAAGGCATATTAAAAATAGGCATAGCAGTATTTGAGTGAGATCAGCTTAAAATCTATGTATAGCTGTCATCCATTTCCTTGCACTTTTTCCCCTCAAGAATAAGTAGTGATAAGCTTATATGCACTCAGGCTGTACCAAAACACAAATTTCTAGTCTTGCTGGCCTCAAACTTTGTCAGAAAGTATTAACAGTACCGGTATGTAGTTAAGTATCCATCAACCTTCATGTGATATGTCATACAATTGGTCTTTTTTGATTTTGAGATCATTAGATTAGATTTTAGTTATTGGAGATTGTATAGCTTTAGAAGGTACTGTAGTGAACGCCATGCCTTCGCTCCCCATATTTGTATTGTGACGTCATAACGCCGACTAACTATATAAGCGCTGTACAGTATTATTCGCTCTCTTTTCCGATAACACGTGCTGTTCAAGAAACACCTACTGTGTGCTGTATTGCCAGCTAAAGGAAAGACCGTTGCGCTACATTGGTGACCCGGACGCCTTTTGAAATTCAAAACTGGAATCAAACTGGAAACTTAAAGAGCAGTGAAGTGAGTTCAAATGAACAATACAATGGACTTTAAATATGTGCTCCTGCTTTACAGCAGTTCTGTGATTGTAAGCCTAATAACAATTGCATGCATGCTAGGCCTATATCATTTTATGTTTCGCGATTTACAAAGGCATCGACCCGATACATTAGGCTTATCAGCTAGTTCCAGTAGGCACGCTTCATCTTTGAGTGGCGACACTAGCATTTCAGGCAAGCAGTTTTCGTCATGTAATTCACGTCATCAATCGACCCCCATTCCCTTGCCTAGACCCAGACTAGCAAGCGCTACTAACTCTCTGAATAGCTTGGTTGACGTAGAACCGTTTCGATTACCTGATTTCTGGCATAGCAATGTACGTGGATATTTTCAAACCGCTGAAATATTGTTCGACCACGCAAATGTCTCAGACGAAGTTACCAAGTACGCTAAGCTTCTCGATTCATTGCAAAAGAACCATGCTGTGTTTCCTAAAATAACAGACATTTTGCAAAATATCCCAAATGACCGCCCCTACTCCAGTTTAAAAGCTTTCCTGTTGAAAAAATATTCCAGTACCACAAGTGACAGTGTCTCTGCTCTTTTGCACACTCGCCGACGTGGTGACGATTCAGTGCTCGATTATTTCCAGCGACTTAAAACGACCCTAGGCGACGCTTTTGAGCCCAAATCAAACTTCCAAACAGAGCTGTCTCGCCATTGCTTGTTGAATTCCGTTGACGTAGACGTACGAATGAACTTGTATCATTATAAACATTTACCCCTTGACGAGTTTGTCAAGCATGCTGACCAACTTTTGCAATGTAAACAGGGACTCCATACCTTTAGCTCTGCGCACACACTGTCAAGTACCCCTGTTTCCCCGCCCCCTCACAATCAACACGTCATCAACGAGCTCTTGGAAAGTCGTTTAAAAAGTATACAAGAGTGTGTAAATAATCTGGCAGATAGCACGATTCGGCATCGTTTACATAACATACCTCCATTGGATTCAAACTCATTTCCTCCCGGCGGCACTGGTTCCCCTTCAGAAAGACCCAACCTACATAGTTGCGACACCAGTTCACACACAAGCAGCCAAAAGCCTTTGTTATTTCCATAGCACCTATGGAGACAGAGCATACCGCTGTACTGGCCATGGTTGTGCCAAAAATCGTCCCGGACGTTTGTCCATGTCAAAAAACGATCGCCCCAACTTCACGGCATAGGGGAGTGGAGTGACGGGGCAGCGTTTAATGATCCCCTACTTTTTGTAATAGACAAGTCTTCTGGTGTCCGTTTTCTAATTGACACAGGCGCATCATGCAGCATTTTTCCATTGTCACACACAAACACAGCCTCTATTCAACCCAGTCCCTCAAAAACCCTTCCCACCATTGGCGGCAACATCCAAATCACTGGCACTTTGAAAGCCACCTTAAACTTGGGGTTGTCACGTTTATTACCTTTTAATTTTTATGTTGTAGATTTAGCTTATGGCATCATAGGCGCAGATTTCCTGACAAAACATGGCTTAACCGTAAATTTAACAGCTAGACAGTTGATTGAATGTTTAGAAGTGGAGCGTGCCACTTTTCATGACTCCGTGGAGAGCGAAGATGGCTTCTTAACTTCTAGTGACACCCCGCCTGATGCCAACCTTTTACAAACTCTCCAATCTGAATTTCCAGAGGTATTCGACCCTTCCCGCCGCTCACGCATTATTAGACACTCGATTATTGCCTCAGTAGAGACTACTACCGAAATACCCGTCACTGCCCGTTCGCGCAAATTAAGCCCAGAAAAGTTTCGTGGGCTTCAGGCCGAGATAAAACGATTACTTGACCAAGGGATACTAGAAAGAAGCCAAAGCGCATGGTCTTGCCCAATTGTCATGGTGTCAAAACAAGATGGTTCATTCCGACTCTGCGCGGATCTAGTGGCACTGAACAAAATCCTCAAAGTTCAAAAGCATTCCTTGCCCAACATCAATGATTTCGTGTCGTTGGCACACGGCTGTAATTGGTTTTCTTCTCTTGATGTAAAAGACGCGTATTATAATATCCCTGTAAAGGAATCCGATCGCCATAAATTGACAATTACGTGCCCCCTCGGGAACTTTTCTTATAAATATTTGCCGATGGGCCTCGCTTCTAGTTCCGCATATTATCAGCGCTTAATGAACGAAGTTGTGACTGGAATGAGTAATGTTTTTTGTTATCTCGATGATATCATAGTGATGACGCGTGACCTTAAGGAACATAAACGGGTTCTGCGCACCCTTTTGAGTCGCCTGCGAGATCACGGATTGATTCTCAACTCCCGTAAGTGTGTGATTGCTGTTCACAGCCTGCTTTTTCTGGGTTACCGTGTTTCTAGTACGGGTGTTGCTCCATCAGAAGCTAAAGTGGCTGCGATTCAAAATGTGGACTTGCCTCGTACCAAACGGCAATTACGACGGTATTTAGGAATGTATCAATTTTATAGTCAGTTTGTCAAAAACTGCGCTAAATGGCTGCAGCCACTGCACGACTTAGTAGCTCAATCTCCGAATAATCGACCGTTGTTGTGGAGTAAAAACCAAAAACATTATTTTGAATTGAGTAAGGTCGCGTTGGTGAAAAGGACCTTGCTAGCTTTTCCGGATCCCACCGCCAAACTCGAACTGGTCACCGACGCCAGCGGAGATTTTATGGGAGGCGTATTGGAACAGGTTCGAAATGGAAATCGTGAGCCTCTTGCCTTCTGGTCAAAAGCTTTTACTCGAAACCAGCGCCAGTGGTCAACATTTGATCGTGAATTGCTAGCATGCTATTCTTCGATTCGCCACTTCCGTCATTTTCTTGACGCCAAGGATTTTGTTTTGCGCACCGACCACAAGCCAATTGTGCGTCATTTCCATAACACCTCGAGTTCCTTAACACCTAGGCACCACCGGCATTTCGATTATATTGCCCAAATGACTAACCAAGTCGAATATGTCAAGGGAGAATCCAACGTGGCTGACTTACCAAGCCGTCCGATTGTGCAGCCAAAACTAAATGCTATTCTACCCACTACGTCAACCACCATTAACTTTTTGGAGCTTGCAGAAGCTCAAGCAAACGACTCTGATTTAATGGAGCTGTTGTCAAACAACACAACGTCGCTAGTTTTGAAACAAGTTCCCCTTGCCGAACATCATACCACCATTTTATGTGACCGGTCCGCTGGTAGACTGCGACCTCTGGTGCCTCAAAGTTGGCGCCATAAGATTTTTCAGTTTTACCACTCCTTATCACACCCCGGAATTATGGCCAGCAGGAAGTTAATTCAACGGTCTTTTGTATGGCCTGACATGCGGCGAGATATTACCAAATGGGCTCGAGAATGCCAACAGTGTGCCCGAGCAAAGATTGTTCGCCATAATGTTGCTCCATTGGAAACGGTTACTCCCCCCCCCCCTCAGGGACGATTCACTCATGTTTATGTAGACATTACTGGGCCTCTGGGGTTGAGTCATGATTATAATTACTTGCTGGTCATCGTAGACCGTTTTTCACGCTTTATGAATGCAATACCCATGGTCGGGATCTCAGCTCAGGAATGTACCGATGCATTTATTCGACATTGAGTCGCGTGGGTAGGCTGCCCACAGCATCTCTTCACAGACAGAGGAACCCAGTTTACGTCATCGACATGGAAGTCAATGTGTGAGTACCTCGGGTGCCAGTTACATCATTCCACTGCTTACCATCTTCAAGCGCAAGGCATGGTGGAACGCTTTAACCGAACCTTAAAATCAAGTTTACGTTGTACAGGCAATCCGTCTTTATGGTACGATCATCTACCTTGGGTATTACTCGCCCTGCGGAACACTCCAAAAGAAGACCTATGCCACGCTTCTCCTTGTGAGCTGGTATTTGGAGAATCTATGCGACTACCTGGTGAGTTTTTTGAATCGAAAGATGAACACCTTGAACACACACTATTTGCGAATAATCTTGCCAAATATATCGCGTCCGTGCGTTATAACTCCCCACGTCAACACAACGGTCCTTCGTACGTTGAAAAAGCGCTTTTTCTGCCGGAAACAACCCACGTATATTTAAGAATAGACAATCATAAACCCCCGTTGCATCCTGTTTACAAGGGGCCGTTCAAAGTGCTGGACAAAAGAGAAAAGTACTTCATCATCGATTTCCGCACGCACACAGACAAAGTCACTATTGATCGCTTAAAGTCTGCCCAATTAAGTCTCGACACGCTAAACCAAGACGCTCTTACCAACTCCATTGCAATGTCTCCTTCGACACAACCTCCTTACACTTTCGACCGCGACACTTACACAACATACACGACACGCACTGGCCGATCCGTGAGACGGCCTATTCACCTGACAGATTACACACCTTAATTTCAGAAGCACTGGTCGTCACCCTTGCAAATTGCCATAGGCTCATCATGTTTAGTTGTGGCACAAAATCAGTCCTTGTAAATGCTATCGTATGTGCTGTAAATTTACTTTGTGTTGCTTTGTGTTTGTGCTGTAAATTTGCTTTGTAAAAATGCTTTGTGTATTCGCTGAGTTGCTTAAATATTTTGCGGGGCGGTGGAGGACTGTAGCGAACGCCATGCCTTCGCTCCCCATATTTGTATTGTGACGTCATAACGCCGACTAACTATATAAGCGCTGTACAGTATTATTCGCTCTCTTTTCCGACAACACGTGCTGTTCAAGAAACACCTACTGTGTGCTGTATTGCCAGCTAAAGGAAAGACCGTTGCGCTACAGTACCAAACAATGCCAAAAACTTGCACTACATCATTTCTTGATGTAAAAAACGAGAAGTTGATTTTGGCAGTGGAGGAATTTCCATGTTTATGGGACCCGTGAAAAGAGTCTTACAGAAAAAGTTTGGCAAGAAATATTGCATGGTCAAAGGTTGCTGATTCGTGCAATAAGCCAGGTAAAGGTAAGTTTCTGTATAAGTTAACATCTCATTAGCAGTCTACTGCAACTTAAAATGATTGTTGCTTCCCCAACTCATCTTAGTAAAAGTAGTCATAAAAATGTGCTGCTGTCCTTTAGAAAAACCTGTTATTTAAACCAAGAACAGCAAATTATTAGTGATTTAGATGTCTTTCAGACAATGCACTAAAGCTTTTTCCATGATATTTATATTTAGACAATGATTATCTTGCCATTGACTGCATTTTACCCTTGGAATCTATTTTGCCATCACCATTATTGTGTCTTTAAATAAGCACATTTGCTATGATGCACCTGGTGTTGATGTGGTGGAAAGTGCTGCTGCCTTCAAATGCGATAAATTTGAGTTTGAGTCTTGGCAGGCAGGGTACTTTGACTAATGCAGTGTATACTGGGGGGGGGGGGGGCAATACATGAATGTAAGGAGGAGTGTACCCTGGCAGCAAACTTGTTGTGTTCAACACGCCCTTGAAATTGAACAATCACAAACGACCAAAAGTCATGTTTTTAATACATTATTGAAATTGACCTATCACAAATTTTCAATGGCAAATTACATTCCATGGTTAAAATTCTGTTGATGCTGAATTAGCTTTATATTTACCTTTAACGTAGTAAAATTTACCAATACATTTTGTTTGCAGGCTAAATGTAAAAAGAAAGCTTATGCAAATGGTTTACTACATGAAACGCAAGGTTTGGGCAGTCGTTACAATATTAACCCCTAGTTATATTAGTACATATTTTACAAAACAAGTTGTCTTGCTATTCCTCCACCCCCAAATACAAGACAAATATTGTTGCAATAATTGTCATATATTTTGGTCATATGCTGTTTCTATACATTATACATGATTATACATTATTTCATATTTTATTTACATATAGAAGCAGCTTGCCAAAAGCAGTGAAAAGCTTTGAGGAAAGAGTTTAGAGGAGAAAAAGAAAAAAATATGACCAAATCTGGTGATCCAGGTTCAGCCTCAAGACCCTGGAACCTATATCGCACAATGTTATTTCTAGAACCATTTGTATCGGGAAGAAAGTGAGCTGTGTTCAGTTTATTTAAAGAAATGTATGACCACCTCTATTTGCTTAAGCTTGGCTCTTGCTACTATGACCAAATTTTTACTATTGGGTTTCAACATTATGGTCTATTGTTAGCTTAGCATGTGCTTCACTTGTTGTGTGTTGCAACTTTGCATAATGTGTAGTACATGATGTTATACCTTAGCATCCTAGAGTTTGTTTGTATTGCAGAAACCATTCGTTCATTTTCAGTTGAAGCATTGCTAAGCTGACAGTGAGAGATCTCTCTTTACTATTGTAGTTTCACGAATTCGACAGATGAGAAATATATCTCATTGGTGGCAGTGCAATCAGTTTTTGCATCTGAGTTTAACTTACGAATAATTGAAGCCAAATATGCTCGGAAATTTTTATTTGGCAAAGAATGGAAGTAATTAGTATCAGCAAGTCAAGCACTTATGTAATGCTCTGTGGAAACCGAATGTGCTCACCCGGAAGGGTATCCACTTATTCCGATGTTCAAGGGCCTGCTAATCAGCAAACGTCCTTTTCAGGACGGGATGATGAGTGCGTTGCACATAAACTGCCCTTTTCAGGGCACATCATCAAAAAGTTCCGTGGGCCCTCAATACTACAACTGAACATCGAAGGCCTCACAGCTAGCAAGATGAACGTTCTTCATCATCTTGCTACTCAGCTTGAGGCATTCGTCATCCTTCTACAGGAGACCCACTGCATATCTGCAGAAAAGCTAGTGCTATCAAACTATCAACTAGCTGGGTTTTCCCTAAGCAGAAAGCATGGCCTTGCCACGTTTGTCCATGAGCGGCTGAAATGGACCTTATACGATCAATCTCCCACGACATCGGAGACTGAGTGTTGTGCGTGGATGTTGACGGTTATAAATCTCAGCCACACTAAAACGGTGATGACGGCCTTTTACCTGAACAACAGAGAGGCCAAGCGTGAGCTTAATGTCTACAACAATGGCAAACGCTTGCCATTTTGTCCAGTCCCTACCTATCTTGGGGTTAAACTGGACAGATCACTCACGTTTCGTCACCATCTTGAGGCATTGCGCAAAAAACTAACAACGCGCGTTGCACTGATGAGACGACTTGCAGGCTCAGGCTGGGGGGCTGGTGCTAAAACACTGCGTACAGCCGCCCTATCTCTGGTCTACTCTACTGCGGAGTACTGTGCACCAGTTTGGTGTCGCAGTGCACACACTCGTCTCATCGATAGTGTTCTCAACGACGCATTGCGCATCGTCACTGGATGCCTGCGTCCAACTCCAACAGACTACCTATCCGTTCTCGCAGGTATTCAGCCGGCTGAGCTTCGCCGATTAGGAGCAACGCTCTCCCTGGCATATCGTGGCAGTCTGGACCCTGGCCATATTCTTCATGAATTACTGGCTGGGTCCCCCAAACGGCTACAGAGAGAGACTAAAATCTAGACGCCCCTTTGTGCCCGCTGCACGGAAGTTACTGCAAGATCTAGCTGAATTGGATATTCGTGCAGCTCAATGGACGGACTTTAAATGGAGCACGGAATACTCGGAGTGTTCATCTGATCTCCGTGCTTTCATTCCTAGGACGAGCACTAGGCCAATGGGGATGGGCCTGCCCAGATCATCATGGGTCAGGCTCAACCGCTTGGGGGCTGGTGTTGGGTGTTTTCAGTCGTTCATGCACAAATGGGGCCTTGCTCCTACATCGAATTGCCAGTGTGGCGCCGTAGAGCAAACCGCAGAACACATCATTCTGACATGCCCCGTACATCGGGCACCTACAGGAATACGTGGAATGACGGTTTTGGATGTCGACACACGATGCTGGCTGAGTACCATCACTCCCAGCATCTGAAAATGTGGATCCCTCCCAAAAGAAAGAAAGAAGAAGCACTTATGCCCTTGAATGACTAAAGTTGAATTTTTTGAGACCCAAGATAGATGGAGATAGTCAATTATTGGATTTTAGCACCACCTCAAAAAATATGCAGGTGTAAAAAATAAACTGGCATATAATTTTGAAGCTTGAGAGTGAAAAAAAGCCTTGGTAGAGAGCTTAGGTAATTAAATTCCGTTGTTTTTATTCAGTCCCGTAGCACTCCAACTTCGGCCCCCCCCCCCCAAAAAGTAAGCGCAAAAGCCCCTGCGCACTGGTCATATCACTTTAGAGGTGTAAAATTGAAAAGCTGCATTAAGAAAATACACCACAATTTGTACATAAGTAAACAGGCTAATGTCAGAATAAAGCATGCCGATACCGAAGGTGCAAGTCATAAAAAATTCGGCACCGATGCCAGAGTTCAGTAGGACATTTATGCAGACACTGCGAAACGAAAGCAATGACACTGAAAAACATGAAAAAGTTATAAAAACACAGTATCATTTAAATAGTCTGGAGCGAACCTTTTTGTTCGCAAATGCTGTTATGACATTGTCATAATCAAGAGATCGGGCGCAGTCATTTTCGATTGACAACATGGCTAATGAAGATAGTCTACTGTCTGTCATAGACGTTCTATTAAAAGTTTTGATCAGTTTCAATTTGCTGAAGCTTCTTTCAGCGCTGGCAACAGTCACGGGGCAAGTTAGTAAGATTCGAAGTGCGATGTACACATTCGGATACAATTCAAATAAATGAGTCTTTAGAAGATAGTTCAGAAAGTCTTGAGCCGTATTGAGATTGCGTTTTTTTTGTAAAATTAAAACAAACCGCTGTAGCTCAGCGCTCATTTCATCAGAATCAATGTCACCGAACTTTTTTTGGAACTCTTTACAGCAAGTAAGAAGAGCATTTTCTTGTTGCACAAGCAAAAGTTTGTCTCGTGTGTACAAAAACGAAAAGGCGGAAGAAACCTCACGTAACAAATTAAAGCGCTCCTTTATTGACATAATAGCCTGGTCTACTAATGGATAGAAAAAGTTGCTTTTAAATTTCAGTTCAGGAGTAGCTCGTTGTTCCTCTTCACCTTGGTAATCAAACAATCTTCTTTTCTTTCCACTTCTTGACGGAGGAAAAGAAGGATCAATATCCAATTCCTGTGCTATTTCAACAGCAGATGTTGCGGCACTGTCATAACCCGTTGTGCGATAGTTTTGCAAAAACTTTTCAGTTGCCTGGATTTCCGTTTCCATTGTATGAAGGGAGACTCCATACGATTGAAGAATCTTGCTTGCTTTATTGACTTGGAATAGGATATCATACCAAATAAACACCGACAAAAGAAAACTCCATTTTGATAAATGAGCTATCAACGATTTTGTTTCTGAGGCAGCTCTTCCATCTTTTCTTTCTATGGAAATGGCTTCCAAGTCTTTCAGTGCCAGCAACACCTCTTTTAAATTGTATCGAAGAGGTTTGATGCATTTAATTCTGCTTTCCCAACGAGTATTAGATTGTGACTTTATGGACAGCTCCACATGTTTCTTCAAAATTTCCCAACGCTGAGCAGAGGAAGAAAACAGCACATACAACCTTGTAAGTACTCCAAAAAATGTCAATGCTTTCGTCGATGAATTAGCACTGTCAACAACAACTAAGTTAAGGGTGTGGTTTGCACAGGGCACGTAAACAGCTTTGGGATTGATGTCTAGCATTCTTGCTTGGACCCCAGAATGTTTTCCTTTCATGTTAGCACCATTATCATATGACTGACCTCGACAATCAGACAATTCGAGTTGCAGTTCGGTCGCTTTTTCTAAGAAAGCGTCCAACAAGCCTTTCCCAGTACTGTCACTTATTCTCAAGTAGCCAAAAAATGTTTCTTTAACAACAGCAGCTTCTTCATTACATAGTACATAACGGAGAATGACAGACATTTGTTCATGATGTGACATATCTGGAGTGCAGTCCAAAACTATAGAAAAATATTTTGCCAATTTCAATTGATGTAAATTTTCTTTTTCAACTTCTGTCGCTAGCAATTCAATTAGTTCATTTTGTATGGTAGGACTCAAATAGTGATCTTTAGTGTTTTTATTCTTGATTCTGTCTTGAAGCTCTTTTAGGATCGGATCTCTTCTTGCCAAAAGCTCAAATATACCCAGAAAATTTCCATTGTGAGGAGATCCTAAGACTTCTTCAGATCCTCTAAAAGCAAAATTCCTTTCCGATAGAAACAAGGCAATGTCGATAAAACATTTCTCCAAAAACGTCTTTCATTGAAAAAAATATTCATCTCGCGTTTGTCGATAGTGGATGAATTTCTTATCCCTTCAGCTAGCAACATCCATTGACTGCAGCATTCTTGGTGGGAAATGCCGTTTTCATGGTCTTTCAGTTTTTTCGAAAAACCCTCCCATGTATTTATACCACTACAAAAGGGGCTTAGTGTTTTTCCAAATAGCTTACAACAAAAGCAAAAAACTTGATCTGATTTCCCAGAATAAACTAGCCACGACCGTGAAACACTTTCACCATTAGGTAACACACGTTTATAATGGTTGGAGGAAAAACGTCGCCTTGGAGTTGTGTTATCATATGGAAAATTCATTATTAGTTGATGTGGTCCACGCTTTACTATATCACATCGTTGAGCATCAGAAATACTTTCAGGCCATTTACATGGGTCATCAGGGATAGGGTTAAATTGAGATTCAGTTATTTTTGATATTGAAGGTTGCGTATTGGCAGGTAAATCACAACTTACATTTTCTGGAAATTCACAATCACTTTGATGCTGATCGTCATAGTCTTCTTTTTCTTGTACACTATAGTTTTCTTCATCCCTCTCGGTACTAGTGCCAGGTCTACTCTGCTCAGTAATCTTGAAAAAATCTGTCATCTTGGGCAATTTCGCTACAGCATCTCGAGCAGTGGCTGCTTCTTTTCTCTTTTGAGCACCACTTTTTGAACGTTTCATTCTATACAATGTCAATAAAATACTTTATCTGCACTCTGCAGTGTATATATAATATATTGTCCCGGTATTTATAGCCAAACAGAATTCCAGACCATTCTATGATTGTTGCGTAACAACGGCACTGTTACGTCAATCGAATATTCAAGATTCTACCAGAAAATCAATCGAAATATTCTAGATTCTGCGAGATAAAATGACGTAGCATTCACTTATGATGTCACAAGCCAATTTCTTCCTACAGTTTAAATCGGTTGTAAACAAGTCTGCTGAACTGAAAATAGTCACATAGCCAAAAAGCAATTTCAGACTAACTTGGGCCCCCAAAGTTGGCCTGGGCCCCCCCAATTGGGGGTTTGGGGGGCGGCTGCTACGTCTCTGTTTTTATTCATACTAGACCACTATACGTAAGGCAACCCTTCCACCTATGTAAAGTATACAGTTTTCCAAGTTGAGATTGACTACTTCTTCTGTTTGCTTTCAATCTTTTACTGCTACTTAGAACCCACCAAGAAGGAGAAACTTTTAGTAAAAATAACTTTATCAAGGGCATAGCAATGCGACTGAAGGAGCTTACCGCCATTTGGCTATGAGCATATTATTAATGGTATGGTAATTATCTAAGTTACGTGGCACTCCCCAAGTATGTACAACCAGCGTGCCCCCCTCTCAAAATTTTTGGGTCCGCTTCTGTCGGTATGTCTATTTATAATCTGTTTTTATTTTGTTGATGTTAAGGACTATCTCCAACATGTGGGAAGAAGAGAAGCCGCTTCTGACTACGGTGTTGCATACAGCAGTTGATGACAATCAAGACTGCTTCAACATCTTGATAGATGATAGCCATGAAAGTATATCTCCATCCACAAGTTCAAATTCATCGACACTCGAACAAAAAAGCAATTGCATTGATTCAACTATGATTGTGCGAAAAAGCGTTAATCGTTTTGGTAAGCTATGCTTACTAAAAAATAACTAAAAAGCCACACCACAAATTTTTAATCCACTCTCTGTGTCAGATTATCTAGCTAAGAAAGAGCTCTTGCTGGTGAACAGAAATAGCGAAAAAAAGCTTCCCGAATATTGCTTGCTATTGAACTCTACGAACGACCAATACGTACCTGCACCAATCAACAGCCGCCTCAACGTGGTGGCGCGGTCCCCGACCCTGTTTGGGTTGGGTCGAAATGGCTGTTGGCCTTCCCGAGGGTCCCAGTTACCCTGGGCACCCCCCTTCATTTTTTCGCTATGCTGCCCCCTGAACGACTGCAGAAGGGCAGCACACAGCTTCTTCAAAATCGGTCACTTGTTTTTTCTTTTCTCCTCCCTTCTCTTGCCCTTCTTCGTCTCCTCATTCTTTTCCTTCTCTTGATGAGCGGTAACGTTCATCCCAACCTTGGCCCCATCTTTCCTTGCCCTGTGTGCACTGAAAATGTGACCTGGTGGGGCAGGTCAGTGCAATGCTGCACTTGCTCCAAATGGGTCCATCTAAGGTGCTCACAACTTTCCCTCTACAAATTCAGAGCTCTTGGCAGCTCTCACTCTTGGATCTGCCGCCTCTGTCGTAACATCGTGACTTTCTCCTCGGACTCCTTCGACCTGTGTACCTCAACTGTACAATCTGGCCCCCTCTACTGATGCTGCACTCTCGTCTCCAAACCTCTTATCCCCCATCTGCCCATTCTATATCGCCTCCCTCTGCCCCCTCACCACCGTCCTTTGCTCCTGGCCGCCCTTCTATGCCTCCTCTACTCCCTTGACTCTCTCAGGGTTCTTCAATGGAATGCTGGATGTCTTCGAGCCAGGAGCACTGAACTACTTCACTTTTGCTCGTCCCATCATGTCGTCCGTATCTGCATCCAGGAATCCAATCTCAACTCATTTTCCTCATACCGGATTCCTGGATTCTTTGCTCTGCAATCGGATCGCACCCACTCCCGGTCTGGCATTCTCTCTCCTGATGCCACCCATGCTAGCGGCGGCGTTGTCATTTTTGTCAGGCAGGGCCTATCTTTCTCTGAACTTTCTACCTGCTCTCTTTCCTCGCTCGATCCCTACTCTGATTATGTAGGGTTCAACATTTCTCTTAACAACTCCTCTTCAGTGTTATTTCTTAATGTGTACACCCCCCTATTGGCTCCTCCCCAACGGATGGCAGAACCGATTCCTTTTCTCCCTCCATTCTCCCTCCTTGAGAAATCTCTTCATTCTGGGGGACTTCAATTGCCATCACGCTCTCTGGGACTCAAGATCTACTTCCGACCCTCACGGGGAGGGAGTATTTGACTGCGTCATCTCCTCCGACCTCCTCCCCCTCAATGACCCTGACACACCAACTCTTCTCCATCGCTCCTCTCCTGACATCTCCTTTGCTCCTTCTTTTCTTGCCCTTTCTTACTCCTGAGAGGTGCTTCAGAACCTTGGTTCTGACCACCTACCAATTCTTCTATCTATCCCTCTCTCTCCGGTCTTTCGCCCCAACGAGCGTCTCCCTTCCTACAATTTTCAGAAAGCTCGCTGGGATGACTTTGCCTCCTACATTGACTCTCACTGTCCATCAGCAGTCCATCACAATACTCGTCTCTTTTTCTTTCCTCTGCTGCTGCTCTCTTTACCTCTCTGGCACTAAATGCGGCCAAATCTTCTATTCTTTTCGGCCGCATCAAACGCCCTCATAAAGCCTGGTGGTCTGCTGAGGTGGAAAGTGCGGTGAGTGAAAGACGCAAGGCTTTCGCTGCCGCTCACAGAAGTGATAAAGATCGCCATGCTTACATCTCCGTTTCTCGACGCGCCTCGTCAGTCATCGCCAAGGCAGAGGCATGGCACACGACTTGCTCTTCTCTTTTACCTAAATCTGTGCACTCTCTCCTTCGCTCTATCGCTGGCTCTTCTTCTTTTTCCCCTAACTTTCCCCAACTGTTCTTCTCCCAGGGAATCGGCTTCGGTCTATGCCGCTTACCTGAGATCCCACTTTTCCATTTCTCAGCCAAAGGCTCTGCGTAGCAGAGCCAGAGGCCACCTCACTGAGCTCCGCCGAGCCACGTGCCCTGTGGAGTCTCACTCGTCTTTTTACTCTCCTTTCACTCTCGCTGAATTTCTTGCGGCTGCCTCCAACCTATCCTCGATCACGGCCATTGACCCAGACAAAGTTGCCTATCCCATGCTAAAGCATCTTTCTCGCTGTGGCATGGATTTTCTTCTTCACATTTTCAATCTTTCCTGGTCTTCGCATTCCTTTCCTTCCATCTGGAAGACATTCTCTATTATTCCCATCCACAAAATGGGAAAGCATCTCGACTCTCCTGCTTGCTTCCGGCCTATCTCTCTCACCTCCAGCGTATCAAAGCTTTTTGAACGCATCATTCTATCCGGTCTACTCTTTTTTCTGGAGTCTAATTGCATTCTCTCTGCCCGCCAGGCCGGTTTCCGTCCTGGACGGTCTACACTCGATCAAATTCTGTTCCTTTCTCAGTCCATTTCGGATGGGTTTAACAAACCCAGGCCGGGCTCTCGGACGATTCTCTCTACTATCGATTTCTCTAAAGCATTTGACTCTGTCTGACATGCTGCCCTTTTCCACAAACTCATTTCGGCTGGCCTCCCTCCTTGCTTTGCTCGTTGGACTCAATCTTTTCTTTCTGATAGGCGCGCTTGTGTGGTTTATCAAAATCACAATAGTCGTTGCTTTGGAGTCCGTCGAGGTGTTCCACAAGGATCCGTTCTTGGCCTTGTACTTTTCTCTCTCTTCATTAATGATCTTCCTGCTTCTCTGCCTTCTTCCGTCAGCTGCTCTCTTTACGCTGACGATCTGACCATTTGTTCCTCCTCACTCTCGGTCCCCACTGCGGTGGAGGCCACACAAGGAGCTCTGTTTCGATTGGAGCGCTGGTCTGAGTACTAGTGTCTTCCTCTCAGTCCGAGAAAATGTGAGGCCTCCTTCTTCTCAGTGGATCCCCACCAAGCTAATCTCCAACCCAACCTCCTCCTACTCGGCTCCTGCCTCCGTTTCAATCCCACTCCAACTTTTCTTGGGGTCACCTTCGACTGCACTCTTTTCTTTTCTAAACATGTATCTTCGCTGAAGGCCAAGTTATTTCCACGTCTCAAGGCCTTACGCTGTATCTCTGCTTCCTCATGGTGCCTCTCTAAGGAGTCCGTCTCTCTTGTGTATAAATCTTTTCTTCGGCCCCTTCTCACATACGCTTTACCCGGATGGTTTCCTTTCCTAAGCACTACCAATTTCACCAAATTGGAACGCCTCCACCGAGCAGCCAGTCGCGCCATCACTGGCTGCCTCTCGTCCTGCCCTATCCCATTTCTTTTCTTCAAGGCTTCTTTCCCTCCCATACGAGTCACCCTGACTCATTTCACTCTTTTTTCTACTACGCGGGCCCTTCGTCTCGAAACCTCCTTTCCTATTTCAGATTTGGCCAGACTTGGAGTGAGGCCAAGACTCTGCAGATCGTCCTGGAGAGCTTTTGCGTCCACTCATTCGCTTGTGCTTCCTTCCACTTGTTCTAGGTAGGCTCTTCTTGCTTGCCCTCCCTTTCCTCCTTGGAATATGCCTTCGTTAACTGTGGAGTGCACCCTTTGCACTCCATGCTCCCGCTCTGACCCTTTCTTTCTCGCCAAGGTGCGGCTCTCGCCCACCTTGACTCTTTCCCCCCTCATGGTCTGGTACTCTGGACTGACGGCTCTGTTCCTTTTCCTTTTGGAAAAGGCGGCTACGGCGTTCTTGCCATCTGCTGTCTCTGTGGCACTGAGGCCACTCTTTCTTTTTTGGCAGGCCCAATATGCTCAAGTTTTTCCGCTGAAGCCTGCGCCATTCTGCACGCACTTTGCTGGTCTCGGCAACACCACAAAGTCTGCCTTTATTCTTCTCTTCTCCTCCTATCTGACTCTCGTTCTGTCCTCACCACCCTGTCCTCTCCTCCATCTTTCCTTTTATCTCAAACTCTGTGGCAGATCTGGCAGGAACTGTCTTCTCTCTCCTTCTGCTCTATCAGGCTACAATGGGTCCCCGGACATTCGTTTCTCCGGGGAACGACGCGGCTGATGAGCTGGCCAGACGGGGTGCGCTACTTGCGCCCTCTGCTATCCCTTGTAGTCTCTCTCCTCTTATCTCTCGTATCCAATCTCGAACTGGAGGCGTACTGTCTCATCGAAGTATTTTGACACACAGGCTCCCTCGATTTCCACCGAAGAACTTGTGCTCCCTCGTCATGCTCGCTGTGTGCTCTCTCGTCTACGCTGCAACGGACACAGTCTTCTTTTAGGTTCTTATCTCTCTAGGATCGGAAGAATCGAGAATCCTTCCTGCAGTGCCTGTGGACACTCGTCCCAGGACATCTCTCATCTCATTCTGCACTGTCCAGCTACGGACTTTTTGCGCCGCTCAGTCTTTGGCGACTCTCTGTCTTTTTACGACCACTGGTCCAGACCCTGGGGAGTTGCCCGGTTTCTGGGGCTCCATGGTCATCCGCCATGCCCCCATCTCTCGGAAGGGGTCGGGTAACCAACAACAACGACCAATACGCCGCATTGACGTTATTTGCGTTACTTGATTATTACAGCTGTTAATTTCTCATACAATTTCTCTGTGTTGAGAACCAATTTCACGGGTTAAAAAATTATGGATTACTACCGCTGCTGTAACATGTTTTGTTGTCAGCATGAGTGGACGATGAAAGCAACGGAAACAGAGGCCAAAATTCCAAAAGTATTTTCCATTATACGCCTCGGCTGTGAGAGACAATAATTAAAAATTAGTTTTTTCACGCGTTAAATTTCCACCAGGGTAGGGTCTCATTAAATTTTGAAGTAAAGGAAAGGCATCGTCCCCTACAAAGACGTAAGGCAGGTTTGGCAAGACATATCCTCCTAAAGGTTTCGGAGGAGGTATGGGAAGTTGTGTCTTCGGTATTTTACCAAAGAGTGAATTGGCAAAACACTACCGTCACTTTGTCGACCGTATGCTTTATTGTCCACGATTACAAACTTCTAGTTTGCATCTACAACTGCCAGGAGAACAACGCTAAAATGTTTTTGATAGTTAAAGAACAACGATGTATTTAGGAGCTTGTATCATAATGTGCTTCACATCAAGGCTCCCTAAACAATGTGGAAATTGCCACAATTTTTCAAATTCCTTAGCAATGTGCTTCCATTTGCCTTCATCAGAAAGTGGCATCACATCAGGCTGTAATATGTTCCACAGAATTTCGCGTGTTTGGGGAACAATTTTCGACACGACAGATTTGCTCATCCGGGAGGACGCAGCAATTGTTTGATATGTATCTCCAGTTTCCAAAAACCTAACGTGAGAGAAAATGTTATTTAAAAAACGCAGATGATTTGTTTAGTGATTTTGCGATTGTGGTAATGGTCGTGCTAGTGAACAGTTGGAATATTTGAAATAGTAGTAGACAACCACTCAGTTTTTCATGCTTATACTCTTGAAAAAATAAGCCTTATAAATAACGTTATAAAAATATGCTGCTATGCAAGCAAGCAAACTTGCCGCAGAGTCACAGCCTATCTTCAGCGGGAGATATTGTGTCCTTCCTGCAGAGACGTAGCAGCCGCCCCCCAAACCCCCAATTGGGGGGGCCCAGGCCAACTTTGGGGGCCCAAGTTAGTCTGAAATTGCTTTTTGGCTACGTGACTATTTTCAGTTCAGCAGACTTGTTTACAACCGATTTAAACTGTAGGAAGAAATTGGCTTGTGACATCATAAGTGAATGCTACGTCATTTTATCTCGCAGAATCTAGAATATTTCGATTGATTTTCTGGTAGAATCTTGAATATTCGATTGACGTAACAGTGCCGTTGTTACGCAACAATCATAGAATGGTCTGGAATTCTGTTTGGCTATAAATACCGGGACAATATATTATATATACACTGCAGAGTGCAGATAAAGTATTTTATTGACATTGTATAGAATGAAACGTTCAAAAAGTGGTGCTCAAAAGAGAAAAGAAGCAGCCACTGCTCGAGATGCTGTAGCGAAATTGCCCAAGATGACAGATTTTTTCAAGATTACTGAGCAGAGTAGACCTGGCACTAGTACCGAGAGGGATGAAGAAAACTATAGTGTACAAGAAAAAGAAGACTATGACGATCAGCATCAAAGTGATTGTGAATTTCCAGAAAATGTAAGTTGTGATTTACCTGCCAATACGCAACCTTCAATATCAAAAATAACTGAATCTCAATTTAACCCTATCCCTGATGACCCATGTAAATGGCCTGAAAGTATTTCTGATGCTCAACGATGTGATATAGTAAAGCGTGGACCACATCAACTAATAATGAATTTTCCATATGATAACACAACTCCAAGGCGACGTTTTTCCTCCAACCATTATAAACGTGTGTTACCTAATGGTGAAAGTGTTTCACGGTCGTGGCTAGTTTATTCTGGGAAATCAGATCAAGTTTTTTGCTTTTGTTGTAAGCTATTTGGAAAAACACTAAGCCCCTTTTGTAGTGGTATAAATACGTGGGAGGGTTTTTCGAAAAAACTGAAAGACCATGAAAACGGCATTTCCCACCAAGAATGCTGCAGTCAATGGATGTTGCTAGCTGAAGGGATAAGAAATTCATCCACTATCGACAAACGCGAGATGAATATTTTTTTCAATGAAAGACGTTTTTGGAGAAATGTTTTATCGACATTGCCTTGTTTCTATCGGAAAGGAATTTTGCTTTTAGAGGATCTGAAGAAGTCTTAGGATCTCCTCACAATGGAAATTTTCTGGGTATATTTGAGCATTTGGCAAGAAGAGATCCGATCCTAAAAGAGCTTCAAGACAGAATCAAGAATAAAAACACTAAAGATCACTATTTGAGTCCTACCATACAAAATGAACTAATTGAATTGCTAGCGACAGAAGTTGAAAAAGAAAATTTACAGCAATTGAAATTGGCAAAATATTTTTCTATAGTTTTGGACTGCACTCCAGATATGTCACATCATGAACAAATGTCTGTCATTCTCCGTTATGTACTATGTAATGAAGAAGCTGCTGTTGTTAAAGAAACATTTTTTGGCTACTTGAGAATAAGTGACAGTACTGGGAAAGGCTTGTTGGACGCTTTCTTAGAAAAAGCGACCGAACTGCAACTCGAATTGTCTGATTGTCGAGGTCAGTCATATGATAATGGTGCTAACATGAAAGGAAAACATTCTGGGGTCCAAGCAAGAATGCTAGACATCAATCCCAAAGCTGTTTACGTGCCCTGTGCAAACCACACCCTTAACTTAGTTGTTGTTGACAGTGCTAATTCATCGACGGAAGCATTGACATTTTTTGGAGTACTTACAAGGTTGTATGTGCTGTTTTCTTCCTCTGCTCAGCGTTGGGAAATTTTGAAGAAACATGTGGAGCTGTCCATAAAGTCACAATCTAATACTCGTTGGGAAAGCAGAATTAAATGCATCAAACCTCTTCGATACAATTTAAAAGAGGTGTTGCTGGCACTGAAAGACTTGGAAGCCATTTCCATAGAAAGAAAAGATGGAAGAGCTGCCTCAGAAACAAAATCGTTGATAGCTCATTTATCAAAATGGAGTTTTCTTTTGTCGGTGTTTATTTGGTATGATATCCTATTCCAAGTCAATAAAGCAAGCAAGATTCTTCAATCGTATGGAGTCTCCCTTCATACAATGGAAACGGAAATCCAGGCAACTGAAAAGTTTTTGCAAAACTATCGCACAACGGGTTATGACAGTGCCGCAACATCTGCTGTTGAAATAGCACAGGAATTGGATATTGATCCTTCTTTTCCTCCGTCAAGAAGTGGAAAGAAAAGAAGATTGTTTGATTACCAAGGTGAAGAGGAACAACGAGCTACTCCTGAACTGAAGTTTAAAAGCAACTTTTTCTATCCATTAGTAGACCAGGCTATTATGTCAATAAAGGAGCGCTTTAATTTGTTACGTGAGGTTTCTTCCGCCTTTTCGTTTTTGTACACACGAGACAAACTTTTGCTTGTGCAACAAGAAAATGCTCTTCTTACTTGCTGTAAAGAGTTCCAAAAAAAGTTCGGTGACATTGATTCTGATGAAATGAGCGCTGAGCTACAGCGGTTTGTTTTAATTTTACAAAAAAAACGCAATCTCAATACGGCTCAAGACTTTCTGAACTATCTTCTAAAGACTCATTTATTTGAATTGTATCCGAATGTGTACATCGCACTTCGAATCTTACTAACTTGCCCCGTGACTGTTGCCAGCGCTGAAAGAAGCTTCAGCAAATTGAAACTGATCAAAACTTTTAATAGAACGTCTATGACAGACAGTAGACTATCTTCATTAGCCATGTTGTCAATCGAAAATGACTGCGCCCGATCTCTTGATTATGACAATGTCATAACAGCATTTGCGAACAAAAAGGTTCGCTCCAGACTATTTAAATGATACTGTGTTTAATGCAGCTTTTCAATTTTACACCTCTAAAGTGATATGACCTGTGCGCAGGGGCTCTTGCGCTTACTTTGGGGGGGCCCGAAGTTGGAGTGCTACGGGACTGCCTTCCTGTCCAGGTCGCACGGTTGCAATTTGTGCTCAATTTTCAAAAGAAGTTTGTCACATATTTCTGGAGTCATGCGGAAAGACGTGTAAGTCATGTCTCTAACCAATTTATGATATTCGCCTGCAACAAGTTGTAAATGCTTTTTGATTTGTAAATTTTATTGCTTTTCCCGTTGCCTCCCGTGATCTTTCTCAAATACGTCTTGGTTTTAAAGTACACCTTTTATTTTCATCTATAGAACACATGTAAAAGTACGCAGTGGGTTATTTAGCTTTCTACCTACATCATAAAGGGCTCTGTAAAATAGTGGGCCCTTTCTTGAAACCTTGAACAACTTTTTGCACAAAAAATTGTATAACCACTACACAAAATTGTCATTTACATACAATCGATCAGTCAAGTTTATTTGTTGCTAAGGTAATATATACCGGTACTTAAAACAAACACTCGTACAAGAAAGGTACGATTTACTGAATTCGATTGCCATGTTTCGATACTTATTTTGCCAGTCCCGTAGCACTCCAACTTCGGGCCCCCCCCCAAAGTAAGCGCAAGAGCCCCTGCGCACTGGTCATATCACTTTAGAGGTGTAAAATTGAAAAGCTGCATTAAGAAAATACACCACAATTTGTACATAAGTAAACAGGCTAATGTCAGAATAAAGCATGCCGATACCGAAGGTGCAAGTCATAAAAAATTCGGCACCGATGCCAGAGTTCAGTAGGACATTTATGCAGACACTGCGAGACGAAAGCAATGACACTGAAAAACATGAAAAAGTTATAAAAACACAGTATCATTTAAATAGTCTGGAGCGAACCTTTTTGTTCGCAAATGCTGTTATGACATTGTCATAATCAAGAGATCGGGCGCAGTCATTTTCGATTGACAACATGGCTAATGAAGATAGTCTACTGTCTGTCATAGACGTTCTATTAAAAGTTTTGATCAGTTTCAATTTGCTGAAGCTTCTTTCAGCGCTGGCAACAGTCACGGGGCAAGTTAGTAAGATTCGAAGTGCGATGTACACATTCGGATACAATTCAAATAAATGAGTCTTTAGAAGATAGTTCAGAAAGTCTTGAGCCGTATTGAGATTGCGTTTTTTTTGTAAAATTAAAACAAACCGCTGTAGCTCAGCGCTCATTTCATCAGAATCAATGTCACCGAACTTTTTTTGGAACTCTTTACAGCAAGTAAGAAGAGCATTTTCTTGTTGCACAAGCAAAAGTTTGTCTCGTGTGTACAAAAACGAAAAGGCGGAAGAAACCTCACGTGACAAATTAAAGCGCTCCTTTATTGACATAATAGCCTGGTCTACTAATGGATAGAAAAAGTTGCTTTTAAACTTCAGTTCAGGAGTAGCTCGTTGTTCCTCTTCACCTTGGTAATCAAACAATCTTCTTTTCTTTCCACTTCTTGACGGAGGAAAAGAAGGATCAATATCCAATTCCTGTGCTATTTCAACAGCAGATGTTGCGGCACTGTCATAACCCGTTGTGCGATAGTTTTGCAAAAACTTTTCAGTTGCCTGGATTTCCGTTTCCATTGTATGAAGGGAGACTCCATACGATTGAAGAATCTTGCTTGCTTTATTGACTTGGAATAGGATATCATACCAAATAAACACCGACAAAAGAAAACTCCATTTTGATAAATGAGCTATCAACGATTTTGTTTCTGAGGCAGCTCTTCCATCTTTTCTTTCTATGGAAATGGCTTCCAAGTCTTTCAGTGCCAGCAACACCTCTTTTAAATTGTATCGAAGAGGTTTGATGCATTTAATTCTGCTTTCCCAACGAGTATCAGATTGTGACTTTATGGACAGCTCCACATGTTTCTTCAAAATTTCCCAACGCTGAGCAGAGGAAGAAAACAGCACATACAACCTTGTAAGTACTCCAAAAAATGTCAATGCTTCCGTCGATGAATTAGCACTGTCAACAACAACTAAGTTAAGGGTATGGTTTGCACAGGGCACGTAAACAGCTTTGGGATTGATGTCTAGCATTCTTGCTTGGACCCCAGAATGTTTTCCTTTCATGTTAGCACCATTATCATATGACTGACCTCGACAATCAGACAATTCGAGTTGCAGTTCGGTCGCTTTTTCTAAGAAAGCGTCCAACAAGCCTTTCCCAGTACTGTCACTTATTCTCAAGTAGCCAAAAAATGTTTCTTTAACAACAGCAGCTTCTTCATTACATAGTACATAACGGAGAATGACAGACATTTGTTCATGATGTGACATATCTGGAGTGCAGTCCAAAATTATAGAAAAATATTTTGCCAATTTCAATTGCTGTAAATTTTCTTTTTCAACTTCTGTCGCTAGCAATTCAATTAGTTCATTTTGTATGGTAGGACTCAAATAGTGATCTTTAGTGTTTTTATTCTTGATTCTGTCTTGAAGCTCTTTTAGGATCGGATCTCTTCTTGCCAAATGCTCAAATATACCCAGAAAATTTCCATTGTGAGGAGATCCTAAGACTTCTTCAGATCCTCTAAAAGCAAGATTCCTTTCCGATAGAAACAAGGCAATGTCGATAAGTCTCTCTAAAACATTTCTCCAAAAACGTCTTTCATTGAAAAAAATATTCATCTCGCGTTTGTCGATAGTGGATGAATTTCTTATCCCTTCAGCTAGCAACATCCATTGACTGCAGCATTCTTGGTGGGAAATGCCGTTTTCATGGTCTTTCAGTTTTTTCGAAAAACCCTCCCATGTATTTATACCACTACAAAAGGGGCTTATTGTTTTTCCAAATAGCTTACAACAAAAGCAAAAAACTTGATCTGATTCCCCAGAATAAACTAGCCACGACCGTGAAACACTTTCACCATTAGGTAACACACGTTTATAATGGTTGGAGGAAAAACGTCGCCTTGGAGTTGTGTTATTATATGGAAAATTCATTATTAGTTGATGTGGTCCACGCTTTACTATATCACATCGTTGAGCATCAGAAATACTTTCAGGCCATTTACAGGGGTAAATTGAGATTCAGTTATTTTTGATATTGAAGGTTGCGTATTGGCAGGTAAATCACAACTTACATTTTCTGGAAATTCACAATCACTTTGATGCTGATCGTCATAGTCTTCTTTTTCTTGTACACTATAGTTTTCTTCATCCCTCTCGGTACTAGTGCCAGGTCTACTCTGCTCAGTAATCTTGAAAAAATCTGTCATCTTGGGCAATTTCGCTACAGCATCTCGAGCAGTGGCTGCTTCTTTTCTCTTTTGAGCACCACTTTTTGAACGTTTCATTCTATACAATGTCAATAAAATACTTTATCTGCGCTCTGAAGTGTATATATATTGTCCCGGTATTTATAGCCAAACAGAATTCCAGACCATTCTATGATTGTTGCGTAACAACGGCACTGTTACGTCAATCGAATATTCAAGATTCTATCAGAAAATCAATCGAAATATTCTAGATTCTGCGAGATAAAATGACGTAGCATTCACTTATGATGTCACAAGCCAATTTCTTCCTACAGTTTAAATCGGTTGTAAACAAGTCTGCTGAACTGAAAATAGTCACGTAGCCAAAAAGCAATTTCAGACTAACTTGGGCCCCCAAAGTTGGCCTGGGCCCCCCCCAATTGTGGGGTTTGGGGGGCGGCTGCTACGTCTCTGTATTTTGCACTTGGCAAGTGGGCTTTCTAGTCATGAGCTCCGTGTCTCACCCCAGTAAACCCCAAAAACATGAGTACTGAGTGGCCGCCCCGTCTGACCCCTATTTGTGAACCTGCCTATCAGTAGACTACAAGTTTAACGTACCGGCATTAGCTTAAGCAATTTTCAACAGAGGATGCACCCTGTATTACCTAGGTCTACGCCTTCTTGGGGAAAACAACAATATGGGGTGTACTTTCTTGTGTTGGAAAAAAAACGAAAAATTTATCAAAATTACTAATTTCAACCTTATTCTCCGACTTTACATTTTTGTAAATAAGTTACCCTATACTCTAAATTATAAAAAAAAGCTTGTTATGAGTGTTTTTTTCAATCAAACTTCCGTAAATCAGCTAGGGCATAGCCTATCCTAAACTACTGGCTTATTTAAAATGCTGATATAAGACTGTATATTTGCCTGCTTACTGTTATCCTACAGCAAACAACATATTGGCTTTGAATTCATCTCAAGCAAGATCGCATTTTACTTACTGCTATTAAAAAAACGCGGCATAAAATTAGGTGATCAAATCGTAATCATTCGTCACAGCACTCACAAAAATTGATTACTTGTGCTTGAGTAAGTTTTGTTAATTATCGCTGTAAACCAGGCTTTAAGCTATAACAGATAAAAATCTACAAACCACAAAGATCTGAAAAATCTACATCTATTGACAACCCAACAAATAAAAAAGATGCACAACAATTTCCACACACTATTCAACAGTTTATTCCTCTTGAGGAAGCTTCCTCTTCCGTCGCAAGGATCGTCGACCATCCAATCTCTTGCACCTAGCAACCACTTGCTAACAGTAACTTCAATATCCTTTACAGTTGAATAAAAGTTGCTGGATTTTGCTGGGCAGCACCTGCAAAGAAAATGATTTTATAACAGTTAGTCGCTTCATTTTAGGGCCTGCCAAAGCCATATGCAATGCCTCCTTGGAGCGGTTTGTCTTTTTCCAAATAATGCCTATATTGTTATTTAGTAAGCCCATATCAACGTCGTCCCCAACTATTTATTCAATAAATTAAGAATCCGTATTACTGAGACCCAAATTGTCTGCACCAATCAACAGCCGCCTCAACGTGGTGGCGCGGTCCCCGACCCCGTTTGGGTTGGGTCGAAATGGCTGTTGGCCTTCCCGAGGGTCCCAGTTACCCTGGGCACCCCCCTTCATTTTTTCGCTATGCTGCCCCCTGAACGACTGCAGAAGGGCAGCACACAGCTTCTTCAAAATCGGTCACTTGTTTTTTCTTTTCTCCTCCCTTCTCTTGCCCTTCTTCGTCTCCTCATTCTTTTCCTTCTCTTGATGAGCGGTAACGTTCATCCCAACCTTGGCCCCATCTTTCCTTGCCCTGTGTGCACTGAAAATGTGACCTGGTGGGGCAGGTCAGTGCAATGCTGCACTTGCTCCAAATGGGTCCATCTAAGGTGCTCACAACTTTCCCTCTACAAATTCAGAGCTCTTGGCAGCTCTCACTCTTGGATCTGCCGCCTCTGTCGTAACATCGTGACTTTCTCCTCGGACTCCTTCGACCTGTGTACCTCAACTGTACAATCTGGCCCCCTCTACTGATGCTGCACTCTCGTCTCCAAACCTCTTATCCCCCATCTGCCCATTCTATATCGCCTCCCTCTGCCCCCTCACCACCGTCCTTTGCTCCTGGCCGCCCTTCTATGCCTCCTCTACTCCCTTGACTCTCTCAGGGTTCTTCAATGGAATGCTGGATGTCTTCGAGCCAGGAGCACTGAACTACTTCACTTTTGCTCGTCCCATCATGTCGTCCGTATCTACATCCAGGAATCCAATCTCAACTCATTTTCCTCATACCGGATTCCTGGATTCTTTGCTCTGCAATCGGATCGCACCCACTCTCGGTCTGGCATTCTCTCTCCTGATGCCACCCATGCTAGCGGCGGCGTTGTCATTTTCGTCAGGCAGGGCCTATCCAGGGATGGGCAATTCAGAATGATATGCTATTCTAGAATAGTTAAACGGAATCCAGAATCCGAATCCTTTTTTGCAATTAGCACAATCAACATGAAAGCATTTATTACAAGTTTATAGCAACAAAAGTATAATCATATAACGAGTTTATTGCAGTACAATACATTTAAGTTTTCTACATCTTTGCCTGTGTGTGCGATTTAGTTTTTGAATCATTGCGGGCAATCAGTGTTCCCTTTAAAGGCAAAAAAAGTGCAAAATTGTGTAAACATGTCCGGCGGATTCGCAGTTATAACTCAAAGATGCGTAAAAAAGTCCTGCGGTATTTGTTAATTTTTTCGCAGTTGTTAAAATGTTTGCAACCAACTGTTTCACGTGAGAGATTGTTTGTTTGTTTGTTTGTGGTTACCCCTCCTCTTCCTCGGGATGGAGGTACGGCATGAACGGCAGGCAATTCAGGTTCATGCCGTCAACCTAATTGACATTAGGCTAGGGGAAAGATGGCAGCCCATTTCGAACCAGTCTTTTTGTGACTGGTAGCCCCACCACCAACAAGGCGGACTGCCACTGGTGGGTACCCAAGAGTCGTCTAACATGCTGGGTTAGCAACTTCACAATTGTAATCCGGTGAAGTACGGGAGGGCCACCTGTCTGTCACCTAAAGGTGAAGGCGTCCCGTTAAGTGCCTTGCCCAAGGACACAACAAGCAAGCTTGCCGGCTTGTTCTCCACACTATCCCTTTATATGCTGAGTGCCAAGCAGGGAAGCTGTGAATACCATTTTTTAAAGTCTTTTGGCATGACTCGACTTAGGAAATGAACCCCAGGTCTACCGACTACGAGGCAGACGCTCTAACCACTACACCACCGCGCCGGTACGTGAGAGATAGTGAATAAGAATTGAAGGTTGAATCGACGCATTTTTAGAGAAGTGCAACGTCTTGCGTAAACAACGCGTAATTGCGACGCAATAGTGTCATTGTGACGCAATAGCAATAGCCAGTTGTAGTTTGGACTTGTTTTTAGGTTATCTTTAAAGATCTTTAACGCGCAGTCAACTGCAGTTGTTGCTGCGAAAGACGTAACAGGGTAAACAAGATACAACTCGCAAGCTGGCGTCTTAATTAAATTAAAAAATAAATATTGTCTGTGACAGATGATGATGGCCTAAATCAGAGATTTTCAATCGGCGGACCACAGTCTTCACGGGGCCAGTACTTTATTTAACCTTCTCATCGAGTGAAATTGGAAAATCTTGATGACTTGTTTTTTATATTATTTGGACAATATTCCTGAAATTCACATCGACAACTTTTTGGAGGTCGCCTATAAAATCGAGAAAAATTTATGATCGGGCCACGTATCTCTGAGCGTTTCAAAAATGAGCCACATGCAAAAAACGGTTGAAAGCACTGAACTAGATTTAAAATGCCATAATTGAAAAAATATGACTGAGGGAAAACAATGGATGCGGTTATACGCAAATCAAGTTGTAGGCAAATTTTAAGCATCTGAAGTATTGGAATTTAGCAGGGACTGAGGGAAACGTTACGTTATTGAAAGCAAGTTGACGTCATAAATAAAGCCATTAGACTAATTCTACTGTACAATAAAAGCGTGGAAACAGTGCACGCGTAGCTTGCAAATCGCTGACGCTTAGCTGCTTTCGAAAAAATTTGGGACAAAGAATCGGAGATCTAAATTGGGGTAAACATCTTTTATTAGCTTAGCGTACATACTGACAGCAGTAGGCTATCATGTTTTTTTACAACTTTGAAAAAGGTTACTTGGGCTGGTGTAGCGGTTTGTTCAACAATGTCCACCAAAATTTGACCAGCGGTTTTTGTACATTTACAAGCAATTTCGCACTTGCGCCGACGGTTATGCACTAAAATATTAGAGGGAACACTGCATGCAATTGATTCTTTTATAAAAAGAAGATCTATGACCGAGCAACGAGATAAAGCTTATAGGCAGGATATAAACCGAATCCTATTATTCGGTTTGAATTGGCAATTTGGATTCGGATAGTTTGGAATTCGAATCCTTCGGATTCGTTATTCTGAATTGCCTATCTCTAGGCCTATCCTTTTCTGAACTTTTCAACTCCTCTTTTTCTTCGCTCGATCCCTACTCGGATTATGTAGGGGTCAACATTTCTCTTAATAACTCCTCCTCGGTGTCTTTTCTTAAGGTGTACACTCCCCTATTGGCTCCTCCCCAACGGATGGCAGAACCGATTCCTTTTCTCCCTCCATTCTTCCCTCCTCCAGAAATCTTTTTATTCTGGGGGACTTCAATTGCCATCACCCTTTTGGGACTCAAGAGGTACTTCCGACCCTCACGGGGAGGGAGTATTTGACTGCGTCATCTCCTCCGACCTCCTCCCCCTCAATGACCCTGACACACCCACCCTTCCCCATCGCTCCTCTGGCAATCGCTCTTCTCCTAACATCTCCTTTGCTCCCTCTTCTTTTGCCTCCTCCTGCTTCTGGAGGTGCTTCAGAACCTTGGTTCTGACCACCTACCAATTCTTCTATCTATCCCCCTCTCTCTCTCCGGCCTATCTCTCCAACGAGCGTCCCCTTTCGTACAATATTCAGAAAAATCGCTGGAATGACTTTGCCTCCTACATTGACTCTCACTGTCCCTCTGCAGAGGAATACTCGTCTCTTTTTCTTTCCTCTGCTGCTGCTGCCCTCTTTATCTCTCTGGCAATGAATGCGGCCAAATCTTCTATTCTTTTCGGCCGCATCAAACGCCCTCATAAAGCCTGGTGGTCTGCTGAGGTGGAAAGTGCGGTGAGTGAAAGACGCAAGGCTTTCGCTGCCGCTCACAGAAGTGATGAAGATCGCCATGCTTACATCTCCGTTTCTCGACGCGCCTCGTCAGTCATCGCCAAGGCAGAGGCATGGCACACGACTTGCTTTTCGCTTTCACCTAAATTTAACCCTAAATCTGTGCACTCTCTCCTTCACTCTATCGCTGGCTCTTCTTCTTCGTCCCCTAACTTTCCCAATTGTTCTTCTCCCAGGGAATCGGCTTCGGTCTATGCCGCTTACCTGAGATCCCACTTTTCCATTTCTCAGCCAAAGGCTCTGCGCAGCAGAGCCAGAGGCCACCTCACTGAGCTCCGCCGAGCCACGTGCTTGCTGTGGTAATTTAACAGACATTGGTGACTTTCTTATTTTAAAAGAGTGCAGCTAGGCAACCAGATCCCTCAGATGCAATGAAAATGTCGATGTCACTAAACCTGACAAGGGTTCTGGGGTTGTCATGATGAATAAGAGTGATTACATTTCAAAAATGGATTTTATTTTGCAAGACAACTCTAAATTTGAAAATCTTGGCCCTTCTTCCAAATTTGACAACACTGCGAAGATTGAAGCTCATATTCAAAGACGGTTGCTTCAACTCAAAAAAGAAGACCTTCTTCCATCTAATACTTACAGCAGGATTCGACCAACTGGTTCACAACGGCCCCGAATGTATAGTTTGCCAAAAATTCACACACAAGATGTACCCTTACGTCCTATATTGTCAATGACTGGCTCAGCACAGCATCAATTAGCGCAATGGCTTACGTCCGTTATTGATCCTGTTCTTTCACTTTATTCTACCTACTGTATTTCCGATTCCTTTACTTTTGCTGACAAAGTCAAAACTTTTGACTTTCCTCCATTTTTCTTTTTTTGCTCCTATGATGTCTGTAGTCTTTTACTAAAGTTCCCTGATGTTCCACTTGCAGAAACTATTGAAATCTGCGCTAATGCTCTGTATGATGGCGAGCTTACTCCGCCTCCTTTTCCTCGTGCAGTTTTTGTTGAACTGATGCAAACGGCTACTTCCTCCGTTGAATTCAGTTTCAGCAATATAATGCACCGACAAATTGATGGTGTTGCTATGGGTTCACCTCTTGGCCCATCTCTTGCCAACATTTTTGTCGGATATCACGAAGCTTTGCTTTTCAAAAGAGTCAACAAACCTCTGATGTATTATCGATACGTCGATGATACTTTTGCAGTTTTTAATGACGAATGCAATGAGTTTATCTCCCATCTAAATTCTCTCCATCCATCGCTTCGTTTCACTTTTGAAAAGGAACGCAATCGAACTTTGCCCTTTCTCGATGTCCTGGTAGAAAAGAATGATCACGAATTTGTTACATCTATCTACAGGAAACCGACTTTCACTGGCCAATACATTCGCTGGAACTCTTTTTGTCCCATGAAGTGAAAGACCAATTTGATTTCAACTCTTGTCCACAGAGCTCTAGTCATCTGTTCGAAATCTACTCTTGAAAATGAACTTTCCAACATTCGTTCAGTCCTTATCAACAACGGTTACCCTGAAGCTATAATCAACACTGTTATGACCAAGAAAATGAATCAGTTTCGCAGACCAACGCAATTCGATCCGAAGAAATGCCCAGTTTATTTTCACTTGCCATGGCTGGGCAATGTTTCGCTGAGGTACGAAATGCAAATTAAAACAGCCGTCAAACGCTGTTACTTTGCAGATGAACCATGCATTGTCTACACCATCAGACAACTTCTGCCTGTAGTCATAAAGGACGTGCTACCCGTTTTTCATCAAAGCAACATTGTTTACCAATTTCTGTGCCACTGCCATAGTCGGTACGTGGGTCGTACTTCTCAAAGGCTACAACAGAAGATTAAGTAGCACGTGCCAAAAACAATTCTCCAGGAGCATATTTCTTAGAACCGAAGCACATTGGCCCGCTCTTGCAAGCCAATTAGAAGCTTTAAAACTGAAACTTCCTTTTCTGCTATTGGACAACATCTTTTACAAAACCCTACATGCGCACATGAATAGGATGACAACAAATTTCCTATTCTTGCCCATGGCCGTACTTCTTTTCACCTTTCCATCCTTGAAGCCACGTACATCAAAACATCCAAACCAAATTTATGCAAACAAAAGGAATTCGTTTATGGTCTAAAAATCACACATTAGTTTCCGCTCCTTCTATTGATCGCTTCTTTTACCAATCATGATGTAGCTTTTTTCCCTTTTTTTCTTTTTCGTCAACTGTGTCTCTGTATAAGTGACTGACTTCACCTTTTCACTCTATTTCTGACGGATTCTCTTGAAAAGTGTCAGATGAAAAGCTTCGAGAATGAATACTCTACTTTCTGCAATTTTCAGATTCTGTACCACTAATCGACTCTTCAAATATCATTTTATTTATAAATCGGAATTGTTTTAAGCTCTAAACTTGCTGTTTTCGAAAAAAATCTTTTTTCTTTTGCATTTAGATTTGTAATTCACACGCCTCTTCTTACGTCACAATGGTTGACAACGTGAGTAAGTTCTAGAGTATTTGAGTGAGTCTTATTCTTTCTCGAAGATTTTTTTGATTGCCGATTACGTAATTTATCAGCGGTGCTGTTTTTCTGTGTCAGGTGATGTTGTTCTGGCATTTTCTGGAAACCCGCCCATTTACATATAAGGCGACAAGATTTTTACGCATTCAGTAGAGCAGAGAGTAGTGGAGAAGACGAGAGAATACAAAGTGTGTAGAGATTGAAAAAAAAAGATTATGTTGTTCTGTAATGATTGTTGTAACAAGCATCTAGCGATTATGACAAGCATCTAGCGATTATTTAGAGGATTTAGTTTTGGTAGTCTCTGATATACGTATATATATATATTAAAGTGCTTCGATTTTTGTGTTGGAAGTTTTATAGTGGTTTGTGAATATATTTGTTTTGTTCGTGACCGAGAAGTGCGTGATTTAAAGTATCTTAGTAGAAGCCAATCTTTACCAAGCTGTTAAGTTACAGCCACACTTAATTATTTAAGCGATACTATAAGTTGCCTCAATTTTTAGAATAAAATTAAGATTAAGATAGGACAAAAAAATTCTATTGAACGCGACAAAGTGTTTCTAAATAAAATCTAGCCAACTGAAAGGCCTAATCTTAACCAAATCGCTTTTAATTTAATTTCTTAGTTTCAGAGTAGCCAACTAGTAATGTAAAAGCACGCCCGAAAGTTGTGCTTCTACGGGAAGTTCAAATGAACGCGTCTCGTCTCGCTCCGGTAAACAAAAAGTCCAACAATAGTTAACCAAAAATATATTGCGAACAAATGAGTTGTTGAAAGCAACAAATAAAGGATGATGGCGAGAGAAACGGTTTTCTGCAGTAACAAAAACACCAAATGCACTACCCGGTAACAGCGCTAACTGAGTAAGTTGTTTACATTTATAGATCGGGGTAAACAGAATCATTAACCTATAGGTTTCGAACTCGGAATGTAGTTATTTCAATAATACTTTATACAGTATGAATTAAAGATTTCAAAACAATAAAAGTATAGAACTTACCGAACAATGATCACACGGTGATATAAATTAACAACTTCGTAGCGGGATTTAGTCTCTACTTGCAGCAACAACTTCGAAAACAGGACAAATTCCAAATAACAGAATGACAGGCAACTCGCACTGTCAAAGAAGCAGGTTTCTAAAAAAGAGATCATTAAATTAAACGGGCAAGCTTATAACGAGCTTTAAAACTTCTTGCTAAATTTGTGGTTTTCGAGTAAATTACACGCAACTGAACACAAGACACTCAAACTTTACATTTTACAAAATAACGCTAGATTTGATGTTATGAGCTCAATTCTCGTGTCGTACCCGCACGGCACATGCTTTCACGTAGCGTGGGTCGTGAATACACCTAGCAATTGGAAAGTCTCTCTAATGCTCTGTGGAAACCGAATGTGCCCACCCGGAAGGGTATCCACTTATTCCGATGTTCAAGGGCCTGCTGATCAGCAAACGTCATTTTCCGGATGAGGTAATGTGTGCGTGGCACATAAACTGCCCTTTTCAGGGCACATCATCAAAAAGTTCCGTGGGCCCTCAATAGTACAACTGAACATCGAAGGCCTCACAGCTAGCAAGATGAACATTCTTCATCATCTTGCTACTCAGCTTGAGGCGTTTGTCATCCTTCTACAGGAGACCCACTGCATATCTGCAGAAAAGCTAGTGCTATCAAACTATCAACTAGCTGGGTTTTCCCTAAGCAGAAAGCATGGCCTTGCCACGTTTGTCCATAAGCGGCTAAAATGGACCTTATACGATCAATCTCCCACAACATCGGAGACTGAGTGTTGTGCATGGATGTTGACGGTTATAAAATCGTTAACATCTACAAACCTCCACCAACACGATTGCAAGTTCCCGACCTTCCAGTGTTCACTCATCCTTGTCTGTATGCGGGTGATTTCAACTGACCCATGTCGACTGGGGTTATAACACCAACAGCGCGGATGGAGACTGACTACTGGCCTGGGCAAGCTCCAATAATCCTGCCCTTCTTCACGAACCCAAGGATGAACCTAGCTTTCATTCTGGGCGCTGGAACACTGGCACTAATCTGGATCTTGCCTTCACCACCGTCGGTCCTGATAGTCGCCTGCCTTATAGACGCGTTTTGGAGAAGTTTCCTAGGTCACAACATCGACCTTCGCTTATAACACCACCAAGGCTTTCCCTCCCAGTACCGGGAAGGCCTGTAAAGCGATGGAACTTCCGCAAGACCAACTGGAGCCACTATAACTCCTTGACAAACAAGCTTGCAAGGAATTTGCCATCACCTGATTCAACAAATATGGATCAGGCCTACCAGGACCTTTGCAATACCTTCAGCAAAGCAGCCAAGAAAGCTATGCCACGCAGTCGTCGTAACACCCACATACCGTGTTGGGACGCTAAGTGTGAGGCCCTCTACCAAACGTTTCTGCAGTCTCCTGCTGGAGACCAGTCAAGCAGGGCTGCTACAGCCCTAATAACTTGGCTTGACAAGAAACGCAGAGACCGATGGTCGGAGGTAGTCCAAAACATCGACTTCTCACACTCAAGCAGAAAAGCATGGAGCACAATTAACAACCTTACTGGCAGGTCGCGAAACAGCCCCCGTAACTGTCCCGTTTCAGCTAACGCCATTGCTGCTCAGCTGGTAAGAAACGGGAAATACGAGGGTGTTAATCGTGAGTCATCTCGACTCATTTCTCAAGAAGTATCTGACCGTTGGAGGGCCTTGATACCATCTCCAGTGAATCTCTCTGGCGACTTCTCGTCCACAGAATTCGCTGCCGCTCTCCAACACGTTAAGCCAGGGAAAGCTCCGGGCCCTGACTCTATTTGTCCGGAGCTTATAATCCATGGTGGAACTGCTTTGAAGTCCTGGTTACGTGGCTTCCTCTCTTCCTGCTTGCGCCAACTCAAAATTCCCAAAGTCTGAACAAGAGCACTTGTAGTTGCGATCCCAAAGCCAAACAAACCTGTAGAGGACCCAAAGAGCTACCGCTCTTGCTCTCCTTGCTCTGTGTCCCCTACAAGATTCTTGAACGACTGATCTACGCTCGTATTGAGCTTATTGTCAACCCCCTGCTCCCAGGCAAGTGGGCTGGGTTTCGACATGGTAAATCGACAGTAGATCAAGTTGTCTTACTAACACAAAACATCGAGGATTCCTTCGAGGCAAAAAAGAAGGTCGGTGCTGTGTTTGTAGATCTGACAGCTGCATATGACACTGTCTGGCATCGTGGCCTTACCTGCAAGCTTCTGAGACTTCTCCAGGATAAGCACATGGTTCGTATGATCATGGAACTTGTCCGGAATAGAAGTTTCACCCTTACTACCGGTGACAGCAAGCGAAGCAGGTTGCGACGTCTGTAAAACGGCGTCCCACAGGGATCGGTCTTGGCACCCCTTCTTTTCAATATCTATGTGTACGATCTTCCTTCAACGGTCTCCAGAAGATATGCTTATGCCGATGATCTGGCACTGTTATACTCTTCTGATGACTGGAAGGACCTGGAGGGGGTCTTAAGCCAAGACATGACTACAATCTCAACATATCTCCAGACTTGGAGGCTACAGCTCAGCCACACTAAAACGGTGATGACGGCCTTTCACCTGAACAACAGAGAGGCCAAGCGTGAGCTTAATGTCTACAACAATGGCAAACGCTTGCCATTCTGTCCAGTCCCTACCTATCTTGGGGTTAAACTGGACAGATCACTCACGTTTCGTCACCATCTTGAGGCATTGCGCAAAAAACTAACAACGCGCGTTGCACTGATGAGACGACTTGCAGGCTCAGGCTGGGGGGCTGGTGCTAAAACACTGCGTACAGCCGCCCTATCTCTGGTCTACTCTACTGCGGAGTACTGTGCACCAGTTTGGTGTCGCAGTGCACACACTCGTCTCATCGATAGTGTTCTCAACGACGCATTGCGCATCGTCACTGGATGCCTGCGTCCAACTCCAACAGACTACCTATCCGTTCTCGCAGGTATTCAGCCGGCTGAGCTTCGCCGATTAGGAGCAACGCTCTCCCTGGCATATCGTGGCAGTCTGGACCCTGGCCATATTCTTCATGAATTACTGGCTGGGTCCCCCAAACGGCTACAGAGAAAGACTAAAATCTAGGCGCCCCTTTGTGCCCGCTGCACGGAAGTTACTGCAAGATCTAGCTGAATTGGATATTCGTGCAGCTCAATGGACGGACTTTAAATGGAACACAGAATATTCAGAGTGCTCACCTGATCTCCGTGCTTTCATTCCTAGGGCGAGCACTAGGCCAATGGGGATGGGCCTGCCCAGATCATCATGGGTCAGGCTCAACCGCTTGGGGGCTGGTGTTGAGTGTTTTCAGTCGTTCATGCACAAATGGGGCCTTGCTCCTACATCGAATTGCCAGTGTGGCGCTGCAGAAAAATCCGCATAACACATCATTCTGACATGCCCCGTACATCGGGCACCTACAGGAATACGTGGAATGACGGTTTTGGATGTCGACACACGATGCTGGCTGAGTACCATCACTGCCAGCATCTGACTTTGAAACAGTTGGATGTGGATCCCTCTCAAAAGAAAGAAAGAAAGAACAAAATAAAAAAGCCTTACAAATAAAATAAGGTGAAAAATATTTTACAAGTACTAATTTATTCCAATTTTTATCAATTTTTCATTAGTTTCCAAAAAAAAAACTCCAAAAGTTGGTGCTCTCTCTATGCCTTTCGAGCATAAATTACAGCGTTTGGTCAGCAACGTTTTTTGCACAAAATGTGTGACCTTATATAAAACCTCCTATAACAAGCAAATCTTAGTCCCACTTACTTTGCTTTGTCTTGAGATTCATTTCATAACATCAATAAAACAACATATTTAACGTTCATTTAGCAACTGTTTTGTTAATCCATCTAATTTGCAAAAAAGGGTATCACTTCTGTTCAATTTAATGCAAAAACACTGAAAGTCGTCTACTAGTTTTTTCGAAAGCACTTTTTGATGACGTTTGATCACGTGCGTGAATTATTGATCCATCAAAAAGCGAAAATACTATGCTGCCATCTTGTGATGTTTGTCGCAGCTTTTTATTGTTGGCTGTGTACTACTAGCAACCAGACGCTATTTGATTCGTTCATTCCGTGTAATGGTCTAGTACTGTACACAGTGGTGCCACTGAAAACGGTTTTCCAATAGGTCTAACTTTATTTAGTGGTCGTGTGGTTTTTGTTTAAAATTGAGTGGTTTTTAAAATCTCAAAAGTTGTTGATTAGGTGAAGAGAATTAGGTAATTAAAGTTTAATCATTACTGGGAGAACAACTGGAAAAAAATATTTTGCTTTATTTTCGAATCAAACTAATTTTGAAATGCAGTCGCCATTGTATGCCTACTTCAATAGTCCGGAAATTTACAAATCAATGTTTTTGTGGCTACTAATTCTTACTGGTTTTGTATGCTGCTATTAGCAGATAAGCTAGGACAAGTACCGGTACCTACCTAGGTCTACTTGAGATGAAGGTCAACACTGCTGTACGTTCTACATTTATGCAACCATTGAGGATTTCTGGAAAACTGTAACTATGCGTTACAAGCTCAGATTTGTTACAATAGCTGTTAGACCATGACCACGAGATGTTCCTGGGTCATGGTTGGCATGAAGTGGTTTTATGAATTTGGCAGTGGCTATTTTGCCATGAACAGCACTGCAAATCAAGGAGACAGTTCTTCAGAAAATGGGACAAGAGCGCAAAATGCTTTGCTGTGTCAAACAAACAGCTCAAATTTCTTGGCCATGTAATACGTAAAGGAGAGCTTGAACATCTTTCTCTAAGTTGTAGAATCCCAGAAAAGCATGCAAGCAGTACCCAGCGTTTCACATTTAGGTAATCCTGTACTTTAGCGCGGTAAATTAAAAATGCCAGACTTTGTTTGAGCTTTGTGAAAAGCGTGAGTGGGTGTTATTTTATGCTCGAATGGGACTTATTCGAAATAACTTCCATTGTGATCAATGTAACAATGAAATGGCATTTGTCAACTATGCTCCATCTATTGTTTATGTACGGAAATTATTTAAGCTGAAAGGGCAGTGTACACTGTAGGGCCAAGCCCGGTATGTAAATGTACAGGGCAGTGTACACTGGAAGGGAGTGTAATTTTGCACCCCCAGTGTATACTCCCCACCTTGTACACTTTCTTCCAATGTTCACTGCCCCGTACATTTACATACTGGGCCTGGCCCTACAGTGTACACTGCCCTTTCAGCTTAAATAATTTACTGCGCTAAAGTACAGGATTACCCACATTTATTAACAACTTTAAACATTTGTACCAAAACTCTGGCAATTATGGGATGCTGCCTGAAATAGAACAAACCGGAAAAGCTTCATAGTACATTGAGGGCTGGAACAGCCATGATACTGAAGGAGAGAGAGAGAGAGATTTTGCCATCAATGGCATTTTACTCTTGGAAGCTATTTTGCTGTCAGATATTTGTAATTGATTAATTTTAATGGTGTATTAAGCATGCTACTTTTGATTGATTCTGATTGGTCAGTTTTAATGGATGGTTATGAATGGCCATAATGCAGGAATAGTGGGCACAGTACAGGCATAGTAGGCTTAGTACAAGCATAGTAGACATAATAGAGGCATAGTAGGCATAGTACAGGCATAATACAGGCATAGTACACGTATAGTAGGTGTAGTACAGGCATAGTAGGCATAGTTAAGGCATAGTAGATATAGTACAGGCATAGTAGATATAGTACAGGCATAGTAGGCATAGTACAGGCATAGTACAGACATAGTACAGGCATAGTGATGGTAACAAGAGCTTTTGATGTGAAATCTCATTGTATCCACTCAATGCTTGATTTTAACTCATAAAATAAAAAATTGATTTTTTTGAAAGGGAAGAAGTAAGGCTTTGTTATATTCATGTGGCTGGTTTTCAGTCACACACTTCCCCTACTATGCTTTTTATGCCTACACTATGCCTATTTATAATCAACAAGTTTCAATGACAATTAAAAAAATTTGCACTCCCAGTGTACTCTCCTCCGTACATTCAAATACTGGGCCTGCCCCTCCAGTGTGCACTGCCTTTGTCTAAGTACCCTGCCAATGAAAATTTGAACCTGTAACCATTACTTTTCAAGGTAGGTACACTATCTACCACACTAGAGCATCACAGCCAGAATTATAGCCAATATGGTTATTTAAAAACACATGAATGGGGTTGCAAAACTGCAATATTGACAGTAAAATAGCCACTTCCTGTAAATTTTTCACTGTTATGAGACCTATCTTATAATCGAAGCACTAGGTTTGAAAAAATAATGCTAGCAAACTTCTGTCTAACTACTGGTGCTATGTGATATTACAGTTTACAAGTGTGATTTGCATGATTGCAGTAATAGAATAATGCATTCTTTCCATTTGTGTACAACGTTTAATAATAGGTTTATTTTGGTTTGGTTTTTTATTGTTGCAAATTGGTTTTTCTTGGACGTAGTTAAAAGTTTTGTGTAACTTGTTAAAGTATCACAGAAAACAGGGATGCAAGCTCTATTTTACCACCCCCCAATAGGAGTGTTACCCATATGTACCACTTTGTCCATCAGTAATGCACCTCATGGTGCATATATGTACCAATGCATAGTAAACAACTGAAGTTCTATTGTGTGTTGGAACTAAATTTTATAAATAATATCAAAATAGTTTTTCTGGTATTCATGATAATATACGACTTTGGCTGTAGCTGATGTTTTGGTTATAACATTTTATCGTCCAACTACCAGTATTGTGTGATTTTGGCTGACATTTAAGATTTGTTGCTGCTTCCAAATTTTTATGTTTGTGCATTTTCATATTGGGGTCCTAAGCAGTTTCTTTTTTGTTTTTCAGGATGGTACTTTTTATACCTAGTCCCCATATTCAACTGTAGTATTAAAACAACTTGTCAAATTTTTTGAAACTGGAGTCTAAGCGAAAGCAGAAGTCAACCGACTTCACTTGCAATTTGGTAAAAAAAGGGGTCACGAAGCAAAAGAAACAGTATTACTAAATGTTGCGGAAAGTAATACATTCATTTTCTCGAAGCTTTTCGTCTGACTCGTCTTCAGGAGAAATACGTCAGAATGAAAAAGATAGAAGTGTTGCTCGCTTATATAGAGGAATACTCAATAGTGATTGGTCGATGGGTCGACCAATGAAAAGAGAGGAAACTAATGTGAAATTTTTAAGCTGTACACGAATTCTTTCTGCTTACACAAATTTGGTTTAGATGTTTTGATATAAGTAGCTTCAAGAGTTAAAAGATGGAAAGCTGTTCGGCCATGTGCAAGTATGGAGAATTTATCATCTGAATAGTTTTGTGCACATAATTGGTTATGTAGGAGATGTTGTCCAATCGCTGATGAAGAAATTTCGGTGTTGAGGGATTTGATTGGTTTACAGGAACGGGCCAATGAGGTTCGATCTTGAAAAGTGTGCACACCTCGAACAGATTTCGGCACATGCTGCGTGATTCTCTGCTGCAATCTTTGGGAAGTATGGCCCACGTACCGACTATCGCAGTGGCACAGGTATTGGTAAACAATATTGCTTTTGTGAGAAGCAGGCAGTACATCTTATAAGTACCAGCCTGCTTCTCACAAAAGCAATATTGTTTACCAATACCTGTGCCACTGCGATAGTTGGTACGTGGGCCGTACTTCCCAAAGATTGCAGCAGAGAATCATGCAGCATGTGCCGAAATCTGTTCGAGGTGTGCACACTTTTCAAGATCGAACCTCATTGGCCCGTTCCTGTAAACCAATCAAATCCCTCAACACCGAAATTTCTTCATCAGCGATTGGACAACATCTCCTACATAACCAATTATGTGCACAAAACTATTCAGATGATAAATTCTCCATACTTGCACATGGCCGAACAGCTTTCCATCTTTTAACTCTTGAAGCTACTTATATCAAAACATCTAAACCAAATTTTTGTAAGCAGAAAGAATTCGTGTACAGCTTAAAAATTTCACATTAGTTTCCTCTCTTTTCATTGGTCAACCCATCGACCAATCACTATCGAGTATTCCTCTATATAAGCGAGCAACACTTCTATCTTTTTCATTCTGACGTATTTCTCCTGAAGACGAGTCAGACGAAAAGCTTCGAGAAAATGAATGTATTACTTTCCGCAATATTCAAGTTTTGTACCACCAATCAACTCTTCAAATATTACTAAATGACTTGTAGTGTTGCTGTAAAATGCAAGCTGTTTAAACATACAATTTGGTTTTTCGGAAAAATTTTGATATTTTTATAAATTAAAAATTTTTCCTTTTTTTGCAGATCTTGTATTTTTTTAGGCAGTGGCTATTTTGCCATTAGCATTTTCCCTTTGAAGCTATTTTGCCATCAGACATATGTGATTGGTCAATTTTAATGATGAATTAACATGTGACTTTTGGTTGTTTTGTTTCTGATCAGTCAATTTCTATGACAAATTAGAAAAATGGTACCCTTAAAGTGAACTCCCTCATACATTGACATACTGGGCCTGCTTCTGCAGTGTACACTGCTTTTGTCATGGTATCCAGCCAGAAAAGATTTGAAGCTGTAACCATTACATTTGAAGGCAGCTGCATAATCCACTGCACCACAGCATCACTATCAAAATCACAGCAAATATGTCTAATAAAATATACATCAATGGTGATGGCAAAATAGCCTCTTCTTCTAAAAAATCTTGTGGTTTTTTGGATAAGGCTAGTGGCAACGCTGGCAGTATGCTAATCTAGCCTTGCTATGCATGAGTAGGTAAAAGTTAGTGTTTCCTCTAACTTTTAGACAACTTAGAGTGTGCACATCAATCAAATAACTTGGAAGATTAAGTGTGCCCAATATTTAAATACAGCTATTCACCAAAAAAAGTACAAGAACAACAGCAGGTGCACTTTTTAAACAATGTAGTAACGTTTTCTGATGCATCAGTTACACTTTATTTTGCACTTGTTTACTCACCAACGCAAAAAATTTAATTTTTTTGATAACTACTCCATCAAAAACATTGCTATGTTAATTAATAAGTGCACTGGCTGTTGCAAAAATATTTTTGTTGTCACAAAGTTGACCTGTACCTGTAATTTTCCAGTTTTCCAAAAAAGTTAGTGTAAAAGATTACACTAGAATGTTAGATTTAGGAACAGGCTATTTTGCTGTTGAAAACATTTTACTCTTGGAGGCTATTTTGCCATTACCATTTGTGTGTATTTAAATAGGCATATTTGCTATAATTCTTGTACAGACAAATCCAGTTAATTGCACATCGGATAATTGTACAATATGTTTTATTGCATAAGAAGTGTAAATCCCAAACCATACCTTATCTTTTTCTAAGAAAATAGTCTGGTTAATCGCATATCGGCTCATTGCATAATCCATTTAATTGCATAGAAAAAAAAGCTGTTTATTCAATTAATCAAGTGTTAGTTGCAAAATCAAGTGACAAAAATCCATTCTGGGCAAAAATTTTTAGCATTCTTGAAAGACTGACATTAATTACGAGCGCAGTGGGAGTATGTAGTGCACTGTAAAAAATGCTGCGAGATTCTTTTGATCAATTTCAGGTGGCATCTTTCACGTTTGCAAAATTTGATCTTGCAGCGTTGTAGAATTCTGTGGTATTATAAAAATATAATTTTTTTAAGGCTGTAAAAACGTGGCCAACTTTAAAATAGATAAATAGGTAGAAGAGATTGGACCCAAAAATTTTTGAGTCCTGTTAAAATTAAGATTGCAGCATGATAGAACAGACAAGCACTTCAAAATTGTGCAAAAAAGTTTATATGGAATGTGGTATTGCAACTACGTGAAGTGAATGCTCACTTCATTTCTCATAATTGCAACAGCACATTTCATATTGGACTTTTTGTGCAATTTAGAAGTGCTTGCCTGTTATGTAATCCTGCGATCTAAATTTTAATAGAACTAAAAAATTTTTGTCTAATCTCTCTTAACTATTTATCTATTTTAAAGTTGGTTAGATTTTTACAGCCTTTAGAAATAATATATCTTTATAATGTTTATTATTTATAATTATCGTTGATTGTTTTAAATTATTGGTGTAATCATATTTACAGATTTTAATTCTTGAAAAGTGCTTTACAAAAGTTAGAAGTGCTTGAAATTTCAGATGTTTAATAATTAAAATAACCTCTAATTTATTGAAGATGCTTGCTATAGCAACAATGTAGACCTAATTTAAATGCCCAGGCATCCCTTCAGGAAGATACCATTTTCTGCCTTCTTGGAACAGATATTAAACAAATTGCTTAAGAATTCACACTACACCTACAAAAACCTTTCATGTGGATTTTTATAAAATAGTTTTAGTAAATCAATTTCTGAAAAGCTGTGTTTTTTTCAATTGCAAAAAAAGTGCAAGTTTGCAAAATTATGTTTGGTGGATTCGCAGTAAAAAATCAACAGTGCATAAAAAGTCTGACAGGTTTTGGTAACTATTTCAATTTGTTAAAATTTTTGCAATTTTGCTAGCAAAAGCTTTAACCAGCTGTTTAATGCGCAGGAGACAGTAAAAAGGAATACAAGTTTGGACTAATGCTTTTTTTGGGCAGTGCAAAGTCTCACTTAAACATTGCAAGGCTGTGACACAATAGCATTTTGTAATATTGCACACATCGTTGCCACATTTTTTTTCTATTACAAATTATTTCCCAGCAATTAACATGAGGTAAGATCAAAAAGTTTTGTTTTCTTTACTTTTCCTGGCCAATTTCAATTGTAGTTAAAGAGTAGCAGTAGCAAATAGCTCTCAAACTTCACTTTGACACAAGGCATCAGTTTTCAAAGGGAGTTTGAAACAAATTGGTTAAGATTAACGTTTCAATTTTTTAACGTTTCAATGCTAACTTTAATCATGCCTGTTAAAATAGTACATAGCTTTCGGTTTCTGTTTAGCACAAAAACACTATTTTTCAAGGTAATGGTTCAGTTTTTGTAAATTACAAATAACTTCTTACATGCCATTAGTGAAAACCAAAAGTAAAAAATAGTGCAATTTCTAACTAATTTCACTTTAAAATTCCCTCCAGAGTTTTTTTAAATAAAATGTGGCTGACAGCTATGTGCTACAATAGCTTACCAGTTATGATTGACATAATAAGCCTTGAAACATGAAGAAAAAAAATCAAATTGTTTCGATTTCTTCAAAAACGTTTTATGTTGAAATCTAGTTTTTTTATTTTAATTTTCTGAAGTATAATTTGTGGTACAATAAAATTTGCCTATGACTTTAGGAAAAATTGCATTTCTTCTTCTTTCATTTGACGGCTCGTCACAGGTTTATGGCTTGATGTTGAAACCAGTTCTTTGCATCATCAGTCAGGCTAGTGCGATTCTTGACAGTGTTAGATGGATGAAGGAGATTGCAATCAAACAAGATGTGCTCTGCATTTTGGGTGGCAGCTCTGCACGCACATGAGGTTGATGTTTTAAGTTCCCATTTGTGCATTTCTGCACCAAACTGTTCCACTCCAGCTTTTAGAAAATTTAGGGTAACCCACAGTTTTTGAGGTAAGTCGGATCCAGGTGGTGCAGTGGTATCCAGGGTTAGCATGAGCTGTTTATGGCGTTGATGTTTAGTCCACTCTTCGTTCCAGGCCTCAATGATATTGGGGTCGCAGTTATGGTGTTCTGCTGCGTGATAGTAGGAGTGGTGTGACTTCAGATGTTGTGGGCGTAGGCTCTGTGGATCAGATACCAGACAGTTCAGTGGGTGTTCTTTGTTGGCCCATGCATGGTAAGATATTTTGTTGGTGACACACTATCTTCTCAACTTGGCTGGGGCAATTCCTGAGAATACAGGAAGGAGATGTGTGGGGGTGGGTTTCATGCAACCGGTTATTTTCCTCATGGTGTCATTCAGGGATATGTCCAGCTTATTGGTATGGAAGCTTCGGCTCCATACTGGAGTGGCATACTCTGCTCTGCTGCAAACAATTGCAAGGGCTGCTGTTTGGAGGGTTTTGGCATTAACATCCCAAGTTGACCTAGACAGGCATCGTATAAAGTAGTTTCTTGCCATAACTTTACCATGTATAACCTTCTATGTGTTGTTTCTATGTTAGCTCTCTGTCCAGTTTTACTCTGAGGTATTTAGGGTGTGGGTTGTGAGGGAGGGTGGTTCCATGGACGCAAATGTTTAGTTGCTGTTGCACTTCATGGTTATTCAAATAAAAAGGAATTGAGGTTGTTTTTGTTGTATTCAACTTTAGTCTCCAGGTTTGTAAGAAGTCAGCAAGGTCCTCCATATCTCTAGATAACGTTTCTTCAACTTTTGGCCAACACTTGTGGGAGTAAAGAAGTGCCATGTCATTTGCATAGCTGTACTGGTGGGAGACAGTTGTTGCTGATGTAGTTGTTGAACAGGATAGGTGACAGTGTTGAGCCTTGTGGTAAACCATTCTTGAGTATGCGTAGTCGACTTATTTATTCCGTACTGGTTTTTAGTTTGAAACTGTGGTTTGATAAAATGTTCATGATAAAACACACAAGATGGTGGTCTGGAATGGTATGCACAAGCTTTTGTGCCAGGCCCTGATGCCAAACAGTATTATAGACAGCTGTCAGAACCACCACTGCCCCTGCTTTACATTCGTTCTCAAAATTTTTCTCAATCTCACACATAATTTTGAGTACTTGCTGTAATGTCGAGCGACCCAGTCTGAAGCCTGCCTGCTCTGATAGCAGTTAGGGTTCAATTATGGGGTTGATGCGGGGAAGAATCAGTCTTTCCAAAGTTTTATAAGGAACACATGGTAATGAAATGGGTCAGTAGCTTTTGGGGTTGTCTGCCAGTTTATAGAGTTTTGAGATGGCCACAACAGTGGCTCTATGTCAAATCTTTGGGACAACTGTGTGCTCAAGACAAAAGAAGTAGAATTTACACACCCATTCCGAGCATTTTTTACCACAACGCATCATGAACTCTGGTGGGATGTTGTCTGGGCCCTGGGCTTTCCCACCTTTCAGTAGTTTTATGGTGGCTGTGAGTTCTGAGGTGGTGAAAAGTGTGGTCAGGTGGCCACCAACCCCAGGCAGCCCCCACATCATATTACACTGCCTCTTAACAGAGAGTTCATGTTGTTTATCAGCCATTTAATCAATGACGGTCGGCATTGAGATCTAGGAAAGGGGTCCAAAACTATGTGTTGTGGTAAGGTACTTGTTAGGTTGGCAAAAGCCAAGTCTAGGTTGCAAGTGGTGTTACATCTGCCAGATCTAAAACTTCGATTGGTGTGGATCATGGAGGAGGGCCACATCAGTAATGGATGTCCAGTCCTCTAAGGCAGAGCTGTTAGGGCTGGTTGCTTAGTATCCCCATGCAGTGCTGTGGCAGTTGAAATCTCCTGCATAGATGTATGGTGGGGGAAAGATGGGGACATCACTCTTATTGAGAACACTTACAGGTGGTTTGTATATACTAATGATTGTAGTGCCTTGGACCTCAACAGCTGTCTAATTTAGTATTAAATCAGCTGGACAGGTTGCAGCTATCTTCCACTTGAGGGCATTTTTAACAAATGTGGCTGTCCCTTAGTTGTTGCTTTCAGTATGGGCAGCAAGTTGGTATCCACATATTTTGAGGTGAGAGGTGTCACTTGCATGTGTCTCTTGGAGTAGTATGGCTGTTGGGGTATATTTTTGCACCAAATGATTAATGATGTTGATCTTTGCCTTTGTAAGGCCTTCTACATTGAGCTGTAACAACGTGACTCCTTCCTTTATGGCAAAGGTTTCTGCCTGCCCTGGTAAGGGTGCTTGCTCAAGGTTGGAGTAAGATTGAGACAGCTGGGTCGTCATATGGATGGTATTAGATGATAGCTTTGCATGGTGTACTTACTCAGGTAGTCAATATTCGCCCAGGAATAAATTCGCTGGTTACCAGGGTGCACCACATGAAGATTATTGACATGTACCCCAAAATTGCAGTTCACTATGTACCATTTCAAAATTGTCTTTTGATTCAACATTAAGGTGCATTTGCCCAATCTGGTTTCCTTGTGCAAAGAAAAATTGCTAAATAGTGGAAACCCACAGAAAGTTGCGCATGGCATCAACAAATTTTTTTCTTAAGTGTAATTTGTAATTGCTTGGCTATTACAGTCTTTTACATCTACCTATGCACAGTGGCACCTGGTAAAGTAGGCTGGGTCCTCAAAAATTTTTTCTGGAGAGGGCAATTCCCTAAACTATGTGGTTTTACATGAGGAACATATTGTAAATTTTGCAGTCACCGCCTTTCAGTGAAATTCTGAAGTTTTTACATATACTTACAAACATCAGCATTTCAATTTTTTACTGGACTTAAAAACTGTGTTGACCAATCTCCCAAATAGTTTCGTGCACAAATTTTTCTTTTCTTTGGTCAATTTTCAAATACTTTTCATGAAGATAAAAATTTACATATCAAATATTTGCAATCTCTTTTCACACATTCTGTAAATAGTTAATGAAAACATACTAAAAATGAAAAAAATTATTTTGTAAGCTATGTGACTGCAACTATCATTGAGGGTTTCGTAAACAAGCTTCAAAAGTGTTTCAAACTTTCACCATTATTTTTGATCAAAAAAGACCTGGAAGAAGCAAGTGGAAGAGGAGACAGAGAAGATCAGTTTGAAGAAGGGGATGCCCTGAGACGAGAAAAGTGGAGAGACAGAGTCCAAGCAATTGCAGAAGGAATGGGATAATTCCTGCCATTTCTGATAAGGGGACAACGCTGGATAAAAACTGAATAACTACTACTACCTAGCCAGATACTTTCACTGTTTCACTGTTTTTTTGCATCTAGGACAAAACCTCACAAAAATTAACTCATTTGTATTCCTGTGTGGTTTGTAAAATTACTTGACTCAGATAAAATTTGTTATCGTTTATCAATTACATTATTTTCTGGGATATGTTTTACAATGAAAGCAAGATGCACATACAATTACTATTGTATTGTGCGAAATCATAGTTTTCTTCTTTCAAGTTGCATGGCTTTAGCCATCAAATACTTTCCAATATTTGATCAAAATTTTATTTGCAACTGCAAAACCCTGTTATTGAATTGATTGCAATTGAGAAATGTAGCTGGTTACATTATTTGCCCTAATCAAGCAACAATTGAAGTTTAGAAGTAATTTTTGTTGTTGTGTCACAGTCGTGGTTACCACCTAACATCCCATTATTTCACAAAAACCATATTTCTCATGCTCATACAGGGTGTCAGCAAAGTATTAATTTTATTAAATGCACTGTAAACCAGACATTCTGAATTGCTTAGAATTATTGTTGCAAGGGTTGCAGAGTTTGAGTGACCAAATTTAGCTTAAATTAAAACTTATCTCACAAAAATAGCCAGGTATTTCACTGCTACCTTTTAGTAACCAATAGACTATTTGTTAATGAACCTTTTAGAGGCTGACATAATCATGCTAATTATTACGTCACCAAAGCGCATTGCCACATTTTTGCTTTTCAAATAGTTGTAGACTGTTGCAAATATCTTTTTAGCAGTAAACTATCGCAAATATTTTTTTAGCAGTAGACAATCAAAAGTTTGACTTTATATTTCACAAAGTTTGACAAGTACGTTCATTAGTTTGCAACCCTGGAAAATGCAAAGATTATTAGAAATTAAATTGTCAGGTAAGAAAGGCTTGTTTCCAATGAATAAAACAAAAACAAAAAACACGAAAGAATCAAGTATGCTTCAGGTAAGAAACAGATAACAAAAGCTGCTCAGAGAAGAACAATAGATAAATATCCAGTGTCTTTATCACTATCTTGAAATCACTGAAAAGACTGCCATGTTGTACTTCAACATCAAGTAGTGCACCACGTTATTGCCTTTATAGTTCATTTTTTTTCTGAAGCTTTTCTAAGCTGCTCTCTACTAATGCAGAGGCTGCTCGGGAGTTTCTTAGCAGAGTTTATTTCTTATTTTTCTTCTTTTGGCTTCTCCCTATTTGAGGTCGCCAAAGCATAAAAGTATTTTCCATTTGACCCAATTAACTTCGTCTTCCTTCTTAGCTCCAACCCTTTCCATATCTTCTCTCGCCAAATCCATCCACCTTTTCCTTGACCTTCCTCTTTTCCTTCTACCTGGCACCACCATCTCCATCATCCTTTTTCCCTTATAGCCTTCTTCTCTCCTTTTCAGGTGTCCATACCAGCTTAGCCATGCATTCCAAAGTTTGTCTCCTAGCTTTGCGATTTTTGCTGTCCTTCTCACGTATTTGTTTTTTATCTTGTCCTTTCTTGTCACTCCCAGTGCTTATCTCACCATTTTCAACTCTCCAACTTCCATTTTTCCCACCTGTTTTTCCGTCACTGCCACCATTTCTATTCCATAAAGCATGGCTGGTCTAACAACACTCTTGTACATTTTACTCTTAACCCTCTCTGATAACTTCATGTCACACAGAACCCCAGACGCCTTCTTCTAACTCATCCATCCTGCTTGGATCCTTTTCCTCACTTTTTCTTCACATCTTCCATCGCTACTAACTGTTGAACCTAGGTATTTCTAGTTTTTTACTCTCTTTAGCTTTTCTCCTTGCAGCTTTAACTCTTCTCCATCATCCACAATCCCAGCCTTCAAATACTCAGTTTTGCTCCGGCTCACTTTGAGGCCTCTTCTCTCTAGTGCATTTCTCCAAATCTTCAGATGATCCTCTAGCTCCCAATGATTTTGCCTAGACAGCACTATGTCATAGCAAACAGCATATCCCTTGGTGTGTCCTTCCTGATGTCTTAGCAGGTCTTTACTAAGGGTCAAAACATCACTTTGTCTCATTTTTATTACACACTTAATGTCATCCCTTTGCATTCTTTCTTGAATATGTTTTTGAATATGGTAGCCGTCTTTACACCATTCAAGAAGCTTACTGACAAGTCGAGGGATGCGATTTGTCAGTAAGCTACTTGAAAGGTGTAAAGGCAGTCTTCTGTCCTCTGAATCCTATTAACTTTACTGCTCCTCTGTTTCTGCAAGTCGAGTAGTTGGGTTGGGAGCTTTTGCAGTCTCTTTAAGCATGATGCACGAGGATACCACAATCATAGGAGCCTTTCAGAATATTTCTTATGGAAGATTTCTTAAGTAATAGAAATCAGCTTTTGACCAACTGCCCATCTAGTTGCAACTGGCTGTGAAGGTTGGCCAATAAAAGTTAAAAGAGCTCTTATTAGCTTATTTGTAATTGTCACTGCTTTTACCCTGGCAACCAACTCATCAACAGCAGGGTAGTTAGCTCTCACTGTCGTAGCACAATTTTGTAGAAGATGAGCTATGTAATCGACATGGAAGAGCCTGGGGTGTAGTCTGTTTAACATGCCTCCAGCTGCAGCAGTCATATATTTGCTGTATTCGTTATCAACAAGCAAAAGGTTTCTCATGCAATACCAAGAGGATAAATTGCATTGTCAATTTCTCCAGTTGTGATGTTACTGTTCACAGACTTTGAAAGATTCTTACAGTTGAATGCTAACGCTTTTTCAGGGGCTGTCAGTTTACCAACTAGAATATTCAAACGCTGTTTACCACTTATATCCCTCTCTTTCACCACCATAAATATTGCTTGGTCTTTCCAACAATCTTTCGATCACAATTTCAAGTTAACTTCTCAACTTTTAAATGACATTTTCTTCTAGAAGGTAACAGATTACCAAGCTTTTGAAAGAAAGATGACTGATGGCTATATCAATGATATGTCAGCACAAAGAAACGCCTCAGTAACTTTTTCTACAAAATTTGGTTTAGGAGTTTTAAAAAATGTGTAGTTGCTTTTTATGTAAGAAGCCTTTTTATTGTTTTGCACTGCCGTGCTGTGAATCCACCATAAACCTTATATTGAATTGCACAATGTAGACACAGACTTTTTAAAAATAGTTTTCCTTTAGGTGGTGAGGTAAACTCAGAAACGTGTCATGCTGTATGCTACAAACTTTGGAAAAATGTAATTGCTCAATCTTAGGCATGGTAGCCAAAAGCAAACAAGAATAGCAAAAAACTTAAAACTCAGCACTATATGCATAATAACTCTAGCATTTAACCAAAAATAAATACCACATTAACTGCCTTCTACGCCTAGTCCACCCAGTACTCAATCATCTATTGATTGGCAATGCATAACTATTTTGTCAGAAATTGCATGCAAGGACCAACTGAAGGCTGAGACATGATGAAATAATGGTGGTGAGTCAATTAATTCATGCAGGAAAATCTAACGTCCTACATCTTACATAAATTATTTGTGAGTGGTAACACTCAGGTAACCAATGTCTGTTGCAGTTTTTCTAAAACGTGGAAACTAAGAAAATGTGCTAAAAGAAAAATTTTGATGTGATGCTGAAATCTGACCTTTTTTGACGTAATAACTTTGAAACCTCTCATTGTATCAACCTAGAATTTAATTTGTATACGTTTTATAAGCTTTAAATACAGCAGAAATAGTTTGACGTTATTGACTATCGGTTTCCCTAGTTTTTATGAAGAAAACAAAGGTGATGACAACAGCTGGACTTCAGGAATTTAAGCTGGAAGATAATCACATCGAAATTGTAGACAACTTCAATTTTTTGGGGTCAATTAATTGTGGCAATGCAGATTGCAAAAAAGAAATTTGGAGAAGGCTAGCCAAAGGGTCGCAGTACCATGACAAACTGGCAAAAATAACGAAAGATAAAGACATACCTGTTTCACCAAAATCTTGTTGGTGGTACAGAATTTTTACATAGCTTTGAAAAAAGCTGTTTGAGCCATAAGCTTTTTGTGATGCTCTCATTAGTGGCGGTATCATGTCAAAAGGGAAGATTTGGAGTGATTAAGTGTTTTTTGTAAATAATTTGGACGTTAGGCAATCAAAACAAGCCAATGATAGTGCTAGTAGCCTATTGTAAAGCGCGCCAAAAAAAGATTTTGCAATAGTGAAATGCTAAAGAAAGCGCAGCAGGAGGCCAAATAAGAACGCTGTGATTATTGAAAGAGTGTGAGAATGTAAACAAACTCTTTCTGTCTGCATAACACCAGGTGCCAGGTCTTGATATAAGCAGCCTCTAAAAGATTGAGATGAAAAGAGCTGCGTGCTGTGGCGAGGATTGAAAACCGCTTATGATCATAGTTTAATGCACATTGATCATTTATAAAAGATGTTGACCTATGGCAGAGTCACAATCCGATTTGGTGTGGGTTCGTTTGCATGATCTGTGTGGTTGAGATTGGCATGGATGGGTCAATTGCTGTCTTAACCATTGCGGAACTTGTTGCTTGATGCGATCCTGTAGTCATTGATATGTTCGCCTTAGGTACCGACTATCACAGTGGCACTTGTATTCATATATGACAAAACTTTTCTTAATGGTAGGTAAAATATCCTTGCGGGCCACAGGCAGCATGCGCTTAGACATAAAGACCAAGCAAGTGCTGGCGGAACCATAACAGCTTTCCACAGCGGTTTTGACTTCTTTTTCCAAGGTTGTGGAGGGCTTGCCTATCCAAGGGACCCTCAAGTACACAGGGCACTTTTCTTGGCCGAATCGCTTAAGAGTGAAGAGCTGAGCGATCTTCTTGGCAATTTGAGCATTGATGACGTTATTAAGATAGCCATTTTTTAGTAATATTTTCTTGATCCGTTCTATTTCTCCATTGAGTTTATGCTTGATGGAAATCATTAGAGCTCGATGCACCAATGTAGATATTGGACTAATTTCACGTTTGAGTGCACTAAAGGACTCCCAACGTAAATACTGGCCAGTGAAAGTGGGTTTCCGGTATACACTAGTCTCAAAGCCAACATCTGTTTTTCTACATAAACATCAAGAAACGGTAGACATTTTTCTTTCTCTTTTTTGAAGGTGAATCCGAGGGATGGATGAAGGCAGTTAAGTTTGGTCAGAAATTCATCTGCTTCAGCTTCGTGATCGAAGATGGCAAACATGTTGTCAACATATCTGAAGTATGTTGGAGGCTTCTGCGTTTGGGAACAAAACTGGTTTATTCCTTAGTGTTCCCAGTAGTGACATATGGCAATGAAAGTTGGATCTATCTAAGGCGGACCAGCGGACACTGAATGCATTGGAAATGTGGACTTGGAGACGGCTACTAAGGATGCCATGGACTGCCAAAAAATGAATGGTTGGGTTTTAGTGCAGACATAGGCGTCGAAACTGGGCCTGCAGGGCCTGCCGGCAGGCCCTGGCTAAATTTCCGCAGGCCCTGCAGGCCCTGGCATTTTCCATAATAGTTGTAGCTAAATGGCTTGTTCTTGGCTGAGTAAGACATGTACAGTAACACAGTTGAAATCATTAGTCCGTAAAATATAAAGTTTACCGCAGAAAGCGCACCTATTTCGCTCACAAGTCATTTCATTACCACGCTGTAAATTTCGGTCGCTACAAAGGTCGTCTGATCAAGTATTATTGCGCCACAAACCGAAATCTTTGTTTCGTCATAATAATCATAAACTAACGCAGCAGGAGTTGTGCGATGGCGATGAATAGGGCAGTCAAGACGATCACAGATCAGTAGTCTAGTTTATACTGCCGAAAATTCAGTCATGTCTAAGTGAACGTACCATCAGTCAAATATTTCGTCGTTTCTAAGACCAAAACAGACAGATGGATCAGGCTCTTCTGCAGGTACATCCAGTGATACCATGTATGTTATCAGCACTACTGATCAAGTGTCTGGTGCTGTAGAAATTCAACAGGTGCCAAGAGAGGAATCAGTTATTAGTGCTACGCCAGAACGTAATCCAGGAAATCACGATAGGAAGTATCAAAAGACTTGGAAGGAAGAATTTCCGTGGATTGAATACGACGCGAGTAAAGACGTAGCGACATGCTCCGTTTGTAAATGGGCCATCCAAAATAATGCCTTGCCAGCTAAATCTATCACTAATTTACAAAAAACACCATGGGTTTTCGGTTACAATGCCTGGAACAGCGGCAAAAAAGCAGTTAGAAAACATGACAAGAGCACCAGTCACAATGAAAGCATATCTGCGAAAAATCACCCAACAGAAAACGACCGCTCGGAAGTACTTCTAAGTAATAAAACAATGAAGGAAAGGAAAGTTAATCGGCGTGCTCTGGAAATCATTTTTGACGCTATTAAATTGTTGGGGCGGCAAGGTCTTGCTTTAAGAGGGCACGACGATGAAAATTCCAACGTTTATCAGGCTCTACAATTTGTTAAGAAATATAACCCAGATATAGGCAGTTGGCTTGGACGTTCCTCACAACTTAAATGGCTTAGTCACGATATCCAGAACGAAATCCTTCGTTTATATAGTCATGATATCCTCTGAAGATTAGTCAGCAAAATCCAGAGAGCTAAATTCTTCAGCCTTATCGCCGACGAAACGTCTGATATTTCACAAAAAGAGCAAGTAAGCGTCTGTGTACCCTTTGTCGATGAACAGTTTAATATAGAAGAGGCGTTTATGGGTTTTGCTGAAACCCCTCTTGCAAATGCTGAAACGCTGGTGCAAATTCTTTCATCATTTATTTGTAGTGTTGGTTTAGATATTTCGCACTGCCGTGGTCAGTCGTACGATGGTGCCGCTAACATGAGTGGCCATTTGAATGGGGTGCAAAAGAGATTCCGTGACAAGCACCCATCAATGCTTTTTGTGTATTGCTCTGGTCACCAGATCAATTTGGCTGTTCAGGATGTATTTTGATGCACAGATGGTGGAATGAATTCCCTTGACGTTTTGACTGATGTTGTCAACTTCATTTTGTCTTCCCCTAAACGCCTTGCCAGCTTCCAAAGCAATGCCCTTGGAAACAATTGTTCATACGTCGGTTCATTGCGTCCTCTTTGCCCAACACATTGGGTGTTACAATATCCCGTAATTGACAAGTTTCTTGGCAATTACAAAATTATCTTGAATTGGCTGGAAGAAATTGCAACGAGTACACAGTCTGAACGCACACAAAGATCGTTTGCACGGAGCTACATTGGTAGCATGGAAAAATTTGAAACTTATTATATGCTGCGAGTTCTTCATTTTGTTTTGCAGCAAGTGAACAATGTCCACACTGCAGTTCAGTCTCGCAACCTCACGGTAGGACGTTGTCGTTCGCTTGTAGAAAAGTTGATAGCGGTGCTTGCCGCAAATAACACAACAGTAGCTGGTGAAATGTTTTTTGAAGAATGTCGTTCTTTTGCTGGTGCTCTGGGTCTTGGTCTTCCTGTATTGCCACGAGGAAGGTGCAGCAGTCGTCTGACAACAGGAAATTCGTCAGAGTTAGATGTTAAAGACCACTACGTCAATATGTACCATGTAATTTTGCAGGAAACACAAGATGCTTTGACATGCCAGTATCCTGCTGAAGATCTGAAAATTGCCACCAGTTTGGAATGGTATCTTCCTGAAAACAATGAAGAACGTATTCCGGCAATCGCAAGCGAAATTGAATCTTTTTATTCAGCAGATGTCGAAGCAGGAAAGCTAACCATTGAGCATGCTCAATGGTTAAACTACAAAAAGGCGAAGAACATTTGCATCTCTACTGCTGACGAATTGATTGAAGCATTTAAATGTCAAACAGATCTCCAAATTTTTTTGCCAACCTTCACAACGGTTCTTCGACTCTATATGACTCTCCCCTGCACAACGTGTGAAGCTGAGCAAAGCTTTAGTGCACTTAGAAGACTGAAGACGTACCTCCGGTCGCAAAGTACGCAAGAGCGTCTGAATTCCTTGGCCATTATGCATGTACACAAAGAGGAACTCGACTCTACGTGTAGTTCAGCAATCATTGACAAGTGGATCAATGTTTCAATGATGCGTCAGAACACCTTTGCAAAATCAGACGAAATTAGCTTTAACTCTTTCGGTCCCGTGACGGTAATATTACCGGCAAAATAAAATAAAAGTTTCCCTCAAATTTTTAAAAAATGAGTTACAAAATTAGTTTACTAAAAAAACGATTTGTGACTTTATTTCTCATCCGATTTTTATAAAATTTTCAAAAGATCACGCTTAATTCCTCACGCATCGGAAGATGTATAATTTGTGCCTTAATTCTTGGATTTTCATACCGAAAAAGGGTTAAAAGGACCAAAAACCCAGTTGCAGACGACAAAAATTGCAAAATTCTCAGCAGACACGTGCAAGAGCCAACTATCTTAAATTTAAATCAAGATACCATATTTACCACGAAACCAAACCCTTTATCATTAACACAGTCTGAAAACTACTCTTGGGGCATCATTTGACAAAATTTCAAGCAATAATGATAAAATTTATCTATTCAAATTTTCAAATTTTTTAGGGGTCTCAAAACCCCCCAAATAAATTTGTATGGTTAGCAGAAAAAGTGAATTTAGTGCGTAAAGTATATGATATGTTGCTAAATACCGGTCTCATTTAAAAGCTTATGAAATTTGATTTTCAGCAATATATAATTTTAAATAGTTTAGGTTAAGCAATATATGATATTTACTGATCAAAAATGGGTACTGTACATCTATCAGTTCAAAAATCCCCAAAATTTTTTGACTTACCTTCACCAAATTATAAATTTTAGAAAAACTACACCCTTTGAAAAGATGAAATAAATTGCAAATGTTTCACCACTAAAGTCGTCATTTCGTATCAAGTTTCCAAGGAGACAGAAACTGAAATACAAGTTTAAAAGCTAGCAGTAGTTTGGCTTCTCTAAATCAAAGTTTGCTGTATCCCCCTTGTTTCTCAACACATGGGAGGGGTGTAAATAAGCTTCTGTTTCCACGTTAGTGACAGCATATTCTATTTAAACTTGATATTTTCTGAATCTTGAAGAAATTTCCTGTTTAAAAATACATAATGTTACATGGTTTAGGCTAACCTGTAGCAGATAATAACTGATCTTATTTTAGATACTACATTTAACTAACAAAATTTAGTACCGGTCAGTACCGGTTAACAAAAAGGTCATGTGCCTCAGAAAGTAGCAAGTTATAGAAAACCTAGGCTTTTAGGTAAGTTTTGAGTGATGTACCTTGAAAGCTTATTTCTTTAGCATCATCTAGCGACCATTTCTAAAGAAATTGGAAGAAAAATAAAATTTGTAGTAGTCTTTGAGGTAAGGGTACTTTAACTTTAAAGACAACTCAGCACCTGTTGGGGGGGGCTAATTTGCATAAAATTTGCATATTCAAACAAAAAAATTTTTTTTTGTTTTTATTAAATTTGAAATCTTCAAGAAATAGAGATTTCAACGATATATTACACTTGATGTAGAAGTAAACAGATGAGTAATGATTTACAAACAAACTTGGGTGTTTTATGAATATTAATTATGATTGACCAAACAAAAATCCAAAATAATGCTTTATTAAACATAATCAAATTAACATAACAATAATTAACATAAACAAATCCACCGAAGCTTTTCGTCCCCTCACGGGGACTTCATCAGGGCTAAATAAAAGAAAAGAGAACAAACTTTTACTCTTAAATTTAATATGGTATTAAGATACTAGTCATTGATAATTCAGTTAGTAACGTTTTAGCACTGTACCGCTCAATGGAACACCTGTAAGAGCGACTTGGCTCCTTGTGAATAGCCAAGTTTTATGTTAAGGGATGGCTTAAGGCGTTTGATTAGAAACGCTTCCATTAGTTCGGTTTCAGTGCTGAAACGGCACTTTTTCAGTAATGTAAAGTTTTGCTCTGCTGGTATTGTTTCTCTGCAGGCTTTGCACTGATCGCGATGGGATTTGATAGCGGAGTTAGATGAGCTTAAGTTATTGGAAAGATGGTTTTCAATTCTGACGAATAGTTGTCTAGTCGTCATACCGATGTATGACGTGTTCTTATCCCAAGAACAAGTATATTTATAGACGACATTCGAACAGAAAAGAGCGGGTAAAGGAAATTTAAGGTTAAAATAAGAGATTATTTTAAAAGTTTGATAAGCTACTTTTATATCAGTGCTCAGTCTGTCACGAAACAATGCAGCAAGGCGTTTACTAAATTTGATAGACGGGGTACCAATATATGGGAGGGTTAAATAAGGACTTAAGTTGGGGGTATTATTGGAAAAATCCGTAGGGGATTGTTGGTTCTGGTTTTTGAATTCCTCATTATTTGCTTACTACATCGTGCTTATTTATACTCTTCAAATGATTCGTTATTAAAAACCGAAATTACCCGTATCATCTCTTTATTTAAACAGAACGGGTACCCAACATCTTTCATCCTAAATGTAATTGAAAAATTTAAGATTAAATTCAAAAACCAGAACCAACAATCCCCTACGGATTTTTCCAATAATACCCCCAACTTAAGTCCTTATTTAACCCTCCCATATATTGGTACCCCGTCTATCAAATTTAGTAAACGCCTTGCTGCATTGTTTCGTGACAGACTGAGCACTGATATAAAAGTAGCTTATCAAACTTTTAAAATAATCTCTTATTTTAACCTTAAATTTCCTTTACCCGCTCTTTTCTGTTCGAATGTCGTCTATAAATATACTTGTTCTTGGGATAAGAACACGTCATACATCGGTATGACGACTAGACAACTATTCGTCAGAATTGAAAACCATCTTTCCAATAACTTAAGCTCATCTAACTCCGCTATCAAATCCCATCGCGATCAGTGCAAAGCCTGCAGAGAAACAATACCAGCAGAGCAAAACTTTACATTACTGAAAAAGTGCTGTTTCAGCACTGAAACCGAACTAATGGAAGCGTTTCTAATCAAACGCCTTAAGCCATCCCTTAACATAAAACTTGGCTATTCACAAGGAGCCAAGTCGCTCTTACAGGTGTTCCATTGAGCGGTACAGTGCTAAAACGTTACTAACTGAATTATCAATGACTAGTATCTTAATACCATATTAAATTTAAGAGTAAAAGTTTGTTCTCTTTTCTTTTATTTAGCCCTGATGAAGTCCCCGTGAGGGGACGAAAAGCTTAGGTGGATTTGTTTATGTTAATTATTGTTATGTTAATTTGATTATGTTTAATAAAGCATTATTTTGGATTTTTGTTTGGTTCCTTAAAACCTGGAAGAAAAGTTCCCCCCTATCCGAAATTTAAAAAAAATTAATTATGATTGATTGTGACAAATTATGACAGTTTTTCGCTCTGCCACCTCGCAGACATTTTTCTCACAATGCACTGCGGGATCCTGAGTGTTAAATGAAGCAGTTCGAAATTAATGTAATCACAGTGCTCCGGCCTTTGAAATTACTTTCCAATTTGCGTTAGTGAAAACGATGCTGGCGTGAGTTGATTTTTGATTTTGAAATTATTACTTGCGCAATTAGATATTTGAAACCTACTTAGTTTAGGTTGATGTATGCTACAGTATTTCAAAGCAGTCATCAATGCTGACGATATCATGCGGACTCTGCGAAGTATTAAACAACAATTTGGTCATTTTTTGTATCTTTATTGTGGTTGTAGAAAAGGATCTTACTGCTACTTGGGCATTTTGCTTTAATTCATTTTGCTATATTTTTGCCTGCAGTGAAAAGCGGTTATAAGACATTTTATTGTGATCGCTTTGTAATAATAACATCGTTACAAAAGATGAACTGTTTATGTTGGGAATTTACTTGCTGAAGTAAGTGGAATTTACGTTGGCGTTTGCCGATGCCAATTTCAAAGGCTTGTCTCTTTAGAGAACTTGCTTTTGCAAGTTTGCAACTCTGAACCTGCAGCGTGCTTGCATTTTTGTTTCGTTATTGTGGCCTGAATTAAAATTGATTTCAAGTTGGTTGCCAGTATGAATCCATTGCCGCCGTCATCACAAAATGAGGTTAGTTACGCTCACACGGCAGACAGTGGTAACGCACAGACATGTCATCAACAGCTTGGTTTTCGCTCCAATGCTACCACAGAATCAAACAAGAAAAACGGCGAATAAGCGGAAATAAGCAAGTGTAAAAATAGGCACTCTGTGGAATAATGAAAATTGCGTGATTTTTGCAGTTGTTTCTACTTCTTTTGTTGGTCTCAATTCGGCAGGCCCTGGTTTTTTCAAAGTTTGGCACCTATGAGTGCAGATACAACCCCACATGTCACTCCTCAATATCATTGAGCGAGGCAAACTAAAGTATTGCAGGCACATTTTAAGAACTGGCAGCAGCTTGGAAAAAGTGATTATGCAGGGAAAGGTGGAAGGGAAAAGAAGAAGGGGAAGACCAAGAAGAAGACGGCTAGATGAAATCATGGAGGAACTGGGACTCAACCTTGGAAGTACTCTAAAACTTGAAACAAATAGGAACAATAGAGAAAGGCAATTCATAAAGTCACCAGGAGTCGACATTGACTTGATGGATGATGATGATGCCCTAGTTTTAACCAATGTAAACATTTTATATGGTACTTAGTTATAACACCTGCCATATTCTGGTAAAGCTACCCAGCTGCCAAAGGGAGCAAACTTTAAGTTTATCAACAAAATTTTTAAAAGAGTGTTTATATTTATGAGTGATTTCCTTGTCAAATTCTTTATGTCATGTCATCTCATCTAATAAAAAAAACACTTGGCATTACAATAATAGAATGATCAGTTATGTAGTGACTTGGTTAAAGCTTGGAATAGAATCAATTAAGTCAGCAGTTGGAAATTCACACCATTTCAATCTCTTTAGAAATCACTATGCTTTATAAGGAAATATCAATTATGCATAAAGCAAAACTATGTTTTGCAGTAGATAATTTGAATTGTGCATAAATAGCACAGTGGTAAAAAGCTAGAATTGCTTGAAACAGATCAGTGTGTGGTTTCTGATTTTTGTGGTAATTTCATCAAACTCTGGAATCATAGGTGAATTTTTTGTGATTTAGTTTAGACTTACCCCCTTCTTATCTTAAATATGAATTTAATGTGTTAACATATGTGGTATTTAGATACAGTTTGTTTCATATGAACTGAGTTCTGCTCAATATGCTTACATAACTTGTACAGAATGAATTATTATATCTTTTTATGAAAAGTTAAACGATTTGCTGCTAGCAATGAAAAGTCGGTTTAGAAGACACCCTCCCAACATACTGGAAATGTGAGACTATTTATTGCTGGTTTATGTTCAAGATTTTTAAAAATATTATGTGCCATTATGAAGAGATTATGGGAATTGGGGATGTATGTAAAATCTAATTGTAACCCTGAATGACCATGACAATATCTTAGTTGGGTACTCATGTAACAGCATTCAGTTTAGACAAAGTGTTATTTCTGAAGCATACACAGCAGCTGCTGTGGTGTGGTGGTAATCATTCCTGGCTTTGTAACGAAAGGATTGGTTTTTAATGTGCAATAAAAAGCACCATTGGTATTTTCCAAATATGGGATCTGTAATTCAAAGTACTGCATTGCTCGAGCAAAAAGTCTGGTTCTATAGCAAGTGTTTGATAGCAGACATACACTTCATGAATATGTCTAAGTCTGTAGGAAAGTGGAAAGAAAAAAAGTAAATTGAGCAATGCAAAAAACACTTTTTTACAGTGCATATTTTTTTAGTGTACGAGTAGTATAAAAGTTAGCCTTAAAACAAAAATTCTATTTAATGTATGCCCTGCAAGAAGGTAGCTAGTTTGACAACCAAACTGTTGGCAAGTTTTTGCTTGTTTTTTGATATTCCAAAGTAATGTATCGGAATGGGTGTACCTTTATCTATTGCAACCAATTATACCGCAATCATTAATAATACAACTTTGTTACAATCGGCAAGGTGGTGCATTGGTTAGAGGAGCCCTTCTGAAACTTTTTAAGACATGTCTCCCCCCCTGGACAGTGTCAACAAAAAATCATGATTCCCTTTTCAATACGTAAAAAACCTTTGTCAAAGCAGTCATTTCCCCATTTTCTGTTTCAAAGGCAAGTGGAAAAATGGGAAAAAACATGAAGACTTTTCTTGAAGTTCAACTTCTTCAAAGTGCTTATTTAGACAAATTACTTGCTACTTGGACCAGAGGGGCACCATGGCACAATAGCCCTGCACCTCCTTGTGAACCTTACACACCCCCCACTTAAAAAATTTCTGGGCTAAAGCATTGGATTTGCAGTCAGCACATTGAGTCATACCAAAGACTTTAAAAATGGTATTTACAGCTTCTTTGCTTGAAGCTCAGCATGAAAAGAAATGTGTGGAAAAAAGTTGGCGAGTTGATATGTGTCCTGAGTTTGTATGTTGTCACTTGCAAGTTGCAAATGTTTTGACAGAGTACACCATGAACTCAGTTGTCACCTATGTTTTTCATTCTTCCAGTACATATCAATAAAAAGCTGTTTGTTTCTCTTAATAAAGAGAAACAATTATGGGTTCATTTGAAAGATAAATAATAAAACATCTCTAGTTTATCAATGTCTGTGGAGAAAACAAGAACATTTCTTTTTTATCAAATTATTAGAAAACAGTAAAATTATCCTCAAAGTTTTGTGAGATTACTTTATCACAGTAGTTGTGTTTTGCAATCGGAAACCAAAGATTTTCCTGAAAAGAGAAATAAGCAAATCTATCATTTCTGGCATTGAGTATGGCAGATTTAAATTTTTTTATCATTTACCCGATTGAAAGCCAACTCAAAGGTTTTTCCCATTAGTGCAAAGGGCCCAATGTTCACTTGATCATGCACCACGTGGGAAGCATCTCACAGTCACTTTGAACCACCTACAGTGCACAGTAAGTCTACAAAAGTAATTATTTTTTTATGTACGTTAGATGAAATTTTTTTCAATTTAGTGGTATGTAGAAATATCTGTTTTTGTGTTTTGCTACTTTTAGCAGATACAATTGATAGTGTGCAACTCTTACAAAATAAACAAAAAAGTTATGGCAGAAAAAATTGATAACTATGCCGTTATAAAACTGTTCAACTGAAAAGAATATTCAGGCAACCCTTATGTTGGATATGAACCACTGAGTTACTGCAATTAATGTAGTAGTGTCACCAAATATGGTTAAGTCACCTGCCCTGTACCTTAGTGACCGGTAGATGACGATTTGACGGCTAGAAAATTCGCTTGGTAGAGTTCAATGATTACCTTCTATGCCCTATCCTTTGGCCTAAGGACTAGGACTTACACTTGTGAAGCTAGGCTGCCAGCCCACTTTTTAACAACACAACTCTATTAATACATAACCTGTCGCACCCCAACAATCACTGACACCACTCTTGTAGCAGCCGATAGTCCTCCTTCCTTATAGTAGTGCTTGGCCCTTGCCTTTTAATTCTTCACACTTCTTGCTTGTCTTTTCACCTCCCTTCTTTTCTTTCTTTGTTCTGTCATCTGTGTTTGCTTTCGTCTCTGAGTTTTCAAAATGACCCACCAGTATATATATTTCCCATTCATATGTAACTGAAAAAAAGTTCCCAAATAATTTAGCCAATCAAAATTACTAGAAACTAAAAATTAACAAGAAAAGGTTTGAAAATGGGAGAATACCGGAAACTGCTACTCAAAGAACAACCAATAAAAATGCATAGAAAATAAATCAGAAAAGGTTTGTCTATGGTGGGAGTACAGGAAATAGCTACCAATAAAATCACTTTGAGAATAAAATAAACAAGTGACGGTTTGTATATGGGGAAATATCGGAAATAATGACCAAAACAGAAAAATTAAGTCAACATGGTATAATGACATGAATATTCCAGAATTATTATTGTTACATATGCCCCCCTTAAGAATATTATCCCCATAATATTCCCACACAACAATAATATCAATAAACACATAAGAAACACACACGCGAATAAAACACAGCAATGAATAACTCAGTCCCATTGCCTCCAATCCCTTGGATTAGCCATTCGTCTGTTACGATACGACTCAGATAGTCTGCCACAACATTGTCCCTTCCCGGAATGTCCTCCACTTGGTAATCATACCCCTGCAGTGCTAATGTCCATTGCAAAACCCGATCATTGTGAAATTTATCTTGTTTTAAGTAGGTTAGAGGTTTATGGTCTGTCTGCAGGATGAAGAGTTTCCCCAGCAAGTACAAAGGGAACTTAGTTTTACCCCATACAATCGCCAATTCTCCAGAGTGGAGTACTTCTGTTCAGCAGAGGTTAATTTCTTTCTGTTTTAGGCCACAGGGTGGTATTTAACCCCATGCTGTTGCATAAGGGCAGCTCCCAAGCCACGATTTGACACATCAGTCTTGAGCACGAACGTTTTTGTATAGTCCAGCACACACAGTATTGGTCTTCCAAGCAGGCTCTTCTGCAGATTGATGAACGCCTTCTTTTATGGATCTCCCCACAACACCAATTGGCTGTCCCTTTTTTGTCAGGTCACTCAACGGCATGGAAATTGCCGCAAAAGATGGTATGTGGTCACGGTAGTAATTTGCTAGACCTAGAAACTCTCTTAGCTCCCTCTTTGTAGTTGGTCTTGTGGCATGGCAAATCTTCTCCAAGTTCTTGTCGTTGACAATGATCCACTCACCCCCAACTAGATGCCCCAAAGAGTCCACCAACTTGGTCCCAAACAGACACTTGGTAGGGCGCGCAGCCAAGTTTGCTTGCTGGAGATGGCCTAAGAGCTCCTCCAGTGCCTGTAGATGTGACTCCCAATCTTTGGTGTAAATGATCAGATCATCAATGTTGCTTCTGACGTGATCCATCCCTGATAGAAGTTGTTTCATCCCATGAACAAGAGTTGCACCTGAATTCTTCATACCAAATGGCATTTTTAGAAACTTGTAGCATTCGCCCAGCACAACAAAAGCAGTCTTCAGTACATCCTCTTCAGCCACAGATATCTGCCAGTACCTCTTGCTCAAGTCGATTTTTGAAAAATACTGGCTTTGTCCGAATCGTAGAAACAAGTCTTCCACAGTGATCATAGGCTCAGGATCAGCGATAGTGAGTTTGTTCAGCTTACAGTAATCAATGCAAATTGGATCGGATCTGCCCTTCTTGACGATCACCATCGGCGATGCATAAGGCGAGTTTGATTTTCAAATGATACCTAAACTAATCATTTCCATAGGTCTCCCTTAGCTTCTCCCAAACAGCGTAAGGTAACGAATATGGCTTGGACCTAATTGGTTCATTTTCAGTGAGCTCAACTCTGTGTTGAATAAGGTTACTCTTCCCTGGAACATCAGTAAAGACATCACTGTACTTTCCCAGGACATCTATGATTTCCCCCTGTTGTGCTTCACCCAAATTCACCCCCAAGCAAACATCCTGAAGACCCTCTTTCTGTTAAAATAACCCCAGATCTATCAATGCTTCTTCATTGATGCTGTATTCTTTTTGCCCCTGAGTTGTTCCCACACTGGCCCCAACCAAATATATATCAGTAGCAGCCTCTGTGACCCCCTGGGCACAATTTTGTGAAGTCCCTTCAGAGTTATTGTTCTTATCCTTTTCAATGTATCGTTTCAACATATTAATGTGATGGTTTCTTGTTTTATGGTTAACTTCAATCTGATAATTATCTCCCCCTTGGCACACCTTGATGGTATATGGACCCCTCCATTGCATCAGCAGTTTGTTATTATCAGTAGGAAGCAGTATCAGTACCTTGTCACCAACCTGGAAAACTCGTTTCTTGGCCTTGCGATTGTACAACCTCTTGATTCTGACCTGGTTTTTCATCAACTGCTCCTGAGCCATCTTCATCATCATATCCAGCCTTTCCCACAGTTCCTAAACGTACTGGTAGCTGGTTGTTACCTCAGAACATCCACCCCCTCCGTCCACAGCTCCTTCAGAATTTGAATCAGACCCCTTATTGTCCTTCCATACAGCAATTCAAACAGCAAAAATCCAGTAGACTCCTGTGGCACTTCTCTGTATGCAAATAAAAGCGGAGAATAAATTGATGCCACTGGTGTGGCTGGTTATTACATGAACACCTCATTTTTTTAATGTCCCATTAAATCTCTATACCAGATCGTTACATATCGAGTGATATGGAGTGGTAGTTAGCTGCTTAATAGACAGCAATCTTGTCACTTCTTTCATACACTTAGATACAAACGGCATGCCGAGATCTCTAATCAACAGCCGCCTCAATGTGGTGTTGCGATCCCCAGCCCCGTTTGGGTTGGGTCGAAATGGCTGTTGGACTTCCCGAGGGTCCCAGTTACCCCAGGCACTCCCCTTCATTTTTTTGCTATGCTTCCCCCTGAACAACCGCAGAAAGGCAGCACACAGCTTTCTTAAAATCGGTCGCCTGTTTTCTTTTTTTTTTCTCCTGCCTTTCTCTTGCCCGTCTGTGTCTCCTCATTTTTCTCTTGATGAGCAGTAACGTTCATCCCAACCCTGGCCCCATCTTTACCTGCTCTGTGTGCGCAGGAAATGTGATCTGGTGGGCCAGGTCAGTGCAATGCTGCACTTGCTCCAAATGGGTCCATCTAAGGTGCTCACAACTTTCCCTCTACAAATTCAGAGCTCTTGACAGCTCTCATTTTTGGAGCTGCCCACCCCTGCTGTGTCCCCACTCGTAGCACTGTGACTCTCTCCTCAGACCCCTTTGACACGTATACCTCCACTGTACAAACTAGCCCTTTGCTAATGCTGCACTCTCGCCCCACTCTCGTCTTCAAACCTCTTATTCCCCGTCGGCCCATTCTGAATTTTTTCCCTCTGTTCCCTCACCACCGTCCCTTGCTCCTGGCTGTTCTTCTATGCCTCCTGCCTCCTCTCCCCCCTAACTCTCTCAGAGATCTCCAATGGAATGCTGGAGGTCTTCGAGCCAGGAGCACTGAACTACTTCACTTTCTTTGGTCCCATTCTGTTGACTTTATCTGTATCCAGGAATCCAATCTTAACTCATTTTCCTCTTTTTGGATTCCTGGATTCTCTGCTCTGCACTCTGACCGCACCCACTCCCGGTCTTCAGGACCTTGGTTCTAACTATCTACCAATTCTTCAATCCTTCCTTTTCTCTCCCTGTTTTTTTCCCCAACGAGCGTTCTCCTTCCTACAATATTCAGAAAGCTTGCTGGGATGATTTTGTTTCCTACTTAGACTGACACTGTCCTTCTGCAGAAGAATACTCGTCTCTTTCCCTTTCCTCTGCTGCTGCTCTCTTTACCTCTCTGGCAATGAATGCGGCCAAATCTTCCATTCTTTTCAGCCACATCAAAAGCCCTCATAAAGCCTGGTGGTCTGCTGAGGTGGAAAGTGCGGTTAGTGAAAGATCAAGGCTTTTGCTGCCACTCACAGAAGTGATGAAGATCGCCATGCTTACATCTCCGCTTCTCGACGCGCCTCATTAGTCATCGCCAAGGCCAAGGCTGAGGTATGGCAGATGACTTGCTCTTCGCTTTCACCCAAAACAAACCCAAAAACTTTCCACTATATCACTGGCTCATCTTCCTTGTCTTCCTCCTCTCCTAATTTCCCAAACTGTTCTTCTCCCAGGGAATCGGCTTTGGTTTACGCTGCTTACCTGAGATCTCACTTTACCATTTCTCAGCCAAAGGCTCTGCGTAACAGAGCCAGAGGCCACCTCACTGAGCTCCGCCATGCCACGTGCCCTGAGGAGTCTCACTCGTCTTTTTGCTCTCCTTTCTCTCCCACTGAACTTCTTGCAGCTGCCTCTAACCTATCCTCATCCACTGCCACTGGCCCAGACAAAGTTGCATATCTCATGCTAAACCATTTTTCTCTAAGCTAAAGCTCTGGCATGGATTTTCTTCTTCACATCCTCAATCTTTCTTGTTTTTTGCATTCCTTTCCTTCCATTTGGAAGACATCCTCTATTATTCCCATCCACAAGATGGGAAAGCATCTCGACTCTCCTGCTTGCTTCCGGCCTATCTCTTTCACCTCCAGCATATCAAAGCTGTTAGAATGCATCATTCTATCCGATCTACTCTTCTTTTTGGAATCTAATTCTATTCTCTCTTCCTGTCAGGTCGGTTTCTGCCCTGGACGGTCTACACTTGATCAAATTCTGTACCTTTCTCAGTTCATTTTAAATGGGTTTAACAAACCAAGGCTGGGCTATCAGACGATCATGTTTACTATTGATATCTCTAAAGCATTTGACTTTGTCTGTCATCCCGCTCTTTTCCACATACTCATTTTGTCTAGCTTCCCTCCCTGCTTTGCTCGTTGGACTCAATCTTTCCTTTCTGATAGGCGCGCTAGCGTGATTTATCAAAATCACAAAAGTTGTTGCTTTGGAGTTCGTTGAGGTGTTCTGCAAGAGAACCTGTACTTTTGTATCTCTTCATGAATGATCTTGCTTCTTTGCCTTCTTTTGTCAGCTGCTCTCTTTGTGCTGACGATCTGGCCATTTGGTCCTCCTCCTCACTTGGTCCCCATTGTGGTAGAGGCCACACAAGGAGCTCTGTTTCGATTGGAGTGCTGGTCTGAGTACTGGTGTCTTTCTCTCAGTCCGAGCAAATGTGAGGCTTCCTTCTTCTCAGTGGACCCCCACCAAGCTAACCTCCAGCTCAAGCTTCTCTTACTTAGCTCCTGCCTCCGTTTCAATCCTATTCCAACTTTTCTTGGGGTCACCTTTGACTGCACTCTTTTCTTTTCAAAACATGTATCTTTGCTGAAGGCCAAGTTATTTCCACCTCTCAAGGCCTTACGCTGTATCTCTGCTTCCTCATGGGGCCCCTCTAAGGAGTCTCTCTCTCTTCTGTCTAAATCGTTTCTTTGGCCTGTTCTCTCTTATGCTTTACCCGGATGGTTTCATTTCCTCAGTGTCACCAGTATCACCAAATTGGAACGCCTCCATCGAGCGGCCAGTCATGCCATCATCGGCTGCCTTTCTCATAGATCAAATGCCACCCTCTTGAATGGAAGCTCGATCTACAACGTGTCTCCCAACAGAGCACGAGGAACAGCCCCCCTGGCAACCGTTTTCTGGCACATGTCACATGACCTACAAAAACTGGTGACACCTCTATGCACACCTGGCCAGTAAAAATTGGTCTGAATCTGGTTCTCCATCTTCTTTACCCCCAACTGTTCTTTAAACATGGAATCGTGAGCCACTTCCATCACTTTAATTCTAAGTGACTTAGGTACCATAATATGCTTACCCGTCTCTTCTGGCATATTCTTCTGCTGGCATATGCAATATAGAATTCCCTTCAGCTTCTTGTATGCAACCAAATACTTTCCCCGTTTTACCTCCTACTTCACATTCTGGAATTTTCTCAAGCTTGGATCATCCTCTTGCGATATCATCAGATTCTTCTTTAATACTGCCACCTTGCCTGCAACCTTCTGCACATTCAGTGGCTTTGAACCTTCGCTCGCTCGTTCTTGCACCCTGGTAGCCACTGCAGCTGACATGCTCCACTTTGGATTTGGGTTGTCTGGCCTTCTCGCTCCCAGTATGTTTCGAATAATGAGATCAAACAACAGATCTCGCAAGTACAATGCTTCAACAACTCCAGTATAGTACAGAGTATCTATATTAATTCTAGCAATAGGAGCTCTCTTAATCGTCTGATCTACCATCATCATGTGTGCTATCTCCCCAGTCAAACGGGCTTCATCCACCAAACTCGTAACAATTACATCAATGCAACCAGTATCTTTTAAAACACTCACAGTCCTACCCCCTACCCTTCCAGGTAATACAAGCAAATTATCCTTTACCTCAGTCTCCATGCATGCTCCATTCAGTACCTTGATCTTCAGTTTCAGCCATTCTTCTTCAAACTCCGACTTGTCTTCTTTCAATTTCTTCAGTACTTGCATCATGCAAGCAACTCGGTGAGTCTGGGTAGACAGTCTATCGCCACTTCCAGCTCTCAATTGGGGTGCGGGCTGAGACGACCAACAATCCCTTGCTTCGTGGTCTATAGCTCTGCACCTGAAACAATGAAAATTCCTCCCTTGACTTGGGGCTTCTCCTTGATGAGTTCTAGCATGTGTAGATGGGCACTCCACCGCTTGATGACCTCTACCATTGCAACAGTAGCATCGCACCACCTCCTCAGATCTTTCCATGGTCGATTCCATTCTACCATACCACCCTGTTTCTTGTTTTGCAGAAGCACCCTTGCTTGATAGCTTTTTATTATGAGCCACTAAATATTGTTTGGCTGTCATTGCCAACTTTTCCAAATCCTTCGGACTATGCTCCATTAGATGTATCACCACATCTTTTGAACATGAATTCGTAAATTGCTCGTGCATGATCAATTCCATCACTCCCTAGTACAACTTGTCCACACCAGCCAGCTCCATCCACTTATCAAAATAGTTCGAGATTCTCTCTAGAAACTGGCTTGGGGTCTCTTGACCCTCAGGATACCCATGCTCTGTGAAGTTGTACCACTTCAGAAGAGCAATGTGTAAGTAAATGTAAGTATTGGCGACAACTCGACCGCAGTTCGTTCTCCTTTTTTCTCGATCCAAACAATTTATTCCGGGATTCCTCACGAGAAGCAGGGCTCCGTCCACAAATCCTTGTTAGCACCACAGGTCAGATTATTAATCACTATCAAAATTTCTTATTCAAATAGAATTAAACATGAAAAACAAAAATACATTGTTAGTAACAACACATACACAGTTACATTAGCGATGTATGTGCGATATCAACAATATACCTCAATAGCTTTCACAAGTAAAATTCCATGAACAAAAAAAAAGTTTTGTATTTATGTATACATCTCAGGAGGGATCATGACTTTACATATTTACACAAAACTCCATCAATGATCTCTCCTGGGCACGAACTTCTATACAATGGAAAGCATAAGCGAAAATGAAGGAATGGGCCTCCCAATGACATTAATGATTTCTTGCGGACGCTTCTCTTAATATCGACAGAGGACTACCCAGGATATGAAGGCTTTTGGCATAAATATCCGATTGGATAGTCTTGTCCTAACTAATTGTTGCCTTGTGCCCTGGTAACAGTAGGACACACAACGGGGTATCTCGAATATCCCTGGAGCACAGAGTCAAAAGCTCTGAAGATATTCTAATCTATAAAATTAAAGGGCAATCCCTACATTTCCTATTTTCGGGAAGGGGTCCTTCTATCATTTCTGTCATTTGGGTGGTCCATTTCTAAAGCATTAGATTGAAAGTACGCTATTGCTGCAAATTACGTTACGAAGGATAAACTAAAGCAAGTGGAGATTATAGGCAGAGGGCTTCGGTATATATGAACAAATCTTCAGAGGGCATTATCGATAGACATGAATAGTCTTTTTAATTCGTCAGATTTTCGTTTGAGTAACATTTTTTTAATGTTTGGGTATGAGGATTCTCTAATTCCTCCGCCAAATATTCGGAGAATATTTTTTCAAATTTTTCTCCTATTTTTTCTTCTGCAATCTTTTGGAGAAGAAGTCCCATCTCTTCTCTGCGTGATTGCAGTTCCGCTACCATTTGTTTATCTATTTCTTCGTGCAAAAGGGGGAGTGTTTGAGTGAACAACTCCGTTTTTATTTCAATATATGGTCCCACTCCTTTGTTGGTAATTATTGTTAACTCATTCATATTGAGCTCCTGCGCGAGACTTTCTTTCACTTGGATAATTCTTTCATCATAATCATTCATTCTGTAGTTTATTTATAGCAGTCTGTCTTTTATTATTTTCTAGATAAAGGGGTAATGAAAGATCATAAATTCATTATATTTTGAATCATAAACAATTGATAACTCATCGTTATTCATAAATCAAAATGATGTTCAGTCTCCTCTGTTCATGCAACTTGTTTCAATCTTTTATAGTTTCTTTTTTGGTTTTTCAGTATTTCTTTCTGTCGGTTACGGATAAATTTTTATCTCGTATTTTTCAGTGAGAGTTTAAATTGTGCTTTCGAAAGGCGTATATCATGACTTCCTATTTCAGAAAAAGGTCTTCATTAACTGTCTATGTCGAATAAAAAACAAAACCTTTATAACATTATGCTTAAATGCGCAATATCAAGGGATGTTTCAATTATTCTTCTATTTTGTTTTAGTCTAAGAAAAATGAATTACTCTCCCAAAGGAGAGATCTTTGTGCCAAAGTGTGAACAATATGCATAACTCCAGGCGAACATCAGCACTGGTACATATGTTCTTCTTGAAACACAAAGTATCCATTATTCTATCTCCATTTTAACACTGTTTCTGAATTATTTTTGAAATTTTTTAAGAATATCCCTTAATATTTCACATTATTTCTTCACTGACTACAACATTAGCTTCATACAACATCTTGACTCAACATAGAACTACATTCATCTGAGATACACCAGACAAAGACCTCCCATATGTAGTCTTTTAAAGTTCTTTTTCTTTCTTTTAAAGAGGAAGTCCCAATTGCCTTCCCATCAGACAAACATTTCTCATTTTAACAAGCAGGAAATCATCTCCCATTTCAACAAGCTTTTCCAAACCCACCACATGTCTGGAACCAACAAGCTATGGGAGTGCAATGTTTGGTGTTTTTCCACTACAAGTACAAAAAGCCACTGTGACAAAGTCCATTATAATTTATGCAGCAATCAAATAAGAATGCACTCTGCAATCTGTATCTGTATCTTTTTTATTCATGACCACCACCATTACACACGACACTGAACAACAATAATAATGAGAGAAATGGAGTCAAGAAAAGGAAGAAGCGACACAACGTCAGACGTTAAAACATGCAAATGAAAACAGTGGATCCATAAAACTAGAGCAATAGTTGCATGGCCGCTAAACCCTAAATTCAAGCAATTAAAGAACAGTTTAATTGAATTGAAAAAAAAAAAAAAAAAAAAACAAACAGAACAAAACAAAAACGCAGGAGTTTTTGCAGCTGTAGATCATATTATTTTGTAAATAAGAAGTAAGAACATTCGAAATAGTAAGGATCAGAAAGATGACCAATGTAATAAAGCATTTCAAAAGTTTTTTTGCAAAATGTCCTTTAGTATATTCTTTCTTTTTGTCATTCTTTAAAGGAGTTTTCTTTCTCTGAGGAGGCTTCATCATGTCCTCTATGTGAATCTTCCTTTCTTTTTCATTCTTTTTTAGCCAAGAAGGGGCAAGCTTTTTTCTATTCTTTGCACACTTAGGGTGAAATTGGAAAATGCAACAGAAGAAGATTATAGCAATTGCGATGACAGCAGTAGGAATAAGAATAGGCAACAGAGGTTTTAATAATTGCTCTATCCCACTGCCAGTGATGTTTGCAATTTCGTCAACGCCAGTTTTTTATCAATCCTCCCACTGTTCGTGGTATCACTCCCAGGCCATTTAATAGATTATCAGCTAATTGTTTAGGTGTAATGTCCGTTTGTGTGAAATTTATAGAGATATTAGGAGGGTTCCATCTGGCCTCCGAAAGATTTATGGGTATAGGAACGAGGGAATCTGCATGTCTTATCATTTTTATAATATCTTTCGTTTCATTAGTCAAAGAAGTTAGATTTTGTCGCAGATTTCTTATTTTTTCTTTATCTGCGACAGTGATATTATAAAGGTGGGAGTGCAAGATTCGTGTTTCTTGTGCATATTTTTTTAGGTATAAGTTTCCTTGTGTGATTTTTGTTAGATAGGTGGTAGTATTATTGAATAGATCTATACCACTTCTTCCAGTTACTTCACTGATAATTAAGCGATCAAGTTCTAGTTCCGCCAAGGATATACTGTCAAGAGTTTGGGTTTGCCTTAGATAAGTATCTAGGTGCTGTAATAAAAGACGTCGGTTACTGTCAATTTCTCCTTGTAGAAAGTCGTCAGTAGAGGATTGTATGGCTTGTAAGGTTAATGTTTGGGTAAGTGCTCGGGTAATGGCTTGATCTTGTACTACGTTAACAGTTTCCAGGGAATTTATTCGGTCAGAGAGGGTCCTTATATTTTCTTCATCTTGGGCAAATCTTTCATTTATTTTGCTTTCCAATTCGTTAAGTTTTTCATCAAATTCTTGTTGTAAGGTAAGTCTTGTAGCCGTACCAGTTATGGCGTTTCCAACAAGTGATGTCAAAAAGGTTAAAAGAACTACTCCACCTGTGATTTGTCTTTTCTTGCGTTTTGGATCATCAGGGGGTTTAGATATTTTGCCGTTTGATCCATATAATCGAACGGGGGAGCTTGGAAATTTTGGTTTATTTTGTGCGGGATCAAAATGAACATGATCATAGAAAGCAAGTTTCTGGAGTACTCCTCCCGCAAGATTATTACATGTTGCATCGTTCCTGACACGTTGGAGACAGGTTTTATCACCTTTAACCATTGACGGGTAAGTTAGATATTGATTATAATAATCACTCATTTTGATAGGACCGTCTCGATAATTATGAGAATTTTGATGAGCGGTAGGGGCAATAACTTTGACACGTGTCGGCATTTTGATTTGATGATTTTTGTTCCATCCTTTTAAAAAACTTTGGACTTGGTTTAAAGATTCAATGGTATCGAATTCTTCTTGAATTACTATATCTATTGGTACTGGTTCAAATGCCATTTCTAATCCATATATAGTGCAGGTAATGGTGTCTCGGTACCATATATATTGTATGTCGAGATTATAGCAAGAATAATCATATGGGCAACATGGAGAGTGATATGCAGATTTATAAGCTCCAGAATTTTTGCCATACCATAGTGCTTTCGTTATGTCGCAACATTGTAGTTTTTCCTCCGTAATATCTGAGGATGTACACGGAGATTTACATACTGACACCCATCTATGATTTGGAGATGTTGTGCAAGACTTTTTATAGAAATGATATTGCCAGAAAGTTCCCTTGGCTTTATCATAATGTATGGGAGTATCAGGAGGTGTGCCCTTGCTATAGACACAGGCATAAGACCTGACCTCACAGTTGACTAGGTTTCGCCTAAAAGAGCAATTAGATTGTACCGCTGCATAATCTGCCAATAGGGATAGGGTTCTTTCCTTTAAAATACTTAATAAGGGGTAGCTAAATTCCTTTGGTATAGGAGAAGGGGAATGGAATTGGTCAGGCAAAAATTGCAATGTCCACTTCCATCGGTGTCTAATCTTATTTCCGGTATTTTGGACAATTGGAGTATTGATAAGAAGCATGTCAGTACTCAAGGAAGGGTGTAGGTTCATAATTTTTCGTTCACAGAGGCAGGACCTTTCCATTTCAGTTACATCGTCCCAATATCGCGATCCTGGGAAATATTTCTCAGAGAATGTTTTTCCTTCGGTTATTGCATATCCAAATATTTTGGAATACATTGGTATAGGGTTTTTCCATACATGATCATCTTGGGGTCATTCCCAAAGATAGTCAAAGGATATATGTTCCCAAGTCGTATTTGGTGTATAATGCCATTTTTCAGGAATGGGAGTGGAGGGAGGTACGAAGGTGTCTTTTGTTATTGGGACGAGGGAAGCCTTTGCGTGTGAACCACAAGACAGAAGTGTAATTAAGGATACTTGAGATAGTCGTTTACAAAGAGTAGGTGGTGTTGGGCATGTCATCGACGAGTTGGACAAAGGTGATCTCCCCCCGCTTTTTGAAGAGAGGATAAGGTAGAGTACCATACAAAACGTAGAAAGGGCAAAGATAAAGATCATATATTCGAAGAATGCTTCGGAAGGACGATATTGAAGAGAAGGGAAAAAAATACCATGATTACTTTCCCATTGAATATGGTTCCATAATGCCAAAGATAAGTTATCAGGAGGCAACGGTTTTGCACAAGCTGGTAAAATTAGCGCAAGCATCAGACAGTGTTGCATTGTACGTGCATATTTTCCAGGTCGATATGTTGGTGTTTTTAGAGTAGGAGTTTTGGGTCGGTCTTTGTCAAAGACGAGATAAAAGTGATATAGTCGCCGTGAAAGACAACAGGTAAGAAGGAAGAAAAAGGCGGAAAAAAGGATAGATATAGCGGATAAAGAGAGCATAACATATTCGTAGTAAGGAAAAGGGGGCAGATATGCTGTAAAACTGTGATTCACAGATGTACAAGATGTGTTGGCAATAATTTGTACATGAGTACCCAGTTGGTAAGAAAACTCTTCCAGTCGGTCATTAAGTTGAGTCTGGACATATTCGAGTTGATTTGCTGTGAGTAAATTTCCAGCTATAAGAGAATCCAATTGATGGAGCACCGCCGAGAAAAAGGTATTATTAGCAGACGGCATTAAAGGAGTCTGAAATTCAGTCTTAGAAGGCGATGACAGTTGTGTAGGCACAGAATTTGGAGAGGGGTGTTTGCGGTACACAATTTGAAAGCCCTGTTCGAACGTAAGGTTGTGTGTGACGAATCGTAAATAGACCATCGGGCAAAAAAGAGGGAGTATGATTGGGAGAATATGATTAGTTCCATTGAGAATTTGTGGAATTTGACCTTCAGTTTCTATTATAAGGTTATCCTGGATCGTAGTACGGAATTTTACGATTGTTGCATGAATGCAATGTCCTTGTCGTGTGGCTATTGTCCATGTGCATGCTATGTTATTAGGATATACATAGGGGGCAAATGGAGAATAGAGGTTTTAATTTTGGGAGGTGGCCATTTGTTGGTAGCCACAACGTCCCAATGGATAATATGGAGCTTCTGAGGTTTGCTCAAGGGTCAACTGAAATCCGAGGAAATTACCTTCCGAACTTGTGCGAAAGATTAAAAGCAAACGTCAAGATGTAAAATAAAAAGGTGTTCTAAAAGAGGTAATACCGCAGAAAGTGTATATTGGTCGGTTGAATTCGATAATTTGGAGGTAATCATCACATGTTGATCCAAGGTGTAGACTTACAATAGTAAGTTTAAGAGTGTAAGAGTTAGGTTCCACTGCAGTGATATAATGTCTGTTTAGATTCGAGGGATATTTATGGGTGGGGAAACCAAGAGAAGTAAGATTAATGGGCTGGTTTCCAACCTCGATATGTATCAGGGTCGGGTCAGGCGCCTTGGCGTGTACAGAATATCCAAGGGTCAAAAGGAACAAAATCCACATCCTGCAAACAAAGACAGAATTCAATCGATGGGAGTAAACAGATAATATGGAATAGTAGTTGACACAAGATATATATTCATAGATAGTGTTTGAAAAACATTAATATTGTGTTCAAGCAAAAGGCGTGTACTGATAGATAATACTTTGGGAACTCCTTTGCAAAGCGCTCATTGATATATATGCGTGTCATAAAACTGTGGGGGGGCAATGGAGGTAAAATGAATGTACCAGCGTGTCATGGGAGGGAGACCTCGTAATTTAATAGAAGGCAATGCTTCGAGTGTAGTAACGTGATAGAGAATGAGGGAAGGACCATCATAAAGGTCCGGGGGAAGAGGATCTCCACTATGACTATGGCCATATTTAGCCATTATCCATTGTCCAGAGAAATTCAATCGTGGTTCAGTGTGTAGTTCTCGGAGAAGAAGCTGAAATTGTGGATTACTTAAGCCAGCACACAGAGGACGCAAGCATTTATCAATGGGGTGTTTGCCTTGCTTGCTGTATTTACATTTGGAATGGCGCAGATGGCGCGTGATTTGCCGAGAAATTGCCTCCATTAAAGAGGGGGCAATGAATAAAGTGGGCCATGCAATAGGGTCATTAGAGGAGATGGCCAATTGTTGCCATGCCATTCGTGACAGGGCATCTGAAGTGAACACTTGTCGTGAGGGTTTGTGTATTATTCCCAAAATGGGATGAAGACAGGTTGATTGCAAATATCGGACCAAAATAAGGTCAGTGGGGGGCTTACCCTGTGCAAAATTTTGCACCAAATGGAAGACGCCCATGTTATCCGTTATTATCATGAAGGGATAAATGCGCAAAAGATAGTGATACTTGAGAATCACACGTTTTAAAGCATCAAGTTCTTTGCGGCAAGGGTGTGCTGCACATTCGGGTGTAGTTTTCCATGCCTGTGAAGAATAGGCCAAAGGAAAAACTTGAGCCGTTTCCAAGGGTTCTTTGTCTATCTGGAAGAGGACTGCACCGTAACCGGTATTGGATGCATCCGTTTCCAAGTATAGAGGTTGTGTGGGCACAAAATGCGAAAGCACAGAGGGATTCTGTAGAATTTGTTTTACAGCATCGAATGTTTGCAACAACGCAGGTGTCCATTTGATATATACATGGGTGGCTTGGGAGGCTGAAACACCTCCAGTATGAGCATCAAAAGGATGCAGGAGTTCATTAAGTCTTGGGATATGTTCAGCAACATAGCGCAAGGCTCCTAAAAAGGAGCGAACCTGGAAGACTGTCTGTGGGGGAGCCAGAAGGGTTAAGGCTCGTAGTCTCTCAGGTTGAATGAGGCGTTGGTGGGATGAAATCACCTCTCCCAACAAAAAAACAGATCGTTTGCCGATATAGCTTTTACCAATCGAAAGAGTCAAGGAGTACTGGGTGAGATGCTCAAAGAGGATACGAAGAAGGTACAAATGCTGTTCCACCGTCTTCGTGGCGAGGAAAATATCATCCATATAAATGGCCAAATGGGAGGATGATTTTTCATCAGGGTACTGTTTGTGAAAAAACTGCTGTACAGGTTCCCAAATGGCTGCGTTCATGTTTTTCTGCCAGATAGAGGGGGAGTTGATAAATCCCATTGGCATACATCGCATGCAAATTTCCTTAGTTGGATGCGATATACCGAAGAACTGTCGATTGTCTTCGGCTACTTTGCAGTGAAAGAATGCCTTACTCAAATCTAGAAGAGAAAAAATTTCTTTTTCAGAGGTGATCTGGAAAACGTCGGCAATTAATGGTAAAGTGTTTTCGATTTTTTGTACCTTTGTGTTTAAAGGAATGAAGTCTTGGACTACTCGTCGTTGCTGTGAAGGGTGATAAGTGGGTAGTTGTCGCTGTTCCTCATTAACTTTCTGAGGGACAACAAAAAGTGAAGTTTTCCACAAAGATGGGCCATATCCAATGATGCCCATATCAAGATATTTGGCAATGTTATCCTCCAACGCTTTTTTCTGTTCAGGATGACGCATAGGATATGCGGGACAAGTAAATGGAGGGGTCTTAGGATCCACAAGGTTGACTGTACAAAGATAAGGAAGGGTCTGCGGCCCGCGCAGATGGCCTTTCAAATCGGTAAGTTGAGAGTGAAAGGGTTTGTAAACAGCATACCACTGTTCACGGGGAATAATTGTATTAGTCGGGGAGTGTAAATCCACTCTAGAGGGCTCTTGAGTCGATGAAATCTCAGCGTTCTTCTTTCGTGAGATTAAATTGCGTAATAGGGTTTCAGCTTGAGATGCTGAGAGTTTGTCATCGGTTGCAAAGGAGTATCGTTCATCACATTCATCACACTTTGTCCTACCCCCCTGCTCGCATTTGGGGACTTGTGCGTCTTGGATGCAGGATGGACTGACTACAACAATTCCATCCTCTTTGGAGGAGCTATACTCCGGGAATTGCGTGCGTACGTTACAAACTGGCACATCTTTTACCACATACTTTTGTTCATTACACGCTGTCCTACCCCCTGCTCGCATTTGGAGACTTGTGCGTCTTGGACGCAGGATGGACTGACTACAACAATTCCATCCTCTTTGGAGGGGATATACTTCGGAAATTGCGTGTGTACGTTACAAACTGGCATGTCTTTTACCCCATCAGAGGGTTGTCCGGCTCCCACCGGTTCCTCTGAAATATGCGCATCTTCTGGAGGCGGTATACTCCTGGTAACAACTTTCCCTGGTTCACAACATTCACACATCACATTCATACATTTTGAAGAAAAGGGAGGAGTGATTAGATCCATCCCGTGTAGTACAGTCAAAGCTGTGGAAACTTCAGAAGGTCGTTGGTAGGAAACAACAAAATTAGGTAAATTAGCAATTACCGGAATCCAATCAATTCCGACAATATTAAAAGGTACATCTTCACTTACGCAAAACGATATGTAGACAAAAGATGACAGTGTTTTCTTGCCACCTACCCCCTGTATTGGGAGAGAGATGGTAGTTTTGTCAGTGAGGGCGCGAGGCCAAAACTTCTTGAGGGTTTTTAACTTGATAAGATTGGGTACGTTTCCGGTATCAGCAAGAAATGTTACTCCAGTCGGCGTGTGTGTAAAGTAGCAAAGTTTTCCCGAAAAAGCATCATAAAAAAGATGTGTGATTTTATTTACATATGTGGAGACTAGAGTGTGAGTAGGGGTGAGGAATTGGGTTACCGGATTATCCAATTCCTCCTCTAGTTTTCCGGAGAGACTTCTGGAGAGGGATCGGGGTTTGTCGTGTGCCTCGGGAATGAGTATGGATATTGAGGCACTTGATGGAAAATCGGGGCAGAGGTTCCTGTTGAATTTGAAGACAGGGAAGTGTTAGAAGTTTGGGGAGTCAAAGAGTGAGAATCATCGGTGTGATTTGTCACCTGGGCATTGCGGCTTTGGCCAGGAACAACCCATGTATGGTCTCTAGCTTTTTGTTTTGTTCTCTGCCACGAATTATTATTGGGTGGTTGATAAGGTTGGCGTTTTTCACGGTAGGATCTCTCGTTGTATTGTCTCATTAAAATATCTAAGTCTCGTATGGTCATGATCCTTTTTTTCAAAGCATTTTGTCCACGTAGGAAAGGAAGCCATTCATTATCATGTCTCAGTTTATAGGTCGCGGTCATAGGAAGCCGATCTATGAGTGTCACATAACCAGTGTCAGGGTCAACTTCCAATCTCTTACCACATTGGTCAAGGACGGCCTTTACTAAGCATTCTGAACTCTTGTGTCCGTGTCTACCACAAGCGTAGCATTGATACATCTGTCCTGTAGGCGACTGCAAGGCTTTTTCCATTGCGGTTTCATTGTTTTGGAGGGTAGATTGAGAAGAGGGGGAACACGAAAAGCTGTTGTTTAATCGAAAAATAGATGTAGGTGGATTTCTCGATTGTCGTGAGTGGCTATATCCCACGTTTTGGCCATATCTATTAGGTGGCTGAACATTACGTGTGCTTTTTCTTGTTTGGGGCTGAACAGGTAAAGAAATAGGTGGAGGAGTTGGATCTTGGAGATAGCGTTGCTTATCGCCGCGCATCATGTTTTGATATCTCTGGAGTTTGTTAAAAAAGTCACTCCAAGAGTTCTGTTCCGCTCCCAAGAGGTTCACTTGTATAGCTTCTGGTAACCGTCTGCGTATTCGAGACAGATAATCAAAGCTGTGATCTGTCCACAAGATAATTTTGTCTTTCATAGGAATGCCTGCTTCCATAAAAACAGGTGTAAAGTGAAGAGTGGCGTTATCTTTTTCCCAATCAAACTTGTGTATACAAGAAATGATTTGGTCAGACAATTCAACTATCCCGCTAGGGAAAGATTGCAAAATCATTTCAAGGACGCCTTGCCATGAGGGGTTGTCTGTTTGCAAGAGGGTGGCCAAAGCATCTGCCACTTCTTTTGCTCGGGGCAAGCCCGATTTCTTTAAGAGTTGGATCATTTTATTGCAAAGCAATCAGTCATGGGGGGTGCTTCCATCACCGTGTGGAATCATTTGCAGAATACGATTGATCCACTTCGTGACACTAGTGCCCTTTGAAAAAGGAGGGAGGGCAGCCAAATATTCAGAATGTTCTCGTAAGGGGACAAGTTTTTGATTTGTTTCTCTAGGTGGTATCACTGTCATTGGGGGTTCCGAAAAGGAACTTAGGTCGTCTATATTTTCTGGAAGAGAGTCGTCAAATAGGGTTAGTCGTTGTTTTTTGATTGGTGGCGTTTTCTTTGCTGGAGGTGTAGGATGTAAGAAGAGTGATGAAGCAAAAGGGCTTGACGATGCGGCACCTGACGCATGCGGTACGTCTCCCAATATGGTCAAAAGTTGTTGTAGATTTTTTGTTAGTGCTGGGATAGCTTTCGTAAGGGCCTTGGTTTGTTTCGAGCAAGTACGGGCAGCGGGTCCCACGCTTTTGGGTCGTATTGTTGTTATATTTTCTTCCTCCTCGTCGGTTTCGATGACAAAGGAAGAGACAGGTGCAATCTCTTCCTGTCGTATGCCATCCATAATCACAAAAGAAGGGGTGGGTTTTGAAAGAGAGGGGTAAAGAGAGGTTGCCTTCTCATAAGGGGGCAAGGAAGACGTATCATCAATAATCAGTGGTGTGGTCGGTTCAGTATCATGGTATGCTTGATGTATTTTAATTTGGGAGGTGTTACCTTAGTGGTAAGTTTATCAAAGGTTTTTTCTAAGGTTTTTTGATCTCGTTCCAGCTGTTTTGAACCTCTTTCCAAAATTTTAAGATCGGTTTGTAACTTAGGTTTTAACTTTTGAATTACGTCTTCATCATGCCGCATTTGCTCTATTTGATTTTTGAGAGTATTACGTAATTCAGTATGCTCTTTGAGACTATCGGTCAATTCTCGATTATTGTCTAGAATTTTTGCAATTAAATTGGCACGTTTTGCCTTTTCTTTATCTGTATTTTTCTTTTTAAACAAAGGCATAATAACAATCTGACCTGCGTTGACAGTTAGTGATGGCTAATGGACCTTTTTTTCGGGTTTGGAAAATAAGTTTGTTTAGTAGGAGGTCCCGGGTCTGGGCACCAGTTTGGAAATTGCACCACACATGTATTGCAGTTGATAAAATCATAGTTCAAGGCATCTGCAGTTGATAAACCCGAGTAGACCTCAAGTGCTCTGTCGGAAGACAGTGGACTTAGCCAGGTTGCTCAAGTCTCCTTTTCCCACCCTGCAACAGTCGTATACCTCTCAAAACGCAACCAGTAGCTATCCAGGTTATCCTTCCCATCAACAAATGGAGGTAACTCTGGGGCCCTGGCACCTGCCTCCATAGGCTTTCTGTCTTCCTGTCTTTCCAAACGTGTCTCCGCCTCAATCCGTTTGGCTTCCAACTCTATTCTTAACTTTTCTAATTTCTTCTCTGCCCTTCTTTCCTCAGCTTCGGTTCTGCAAATCCTCTCCCTTTCTTCAGCTTTACAAAGTCTCTCTGTCTCTTCAGCCTCATGAAGTCTCTCCCTCTCTTGGGCCTCGCAAAGTCTCTCCTTCTCTTCAGCCTTGCAAGTCTCTCTCTTTAACTTTGCCCATCTCCTTTTCGATTTCCTTCAATCGGTGCCACTCATCAATTAAAAACTTGCTCCTCTGCTTCTTATCCAACGCCAATGCTTCTACCTGCTGTCTTAGCTCCTCCAAAGTGATAGACTTGCTCTCAGTAGCCATACTGTTACTCTACCAAAGTACAAATAATCCTGAACGAGTCCCCAAGTTTTTGTTGAATACAGTTAAGTCACCTGCCCTGTACCTTAGTGACTGGTAGATGACGATTCGGCAACTAGAAAATTCGCTTGGTAGAGTTCAATGATTACCTTCTATACCCTATCCTTTGGCCTAAGGACTAGGACTTACACTTGTGAAGCTAGGCTGCCAGCCCACTTTTTAACAACACAACTCTATTAATACATAACCTGTCGCATCCCAACAATCACTGACACCACTCTTGTAGCAGCCGATAGTCCTCCTTCCTTATAGTAGTGCTTGGCCCTTGCCTTTTAATTCTTCACACTTCTTGCTTGTCTTTTCACCGCCCTTCTTTTCTTCTTTCTTTGTTCTGTCATCTGTGTTTGCTTTCGTCTCTGAGTTTTCAAAATGACCCACCAGTATATATATTTCCCATTCATATGTAACTGAAAAAAAGTTCTCAGATAATTTAGCCAATCAAAATTACTAGAAACTAAAAATTAACAAGAAAAGGTTTGAAAATGGGAGAATACCAGAAACTGCTACTCAAAGAACAACCAATAAAAATGCATAGAAAATAAATCAGAAAAGGTTTGTCTATGGTGGGAGTACAGGAAATAGCTATCAATAAAATCACTTTGAGAATAAAATAAACAAGTGACGGTTTGTATATGGGGAAATATCGGAAATAATGACCAAAACAGAAAAATTAAGTCAACATGGTATAATGACATGAATATTCCAGAATTATTATTGTTTCAAGTAGTTATTCAGTTTTTATGCAGTGTTGTCTCTTTCACATAGAGGGCTGGATTCACCCCCTTCCTTCTGCAATTGCTTATACTCTGTCTCTCCACTTTGTTTGATTCAGGACATCCTCCATCTTCAAACCAATCATCTGTTTCCTCTTCCACTAGCTTGTTCCAGGTCTTTTTTGGTCGTCCTCACTTTCTTTTGTCTTCATCGTCTATTGTAACACTATCATCATCCTTCCTCAGCACATGTCAATACCATCTAACTTCATTTGCTGTTACTAACTGATTTATAGTTTGCTTCAACCCAACATGTCCTTCTGTTCTTCAATCGTCTTTCTGCAAACAACTTCTGACCGCACATGGCTCTCACCATAGCTCTTTTTGTTCTCATTAAAATTGTTTTTTCATTCTCTTTTAAACACCATGCCTTACTTCCTTACAGTATTGCTGATCTTGTGCAACAATGATAAACTTTATTTTTCATCATCAGAAGAAACCTATTTCCAAGCAATGACTCTCGACATTTCCTGAATCTTACCCAACCGATTCTTACACTTGCTGTAACTGCTGCTTTACAACCACCACTACCATTTAGTGTGTCTCTTAAATAACAAAATCCATTTACTGTCTCCACTTCATCGCACAACTTCTCGATCAAATCCATCATTCCTTCCATTATTCCTTTACATTTCAAGCAAACAAAATGCATTGCCAACCTAGTGGTAACTCTCATTATTTTTGCACATCTTTCATGAGCCCAGTTTCTACATTTTGTGCACAACACTGCATTGGCCATGACTCTCCTCCCACAAACTCCACATGAATCTATCTTGCTTTTAAATATTTTTATTTTGTGACCTGCTTACCATCACTTGCTTTCTGGTGTTGACCTTTAAACCTTTACTTTTCAGTGCATCCTTCCAATTCCAAAATCTTTCCTTTAAGTGTTCCATGGTTTCGCTCATGAGAACAAGATCATCTGGATACAGTGATTTATTAACCACACCTCTTCTTGTTTTTTCTGTAATAACATCCACAACTATTGCAAGCAGTAGTGCCAACAGCACAGATCTTTGATGTACACCAACTTTTACTTTGAATTTCTCTGGATATGCAGATCCCACCCTCACATCAGACGAAAAGCTCCAAGAAAATGAATACTGTACTTTCTGCAATTTGTTTTTGTTATTAAAATACTGAGCATTGTTTTGCTATCAAAAGCTTATACCAGAAATTTGAAAACTTACCTTTCACGCCAAAATGTTTGTTGTAATTTCAAATTGTGCTTGTGCTACATTGAGTGATTCTGTATGAAGCAAATATTTTCTACCTATTTTATCTAACCTGAAAGTTGATTTTTTTAGGCTGATTGTATGTCCTTTTTTACCACGTTTCCCAGGCTTAGACCTGTTGGTTCAATGTATGTCAGCCGCCACACAATCACTTTCAAACCAGACTTTTTGCTGGAGCAATGTAGCACTTTAAATTCTGGATATCTTTTCTGGTAAATAGCAATGATGCTTTTATAAAATTTGTGCTACAGATCTTTCAGTCTGCAGCTTGTAACAATTACCTCTACACTTGAATCAACTATATCCTTTTAACCCTTTGAGTGCCAAATAATTTTTTGCTTAGTTTTGGGATTGCATAATTTTTTAATGAAAAATTGAAGTTTCAAGAAACAAGTTAAATTATGTTTTGGGAAGCTTGAGTATTGTATTTTCCGAATGTGAGTTTGAAATTTAAAAATTCAATGCAGAAAGTTGAAAAATATTCAATTAATCCTAGAATATCAATTAAAAGCAGATTATAGTCTATATTTGATATAGCATGCTTTTTCTTGTTGTTGAAAAAAAATTTTTTAGTTTGAAAATAAACAATGTTTGTACTAGAATAACAGATAATTTATAAAACAAGTACTAGAATAAATAACTGCACTTGAGAATCAGTAAAAATGACAAACAAAACAATAATAGAGCAATATAGAAGTGCAACCGCTTACTTCTTTGTGCACTCCCGCCGGCGCCTTTACACGTACTGACATTTTTTTTTTTTGAAGACCTGGCAAGTATGATAAACTTCAAAACATGGTATAATGCAAAGTGGTGGTTCAATAGGACAGGAAGAGCAGTAAAATGTCGTTTGTTTTTGTTTGCATTGTCGTTTTCCTTTCTTTGTGCAGGCCGATGGCAGGACCATGCACACAATGCAGTTTGGTTTGTGCAATTTAACAGTGAACTGACCCGGAAAATGTCTTTCTGTTAAGCAAACCTCTAGAGGTGTTGTGAATGGCCTTCCCACTTTTGTTATTTTTTTTCTTTCATAGCCTTGCAACAACCCATCAATTACCTTCTCTCAAAAGGCTGTTTGACTTATGGTAGCCCCTGCATTTGCTGTGTTGTAACAAATTCTTCCGTTGACAAGAGCTACTTCAATAACAAAGTGCCACAGAATTTGATACCATTTCTTGCTTCGCTGATTGAAGCTGTATGACCCACACAGTTGATGAAATTTATCAACCCCACTCATGTGCCTGTTGTAAAGCACTTGTATTGATGGCTTTGGCACTACCGTTGGTCCCGCTTTTTTTTCACTGTCACATCAATCATGCTAGAATCACGAATCGTTGAAAGCATGTTGACTTTTTCTGTATAGGCAAGCAGTGCTTCATCTTCTGTTACCCACATTTTTGGGAGGTCACCTTTCTTCAGTTTTGTTTGCTTTGTAGCTTTAGGCAAGCCTTTTCTGTTAGGACGCACTGTCCCACAAGCCTGAGTGTCTTGCTGCCTTAAGTCTTCAAACAATGCGACTCTTGAATAAAAATTGTTCTTGTAAACAACATGATCTTTTTTTTTGAAACTCTCCTAGCAATTCCTTTGTCACTTGGTGATGTAATCCAATACCTCGCTCAGGTCAAACTTCTTTGCCAGTGTAAATGAGAAATTTCAACAAAAATCCGGTTGCTGAATCACATAGGGAAAACACCTTTATGCCCCATTTTGCTGAAGGTTTAGAGGGAAGATACTGTTTGAAAAATAGCCGACCGTTGAACTTGACCATGGTTTCATCAACCGACAGTTCTCTATGGGGATGGTAACAAGACGTGTAAGTGTTTTCAACAAGCTCCAAAACTTTTCTAATTTTGAAAAGACTATCATTCCCGTCATTATCAGCATTGTTAGAAAAATGCAAGAAAGATCTTATCAGCTGATCATGATTTCTTGACATGAGGGACCCAAATCCAGGAGTTCGTGTTAGCCAAAACGAATTTTGAAAATAAGATGATAAGCTGGGTTTTCACACTAGTCCCATTCCGATTTCTGTAGCAACAAGAAATATAATATCTTTTGCAAACAAGTCTTTCCATTGCCGATATCTTTACTGTGGTGTCAATTCTATTGAGCCCAAAATCGACTGCGCATATTTGTTTGTCTCTGCAGCCACCAAATCATGAATCACACTTGGAAAAAACTTCAAAGCATTTGTATGGACTGAGATTATCAAAACTGATAACGCAATGTTTGCCACCAAACGATGGTACACTTACTATGGGTACACTGTTTTGAGGGTCAGTAGTTTTCCAGCTTAACTCGTTGCTGGTTGGAGGAGCATCAGCAACTTTCTCTTCATCTGAAGAATCACCTTCTGGATCTGAATAATCTAATTCAGAGTCACTAAAGTCACTCTCTGAGGCTTGCAAAATCTCATCAATTTCACTGTCATCCAATGGTCTCTTTTGCTTAGTCATTATAATGGCCATAACTATCTAAATAATAAAAAATAAATAACATATAAACATAAAATGAAATTTATTCCAGTTAAAAACACCTCAACAATCTGTTTTGCCTAAGGCGGCTCGTCAGGAAGTAGTTCTTATTCAAATAGAATTTAAATTTCATTTAAATTTTATTCAATTCTATTTGAATAAGAACTACCTACTGACGAGCCGCCTTAGGCGAAACAGACTGTTGAGGTGTTTTTAACTGGAATAAATTTCATTTCATTCTATTTTATTGCTCTGATTCTATCATTGAGCTCTCTACTGCCAAATCGACCGACTACGTAACATATAAACATATATATATATATAAATAAATAAATAGACTCGGTAAAATACTTAAGAGTGCTCAATAACAAAAACAGTTAGAGCAAATTAATATATATCTTTATTAGCAAAAATACTACAGCCTGTTTCACCGTTAAGGTTCCTCAGGTATTTCTGCAAAAAAAACGAAAAATGAACCCAAAACAGAGAATGCAGAATTCACTTTACGTAAACAAAAATTCCAATCACCCTCCTTCGATAAAGAAACAAATTCCATCTATGGTGAATGACCGCCTTACCCAACTCTCATCATCTGAGAATGAGTTTGATAGAGCGGCCCCGATGTACCATAAAGCTCTCCATGAAAGTGGATATGATATTTATTTGAAATACCGGAAAGAAGCAAAAGCAACAAAGACAATTAGCAACAGAAGAAAGAAGAAACATAGTTTGGTTCAACTCTCCATATAGTGAAAACGTTGAAACAAATATTGGCCATGAATTCCTGAACCTAATTACAAAGCATTTCCCTAAACATCACCGACTTCACAAGATATGCAACAAAAACAATATTAAAATTAGTTATAGCTGTATGCCAAATATGTCCGCGGTCATCTTGCACCATAACAAAAGGCTTCTTTCCACCTTGCCAAAGACCGATAGACCTCCCACTGCCGATCCAAAATGTAATTGCAGAATAAAAACAGCTTGCCCACTTGACGGCAAATGCAAACAGAAATCAATTGTATATAAAGCAGAAATATCCTCTAACAATACCACCAAATTATATTATGGATCCTGCTCTACTGATTTCAAAGCGAGATTTAGCAATCACAAGCATTCATTTATCCACCGTAACAAAAGAAATGCAACTGAGCTATCAAAAGAGGTTTGGCGAGCAAAGGATAATGGCATTGAGCCGTCTATAAAATGGTCCATTGTTTCTACAGCACCATCATACAAATGCGGAGGGAGCAGATGTAACCTGTGCCTGGCTGAAAAACTTACCATCTTAAGCGGCGACAGAAAAATAATGCTCAATAAATGATCTGAAATAGTGAACACATGCCGCCACAAAAAAAATTTAAATTAAAAAGTATCAGATTGGATGGTTCATTGTAATTTGCGTGTTTTGTTCTTTTACTTTTGCCGTTTTTCTTTATCCTTTCTTTTCCGTCTATTTTCCCAACTTACCGTTTACCATATTAAGTATATACCTGTTCCCATTGTTACATCACTATTACTCTCATACCAACCTCCACAGTTCTTAGTTACCCAGATGAGTTTACTGTTCGCAGGAGAACCAGCAGATTATTCTTTAGTATAGTTTCTGCTGGCTACCATACTATTTCTGATTACTCCCCCCTAACAACCGTAAGTAATACTGCATTCTCCATTTGTTTTGGGTTCATTTTTCGTTTTTTTTTTGCAAAATACCTGAGGAGTCTTAACGGTGAAACAGGCTGTAGTATTTTTGCTAATAAAGATATATATATAAATATTCACTTAGCTTTACAGTGCTCGACAGCAAGCTTGCCGGAGTCGTAATATATACAGGGTGGCCCAAAAGTAGATATACACTTATTAAAAGTAGGGTTTAGGTCCAAAAGTAGGTTTGTAGTTCTCATGTAGGCACTTTAAACCTCTAGAATGATAGTTATATCTTAGACGGAAACTGTTTAATCTCTTAAGTGCTCAAAATGTCCTCTGCCAACATTGCCACATTTACACCTGTTCAAAACACTCTGACACACAGTGCGGCACTAATTTCGATCTTCATCAACTTCTCTGAATGCGTCATAAATGTAATCTTTTAATTCATTTACTGTTTTGGGATTCTTTTTGTACACCTTGTTTCTTACAACACCCCAAAAAAAGAAATCCATTGGTGTCAGGTAAGTGAGCGTGGTAGCCATTCACTGCTACCCCTTCTTCTGAACCAACGCTGTGGAAGGACTTCGTTAAGATAATCTCTTACTCTTAACGCCTAATGTGGAGGTGCTCCATCTTGCTGAAAGAAGAGTTTATTGAAATCAGGTTTGGTTTGGGGTTGTGGCACTACCACTTCACGAAGAATTTCCAAATAATTCTCTCCATTAACTGTATACCTACTTTTGGGCCACATAAAGTGCACTGCTGGTAATTTCAAAGTGCATAAAAAATAGTTTAATAACTGTATACCTACTTTTGGGCCACCCTGTATATATATTTCTATTTGCACAGCTACAGAATAGACATTAAAAACATTAAAAACCACTACAGTCTGTTTCGCCAAGTGGCTCGTCGGGTGGTGCGTGTTATTCAAATATTCAAATATTGAATTCTATTTGAATAACACGCACCACCTGACGAGCCACTTGGCAAAACAGACTGTAGTGGTTTTTAATGTCTATTCTGTAGCTGTGCAAATAGAAATATATATATATACACGAGCTGCTTTCCTGGCGTTTTGCTGCCACTGTTACCACAATGCTGTTGCAGTTACCACAATAAATGTTTTAACGTTAGTTGTTAGGCCTGTACAAATATTGACCTCTTCTGACCTTATTTGGCCTCCAATTAAAAAATCGCTTCTTAGTGAGCGCCTACATACTGACACAAAGCTACAGTCCAAATTTCAGCTTCTTAGCTGCAACCGTTTGAGCTGGGCATTGATTATAATTGAGTGAGTGAGTGTGGACATCTTCCTATATATGTATAGATAAAGGATTTTAGTGGCATACTTATTGACATAACATCAACAATAGCCTATCTGTTAAAAGTTGTTAGCTTTTCAAGAATGTTGATATTAGTATCAGTAGACTTAGCTATAATTATTAAACCTTTATATATATTGCTAGTTGTGGAGTAAAATCTCTTATGGCAACCAATGGTACATAATGGGAAAGCGACTGTAGTTGCTTATGGCAACCAATGGTACATAATGGGAAAGTGACTGTAGTCGTATACGGCAATCAAAGGATTAAGGATCATAAGAATTTAAGTCATAGGATAGGATTTGAAACAATTTCCTGCTTGTTTGATAGCAACAGAATTATAATACAGGGTGGGCTAATAAAATGTTACCACTTTTCAATCATACCCAAGTTTTCAAATGTGAATTTATTCAAAATTTTTATTCAAAGATTTGTGATAAGAAACATTAAACCAATATTTAATATCAATGAATTTGTAAAATCTGAACTCTGTAGGGAAAGAAATAAAGATCTGTGTTCAGTATGCATCTGAGAGTGGTCCTTGAGAGGGCAGTCTCCCTCTGACAAACATCTGGTTGATTTTCTTGGTGATTCCTCCAGACGCTGTCTCACGATCTCTGTGTTAATGGCTGTTCTCGCAGACCTTGGCCTACCACTATGTCCTTTATTCGCTTTGGTCGCATATCCTGTTTTCCTGAATTTTCGAAGATGTCTGATTGTGAGTATACATGGAGGATTTCTTTCCGGAACGTCAATGACGAATCGTCACTGACTCTGAGTTACCAATTTTAATTCAAAATATGCTTCCACGATCTTTACTCTCTCCTTCACAGTATATTGTTTTTGATCCATTGGTGAGGAATTCAATGTTTTGTTGTTAGTATTTTTGAGAATAAAAAAAATCTATTTTGGAAATAGCAAGGATTCAAAAAGTGGTAACATTTTATTGGCCCACCCTGTAGATTTCAGAAAAGTAGTTGCAATGCAATAATTATGTAACATTGTAAACCTTGCTCCTAATTGGCAAAGCAGCATACGCATGTAAGGGGCATTAACAATTTATTAAAATGAATACAATTTCCATATCTTCGCCTATAATTTTCAAATCTATAATTATGTGACAATTAACAATGATTTATGTTACATTGATCTTTAAATGGTTAAAACTGTTTTGTTATTAAGTATTTTTGTAGTGCCATAATAACACCCAATGGTTATGTTTGTTAAGGTTTCAGCAAATGCAGTCACTAGATTTATGGGTAAAATCAGCCACAAAAATATCTACATCTGATTTTAACTCAGGCCTTTCAAGGTATTTGAAAAAGATTAATATTCCTGCATTCTAAGTGCTAATCCAATTAAATGAGGAGAGTGAAAGGTCAATTACCTGAAAAGAGAATGAGATTTTCATGCAAGTTAGATCAACATAATTCTAAGCATGCATATGTAAAATTCACATTTATTGTATGTTTCTAAAATTGGCATTATAAATCAAGATCCGTGTAAACATGTCACACATTAACAATCCAACAAAAAACAAGTCAAAGTCATCACTCACCAATTATCTAAAGGTGGTTTTACCTTTAAGGCAATGCTAGCATAGTCTGCTGCATCAATATTCAAATAGGGCCAACCAGTGTTAACTAATATATGAAGGAAGCTCACTGATAAATCAATCACATAATAAATTTTGTGATCAACAATACTTTTGGCAAAATTCCATTTGGTGTAATCAGGGTTTGCTAAACTGGTTCAGTGGTATGATGGCAAAATTAATCATACAATAGACGATTTTGTTTGTTGTCTCCTAGAAAAAATAGGTAGTGGGATTCTTTTACCTTTATGTGCCATATGGTAGGAGAGACCAAGCAGTCTTCTTATCATGGTGACTCAGCGGAATGAAAACTTGCATACAGAGCATGAACTCGTATGCATGAATGATTAATTGCTGATTAAAATTTTGGGTGATATTTTCTGTTTGCTGGTTTTACTTGTTAAAGCTGAATAGTTTTGTGTCAACAAAATCATGGATGGACTAAATGTACCGAACAATTATTTTAATGACATCCATGCTTGTTGAAAATTCTAAGAGCCTAGTGCTGTGGTATGCAATACATGCAATATTTGCTTTATTGTAAAGTACAATATTTGGTGAAAAGAATTGACAAAAGCTGTGTTTGATATCAAGCTGCAAATTGCGATGCCAACCTGTTCTTTGCATATCATGGTTATAGTTGTCATATCCACACACTTTTTTAGTGAGTATTGCAACTATTTTTCCTATTATTGTCAGAACAGTTTATTTTGTATCATGTAATAACTTGTCTCTTATGCATCATAAGCCTTTGGCTCTTGCATTTGAGACAGATGGCAGAGAGGATTTGAAAAACTCATAGTATGACAAAAAATAATGTAAGCTGCGCAAGAATGTGAACTTTATAAGTTGTGACAAATTTTTTTAACCTGTTGCTTACAATTGAATTAATATGATCTATACCCTGAGTTGTGACTTGAAAACCACTAGTCATATCTGAAGATTATGAGAAGTGTAACTACTTAACAATCTTTTGTTTGTAGAAGAGGACTATCTAGAGACAGTGTTGTTGAACATCCACGACCTGAACCAACCAATGAATCTTTTCTTTCTGCAAGTTTAACAACAGAACTGAATTATTTCGACTCAGTGCATCCATCAATGGAAATGGTAAATAGCAACTAGAAAGATTTTTTGTATTAATCAAAGGCAACATGCTGAAACAAAACACTTCCACTACTACTTCTTGGCATGCTTGCATTGCCATTTCTAAAGTCAAAGCATGCACTACCCTTGTTCCTAAAAATAAACTTAGCTTTGTTAACTTTTTTCTTGTCTATGTTGCTGGGAGAAATATAAAATAAATAATTTCGAGAGACCCTTGTGCTCTTCTGGTCGAAGAATAACTAAGTACTATTATATGTTTTTTGCAGTAAGACAACCCTTGAGCCCCTTTCCCAGACAATTGCTGGGAGCTATCGCTCGCAATTTTTTGCTTCAGAAGGTTGGCTATACAAACAGTAGATGTGACATGCATAGGTGCTGAGTTAGGGATTTCACAAAAAGTGAACAAAATTTGTGAGGTCATAATTAGAACGTTAGTCTTTATTCACAGAAAATATTATGAAGACGTGTAGATTGACAAACCATTTTCTTGACTGTGTTTCCTGCAGGTGCAAAGATATGATTTATGAAAATGCGTATGACAAATTTGCTGTTGAAATTCAACGTAGCAAAAAAAGTCCAGCAGTTTTTGGCAACTGTGGTTTGGTTTGTTAGAAATTTTATTTGTATACTAGCAAAGTTTTTATATCAACTGGTTTATTGTGTTAGAGATAGTGAATAGAAATCCAAGTTTATTTCTCCCCTGGTTTCATCTAGTAGTTATTCTTAGGCAGCGTTGTATCTTACATAAACATCACTTACTGATGGTACAACATTAAGTTGTAGCAATGTAAGTAATGCATGCTCAGTTACCACACTTTGGTATTACAAATTATCTCTCAAGTAACTGATATAAATTGAAGTTAAACTTTTATTGCTTATATTTTCTTATTAATTTTATTCAGAAGTAATGAGCAGTAAGAGCACAAGTAACTCTCAGGTTCAGTTTAACTCAAGACATCACTTTTTGAGAAAGTTTTGATCAGAATCTATTAATATCTACTTTTGCTTTCTGTTTCAAAGCTAATTTCAATCAATTTTAATTTTGAGCTCCTTAAAAAGAATTTTTTTTATTAAAATGAAGCTGAGAGCAATCTACTTTTATAGCTTAACACTTTTAGTGCATTGTGTTTTCGAAACGTCATGCCTGCAGGTCAGCAATTTGTACTTGCGCCATGCAATGTGTTCAGATAAAGTACTCAAAGCAATATTTTCTAATTTGCAAGCATGTTTTACTGGTGTATTCACAAGGTTTTGACAAATACAAAGACTGCAAATTATTCATTGGCAAACTTAGTTCATGAAAAGACAAAATCACGAATATATAAGCAATCAAACGAGTGGGAAAATGAAAAATGTTTATTGCTTCATATAATCAGGTTGTAAGTTATTTCTTTGCATGATATTCTGATGCTGTTGTTATAACAAAGCATTGTGACTCGTGCTACACATGCGTTGATCATGCACAAAATAAAAAGACAGATTTATGTTTTTGTAGAGGCATTTGGATTGATGCTCGCACCCAACCAATAAAATTTTTTCTTTGATGTAAATCTACGTCTTTTCGCATCCAACACATTGTTTTTAAAGACATAAAATTACGTCCTTCGGTGACGAAAGTGTTAACAGAGATAATTGAAGTACCATATTTTTTTGATTAAAATGCGCCCTTGTTAAGAATGTGCACAAATTTGTTATACAAAATAGATTGCACCCTTGAATGCCATATGTGTAAATGAAGTCACCTAGTTGCATAAATAAAGCCATCTAGCAGACAGTGCGAAAGTAGTGCTGCTTGCTATATACATGAACATTTTTATAACTTGTTCTCTATAAAAATACTCATTGTTTTGGATTTATGGTAACTATCAAAAAAGAATTTATGGCAATACAATAAACCAAAACAAAAACTGCCTACGGTATAAATTTTATTTTTCACTTCACACTTGAATTGCAACAGTGTCTAGTACATGCTCACACGCAGTAGAATTACATTAGTTTTAATCTTTAAACAAATTTTTTTTGATGAGAGAGAGCAGAGGTTTTAATGATTTAATAAAAACAACTTTGTAATTAGTTTATGGTGATGCTGACCAAAAAGCAAGTATTGTATGGTGTTCAAAGTATAGTCTGTTTTAAGTTTGCTACTTCTTTGAAATGTAATTATCGTAAGCTGTTTCTGATTGAAACTACTGTCACATAGAGTACCGTAGGTTTAAAGTTGGCCGAAAGTTGTTATCAAAAAATAAAAGATGCCCTTGTTTAGAATGCGCACAAAATTTGCAATAAAAAAAATATAATGCATGCATTTTATTTGAAGAAATGTGGTAAGCGTTGAAATATGGACAAAAATATGAGTTCTAGTTTCAGTCTTCTTAAAAATGATGTTGGCTAAATTTTTATGTTGATTGCCTGAGAGGTAATTTGTAATAGTTGGTCTTGATAGCTATATATTAAAGTGTTTTAGTTTCTGTATTTGACAAGCAAAGGAATTCGAAGTTTTAGTGGTTTGTGAATATATTTGTTCTGTTCTTGATTGAGGAGTGTGTGTGGCTTAAGGTATCTTAGTGGAAGCCAATCTTTTCCTAGCTATTGAGTTACAACCAGACTTTATTATTTGAGCGATACTACACGTTGCCTCAATTTTAAGAAGTAAATTAAAGATTGAGATAGAATGGAAATTTTATTGAAACGCGGCAGTGATCAATGAGTAACTGCTTTGACATAGCTAGCTTTCATTGTGACTTATTTTTGAAGTAAGGTCGAGTGATGGATTCTCTTCCACCAACATTTTAAGCACTCCTTCAGCATACATTTTGTATTGCATATCAAGCTGGATGTGTTTGAAGACAATTGCTAACCCCCCAGCAGCACTCACCTCCACCTGAAAACTGAAGATGGAATGCATTGATGAAGCATATGCATTGGACTGATCTTCCAGAAGCTGCTTTAGGTGGTCCAAACTCCAATTGCTGGATTGTGTTTTATTTACTTGGAAATTTCTGTTGATACAGTACATTTGATGATTGCTCTTCTTTATTACAGCAGACTGCATGTTTGTACTGTAATAATGTGCTTGAGTTTACTCTTGCTATGATTCAATCAGAGTTTACTACTATCATAGCTGTTATGAAAGTTTTTAGTATGAAAAAATCTCCTATTTAAACTGATGTAAGGATGGAAAATTTAAGGGCATTGAGAGAGAGCAAAATGAGGTCCAAGTTAAAAAAATTTGCTATCTCTTTTAGGCTAGAAGCATGGGAATAGCTGCAAATATAACTCTTTCAAAATGTCCAAAATTTGAACAACTCTATATTTCTCGTCAAGGTTCATCTATGTCAGTTAATCCAAGGTATAAAACTCACCATGTTTAATTTTCATGAAGCTTGGCAAGATTATAGATCTTTTTTACTGATCACGAAAACTATTTCAAAGTTAAATGCAAGTGGGTCAAGTTATGACCATTCAAAATTTGCTATCTTTGTGTTTATTCAAGCAAAAAGGAATTTGTCAGATTTAAACAAATAGCTTTGATGCATCAGAACGTTATGTTGTTAAGTCTGTTTAGCTTGGTTATTGCATGCATGGTACCTCAAAACCACTTTTTTGCATCAATATGAAATGATCCAAATGGAAGTGACACTTTGACTTTTCACCTCAAACCTCACAAAAAAGCCCTTAATGCCACAGCACCCACAGAGTAGCATCTCTAGAATGGAAAACAAATGGATTATTATACAGAATGATTGGCAAATAACGCTCGATTTCAAATTGTGCATGATGTGGTCAAATGTCAGATTTCAGATTCTAAGGAAGTTATACTAGGACAAATGCAAGTGTACAATAATTAAGAATGTATTTAATAATAACAAAGAATAAATAAAAAGTTTTAAGGACAAAACTCAGTGTATTCGACGCAGATGCTCAAACTGCTGACCTTCAACTATCAGGCATTGTTGCAAGTGATTGGTCACTGAGTGGCACACCATTTGGCGAAGATTGGTGCTGATGGCCAAAATCTCTGTTGTGATTGTGTTTTTCAATTCTTTGATGCTTCTCAGGCTCCCCCTGTAGACATGCTCTTTCAAAACGTCCCATAAGAAGGAGTCACGTGGACTAAGATTGGGAGATCTGGGTAATAAAGCTTCAACAGTCGATCTACTTTTTGCCAAACTTATCATTTAACTTCTTGCGCCACTGTACCATAGTGGGCTGGGGCGCCATCTTGCTGAAACTTTATTTCTTGGTCTTGTACACGAGGTCAAAACTAATTCAATAATGCTAGAGTAAAAATTAGTAACTGATCGAGCTTTACTTTTTACTCACCCTGTGTGCTACTTGAGTAGTTTCATTTTGCCTTTGTCTAAAATGGCTGACATGAAATGACTCGTATTGAAATTAAAATGTATTTAAACTCATGGCTTAGGCCATTTTTTGATGCTGAGTTTGTCCAATTTTGGATTAAAATTTTGTTTTTGTGAAATCATTTCTTAGAAACTGTTTGTTTTGCCCAAACTTGTTGCTCACTTCTTTTTTAATTTGGATTTTGCCCAGTTTTGGATAGAAAGCCTTTTTTTGATGATTAACTGGAAAGAGCTATGTTTGTTTAATTTACTGGACACACCTGGTAAATTGTCATGTTACAGTGGTACCTTGAGATACGATTGTTTCTGGCTACCAATATTTCAGGTTATGAACCAAGTCTAAAAGAAATATTTGTACTGAGATATGACAAAAAGTTAGAGATACAAATGAGCAATTTTTTTATAATGCATGCTTATTACTGTAGCTATTATCTGATACAGTACATTGTTGTCCAATAACTATACACTTGTTGTATTACTGTAAATTTTTGTGGTTGTTTCACACTTTATAGTGTACTGTACGACTGTTCTTGGGTGGATTGTAATGAAATTGTCATTATTCATAACAACAATGTGATTTATTATTGTTTTATTGATTTTATTAATGTCCTCATTGTTTGTTTGGATATGTATCATTAAATATGTGCTTATAGCGTCTAATTTTTTGCCTGGGGGTATAATATTCACACTTTATAAGACTGGGTATGGGTAGGTTGGAACGGATTAAGCTGCTTAAATGTAAATCTGGCATCTGCATACGAATAAATCACGTTATAAACCCTGTTCTGGAACAAATTAAATTTGTATTCTGAGGTACTACTGTATAATACTAATAAATTGTATTGTTAGACAATTGTTTGCAACAATGAAAGTAGTTTGGCAATAGTGTATTGCTGAGCAAGGTTTGCAATTACAAACGAATCCAGTTAATTGCATATTGGATAATCATGTTATATGTTTTATTGCATAAGAAGTGTAAATCCCAAATCATAGCCTATCTTTTTTTAAGAAAATAGTCTGGTTAATCGCATATCTGCTTATTGCATAATCCGTTTGATTGCATAGAAATAAAAGCTGTTTATTTGATTAATCAAAGTGTTAGTTGCAAGGTCAAGTGACAAAAATTCGTCTTTGGGAAAAAGTTTTGGCATTCTTGAAAAACAGACGCCAATTACAAGCGCAGTGGGAGCACATAGTGCACTCTAAAAAATGCTGCAAGATTTTTTTGTTGAATTTCAGGCGGCATCTTTCATGTTTGCAAAATTTGACCTTGCAGCATTGCAGAATTCTTTTATCTGGCAGCAGATTTTTTTACAGTGTGCGATCACAAATTTGCATGTGTACTTCGCGATTGTTGGTCTTTGATGTGAGTGAAAAAAATGCCATTTGGAAGGAATGACATCGAGGAAGAAAGCACTGCCAATTCAGTTCTCATTTTACTGCCAAAAAATACAGAAGTGTTAAACGCTCTTGATACGATTTAGCGACGTTTGCCATGTGCAGGCGCAAGCATGGACACATTTTTTTATTTAAAAAACAATTACAAGAGAACATCCAAAACAACATTAAACAAACTACTATTGCACAGTATTTTATGTGATTGGAACAATGTTGTGTATGATTAAACAATACTTTGCCTTCCGCAGTGCTTTATTTGTGTGTTTAAACTAATTTTGGATAAATGCATAATCTGCATAATCACATAAAAGAGCTTGGCAATTTGACTATGCAATTAACGAGATTCGTCTGTAACAAATGTTGAAAGGGATTGCCGGCCTGCAGGTACAATTACATGATTAAATTTAGCCTTTGAAAGAGCTTTGAACATCCCGCATTTATATGTTGATTGTATTTAGAAATCAGATGATGGTGAAGATGACGATGAATCTACTATTGTAGGTGGCTCAGCTCGATTGTATTCATCTCCACAGAGTCCATCACACAGTGATGATACTGTGACGGCCTCAGGTGTGATCTCACGATGCAACTGTTTGTTTTGCTAATGTTGAAAACTAAATATCGTTGTGGCTTAGTAGTCACCAGCTAAGCTACTGTTTTAGTAATTTTGATCCCAAGTGGGCCTACATTCCTATTATACCATTTTTGTTGTTCGTAGAAAAGTTAGTGAAAGTGATTGTTCTTTTGTTACTTTTTGATGACTAGAAAGTCATCGTTCCAATATATTATGTCTTTGTACAAACATTATATGTAGTTCATATCTTTATTTATGGGACACAGATTACTGTTGTCCAGTCATTAATTTCATGTTCTGGCAATCTTCAACATATGCAGCTTTAGTTGTGACTTTGCGCCTCCAAACTAGCTTCTTATTTACGTTTCTACCATTGCGCAACAGTAATTGACATATGTTGCAGATGCATCTCATTATTGGTCAGTGGAGAACAGCTTCACTACCGGAAACACAACAGAAAGAAGTTCAGTATATTCTTGGGGAGATGATGTAAGTACTGCTATAGAAGACTTGTGAAATTGCTCTTCTATTATCTAATGTGTGAGGTTACCTGCAATGTTGCAGGCAATGGTCACATAATGGTACTGGAGGTGGGTAAATTAGGGGTTTAACTCGAATATATAATCAAAATGATTGTTAGGCAAGATCGTGCAGTAGTAATGAATTTGGCAAACTTTGCAGCATAGAATGATACATTAGGATTGCTTTTGAGCCAAAGGTGAATTGGAACACTATATTCGAATTTGCTTTGTGTGTTACTTTCATCAATATTAGGAACCAGTAGCATGAAAAATTGAAACTAAATGAAAGTAACAGCTTATAAAGATGCTTATTAGGTGAGCATGTAATGCATATACAGTCGAATCCGGTTAATTGCATAGTCAACTTGCCAAACTATTTTATGCGATTGAGCGGATTATGCGTTTATCCAAAATTAGTATAAACAAACAAATAGGTTTGGGATTTACAACTCTTATGCAATAAAACATATTATGCAATTATCCGATATGCAATTAACCGGATTCGTTTGTAATGGATTATGCAGCTTATTAAGATGCTGCACAAGATGAGGCATGCTTCTCAATTAAATCATTTGGACCACATACTTCATGAGTTGCCCAGCTAAACGTAGGTATTCAAAAGAGTGAAAATATCTGAGACTGGTTCATTCTTTGGCTTCTGATCATTTTTGATGGCCACACAAAGTTCATGTTTATTTACATTACTTGTATTTTGCTCTTTCTAGCATTTGTTGAGGTTTTTGTCTGATGTTTGGTGCTATTGTGAATCTCAGATGTATCGTCTCTTTTGGTAGTTGTTGCGTTTTCAGTTTTTCCAGATCATCGATCTTAGCTGGTGTTATGGGCTTCCCATGATTTTTACAGTCCTCCAAAGCATTGATTGTTTTTGTAGCCTTCTTTTTTTGCAGCTCTTCTTTTTTTAACAGCAATTCTTTCTGCTGGTTTTACTGTTGTGAGATAGTCTGTTTTCAATTTTTTGGCCTTACTGACTTCTGGAAAAATTTGTGCCCATTCTATTGGCATTTGCTCTCTTCTTGACCTGCCTCTGTGAACTTGGAATCACATAAATATTGTTGTGTCATGATCACTTTTTTCTGGCAAGTGTTTTCATGCTAGTCGATCCTGGCAATATCTGAAGTTAATTTAAGAATTCAACAAACTCTGATTTGCACCCAAGGTTTGTAAGAGGTTCCTGATCTAGAAGTTCAGTTTCAGCATTCTCCAAGAATTGTTCATCTCAACACAGCTTTCTCTCAACAGTAATAACAACCTCACACAACAGGGCTGCATGCAGTCTTTTAGAGCTGTTATCAGAGTTGCTCTTTTCATTTACCTGCGATTCCATTTCAAAAAATTTGAACATAAAAAATTGTTGTTGTTGGTTACCCTACCCATTCCGAGGGATGGGGGTATGGTGGATGACCATGGAGCCCCAGAAGCCAGGCAACTCCCCAGGGTCTGGACAAAAGGTCGTACAGAGACAGAGAGTTGCCAAAGAGTGAGTGACGCAAAGAGTCCGTAGCTGGACAGTGCACAATGAGATAAGAGATGTCCTGGGACGAGTGTCCGCAGGCGCTGCAGGAAAGATTCTCGATTCTGCCAATCCTAGTGAAGTAAGAACCTAAAAGAAGGCTGTGTCCATTGCATCGAAGACGAGAGAGGACACAGTGAGCATGACAAGGGAGCACAAGTTCCTCAGTGGATATCGAGGGAACCTGTGTGTCAAAATGCTTCGATGAGACAGTACGCCTCCAGTCCAAGAAAAGTCAAGAGTGGATACGAGAAATAAGAGGAGAGAGACTACAAGGGATTGTGGAGGGGGCAAGTGGCACACCCCGTCTGGCCAGCTCATTGGCCGTGTCATTCCCTGGAGAAACGAGTGTCCGGGGACCCATAGTAGCCTGATAGAACAGCAGGAATGAGAAGACAGTTCCTGCCAGATCTGCCACAGAGTTTGAGATAAGAGGAAAGATGGAGGAGAGGACAGAACGAGAGTCAGGCAGGAGGAGAAAAGAAGAGAAATGGCAAACTTAGTGGTGCTGCCAAGACCAGCAAAGAGCGTGCAGAATGGTGCAGGCTTCAGCGGAAAAACTTGAACAAACTGCTGCTGAAAAGGAAAGAGTGGCCTCAGTTCCACCGAAAGAGCAGATGGCAAGAACGCCGTAGCCGCCTTTTCCAAAAGGAAAAGGAACAGAGCCGTCAGTCCAGAGTACCAGACCATGAGGGGGGAAAGAGTCAAGGTGGGCGAGAGCCGCACCTTGACTCTTTCCCCCCTCATGGTTCCCCCCTCAGAAAAGAAAAGAGTGTGGTCGAAGGTGACCCCAAGAAAAGTTGGAGATGGGTTGAAACGGAGGCAGGAGCCGAGTAGGAGGAGGTTGGGTTGGAGATTAGCTTGGTGGGGATCCACTGAGAAGAAGGAGGCCTCACATTTTCTCGGACTGAGAGGAAGACACCAGTACTCAGACCAGCGCTTCAATCGAAACAGAGCTCCTTGTGTGGCCTCCACCGCAGTGGGGACCAAGGGTGAGGAGGAACAAATGGCCAGATCGTCAGTGTAAAGAGAGCAGCTGACGGAAGAAGGCAGAGAAGCAGGAAGATCATTAATGAAGAGAGAGAAAAGTACATGGCCAAGAACGGATCCTTGCAAAACACCTCGACGGACTCGAAAGCAACGACTATTGTGATTTTGATAAACCACACAAGCGCGCCTATCAGAAAGGAAAGATTGAGTCCAACGAGCAAAGTAAGGAGGGAGGCCAGCCAAAATGAATTTGTGGAAAAGAGCGGGATGTCAGACAGAGTCAAATGCTTTAGAGAAATCGATAGTAGAGAGAATCGTCCGAGAGCCCGGCCTGGGTTTGTTAAAACCATCCGAAATGGGCTGAGAAAGGAACAGAATTTGATCAAGTGTAGACAGATCGTCCAGAGTGGAAACTGGCCTGGCGGGAGAGAGAATGGAATTAGACTCCAGAAAGAAGAGTAGACCGGATAGAGTGATGCATTCTAACAGCTTTGATATGCAGGAGGTGAGAGAGATAGGCTGCAAGCAAGCAGGAGAATCGAGATGCTTTCCCATTTTGTGGATGGGAATAATAGAGAATGTCTTCCAGATGGAAGGAAAGGAATGCAAAGACCAGGAAAGATTGAAGATGTGAAGAAGAAAATCCATGCCAGAGCTTTAGCTTAGAGAAAAATGCTTTAGCATGGGATAGGCAACTTTGTCTGGGCCAGTGGCAGTGGACAAGGAAAGGTTAGAGGCAGCTGCAAGAAATTCAGCGGGAGAGCGAAAGGACGAGTGAGACTCCACAGGGCACGTGGCTCAGTGGAGCTCAGAGAGGTAGCCTCTGGCTCTGTTACGCAGAGCCTTTGGCTGAGAAATGGTAAAGTGGGATCTCAGGTATTTGAAGAGTTGATTTGTGGTACAGAATTTGAAAATTGCAGAAAGTAGAGTATTCATTCTCGAAGGTTTGAGAATGAATACTCTAGTTTCTGCAAGATCTCAGGTATGCGGCATAGACCGAAGCCGATTCCCTGGGAGAAGAACAGTTGGGAAATTAGGAGAGGAGGAAGACGAGAAAGGAGAGCCAGCGATATAGTGAAGGAGAGAGTGCACAGGTTTAGGGTTGGATTTAGGTGAAAGAGAAGAGCAAGTCTTCTGCCATACCTCAGCCTTGGCCTTGGCAATGACTGACGAGGTGCATCGAGAAGCAGAGATGTAAGCCTGACAATCTTCATCACTTCTGTGAGCAGCATCGAAAGCCTTGTGTCTTTCACTAACCACACTTTCCACCTCAGCAGACCACCAGGCTTTATGAGGGCATTTGATGGGGCTGAAAAGAATGGAAGATTTGCTTGCATTCAGTGCTAGAGAGGTAAAGAGAGCAGCAGCAGAGGAGACGAGTATTCCTCTGCAGAAGGACAGTGAGAGTCCAAGTCATCCCAGTGAGCTTTCTGAAGATTGAAAAGAGGATGCTCGTTGGGGCAAAAGACCGGAGAAAGAGACAGATAGAAGAATTGGTAGGTGGTTGGAATCAAGGTCCTGAAGCACCTCCCAGGAGCAGGAGAAGGCAAGGGAGGAGGGAGCAAAGGAAATGTCAGGAGAGGAACAACTGTCAGTGGAGCGATGTAAAAGGGTGGGTGTGTCAGGGTCATTGAGGGGGAGGAGGTCAGAGGAGATAACCCAGACAAATACTTTCTTCCCGTGGGGGCGGAAGTACCTCTTGAGTCCCAGAGAGGGTGATGGCAATTGAAGTCCCCCAGAATGAAGAGATTTCTCGAGGAGGAAAGACTAGAGGGAGAGAAGGAGTCGGTTCTGCCCTTCGTCAGACAGGAGCCAATAGGGGGGCATACACATTAAGAAATGACAGCAAGAAGGAGTTGTTAAGAGAATTGTTGACCCCTACATAATCAGAGTAGGGATCGAGCAAAGAAAGAGAGGAGGTGGAAAGTTCAGAGAAGGATAGGCCCTGCTCGATAAAAATGACAATGCTACCGCTAGCGAGGGTGGCATCAGGAGAGAGAATGCCAGACTGGGAATGGATGCGATCCAATTGCAGAGCAGAGAATCCAGGAATCCATAAAGAGGAAAATGAGTCGAGATTGGATTCCTGGATGTAGATAAGGACGACTGAGTAGGACGAGAAAAAGTGAAGTAGTTCAGAGCTTCTGGCTCGAAAACATCCAGCATTCCATTGAAGAACCCTGAGAGAGTCAGTGGGAGGAGAGGAGGCAGGAGGCGTAGAAGGAAAGTCAGGAGCAAAGGACGGTGGTGAGGGGGCAGAGGGAGGCGATATAGAATGGGCAGATGGGGGATAAGAGGTTTGGAGACGAGAGTGGGATCAGAGTGCAGCATCAGTAGAGGGGGCCAGATTGTACAGTTGAGGTATACATGTTGAAGGAGTTCGAGGAGAGAGTCACGATGTTACGACAGAGGCGGCAGATCCAAGAGTGAGAGCTGCCAAGAGCTCTGAATTTGTAGAGGGAAAGTTGTGAGCACCTTAGATGGACCCATTTGGAGCAAGTGCAGCATTGCACTGACCTGCCCCACCAGGTCACATTTTCAGTGCACACAGAGCAAGGAAAGATGGGGCCAAGGTTGGGATGAACGTTACCGCTCATCAAGAGAAGGAGGAGAATGAGGAGACAAAGAAGGGCAAGGGAAAAGAAAAAGAGAAAACAGGCGACCGATTTTGAAGAAGCTGTGTGCTGCCTTTCTGTGGTCGTTCAGGGGGCAGCATAGCAAAAGATTGAAAGGGAGTGCCTGGGGTAACTGGGACCCTCAGGAAAGCCAACAGCCATTTCGACCCAACCCAAACGGGGTCGGGGATCGCACCACCACGTTGAGGCGGCTATTGATTGGTGCAGAACATAAACATAAAAAATGTTTATGTTCTGCACGAATTCTGCACTAACATAAAAAATTCTCTGGCTAAATTGAGAATTTAGTAGTGGTTCACCCAATCTTACCGAAGCTTCGTAGTGGTTTACCCAACTCTGTTGGTGCTCAGTTTAAATGCAGTAAATTCTAATCTAGAAAATAAATTAATAGTGCAAGTAGAAAAGCAATTTAGGCAATTTTATTTGATAAAAAAAATGAAAAAACAACAATGTAATTTGAATCGCATGGTTTGGCTTGTGACAAGCCTAGCAAAATTGTTGAAAATGAATGGCGGAGTTATTTAAGTGGCTGGGGTTAGAAAAGAGTTTGTACATGTAGCTGGAGATCTTGAGACAAAAACTCATGCAGTCCTTCATCTAAGTAAAAAATGCATTGAAGTCAGGGCCGGATTAAGCAATGGGCAAACTGGGCAGTTGCCCCGGGCCCTGCGCTTTGGGGGCTCCCGTGCTTTTTAGCACTATTAACTATTGAATTGAATTGAAGTAATCTTATAGCCTTATAACCTACATTACCAGCAAACTTGAACTGGAGAATCAAAATATCTACATACCGATACAGTTATTATTTGTACGAAAAAAATTAAAACTGGCTTTCAATTACAAAGTAACTGTGACGTCACAGTAGAGACCGGTATAATCAGTGGTGTATTGCTAAATAATAAAGTAGGTGGACGGTTGGAACTGATTTCAAACCTTATGGTCTGAGAGACATGCGCAATGGCAAACTTCGCTACGGTGCAAGACGGGAAACATAGACAATATGTAATTGAACTGTTCGGAACAAGGGGTATACTAATTAAAACAACTTTATTTAAATAAAAGTATATTTGAAAACATATTTTAGAAACAATAAAAAAATTTTGAATATTGATAAAATGTTCCTTCAGTCAAGCGTTTTCTAAAAAAAGTAAGTGGATGGCGATCCCCCTGATTCCCCTCCAATACATCTTTGGGTATGATAGCATTCAAATTAATGGCTGTGAATAACTGTCAAATGTTAGAGCAGTTATAAGAAATCTTAGACGCCACTACAGCTCTCAAGAAAAATTTTGTTAAGTTGTGACAATTGCTACAAGATTTTACGTTGGACGACAATGAAACAAATCAAACCAAATCAGATTCATCGTATTTGAAAAAGAGTATGGATGCCTTAGAAGCAGCCATATTATGTGTTTTATGGCACAAAATCCTTCAAAGGTTTCACAGTACAAGTAAAAGTCTACAGTGTGCTGACATGACTTTAGGAAGTTGCGCAGCACTTTACAATGGAATCGAGAGTTTTTGCCAACATTTACGGGATGAATTTGATAAAACTGAAAAGGATGGTTTGAAACTCTCAACCGGTATGCAGAAAACCTATGTGTCTCCAAACAAACGCAACCGAAAAAACGAAGAAGACTTTTGATTATGAGGGAGAGGACACTGGATACACTAGAGCTTTGGAAGATGCTCGACAATCCTTTCGTAATGGAACTTACTTTCCAATCATTGATTTATTAATTGCAGAAGTAAGACGAAAATTTGTGTACTGCATATGGCAACAGAATTTTAATTTTTTGCTGAATCTGAACATTTGGGCTATCAGTGATATAGAAAACGCTGCAAGTAAGTCGTCAAAAGTATATGCAAGCAATTTGGATAGCAACTTTCCTTCAGAAGTTGTGCAATTCGCTTTTCATTTATGCTCATCTCCTGATCTTGGTTCAAAGACAAATACTGCTCAAGCACAGCTGTCATATTTGAAAAAGAACTGCTTAATTGAAACTTTTCCAAATGTGGCTATTATTCTTCGTGTATATCTGACCTTGCCTGTTGCAAATACGGAAGATGAACGTTCTTTTTCGGCATTGAAAAGAGTGAAAAACTACTTGCGCTCATTCCTGATGCCTGATCACGTCCGTGATTTCTGTATTATAGCTATCAAAAAAGATTCACAAAATCTATGAGCTTTGAGGATATTATTGATAAATTTACAGCAGTGAAATGCCAAAAACACCAGTTGTAATACATTATTTGCCTTAGTTTTTTTGTGTTGCACTCTCTGTGTTGTTTATTATATTTTCTGTGTTGTTTATATTTGCTCCGTTAATGAAACAGTGCGAAAATTTTAATCTACATTTAACCATTTAAAATAAATTTCAAAGTAAATTTTAAACAAAATTAAAAAAATTTACTTTTTTTAAAAAATCAAAATAACAAATTAGGCTCAACCTCTTTGATTAAAATAAATTTTTTTTAAATTTATATTTCTATCAAACAAAAACACAAATAACGCAAAAAAATCAATTTTAGTTTAAAATAAATACTGTACAGTTGAATTAACCCGTTTACACTTCACCCATTTTAAATACCAAGGATTACCTCTGGGACACTTTATTCCCAGAAGGCAAGAGCTTATTATGTCTTCTATCATTAAGATCTACTAAATCAGTGGCTTCCACATATTTTCGAGCGCGACCCAAATCTAAGTTGTTTTCGCATTCCATAATTTAGGGGCCCAGCACTCTTATCTATCCCAGGCCCCACAATCTTTTAATCCGTCCCTGATTGAAGTGTATACTGACAAATTTTAAAATTTTTAGTAGAATATTAAGGGTCTTTATTTGTGGCAAAATAAATATATTGTGCTTATAAAATGAAATTTATTCCAGTTAAAAACACCTGAGCAATCTGTTTCGCCTAAGGCGGCAATCTGTTTTGCCTTATCATTGAGCTCTCTACTGCCAAATCGACCGACTACATTGTGTTTATAGATTGTGTTTATAGATGGTTCACATAACTCACAAAAAGTCAATTCCACATCGACTTTTTTGTGTTTTTCCAGCTTAAACATGCTGATTCAGTGTGTGTTTACCACTACCCACTGGCTTTTGATCCAAATTTTTTGCTGGAGCAATGCAGCACTTTTAATGGTGGATGTCTTTTTTGATGAATACCAGTGGTGGTTTTATTGCGTTTTGAATTCCAGACATATCACATGTAAGTCCCTAAAGCTATCACATAGAAGCCCCTAGAGCTATCACATGGAAGTCCCTAGACCTATTACGGTGGCTTAACATAACTTTGAACAATGAAAAATGTAATGTATTTAACATAACTTAAAACAAAGCAAAAAATATCATTTTATTGGTTGTGAAGGAGTTTGATCTTCAAACAAGTCGAATGGTTCGTGAAATGTTTCAAGCAATAGAACGAATGCTGTTTGAGGGTGTTCTTTCTGGAACAACTTCATTACAGCAGGAGTGTAGAGAGTGGATGGGTGTGTTTCCTCATCTGCGAATTCTTGGGAAGCAGGTTTGTAACAAAGTGTAATGTTTGGTTGCATTTGTCATAATATTTTGTCAAAAACATAGAACAGAAATCCCTGAATATCTGGTCAGTGTAGCACTAATATTGAATTAAAATGCTAAGTACTAAGCCATTATCACTTCATGTAATGAGAAAAAGTGTGAGAGGGAAGGGCAAAATCAATTGGATGTCCACCAGCATTGTAGTTTTATGCTTATTGAAGTTTTTGAAAACGAGAGTAAAAGTTAACATTCAAAATAAGGAATAAGTCACGTGACCTGCGTTTTCAGAAAAACGTGGTGTTTGCAGTTACTTCTGAAACCAGTTCAAACAGTTAATTTTTGACGTTGGTTTAAAGTGAGTTTGTCAAGCCAAGCCAAAATGAGTTTAAAGACTTACCTACTTTGTTAATTTTGAAGATGGTGTTGCTTCCTGACCCCTCAAGTTATAAATTTTTAAAAGCAGTTCTGGCTCCATTAATTATGTTTTGTAGCGTTTATCGCAGAAGAATAGAATAGTTTATTCTGTATTTTTAAAGTTTCGAATTGTACTAAATTATAACAACTTAAAAGTTTTACTTAAGCCGAATGAGAAACAAAGGAAATATCGTGCAATAGAAGTTTAGTTCTACACTTAGCTTAGTATTTGTATGGTTTTATTTTAAAGTAGGTTAGCGATTCGCCAGTACAATCTGTGTGACTACTAATTTTACTGAGACCTTTCTATTTTCAGCAGCAATATCTAATTACCTACATTAATTTATTCCCAGTTTTAGTTTGAACTACAAAAAAATAGTTTGAAAACACTTACAAACTCAAACCTCTGTGGCAGTACTTGTTACCAAAACCGATATTTTCATTTTACTTGCTTGGCTTTTCAACAGCAATACTGTATATTACTCATAAACTGATGCGATATTATTCTACGCCAGTGGTTCTCAATCTATGGGTCCTAATCCAAAGTTAGGTCACCTAGTTACATGAATGGGTTGCCAAGGATTTGCTGACTAATTATTTTTCAATATTCAATGGTTATTTACAAAGTTGTGAAGCCGCTCAAAAATCGACCCACTGGCTTTATTTACTCAAGTTGTCTAGTGGATTCATGATAACTAGTTTTGCATTCCGACTGTGACTCAACAATGGCGTTCATGACATCACTCCTACAGTAATTAGCGTGGCATTGCATTAGACGAAGGAAATGGAGAATGAAAAGAGGTGCTTTTTGCGTTCAGATAATTTAGCTAACTCGCTTTTTCCGCCTAATTTAGCTAAAATTGACAGGTTCCAGTGTGGCCAGGTAAAAGAAAATTAACTGTATTAAGGTCTCTTTTCAGGTTGCATTTTAATATTAGGAAATCAAGGCTAAGAGGCAGTATAAGAATGAATATTTCAACCTCGGTTTCACATATATAACTCAACATGGCATAATTAAGCCAGAAGGTGTTATTTGTGCGGAAGTTTTGAGTAATGAATCTTTCAAGCACAACAAACTAAAACGAATAGAACCAAAGCATATTGGACTAGTTAACAAAAAACAAAGTTACTTTGAAAGAGAAGAGCAAAAACTGAAAAGGCAGAGGCTGAATGGTTACCAACGCAATGGTTGTCCACGTGCAACAAGCAACACTTGCTTCATACCTCATAGCCTGAAGAATGGCAAGAGCTAAAAAAGCACATTAGCGAAGAATTGATATCTGTAACAATCAACAGCTATCTCAATGTGATGCTGTGGTTCCCGACTTAATTTGGGTTGGGTCGAAATGGCTGTTGGCCTTCCCAAGGATCCCAGCTACCCCGGGCACTCCCCTTGCAAAACCACTTTTTGCCGTTCTGGCCCCTGAGGCAGAAGGGCAGCACACAGCTTTTTCAAAATCGGTCGCCTGTCTTCTTCTCCTGCCTCTCTCTTGCCTGTCTTTGCCTCATCATTTATCTCCTACTCTTAATGAGTTCCAACGTTTATTCCAACCCAGGTCCCATCTTTCCTTGTTCAGTGTGCGCTGGAAATGTAACCTGGCGGAGTTGGTCAGTGCAATGCTGCACCTGCTCCAAATGGGTCCATTTAAGATGCTTACTACCTTCCTTCTCTAAATTCAGAACTCTTGGCAGCTCTCACTCCTGGAGCTGCCCTCCCCTGCTGCGTTCCTGCTTTTTTGATAACACTGTAACTTCCTCCTCAGACTCCCACAGTTTGTATACCTCCACTGTTCAATCGGGCCTCCCCCTTGCCAATGCAGTACTTCCACCCCACCCTCACCTTCAAACCTCTTATCCCCCTTCCGCCCATTTTATATTTTCTCTCTCTGCTCTTTCACCACCACCTCATGCTTCTGGTTGTCACTCTACACCTCCTGCTTCCTCTTCCTCCCCTCACTTTCTCAGAGTTCTTGAATGAAAGGCTGGGGGTCTCCAATTCAGGAGCACTGAATTATTATACTTTCTTTCATCTCATTCCGTTGGCACTATTTGTATCCAGGAATCTAGCATTAATTTATCTTCCTTTTTGGGATCCCTGGATTGTCTGCTCCGCAATCTGATCGTACACACTCTTGGCCTGGCACTCTCTCTCCTGATGCCATGCACGCTGGCAGTAGCACCATCATTTTCTTCAGGCAGGGCTTATCCTTCTCAAAACTTTCTACCTCTTTTTCTTCGCTTGACTTTTACTCTGGTTATGTAGGGGTCAACATCTCACTGAAGTACTCCTTCTTACTCTCTTTTCTCAATGTTTATGTCCCCCCTATTTGCCCTTTTCCCACAAATGGCGGAACTGATTCCTTTTTTCCCTCCATTCTTTCCTCCTCCAGAAATTTCTTTATTCTGGGTGACTTCAATTGCCATCACCCTCTCTAGGACTCAAGAGGTACTTCTGACTTCTGTGGGGAGGAAGTATTTGATTAAGTAATGTCCTCTGACCTCCTCCCCCTCAATGACCACGCTCATCTGGTAGTCGCTCCTCTCCTGACATCTCCTTTGGTCCCTCCTCTCCCGCCTTTCTTGCTCCTGGGAGATGCTTCAGGATTTGGGCTCTGATCACCTGTCAATTCTTCTAGCTGTTTCTCTTTCTCCGGTCTTTCTCCCCAATGAGCGTCCTCCTTCCTTCAACTTTCAGAAAGCTCGTTGGGATCAGTTTGCTCTTTACTTTGACTTTCACTGTCCTTCTGCAGAGGAATACTCGTTTCTTTTTCTTTCCTCTGCTGCTGCTCTCTTTACTTCTCTGACACTGAATGCGGTTAAATCCTCCATTCCTTTCGGCCGCATCAAATCCCATTCTAAAGCCTGGTGATCTGCTGTAGCGGCAGAAGCGGTTAGTGCAAGACGCAAGGCTTTTGCGGCCGCTCACAGAAGTAATAAAGATCATCAGGCTTACATCTTCGCTTCCCAATGTGCTTTGTTTGTCATCGCCAAGGCTGAGGCACGGCAGGTGGCTTGCTCTTCTCTTTCACCCAAAACAAACCCTAAATCTGTGTACTCTCTTCTTTGTTTTGTTGCTGGTTCTTCCTCATGTTCTTCCTCTTCTAACTTCCCCCACTGTTTCTCTCCCAGGGAATTGGCTTTAGTCTTTGCCTATTACCTGCGATCCCACTCTTCTGTCTCCCAGCCAAAGGCCCTGCGTAGCAGAGCCAGAGGCTACCTTTCTGAGCTCCACTGAGCCACGTGCCCTGAGGAGTCTTGCTCATCCTTTTGCTCTCTTTTCTCCCCCACTGAATTTCTTGCAGCTGCCTCTAACCTCTCCCTGTCCACTGCCACTGGCCTAGACAAAGGTATCTATTCCATGCTAAAGCACCTTCCTCGCTCTGACATGGTTTTCTTCTTCACATTTTAAATATTTTCTGGATGTTGCATTCCTTTCCTTTCCTGGAAGACATCTTCTATTATTCTTATCCATAAGATGCAAAGTCTCTCGACTCTCCTGCTTCCTTCCATTCTATTTCTCTCACCTCCTGCGTCTCAAAGCTTTTTGAACGCATTATTCTATCTCATCTACTCTTCTTTTTGAAGTCTAATTCCATTCTCTTTCCCCGTCAGGCTAGTTTCCGCCCTGGACAATCTAAATGAGATCAAATTCTGTGCCTGTCTCAGTCCATTTTGGATGGGTTTAACAAACCCAGACTGGGCTATCGGACGATTCCTGCTACTCGTGATTTCTCGAAAGCTTTTGACTCTGTCTGTCATTCCGCCCTTTTCCATAAACTCATTTCGGCTGGCCTCCCTCGTTGTTTTGCTTGTTGGGCTCAATCTTTCCTTTGTGATAGCTGTGCTTGCGTGGTTTATCAAAATCACAAAAGTCGTTGCTTTTGAGTCCGTCAAGGTGTTTTGCAAGGATCCATTCTTTGCCCTGTTCTTTTCTCTCTCTTCATCAATGATCTCCCTGCTTCTTTGCCTTCTGTCAGCTGCTCTCTTTATGCTGACAATCTGGTCATTTGATCCTCCTCACCCTCGGTCCCCACTGCGGTGGAGGCCACACAAGGAGCTCTGTTTCAATTGAAGCGCTGGTCTAAGCACTGGTGCCTTCCCTCTCAATCCGAGCAAATGTGAGGCCTCCTTCTTCTCGGTGGATCCCCACCAAGCTGACCTCCAGCCCAGCTGTAGCGATCACTAGTTTGGTTAACTGGCGATCGTACATAAAACTGTGGATCTTTGCTGCTACTTTCCATTGATCAAAACGTTGAACAAAAGAATGGATGCATTTATTTAACAAATTAAAAAGAACATACCGAACTGAATGAAACTAAACAAAACGGAACCAACTGAACTGAACCGAATTGCATTGAATACCGTAAAAGCAAAGTCAAATGATTTAAGCAATTCCAAAACATGCTTAAAGCGAAATCAGAAACTTAAATGTGCCCTAATTGACCAAACTGCGCAAAGTAAGAAATTGACCAAAAGCTCTAAAAAGATAAAGATGATACAAGACAACTTAGGTAAAAAACACTGTCAACATAAAAAACCAGGTTCGAAACTGCTACACAACCTCGTCTTACTCAACTTCCACGTCCATTTCAACCTCCAAGTTTTCTTGGGGTCACCTTCGACCACACATTTTTCTTTTCTAAACCTGTTTTTTGCTGAAGGCCAAGTTCTTCTCTCATCTCAAGGCCTTACGCTGTATTTCTGCTTCCTCATGGTGCCCCTCTAAGGAGTCCCTCTCTCTTCTGTATAAAGCTTTTCTTTGGCCCCTTCTCACATATTCTTCACCCGGATGGTTTTCTTTTTTAAGCGTCTCCAATATCACCATATTGGAATACCTTCATTGAGTGGCTAGTCACGCAATCTCTGGCTGCCCCTCGTCCTCCCTTATCCCTCTTTTTTTCTCTGACATTTTTTTACCTCCCTACGAGTTACCCTGACTCATTTGACTCTATCATCTTATGAGCGGGCTCTTTGTCTCCCAACCTCCTTTTCCAATTCAGGTTTGGCCAGACTAGGAGTGAAACCAAGACTCTGCAGATCCTTCTGGAGAGCTTTTGCATCCACTCACCCGCTCATGCTTCTTTTTGCTTCTCCTAGGGAAGCTCTCTTTTACTTGCCCTCTTTCATCACCTTGGAATCTGCCTTCCCTCACTGTGGAGTCTACCCTTACCTCTCCATGCTATCGCTCTGATCCCCCTTTCACTCGCCTTGACTTTCTCCCACTTCACGATCTGGTGCTTTGGATAGACAGCTCTGTTTTTTCTTTGTTTGGCAAAGACGGCTCTGGCGTACTTGCCAACTGTTTTCTCTGAGACACTAAGGCCACTCTTTGCTTTTCATCAGGCCCAGTATGCTTAAGTATTTCCGCTGAAGCCTGTACCATTTTGCAAGCTCTTTGCTGGTCTAGGCAGCACCAACAAGTCTGATACTTCTCATCTTTCCTCCTATCTGACTCTCGCTTTGTCCTCATTACCTTGTCTTCTCCTCCATCTTTCCTCTTACCTCAAACTCTCTGGCAGATCTGGCAGGAACTGTCTTCTCTTTTTTCTTGTTCTATCAGGCTACAATGGGTCCACAGACACTCATTTCTCCCAGAAAACGACACGGCTGATGAGCTGGCCAGACAGAGAGCACCACTTGTGCCCGCTGCAATCCCTTGTAGTCTCTCTCTTATCTCTTGTATCCATTTTTGTTTTTTCTTGGACCAGAGGCATACCGTCCCACCTAAATTCTTCGACACACAGGTTCCCTCAATTTCCACCGAGGAACTTGTGCTCCCTTGCCACGCGCTGTGTGTTCTCTCGTCTTTGCTGCCATGGACACAGTCTACTGTTAAGTTCTGATTTCACTAGAATGGGCAGAATCAAGAATCCTTCATACAGCGTCTGCGGACACTTGTTCCAGGATACCTCTCATATTCTGCACTGTCCAGCTACAGGCTCTCTGCGCCGCTTGCTCTCTGTCTTTTTATGCCCTCTGGTTCTGGTCCTGGGGAGTTGCTCGGCTTCTGGGGCTCCATGGTCATCCTTCATGCCCCATTTCTTGAAAGGGGTCGGTAATAACAAGAACAAGATTTGGTAAAGCTTGCAACTCTTTGAAATGGTGCGAAATATGTATGAAAATGAATTTGCAAAGAAACTTGAAAATGTTCCTTTGCCACATAACACAGTTGATAAACAAACTTAGAGCATGTCGTGTGACATAACAGACCAGGTGATAATAACCATAAAAAAGAGTTGGCAGTTCGATCTTCTACTGGACGAGTAAACTGATGTTAGTAATGATGCCTAACTCTTGACTTACGTGTGGTATCAAAATCCAGACAATATGGAAGAATTGCAGAAAGTAGAGTATTCATTCTCGAAGCTTTTCATCTGACACTTTTCAAGAGAATCCGTCAGAAATAGAGTGAAAAGGTGAAGTCAGTCACTTATATAGAGACACAGTTGACGAAAAAGAAAAAAAGGGAAAAAAGCTCATCATGATTGGTAAAAGAAGCGACCAATAGAAGGAGCGGAAACTAATGTGTGATTTTTAGACCATAAACGAATTCCTTTTGTTTGCATAAATTTGATTTGGATGTTTTAATGTACGTGGCTTCAAGGATGGAAAGGTGAAAAGAAGTACGGCCATGGGCAAGAATAGGAAATTTGTTGTCATCCTATTCATGTGCGCATGTAGGGTTTTGTAAAAGATGTTGTCCAATAGCAGAAAAGGAAGTTTCAGTTTTAAAGCTTCTGATTGGCTTGCAAGAGCGGGCCAATGTGCTTCGGTTCTAAGAAATATGCTCATGGAGAATTGTTTTTGGCACGTGCTACTTAATCTTCTGTTGTAGCCTTTGAGAAGTACGACCCACGTACCGACTATGGCAGTGGCACAGAAATTGGTAAACAATGTTGCTTTGATGAAAAACGGGTAGCACGTCCTTTATGGCTAAAGGCAGAAGTTGTCTGATGGTGTAGACAATGCATGGTTCATCTGCAAAGTAACAGCGTTTGACGGCTGTTTTAATTTGCATTTCGTACCTCAGCGAAACATTGCCCAGCCATGGCAAGTGAAAATAAACTGGGCATTTCTTCGGATCGAATTGCGTTGGTCTGCAAAACTGATTCATTTTCTTGGTCATAACAGTGTTGATTATAGCTTCAGGGTAACCGTTGTTGATAAGGACTGAACGAATGTTGGAAAGTTCATTTTCAAGAGTAGATTTCGAACAGATGACTAGAGCTCTGTGGATAAGAGTTGAAATCAAATTAGTTCTGGGGTTGTCATAATGAATAAGAATGATTACATTTCAAAAATGGATTTTATTTTGTAAGATAACTCTAAATTTGAAAATCTTGGCCCTTCTTCCGAATTTGACAACACTGCGAAGATTGAAGCTCATATTCAAAGACGGTTGCTTCAACTCAAAAAAGAAGACCTTCTTCCATCTAATACTTACAGCAGGATTCGACCAACTGGTTCACAACGGCCCCGAATGTATGGTTTGCCAAAAATTCACACACAAGATGTACCCTTACGTCCTATATTGTCAATGACTGGCTCAGCACAGCATCAATTAGCGCAATGGCTTACGTCCATTATTGATCCTGTTCTTTCACTTTATTCTACCTACTGTATTTCCGATTCCTTTACTTTTGCTGACAAAGTCAAAACTTTTGACTTTCCTCCATTTTTCTTTTTTTGCTCCTATGATGTCTGTAGTCTTTTACTAATGTTCCCTGATGTTCCACTTGCAGAAACTATTGAAATCTGCGCTAATGCTCTGTATGATGGCGAGCTTACTCCGCCTCCTTTTCCTCGTGCAGTTTTTGTTGAACTGATGCAAACGGCTACTTCCTCCGTTGAATTCAGTTTCAGCAATATAATGCACCGACAGATTGATGGTGTTGCTATGGGTTCACCTCTTGGCCCATCTCTTGCCAACATTTTTGTCGGATATCACAAAGCTTTGCTTTTCAAAAGAGTCAACAAACCTCTGATGTATTATCGATACGTCGATGATACTTTTGCAGTTTTTAATGACGAATGCAATGAGTTTATCTCCCATCTAAATTCTCTCCATCCATCGCTTCGTTTCACTTTTGAAAAGGAACGCAATCGAACTTTGCCCTTTCTCGACGTCCTGGTAGAAAAGAATGATCACGAATTTGTTACATCTATCTACAGGAAACCGACTTTCACTGGCCAATACATTCGCTGGAACTCTTTTTGTCCCATGAAGTGAAAGACCAATTTGATTTCAACTCTTGTCCACAGAGCTCTAGTCATCTGTTCGAAATCTACTCTTGAAAATGAACTTTCCAACATTCGTTCAGTCCTTATCAACAACGGTTACCCTGAAGCTATAATCAACACTGTTATGACCAAGAAAATGAATCAGTTTTGCAGACCAACGCAATTCGATCCGAAGAAATGCCCAGTTTATTTTCACTTGCCATGGCTGGGCAATGTTTTGCTGAGCATTGTTTACCAATTTCTGTGCCACTGCCATAGTCGGTACGTGGGTCGTACTTCTCAAAGGCTACAACAGAAGATTAAGCAGCACGTGCCCAAAACCATTCACCAGGAGCATATTTCTTAGAACCGAAGCACATTGGCCCGCTCTTGCAAGCCAATCAGAAGCTTTAAAACTGAAACTTCCTTTTCTGCCATAGGACATCTTTTACAAAACCCTACATGCGCACATGAATATAATGACAACAAATTTCCTATTCTTGCCCGTGGCCGTACTTCTTTTCACCTTTCCACCCTTGAAGCCACGTACATTAAAACATCCAAATCAAATTTATGCAAACAAAAGGAATTCGTTTATGGTCTAAAAATCACACATTAGTTTCCGCTCCTTCTATTGGTCGCTTCTTTTACCAATCATGATGAGCTTTTTTCCCTTTTTTTCTTTTTCGTCAACTGTGTCTCTATATAAGTGACTGACTTCACCTTTTCACTCTATTTCTGACGGATTCTCTTGAAAAGTGTCAGATGAAAAGCTTTGAGAATGAATACTGTCTGCAATTTTCAAATTCTGTACCACAATGTTGTGATTGTTCATTGTCTACTCTACCATGAAAATCTTGCTTCCAGAATGTTATCACATGAGTTGAAGAAAATGATGCAGGAGATTTTTTTCAAGATTTTTTTCAAGCAGATTTTTTTTAAGGAGATTTTTTTGAAGCAGGAGATTTTTAATTTTAAAAAATCCAATCTGTTTTATTGAAAAGCGTTTAAATCGTTACATCTGGAAGTTATACAAAAACGACAAGATTTCCACTTATTTGTACAAAACTTTACGTAGTAGTGATTCAGTTTTGCCAAGAATATATGGACTTCCGAAAATTCATAAACCCAATGTTCCTCTTCGTCCTATTCTTTCCTACATTGGTACAGCTACCTACCAGCTTGCCAAATTCCTTAAGCAAATTCTTGTTCCCTTAGTGGGAAATACCCAATACACTGTCAAGAATTCCTCTGAATTTGTAGAATTGATTTCATCCATCAAACTTGGCAAATCTGAATCACAAGTTTCGTTTGATGTGGTAAGTTTGTTTACTTCGGTTCCACTTATTACTGCCAAAACCATTGTGGCTAATAGAGTCGGCGATGATTGCACCTTGGGAGAAAGAACAAGCCTTGCAGTGCCGGAAATCATGGAAGCATTAGATATTTGTTTACAATCATCGTTTTTTGTGTATAATGACGTCATTTATAAACAGATTTTTGGTTGTCCGATGGGCTCTCCTTTGTCACCAATAATAGCAAACATGGTTATGGAAGAGATTGAACAAACAGCTTTGAACACGTATTTGAATCCTCCGTCTTTATGGTTACGTTATGTTGATGATGTGTATGCTATTATGAAAAAAACTGAGGTCGAGCCCTTTCATGATTACTTAAATACTATATCTACTTCAATAAAGTTCACTAAAGAATTGGAAAAATCAGGACAATTAGCCTTTTTGGACGTAAGCATACAACAGATGGAAGATGGATCCCTTGCTACATGCGTATACAGGAAACCAACACACACGGACAGGTATCTTCAATATTCGTCTCATCACCCGGTTAATCAAAAGGTTAGTGTGGCTCGTACATTATTCTCCAGAGCCAACAGTATCACATCCAATAACGAAAAAAAGATTGAAGAGTTTCATCACATAACAAAAACCTTAAAAAATAACGGATTTCCCAGTAGCAAATGTAGTTTTAAGAAGTACTTGAAAAATCATAATTTTAGAAGAACAGAAAAACTGCAACGGTTTACTTCGATTCCCTACGTGCAAGGTGTCTCCGAACCTATTAGCCGAATTTTGACTCAAGTTGGTATCGGAGTGGCTTTAAAACCACATCACACGTTGTCTTCGTTGTTTCGCAAACCTAAAGATGTTATTAATTTTGAACAAAAGCGTGGTTTGGTGTATCAAATTTCTTGCCGAGATTGCAATGCTGTTTATGTAGGTGAAACAGGACGTAGTGTTAGAACCAGAAAACGGGAACATGTTGATGCGGTCAAGACTTTTAACACTAAAAAGTTAGCGCTGAGTCAACATGTTATGGAATTCAATCATAGAATAGATTGGGATAATGTCAAAGTTCTGAAGTCAGAATCACATGCATACAGACGTCGCGTTGCGGAAAGTTTTTTGATAAATCAAAAGGCTTGTTCATGTAATGTTATTAATCGCAATGATGGTGCGAATTTTCCGACTGTTTATAGTGTGTTCGTCTCCAATAAGTAATGTCTTATGTTTCTCACAACACTTTTCACTTGGCCACTCCTGTATCTGTGATGTAACAATGTTTTTGTTATTACGTGATTGCCTGCCCTGTTGATAAATAATTTTTAGTGTTTAGTAATACAGGTAGTCTTTGTAATTTTATGTTGTACAGTTTGTATGTCACATTATTAACAGCTACCGTGTTCTGAAGAAGCTCCCCGGTAACTAAGGGGAGCGAAACGTTAAATTTGAATAGAAAATTTGTCGAAAGAACGAAGTGATTGATTGAAAAATCGTTACACTCGACATACGAGGAATGCCTGCTATATTTAATGATGCAGGAGGTCGTTCAAGTTATTAATTTCATTGAAGCTAGAGCTGTTAACTCACGGTTATTTGCTAAAATGTGCTGTGATTTTGGGTCCGGATACATACATCTGTTGTATCACTTAGAGGTTAAGTGGTTGTCATGAGGAAAAGTGTTACAACGATTGTTAAAATTGTGGACCGAGACTAAGGTGTTTTTGCCTGAAAAGAAGCACCTATTGGCACACGATCTTGCAGATTCAAAGTGGTTGATGCAAGTAGCCTATCTTGCAGATGTGTTTGCTGAGATTAATTTCTTAAGCATTTTAATGCAGAGCCATGATCACACATTAGTTGGACTTTCCGAGAAACTGATAGCATTCAAAGAAAAAGTAAAGGTGCGGATGAAGAAAATTAAAGCTGGGAAGATTGCATCATTTCTATTTCTGATTGCCTTTCTGGAGGATTAAAAATTTTCTCTCATCGAAATTCAAGACAATATTTGGGAACAATTATCTAAACTTATTTCAGAGTTTAACAATTACATTCCAAAAAATGCACAATAAGAAACCCATTAAACATTTAAGCTACCCGATGAAATGGCAAGCATTACAAGCTACAGGAGCAACTTATCGAGATCCAGAATGATGAAACACTTTGTCATGACTTCAAATGGCAAAAGGAATTGTTTAGCTCATTTTGGATCAAAGTTTACCAAGAAAAGCCCGTTCTTGGAGAAGAAGCCCTGAAAGCATTCCTTTTTTTTGCTACAATTTTTCTGTGTGATGCAGGATTTTCAGCCCTCACAGTCACAAAAACAAAGTACAGAAGCCGTTTTTAACCAGAAGATTACCCGAGATGCAATATATCATCAAAATTACCCAGATTTCAAAAGGTAATCAAAACAATCCAGTTTTAAGGATCTCATGGAGTATAATGGCGTTGCATGCCAAGTAGCCTTGTGTGAATAACTTTGTTTTTTCACAATGGTAAAATATTACTTCCATTAACAAAAATCTCTGTATTTGGTTTTGTTTCATTTACACGTTTTTAGAAATACGATTACTGTATTTTCAAAGTTAAATAAAAAAGTAATGTTTATAAAGGCGTTGGTCGTTATGGTTGGATTTGGACTAGATTTTGGGTTGCTGCCAAAAAAGGTTAAGAACTGCTGCTTTCTCTACACTATCTATTTATTTATTTTTCTAACATCAGAGCTATATGATCAAATATACACGGAGTGTTGAAGCGCTTTGAATGCATTCAAAAATCAATTCCTGGGATCACTGGTAAATCATAAATAGAAGTTTGAAAGCTCGTGACTGACCAATGTTATGTCGTACTAAACAATCTTATCACCAAAATATTGTACACAGCTTTTGGCTTGATATAGGCCCAAATTATGTAATTCTTCTTCTTTTGGAAGGGATCCTCATCCACGTCAAAAACAGCAGCAAGACAGCAATGTTGTTGAATTGTTGAATCATCCACTGTTTCAAAATCAGATGCTGACAGTGATGGTACTCAGCCAGCATCGTGTGTCGACATCCAAAACCGTCAGTCCACATATTCCTGTGGGTGCTCTATGTACGGGGCATGTCAGAATAGTGTTTTCTGCGGTTTTTTCTGCAGCGCCACACTGGCAATTCGATGTAGGAGCAAGGCCCCATTTGTGCATGAACGACTGAAAACACCCAACACCAACCTGCAAACAGTTGAGCCTGACCCACGATGATCTGGGCAGGCCCATCCCCATTGGCCTAGTGCTTGCCCTAGGAATGAAAGCAAGGAGATCAGGTGAGCACTCTGAGTATTCTATGTTTGATTTAAAGTCCGTCCATTGAGCTGCACGAATATCCAATTCAGTTAGATCTTGCAGCGGGCAGCGGGGACAAAGGGGCATCTAGATTTTAGTCTCTGTGGCCGTTTGGGTACCCAGCCAATAATTCATAGAGAATATGATCAGGGTCCAGACTGCCACGATATGTGAGGGAGAGCGTTACTCCTAATTGGCGAAGCTCAGCCGGCTGAATACCTGCGAGAACGGGTAGGTAGTCTGTTGGAGTTGGACGCAGGTGTCCAGTGACAATGCCCAATGCGTCGTTGAGAACACTATTGATGAGGCGAGTGTGTGCACTGCGACACCAAACTGGTGCACAGTACTCCGCAGTAGAGTAGACCAGAGATAGGGCGGCTGTATGCAATGTTTTAGCTCCAGCGCCCCAGCCTGAGCCTGCAAGTCGTCTCATCAGTGCAACGCGCGTTGTTAGTTTTTTGCGCAATGCCTCAAGATGGTGACGAAACGTGAGTGATCTGTCCAGTTTAACCCCAAGACAGGTAGGGACTGGACAGAATGGCAAGCGTTTGCCATTGTTGTAGACATTAAGCTCACGCTTGGCCTCTCTGTTGTTCAGGTGAAAGGCCGTCATCACCGTTTTAGTGTGGCTGAGCTGTAGCCTCCAAGTCTGGAGATATGTTGAGATTGTAGTCATGTCTTGGCTTAAGACCCCCTCCAGGTCCTTCCAGTCATCAGAAGAGTATAACAGTGCCAGATCATCGACATAAGCATATCTTCTGGAGACCGTTGAAGGAAGATCGTACACATAGATATTGAAAAGAAGGGGTGCCAAGACCGATCCCTGTGGGACGCCGTTTTACAGACATCGCAACCTGCTTCGCTTGCTGTCACCGGTAGTAAGGGTGAAACTTCTATTCCGGACAAGTTCCATGATCATACGAACCATGTGCTTATCCTGGAGAAGTCTCAGCAGCTTGCAGGTAAGGCCACGATGCCAGACAGTGTCATATGCAGCTGTCAGATCTACAAACACAGCACCGACCTTCTTTTTTGCCTCGAAGGAATCCTCGATGTTTTGTGTTAGTAAGACAACTTGATCTACTGTCGATTTACCATGTCGAAACCCAGCCTGCTCGCCTGGGAGCAGGGGGTCGACAATAAGCTCAATACGAGCGTAGATCAGTCGTTCAAGGATCTTGTAGGGGACACAGAGCAAGGAGAGCAAGAGCGGTAGCTCTTTGGGTCCTCTACAGGTTTGTTTGGCTTTGGGATCACAACTACAAGTGCTCTTCTCCAGACTTTGGGAATTTTGAGTTGGCGCAAGCAGGAAGAGAGGAAGCCACGTAACCAGGACTTCAAAGCAGTTCCACCATGGATTATAAGCTCCGGACAAATAGAGTCAGGGCCCGGAGCTTTCCCTGGCTTAACGTGTTGGAGAGCGGCAGCGAATTCTGTGGACGAGAAGTCGCCAGAGAGATTTACTGGAGATGGTATCAAGGCCCTCCAACGGTCAGATACTTCTTGAGAAATGAGTCGAGATGACTCACGATTAACACCCTCGTATTTCCCGTTTCTTACCAGCTGAGCAGCAATGGCGTTAGCTGAAACGGGACAGTTACGGGGGCTGTGTTGCGACCTGCCAGTAAGGTTGTTAATTGTGCTCCATGCTTTTCTGCTTGAGTGTGAGAAGTCGATGTTTTGGACTACCTCCGACCATCGGTCTCTGCGTTTCTTGTCAAGCCAAGTTATTAGGGCTGTAGCAGCCCTGCTTGACTGGTCTCCAGCAGGAGACTGCAGAAACGTTTGGTAGAGGGCCTCACACTTAGCGTCCCAACATGGTATGTGGGTGTTACGACGACTGCGTGGCATAGCTTTCTTGGCTGCTTTGCTGAAGGTATTGCAAAGGTCCTGGTAGGCCTGATCCATATTTGTTGAATCAGGTGATGGCAAATTCCTTGCAAGCTTGTTTGTCAAGGAGTTATAGTGGCTCCAGTTGGTCTTGCGGAAGTTCCATCGCTTTACAGGCCTTCCCGGTACTGGGAGGGAAAGCCTTGGTGGTGTTATAAGCGAAGGTCGATGTTGTGACCTAGGAAACTTCTCCAAAACGCGTCTATAAGGCAGGCGACTATCAGGACCGACGGTGGTGAAGGCAAGATCCAGATTAGTGCCAGTGTTCCAGCGCCCAGAATGAAAGCTAGGTTCATCCTTGGGTTCGTGAAGAAGGGCAGGATTATTGGAGCTTGCCCAGGCCAGTAGTCAGTCTCCATCCGCGCTGTTGGTGTTATAACCCCAGTCGACATGGGTCAGTTGAAATCACCCGCATACAGACAAGGGTGAGTGAACACTGGAAGGTCGGGAACTTGCAATCGTGTTGGTGGAGGTTTGTAGATGTTAACGATTTTATAACCGTCAACATCCATGCACAACCACTCAGTCTCCGATGTTGTGGGAGATTGATCGTATAAGGTCCATTTTAGCCGCTTATGGACAAACGTGGCAAGGCCATGCTTTCTGCTTAGGGAAAACCCAGCTAGTTGATCGTTTGATAGCACTAGCTTTTCTGCAGATATGCAGTGGGTCTCCTGTAGAAGGATGACAAACGCCTCAAGCTGAGTAGCAAGATGATGAAGAATGTTCATCTTGCTAGCTGTGAGGCCTTCGATGTTCAGTTGTACTATTGAGGGCCCACGGAACTTTTTGATGATGTGCCCTGAAAAGGGCAGTTTATGTGCAACGCACACATTACCTCATCCTGAAAAGGACGTTTGTTGATTAGCAGGCCCTTGAGCATCAGAATAGGTGGATACCCTTCCGGGTGGGCACATTCGGTTTCCACAGAGCATTAGAGAGACTTTCCAATTGCTAGGTGTACTCACGACCCACGCTACGTGAAAGCATGTGCGGTGCGAGCCATTACATAATTATTGAGTAATGGCCCGCAAGGCACATGCTTTCACGTAGCGCAAAATAATGCTACTACAATCAAACAAATTATAGCAATTGAAATAGCAATGTAAATAGCAAATGTAAATGCAAATAGCAATGTCTAAATCAGTCACAATTTATTGACATATGCTCTTCTATATCATTAAAGTTTGGACAAATAATGCAACTTAATAAATTTTTACACCAGAAATGTAAATTCATAGTAATGCACATTGGCTTAGGCTAAAAATTTGATAACAATTTATAACACACCCAGCAGATACAATTTCATTCAGTTTGTCACACGACTAATACGAGGGTCAGTCAATAAGTAATGAGACTTCTCAATTGCTTTTGTGTTTTTGTAGCTAAGGAACTCAAATTTTATGTGATGATTATGAATGGAGTTGTCATCTCATTTACAACAAAACTTGTTTATTTTCAGATTACTGTAGGTGTGATGATAAATTGAAATGACTACTAGGCTAGCAAACAACTCATCATTGGAACAAAGAGGAGTCATCAGATTTCTGTTGGCAGAGAGTGTAAAATCATGTGAGATTCTGTCTAGAATGCAAAGGCAATATGGTCCTTCCTGTATGTCTAGAGCAAATTTCTACAAATGGGTGCAAGCATTCAAAGATGGACGCGAAAGCATTACTGATGATCTGAGAAGTGGAAGACCTGTGGATGTCTCTACCCCAGAAGCAGTACAGGCAGTTGAAGACTTGATCAAATCTGATAGAAGGGTCACTTTAGATGAAATTGCTACAAAATTGGAGATCTCCCATGGCACAGTGTACGCAATTGTGCGTGAGAACCTGCATTTTTCAAAAGTCAGCTGTCGCTGGGTTCCCAAGATGTTAACGGACGATCACAAAATGCAACGCCTGATGGCTTCCAGAGCATCACTACGCAGATACAGAAAGGAGGGAGATGCATTTTTGTCGAGAATAGTGACAACTGATGAGACCTGGGTTTTTCATTATGAACCTGAATCGAAATGACGATCAATGGAGTGGAAGCATGTTTCTTCCCCAGTGAAGAAAAAGTTCAAATCTCAGAAAAGTTTAAGGAAAGTCATGCTCACTGTGTCCTGGGACAGAAATGGGCCGATCACTATCAGTTTCTTGGAAAGGGGCAATACTGTGAACTCAGAGAACTACTGTGAGCTGCTAACTCAAGTGAAAAAAGACATTAAGAACAAACGGAGGGGACTTCAATCAAGAGGTGTGATTCTTCTTCAGGATAATGCAAGGTCCCACACAGCAGCAAGAACCCTAGCCAAAATTGAAGATTTAGGCTGGAAACTTCTAACACACCCACCCTACAGCCCAGACCTTGCACCATCTGATTTTCACCTTTTCGGCCCACTCAAAGAGAGTATGAAAGGAATTCACTTCCAGACTGACGAAGAAGTGAAGGCTGCTGTGAGCAACTGGCTAAGGACCCAGTCCACGGAATTCTATGCCAAAGGAATAGACAATCTAATATCAAGATGGAACAAGTGTGTTGCAAAGGAGGGAGACTATGTTGAAAAATAAAAAAGCATTTTTTGATTACCAGTCATTGCAAACTTGAGTTATTGAGAAAGTCTCATTACTTATTGATTGACCCTCGTATAACCGGATCCAACTTTAACATTGCCTGGTATCTTGCACATAATAATCGTAACACTGCAAAGTGAGGATTTTAGGGGTGCAACCAGGCAGAAAGAAAGAGATGCTTTATTATTTGAAAAAATTGATAATGGTGTGGTCGTTACATATGTGCTGAAAAGCACAGCCAGGCTGCCAGCTTGTAAACAGAAATGGCTAGCTTAATCCCCTTTGTAAAAAATGTTTGCTGAACTTTTATGATGGCACATTGATGTTGTCATGTAAAAAAATAATGCCCTTTTTTACGTATTTAAGTTCTTGAGAACAAAAACAAAACTATACAAATACTTGTAAGTGTGCAACCAGGCAAAGGGGAAGTTAAAAAGGCTCAAGCTTTCTGGTTATGTTGTTTGGAAATCATTTAAGTAATTTTTGATTGATAAAAAATTGCGTGGTTGCTATAAACATGCCAATAAGCGAATCCAGTATTCCAAAAAGCAAATCAACGTGGTGGTGTGGTCCCTAATTCCATCGAGTTGGGTTAACATAGCTATTGGTCTTCTCAAGAGCCTTGGATTCCTCAGGCTCTTCCAAAATCAAACATTGTTTTGCAGACGTATCCTTTGATTGACCACTGGAAGGCAGCCTGCACACTTTAAAATCGGTCATCTGTCATTTTTACATTTGCTCTCCTGCCTGTTCCTTTTTTGCCTTTTCATTTTTGTTCTACTTCTGATGAGCGGCAATATTTTCTTTTGATGAGGGGCAGTATAATGGATATTGCTCTACATGTGGATCAGTGCAATGCTGTACCTACTTTAGATGTGTACATTACATTCTTTTTCTTGCTGACACTTTTGAAACTATCCTCCATGCTGCATCTTTTCTTCTCCTGCAGGTGCCCAATCGACCGATATTGTGTCATTTTATCTGGAGTCCTCTAGCACATATACCTCCACTGCTTTCAACAACTCATCCAACCCTCATCTACCAATGTGGCTCATCCTCACACCCACGCTCACAAACCTGCTCCCATTTTATCCTGTTACTAAGTTCTCCTTCTGCTTGTTCCCAACCCTCCTGTACTTATTCATGCTCCTCCACTTTTGGGTCTTCTGTGCCCCTTGCTTACTCTTATGACTTGATCAGGGTTCTCCAATGGAATACAGGAGGTCTGTGTGTGAGAAGCTTAACTTCTTTACTGTCTTTTGCTTCCTGTTGATCTATGTGTATCCAGGAATTCAATTTTAACTCTTCTTCATCTTTTAGGATCCCTGGATACTCTATCTGCAATGTGATTGCACTCACTCTCCATCTGGCTCTCCTTTCTTTGATAGCTCGCATGCTGGCAGCAGTGCTGACATCTTCATTAGACAGGGTCTATCTTTTTGTGAACTCTGAACACTTTTTCTCTTTTGCTTGGTTCCTACTCTGACTTCGTGCGGGTCAACATTTTGCTGAACAACTCTTCTCTCTTTCATAAACATTTGCACTCTTCCTATTCGCTCTTTTTCAGTAGACAAAAGAATTGGCTCCTTTTTTCTTTCTGCACTACCTTCAGAAATCTCTTCATTCTGGAAGACTGCGACTCAAGATGTACTTTAGATTTACATGAATATTAAGTCAATTGAGTCATCTACTCCAACCACATTCCTCTAAATGAACCCGACACCCATGCTCTTCTTTACTGTTCCTCTGGAAGTCGCTTCTCTCCTGATACTCCTTTGATCTTTCCTGCTTGTGGGAGGTGCTTCAAAACCTGGGGTCAGGTTTTCATTTCCTTGTGGTTTCTCTTTCTCTGCTCTCCTGCCCCAACGAGCATTTTCCTTCCTTTAATGTCCAGAAAGCTTGTTGGGATGACTTTGCGGCATACATTGATTCACACTGTTCTTCTGCAGAGGAATACTCTTCTCTTTCTTTTTGCTACTTCCCTCTTTATCTTTTTGGCACTAAATGCAACCAGCTCTTCGATTCCTTTCAGCCTTGCAAAATGCCAGCCTCAAGTCTGGTGGTCTTCTGAAGTGGAAGAAGCAGTTAGAGAAAGATGCAAAACTTTTGCTTCCACTTGCAAAAGTGAAGAAGAGGACTAAGCTTACATCTCAGCATGCCTCGTTTGTCATCACCGAATCCTAGAATAGGCATATTATGAAACATGCTAATCTCTCCCTTCTAAATCTGATCCTAACTCAGTCTGCTCTATTCTTTGATCAGTTGCTAATTCTGCATCTTTGTCCTCCTTTAACTTTTCCAACTGCTCCTCTCCCAGGGGTCAGCATCGGTCGATGCTAACCACCTGAGATCTTGCTTTTCACTGTCTCAAGCAAAGGCTATAAATAGCTGATTTCGAGGCTACTTGTCTAAGCTCCACGACGCCTCTTGGCCTGGCGAGTCTCATTCTTCCTTCTGCTCTGCTTTCACCTCTAGTGATTTTTTTGCAACTGCTGCCAACCTCTTTTTTACTGCAACTGGCTCAGACAGAGTTGCATACCCCATGTTGAAGCACCTCCTTTTCTCTGGCATTGATCTTTTTTTCCACTTCTGCAATTTTTCCAGGTCTTTATCTCCCTTTCTTTCCATCTGCAGGTCTTCATCTGTTATACTCATCTACAAGATGAAAAACCCCTCGACTCCTGCTTCGTTTAGGTCTATTTCTATCATTTTCTGTGTCCCAAAGCTGTTTGAGTGCATCATTCTATCCCATCTACTCCTCTTTGTGGAAATCTAACTCCATTCTCTTTCTTCCAGGCAGGTTTCCGTCCTGGACTGTCTATTGTTAATTCAATTCATTGTCGGTCTCAGTTCATTTCATATGGTTTAACAAGTCCAAGCTGGAATTTTGAAGAATTGTTGCCGCTATTAATTTATCTAAAGATTTTGACTTGGTCTGACATCCCGCTCTCTCTCACAAGCTTATTTTGGCTGGCCTTCTTGTGTGCTTTATTTGGTGGACTTGATCTTTTCTTTTTGACAAGCGTGCTTGCATAGTCTGTCAAAGTCAAGCAAATTGCTTCCTTGAGTCACACAAGAATCTCTTCTTGGCTCTGTTTTCTATCTCTTTATCAACGATTTCTCTGCATCTCCATCTTCTTATGCCAGATGCTCTTTTTATGTCGATTGCTAAGCCATCTGGTTCTCCTCCCCAACAGTACCTGCTGCTGCAGAAGCTACAGAAAGAGTACTGGTTCAACTGAAGTGCTGGTCTGAGCATTGTTGTCTTCCCTTCAATTTGAGCAATTGTGAGGCCTTGTTTTCAGGTTAATCTTCACAAAACCGATCTCCTGTTCCATCTCTCATTTAACTTCTTACTATGGTTAAATCCAACTTCCATTTTTCTGGAGGTCACCTTTGATCGCACTTTGTTTCAAATATGTTTCTTTGTTAAAGGCCAAGTTCTTCCCTTGTCTCAAGGCATTACACTGTGTCTCAGCCTCCTCATGGGACCCCACCAGCAGTCCCTTTTTTTTGTTCAATACTTTTCTTCAGCTGGTTCTCACATATGATATTACCCATATGATTTCTTTCATTTGTTAATTGCTGATGTTCACAAGTTGGAGCATCTTTACCAAGCAGCCAGTTGCGCTATCATCAGCTGCCTCTGGTCTTATTTTGTTCCTCTTCTTGTCTCAGAGGCATCCCTACCTCCTTTACATGTCACCCCGACTCATTTTGCTCTGACATCTTATGAGCAGGCTTTTTGCCTTTAAACCTTTTTGATTTCTGGTTTGGCCAGATGTGAAGGGAAAACAATGCTCTTCAGATCTTTCTGGCGCAAGTTCTCCTGGTCCTCCTGGAGAGTGGTTGCATTCTTTCACCCAATCATGCTTTCTACAGGAAAGCTCACTTTCCTTGCTCTCCCTCTCATCGAAACTTGTTTTCTTTCAGTGCAGAGCTCACGTTTTCTGCTCTATGCTCTTGCTCTTGCCAAGGTGTGACTTTGCTCACCTTGACTGTCTCCCATTATCACAGTCATGTGATTTGGAATGTTGGCTTTTTTCCTTTCAGCAAAGGACATTTCAACGTCCTTGCCATCTACTTTATTTGTTATGCCAAGACTAGATGGTATTTGGCAGGCCCAAACTCTTCCAGCTGTTCTGTTGAAGCTTCCTGCTGGTCTCAGCCGCACCAAAAAGTCTCCCACTTTTCTCCCCTTCTTTCAGACTTTTGCTCTGCTCTTGTTACACTCTCCTTTCCATTGCCTTTCCTTTTGTCCACTCTCTCTGGTACACCTGGCAGGAACTATCTTTTCTCTTTTCTATCATGCTACTATAGACTCGTAATCACTCGTTTCTTCTAGGCCAGGGGTTCCCAACCAGGGGTGCTTGCACCCCTTGGGGGTGCGAAGGAGCATCCTAGGGGGTGCGAGATGGTCAGTTGATGTTTTGGGCAATTTGAGGAAGTGTGCTGATATATGCCCCGAAAAATTTGTCACAGGTTATTTACACTCTGAAGTGAAAAGAACGATCAATTCAGGTTTGATCTCCAAAAAAAAAAGGCGATAGCCGAAAACGCCACGAAACTTCACGCTAGACAAGTGATGACCTTTTTTTTTTTTTTTGGAGAACACCGCTAAATGTGGCCTTATTTCGACTTCAAAGCATCTGCCACGCAAACATTCATCAGATGTCTTCTTGCTTTGAAGTCAAAATAACGCCACATTCAGCGGTGTTCTCCAAAAAAAAAAAAAAAAAAGGTCATCACATGTCTGGCGGGAAGTTTCGTGGCGTTTTCAGCAATCGCCTTTCTTTTTGGAGATCAAACCTGAATTGATCGTTCTTTTCACTTCAGAGTGTTAGTACATCGCCTTATTCTTCACATGTTAAAATACCATAGGGGTGCAAGAACATCTCAAGATATTTTAGGGGTGCGAGAACATATTATAACAATATAGGGGTGCAGGCCATTAAAAAGGTTGGGAACCACTGTTCTAGGCAATGATATGGTGTATGAGTTGGTCAGATGAAGTGCACTGCTCCATCCATTTAAAGTCCCATGCAGTCCATCACCTCTCCTATCCTCTCTTCTTTCGGACTGGAGGTGCATTGTCTAATCTAGATTGTTAGACACACAGTAGGCGCCGCTTATTATGACCACGGATAATATGACTAGTCGCTTATTATGACCAATTTGGTATGGTCCGGAATTTCTCCATTTAAAATTCTCTGTTTAATATGACCAAATTTCAGATAATATGACCAACGTTTTCTCCATCTTTCTTGTTACAGTACAGTATTTTTTCCTGCCACGCACTTATAACTTTGCCTTTTCAACATATTGTTACACACGGTACTAAATTTTACTGTCACTTGTAGTGTTACAGTACTGTACTTTGTTTTACTGCCAACGTCACACTGTTACTTTGGGTAAATGATGAATTTGATGGTATTTGGACTTCTTGTGGCTTACGGCATCGATTCAGGAGCTGTTATGGCAGCTTCAGTTTTTATAACCATACGGATATTATGACCAAAATGGTCTGGTCCCAAGGTGGTCATACTAAGCAGCATCTACTGTATATGATGTTTGGTCCAGGCCTTGGGATGCTATGCCCATCCCTCAGCTAGGGTCAGGTAATTACAATATTAGATTAAACAGTTGCATACACTAAAATTTGCTTTGCGTTGTACATCTTTCATTAGATTGCAAAAAAATACTACCAAAAATTTTGTTTGTCTTTTGCTTCATAATGTCTGGTTCCTACAGAAACAATTATTGGAAAAACTTAAAACCTGATCTTTTTTCAGCTATGCTTTGGAAGGCAAAAAAAGAAAAACTATTGCACTTTGAGCCAATATGTTCTCACAGAATCTATTTGTTGTTGTTTGTGGTTACCCCTCCTCTTCTGCGGGATGGAGGTACGGAATGAATGGCAATTTAGGTTCATGCCATCAACCTAATTGAAATTAGGCTAGGGGAAAGGTGGCAGCCCATTTCGAACCAGTCTTGAGTGACTGGTAGCCCCACCACCACCAACAAGGCGGACTGAAACTGGTGGGTACCCAAGAGTCGCCTGACATGCTGGGTTAGCAACTTCACAATTGTAACCCAGTGAAGTATGGGAGGGCCATCTGTCTGCCACATAAAGGTGGAGGCGTCCCGTTAAGTGCCTTGCCCAAGGACACAACAAGTACGCTTGCCGTGTTCTCTACACCATCCCTTTTATATGCTGAGTGCCAAGCAGGGAAGCTATGGATACCATTTTTTAAAGTCATTTAAGTAACAGAATCTCGATGCATTTGATTGACGTTACCATGGATACACTCTTTTTTAAATGGGAGAAATGCAGTTACACGGGAAATCAATTTGTATTAACTCTTTTGCACCCTGCGTGAATAACAAAAAAATGTCCACGAGGTGGCACTGCAAAAACTGTCATAATTATATTTTCCAAGTTTGTTTGTAAATCATTACTCATCTGTTTACTTCGACATCAAGTGTTATGTATCGTTGAACTCTCTATTTCTTAAAAGATGTCAAATATAAAAAAATTTTGAGTTGTCTTCGAAATTAAAGTATGTTCACCTCAATGATTATTACAGATTTTATTTTTCTACCCATTTTTTTTAGAAATAGTCACTAGATGGTGCTCAGGAAATTAGCTGTTGAGTTATATCATTCAAAACTTTCATGAAAGCTTAGTTTTTCTAAATGGTGATTCAAAAGTCTTCATACAAATGCATAAACTATTTATTGTTTGCTTATACTTAGTATACGAAAATACAAGGTGCTGGTAAAGTGATGATTTGGGCTGGGATTTGGGGTGACAAAATCATTGGACCAATTTTCATTAATGGAAATCTCAATGCCAATAAGTATTTGAACATGTTACAAGAAGAAATTTTTCCATATCTGTTAAGCGAAATTGGTAACTTTCCAGCATATTTTCAGCGAGATTGTGCCCTGCCCCATTATGGTATTCAAAAGCGACAATACTTGAATCAAATGATTGCAGATGCGTGAATTGGTAGACGTGGACCAGTTGAGTGGCATTCAGATCCCCTGATTTGACCCCTCTTGATTTCTATCTTTGGGGTCATTTGAAAGCTATGCGGTTTATCAAGAAAATATAAGAGACATAAACCATTTGAAGGACCGCATTATCAACTCATTTGCACAAATATCCCCAGGTGTGTTATTGCGAGTTCACAGTGAGTGGGTTAAACGTATCATAATGTGTATTCAAAACAATGGTGGCCACATCGAGCCTGTCATTTAATAAAATTTTTTTATACTAATAAAAAAACAACATTTTCTATGTATGGAGACTTTTGAATCACCCTGTACAAATGCAACTTTCTGAAGCCCCTGACCTTTTCTTTGACCGGTGCTAAATTTTGTTAGTTGAATTTAGTGCCTAAAATATGATCAGTCATTATCTGCGAAAGATTAGCCCAAACCATGCAACATTATGTACTTTTAAAAGGGGGATTTCTTCAAGATTCAGAAAACATCAAGTTTAAATAGAATATGTCGTCAGTAACAATAAAACAGAGGCTTTTTACACCCTTCTCATTTGTTGAGAAACAAGGGAGATACAGCAAATTTTGATTTGGAAAAGCCAAACTTCTGCTAGCTTTGAAACTTATATTTTAGTTTCTGTCTCCTTGGAAGCTTGATACAAAACTATGACTTTAGTGAGAAATATTTGCAATTTGTTTTATGTTTTTAAAGGATGTAGGTTTTCTAAAAACTATAATTTAGTGAAGGTAAGTCAAAAAATTTTTGAGGGTTTTGAACTGACATGATGTACAGTACCCATTTTTAATCAGTAAATATATACTGCTTAGCTTAAAGTATTTAAAGTTATATATTGCTGGAAAGCAAATTTCCTACACTTTCAAATGAGATCAGTATTTAGCAACATCATATTTTTAAAAAATCAAATCTACTTTTTTTTTACTTACTATACAAATTTTTTTGGGGTTTTGAGACCTCTAAGAAATTTGAAAATGTTAATAGGTAAGTTTTTTTGTTATTGCTTAAAATTTTGTCAAATGATGCCACAGTAGAGTAGTTTTTGGACTGTGTTAATGATAAAGGCTTTGCTTTTGTGGAAAACATGATATCTCAATTTGATTTCAAAGTACAGTAGATTCCGCTTAATCGGGTCACATCGGGATAAGCACCATTTGGCCCGATTAAGCGGTTGACCCGATTATTCGAAGTCTTGCAGTATCTGTGCCAGGGTTGTCCTTGGTACACCAGTTATCTCAGCTAGCTGGCGATAACTAATGTTTGGAGGTTGCTCTCTAATTTTTCTCAGGACAACAACCCTTTCAGCAATTGTTGATTCTTTTTGTGGCATCTCTGCTTGGGACTTCACAAAATTTGCAACAAAACACAACAATTACCATGTCCAAGGGCATGAAATGACAAAATAATTTGCGCCTGCATTTTTTAATTGTTACGTAATATAGTTGGCTTTGTGATATTGAGTTCTATTACAACACAAAGGCGGTTTTACAATTAAACCAGTGTATGTCTGACTACAGTTGTGGCCCGATTAAGCGGAATAGTGGCCCGATTATGCGGATTTAACGTAGTGCATCTTTTGATTGGATTTTGTTCTTAACAATTTGGCCCCATTAAACGGCTGACCTGATTAACCGGCAGCCCAATTAAGCAAAATCTACTGTAATTGGCTCTTGCTGAAAATTTGGCAATTTTTGTCGTGCACAACTGGGTTCTTGGTCTTTTTAACTCTTTTTGGGTAAGAAAATCCAAGAATTAGAGTACAAATTGTACATCTTCCGATGCATGAGGAAATAAGTGTGAATTTTTGAAAATTTTATGAAAATCGGATGAGAAATAAAGTCACAAATGTTTTTTTTAGTAAACTGATTTTGTAACTCATCGGAAAAAAATTTGAGGGAAACTGAAAACACGAGATCATCATATGATTATCTTGGAAGTGAAAGAGTTACAGCTAATCTGGACTAGGCGTGGGTTTTTATTGGCTTTGGCTTACCTTGGCTTGACTTCCCCACCACAGTGCTTTGTCTTGCTTGAGTGCTTTTGACAGAGTGGCAAAAATTGTTGCTTTAGGCCAGGGATATGCAACCTTTTTACAGGCAGGCTAATTTTAGACTTCTTAAATATTTTGCGAGCCAGCCAAGGTTTATAGCCTATGTTGTTTTACTACAAAAATTTGTTTCAAAGCAGTGGATGGTGGCAATGTTTATCTAGAATGGCACTAAAGATCTTTTTTTATAGATCAATACTTTCAAAACAGCACTTGTGCCAAATTTTACAAGTGGGGTCTTTTATTTTGGAGATTACTTTTTTTGAGATGTAGTAGTAGATTTACCATCCAAGGCTACCAAATTTTACATCAAAGCTGCAAGTTGTACACCCCTACTTTGCCCAACTCTATGGCTCAAACTGTCAAATGCTTTAATTTCATCACATACAGTAGAGTAGATAGTCAAATTGAGTTTGCTAAAGAAATGGCCCTATTTCTGGATATGTGAAATTGAATACCAATGAAATCCAGAAATGAAGTAAATTTGCAGATATGTCTAGAGTTTAAAAAAGGATAATGGTTACATTAAGCAATATGGCCAGTTTGTTAGACCATTAGTTTGTGTTGTTGATTTGGAAATGAAAAAATATGTGACGCATGTGATTGTCCTACCTGTTTGTAGATAAAAAAAACAATTGGAGTCTTTTAATACCCTATACCCATTTGAGTGTTGGATATTAAGACTCCAATTGTTTTGCTTATCTGTTTCAAGGTTTCAATATTCAATTTTGTTTATCTGTTTCACATAATGACACACAAAAGAAAACGTTGTGACAACAGGAAAAAGAAACCACTGGTTTTATCATCTCACAGCAACTTCAATATCAGCCTATGGCAATTTGCACCTCGCTCTTTGTACTAAAAGCTAGTTTTTAGACATCTGATGTATTTTGTAGATAATTAGTATGCATTTCGCTAGTGTATTAAGTGTTAAAAAAAAAAGCATAGATCTTTGAATTAATGTCAAACAAACTAAAACCCAATCACTTTTCTTTATATAAATTATTTGTCAATGTGTGGTATTGTGCAGATCTGCAAAAGCAACTAACTATCAAAGAGCAAGCTATAACCAGCACTTTTTCAACAGAATTATTATAACAATTTTATGTTTATTGATGTTTAGTTATCACAAGCTTTTACAGCGGGTAGAGGTAACATCACCAGGGCATTGGGTTGGAAGACATTTATAGCCAAGCCCAAGTTAGGCTTTACTTTAATTGTCCAAGTCCGACATTAGAATTTTCTCATAAATCAGTGACTCCTTAAACATGAATTTAAAACATAAATCAAAGATGGTTAGAAATACACTTTCACCAACAACAGCATCATTTATTTTTGCTCAAAAAAAGAAAAAACAATGAATTTAAACAGGACAGTGAAAGAGCACTGGTTGTCATCGAGTTAAACTGACCATTATTTACAACACAATTACTATATTACATCATGCTAAATGACATGAGCAACAAGCTACAACATATGTACAGCACAGTCAGAGCAAAACTAGTATTATATGTACAACTGGTCAGAGCAAAACGAGTATCACTATTAGGCATGATAATGTCAGCCCTTAGGATATCATGTCTGACGTACAAGAGTTACTAGTTCATTCCACATTTAACTAAATTAAACTTGGACACGTCGGTAAAAACTGCTAGTCAAAGTCTGAGATAAACCCACAACCTCAAGTCCACAAGTGTAATGCCCATAAAATAACGATATTGCTTTTAAATGTTACGTTACACAAATGACATAAAAGCAACTCAAAGGCACTGTAATCACTAAAAATTAGCATTACAAAAATGGAAATAGGCTACAGCTTACACATAAAACATCCCAGTTATGGTCTTTGCAAAACAACTATGCAAGTGTGAGTTTTACTTGATCTTCCTATTACCTTTTGGAGTATTTTGATAAGGCAGCATCTTTCAAAATATATTGAAAAGCATGTCAGAATGCTCTTTACTTAACTGAAACGTCTTTAAAAATCTTCAACAACCAACATCTGCACACTTATCTTCAACTTAAACAAAAACATAACAGAACACAATCCCACAGCATGATACAATCACCTGCAATTATATAAACATCTCAATATAAACTGTTAAAATAGGTTTCATCTAGTCTCTAATAGTGATGAATATCATCAACATTACTAGCAGATTTGATAGACATACATTGTTCAGCACTATTTTAGTTGAACTATGAGTACCAGATCTGGCTGATGTCTGAACTCTTATAAATATCACTGTAAATTAGTAGTACTTCTGCCATACAAGCTTTATCAAGTTGGCCTTTATTGTTGAATTTTGCATAAAAAACCTAATGTTTAAAGTATTGTTTCAATCCATTAGCAACATTTTCTTCTCGTTTTAGAGACACAGTTGAACCATAGTTACTTTCACACAATGACACACAAAACTAGATAACATTTTTAAAGTATTACTTTAAACTGTAAAACATATGAACACATTGAACTTCAATCTATTTGTAGTGCATATTACCACCTTTACCATTTTCACTCATCGTCTCACTATGGACCTAGCAGACCATTGTTCATTTATAGTTACAAATGGCTCAGAGCGTTATGCTCATTGTAAGTAAAGTTTTACAGCATTTCAATTCACAATATGTCAATAGCATCAAGTTGATTGCTCAGTCACTGCTGCTAGGTCAATATTGATGAACTGTCAAATGCTTTATTTCAACATAGTTGCCTAAATAGTTATTTTTGCTGAACTGCTTGAGCATCATAGACGAGACCTACTTACTGTTTACAGCTTCGGTGAGGTCATGAGCTTCAGCATAATTGCAGGACCTGCTTAAAATAGCTAGATCATTTAAGTGTTAATACGTTTGGGTAGAGCACAAGTATGTTTCTAGTCTGCGCAGTGTACAAAATGATCCTTGTGCTTTGCATGCAAAGCTTAGGAGGGCAATGTAAGTTTTGAAAGCACAAATAAAGTTATGTGCCATGTCTGCTAAAGCATAATTTTTTTCTGATTTCGGCAGAGATTGGGAGGATCCAGCCTTCTCAGATAAGCGACTTCAATTCTCTTAATAATGCACCAGACATTCCAAACAAATTTTGCAATTCTGGACTCGCTGTATAATGTAGCAATCAATGTTATGTGACAGAAATTTCTGTTTTTCAACAATATGTGACATAAGGAAAAATCCATGCAACTTCATACAGGGATCGTAAATGTGAAAGGAAGCCACTAGTGACCTGTGTCATTTTGCTGTCCTAAAAATTGCCTTTTTTGGAATTTGCCCAAGGAGAAACGTGTTTTTACAGTTTTGAAACTGGTTGCTTTCTGATAAGATTTATTTTAATTTTTCAATATGCTTGCATTCAGTGCAGCACTTGACAAAAAATTAAGGGGGCCAGACATACTTTGCCCCCTCAGTGTTAGGCCTAGGGGGACACTGCCCCCTACCTCCACAGTATTGATGCCACTGATTAGCAATACACCATAATTTGCATTCCCTCAATATTAGCCTCATAGAGTTATACTTCTTTGACTGCTATTGCCTGTAATCCTGTCATTGACTCATCATTGCTCTGATGCTTCTTTCACTTTTTTTTGGTGATAACTACAGCATTTAGCATTTTTGCAACTGGTTTGATTTTGTTCAATCAACCAGATCTGGTTTAAAAGATGTCATTGGGAAGCCATTTTCTTAGCATATTAAACAAATCTATCACAAGTTATAATGTTAAGTACCACTATAATGTTGCTTCCATTTCATTTGCATTCATCGAATAGTGCCAAGTTGATGAAAGTTAACTTCAAATTTCTGATCTCAATAAAGAATGATTTCAAAATGCAACCTGCTGATCGATTTTTAAACAAAAAGTTTCAGAAATCCATGCTGAGGTTAGTGAAAAAAATTACTGATTGATCGTAATTTAAGAATTGCATATCTTGCAACATCTTTTGCGTGTTACCTTGTTGCTTGAAGTATGCTTTTAAGCTGATGTTGCTGTCATCTTCTTGCATTTGAGCTCATGCAGCTTGATGTACAGTATTTTGTCATACTGGGCCAACGCGATGCATAGACTGTATGGCCCTGCTACCTGTCTTTCACATAAAGAGGCTTCTTGTTAAGGGACTTGCCTAAGAACACAAGCAACATAGCCGGCTTGTTTTCTATACTATCTTTTTTATGTTGAGTGCCAAGCAGGAAAAGGATGAATACCACTTTTAAAAGTTTTGGGATACCTGGACAAAAGAATTAAACCCTTTGGCAATATGTTGTTGCTGTTGAGTAAAAATCAACTTTCATCTTGTGAATTTTGGCTGTCTGTGTGGATGTACCCATAGCATTTGCAACATCATTACCATAAAGAGTCTGTAAGTTATCATTACGTGAATCTGTGGAAACACAAGATTTTACTAAGCAGTATAATTGTAAGGTACAAAACAAACATTATGGAAAACATGGTGTGATTAAGTAAGAACACTATACTTGTTCTAGCGATGCTACACTATATGAAGGAATTGGTTCAATTTTAAGTATTTGTACACATCAGCAAACATGAAAAAATGTGTCATTATAATACAATAAGTTGAAATTTTTTGCAACTCAATCTGCAAGATATTGCTACCTAGTATTTTTAGAACCCTGATCTAATATGTCGGTTACTCCTCTACCTTCTCTGCATTGTAATGCAAAAAGTTAAAATCTGACATGCAATATTTTTAGATTTGACTGAAAATATATCATTGCATTGAATGATGTATTACATTACTTGTTTAAAAAAACTTTTCAAGATTTATAATCACTATTAAAAGAAAAATTCCCATACTCATGAATAATTTTTTTTTTCTTCACAGCATAGGCTGCCACAGCCATAACAGGAACTATGACTTCCAGTAAAAATCTTAATTGGCTGTTGTATTATCAAAGAAATCCTGTTGAAATTCTCTCAAAAACAGTACAAAAACCTTTGGCGATAAAACAAAAAATATAAGTAAAGGTTGCATTAAAGTCTTCAATAAAACTTAATCAAAAATCAAATCAATTTATAAATTTTGCATGCAATTATAAATATATAACTAACATTAAAACAATAAATATGATATTGCTTTAATAGCAAATCCTAAATATTTAAGTAAGGTTTTTGTTTTGTTTTTTGTTGTCACTACTCTGCATGAGTCAATAAAAATAGCTGGGATTTATAGCTCCCGTCAGCTGCAGGGGTTATGAGCACTTTTTTACTCCTATGATTTTTTTAGTGCAATGGAATTAAAAATTTTTTTGGTGGTGTTAAGTTAAGATGCTTTAGATTGTACAGTAGCTCACAGATTTTTAACTGACTAGTAAACATAATGCAGTCATAGTGTCATGCATAAAGGTGATGAGTAAACTGTAAGCATATTTCACAGGTTTAGAATTTGTGTCACATGTAAACATGTTGTAGCATTTTAGTTATTTTTATTGTGATAATAGTTAAATATATGCATTTTAGTATATTTGTGAAATTTGTTGTGGCAACAAATATAAAGAGAATATTTTTAAAACTTTAAAAGTTTGTAGAACACCTGAAAGCAGTTTGCGGTTCACCAATGTGCTACACAGAACACAGTTTGAGAAACCTTGTTTTTAGCTCCAGGTCGGAGAGAGAAAGATCCACTTTTTAAATCCGGTTTTGTTTGCATTAACGTAGGTGGCCGGATTCACCTCATATTTCTTGAAAGTTTGTAAATATCATCACACCACTTCATTCTGTCGATGGCATCTTCCTTTTTCTGTCCAATTTGATTGATATGTTCTTCTACTTGTTTTTTCTAAGCCGCATTTGGTCGCCCACACCCTCTTTTTTCTGCCACTTCAAAATCTAATGCTCTTCTCAAAACATGCCCATACCATCATACTCCACTCGCTCTGGTTAGTCCATTTGAGCTATCCTTTAAACCCAGCAAATTTATAAGTTCTTGGCTTCTTCTTTTCTCAATCAACTTAACTCCACACATTTCTTTCATCATTGCTTTTTCAGTTCTCCTCAAAATTGCCATCTCATTCTCCCTCAGAAACCATGTTTTGCTCTTATATAGCATTGATGATTTTATGCAACTCTGATAAATCCTTCCTTTCATCATTAACGAAAACTTTTTCCCATAAAGTTACTCCCTATATTCTCTAAATTTTATTCATCCACTTCTAGTTCTTGTTGTTACCGTTGCTTCACTTCCATGACTGGCATTCAACCTGTCCCCCAAATAACAAAATCTCTTCACAAAGTCAACTTGATCAAAAAATGATATTTCTTTATCTGGTTCCACGATTCCTTCCTTTGTATCAACACATAGTTTACAAGCAAAACTTTTTGCCAGAGTTGAAGTCACCCTCTTCATTTTCTCTCATCTATCATGTACCCATTTGCCATTCGTTGTGCACGTCACCGAATTTGCCATCACCCTCTTGCTGCACTTGGGGGTGATGGCAAACTTGTTAAATCATGTGTGTTAAATCATGATTCAACAAATCATGTCATTTTTTGCAGAAGATCTGTGAATTTCATTTTTAAAGTCTTTGGTATAAGCCGATAACGAAATTATGACCAAGTGTATCGACTACAAAGCCAACTCTACCATACAAAATGTATACACTGCTGTCAATATGTCACAATGGTTTAAGGAAAAGAATCTAAAAGGCTAACTAACATACTTTGGAGACTATTTTATTACTAACTTACTGCTTGCTGTTATCGTTTTTTCACTGCTTGATTTCAATCAGGAAAAGTAAGTGGCTGCTTGAAATTAAGTAGCAATAAACTGATGACGTGAAGCTGAGGCAAGAAAATTATTATTTAAGTTTACCTTAAACAACACTCAAGCTGTAAGTAATGAAATGTTATTATCTCCAACTGCTCAAAAAGAATAATTCTGAGCCTTCTGAGAAATTGCATGTTTCCAACTCTGATATCCGCTCTCAGCTCTACCAATTTGATTTTATGCTTCAGGCCAGAGGTGCTTGAAATCATGATTATTTACTAGTGGTATAAGTCACAATTTACTTAGCTAAACCTTTACTGACCACATAAACTGTTTTTTTTATCCCCTTCCCCCCAAAAAGAAAATTTTTAGGTTTTTGTTAAGTAGCATCTACTTCAAAATTGGCACTAGTCAAGGATTGCAAAAACTCTTGTGCAGCCAGTCGACTGCACTTTGGGCACCATTTTTTGGCCACCCTGTGGCTGAGTTTCTAGTTTCCACAATAATTGACATGGTTTACAAATTTTCACAAGATATTTGGCATTGGTACCATTGAAATTTGCCAGGAAGTACATCTGTACTTTAAAATGATATATTGTTTCAAAAAAAAGTCTGGTGTGAAAAGGAGTCTGTAGCAGTAGATATATGTTGTGTCACAAATAATTTCTATGGGCTTGATAACTGTTACTTTGTTGTTTATCATGTGTTGATTTGGCCGAAGTTGTTTACTAGATTTGGATTGTAAATGATTGTGACATCTCGGTGGGTGTGGTAAAACTCGCAAATTTGAACTTACAATATCATGGTGATTTGTCTTTGTTATTTATCTGGAATCTTTTAGAAAAAAAGAATGTTTTTATTAATATATGGATAATTGAAAATTGATTGGGTTGTGTTGATGTGTATCTGCATTTGTGTATTGGAGTATAATTGTAGTTGTTGGAAATCGTAAAGGCCAATTGGACTGATAATTGCTGTAGTTGGTGGTGCAGTTGTGAGCAAAGTTTATTTCTAAATACATTTATAGTTATTTTAAGCAAGTAGGGGTGTGGATCTACCGCTGGTGGAGAAGATATATATTTTTTGTGAAATTATTAAGTCCCGTAAAGTTGTAATGAGACCTATTTGGGGGATACATTACATCACTTCAATATATTGAGATGAAACCAAGATTCTATTGCATGACACACTGAACAAGGACTTCTAAAGCTGAAAAAAGTGGGTAAAATAGTACTTCATGAAATCATTAAATCCGTCTACTTTAGAGTTTTTGTGGTTGTAATCACTTGTCCAAGTATCCACAATCTACCCCCATCAACAGCCACCTTAGCATGCTAACATGCTCCTTGATCTTGATTAGTAGGGTCGTGATTGACTAACTGCACAGCCTGTGCTTAAAATCGGTTGCTCCCTCTCTTCTCTCTTTTACTTTTACTGCTCTACCTTTTTTCTTGTTGTCAGAACACAATTTAAACTCTTATTCCACTAAGAGATTTTTGCATAAACTGCCATGCCATCTAATTGCTTTGATTTCCTCCCAGCATTCTGATAACTCGCACAGTACTAGTGAGGTCATCCTTCTGACAGACAGGATCTCAAATCTCTTAATGGTTTTCTTTGTCGTTTGCTCTGATTATTAAATTCATCATATTTTGTCATACATTTTATCCTCTGGCCGCAGAAAATCTTTTCAGTTTTGTGTTAAGACTTGCTTCAGAGTTATGGGTACTGCTGTCAGAGCAAACATTGTAACCAAGCAAGAGAAACCAAAGGTGTCACATTTCTGTACACAACTCCCCCTGTTTTGCTTTGCTTATTTCAGCAAATGCTTTTCTTGAACCCGCTTTTGCTATAAGGAAAAAACAAATTTTTCGAGCCTCTGAGGACGAGATATTCATTCGGGTCATCTTTTATGGCCTTAACCTTTTCGCAGTCCACCAAGCAAAACTCATCGTGCACAAAGGCGAACGACGTCTATAGCCGTCCATTTCTTAGCCTGCATAAAATGGCCCAGACGTGTCATGCCATCGTGTTCCCATGCTATTTAGGGGGTAGATATTAAAGGTGTGTATGTTGTGCACTGCTTTATCCCACTCAGAGGGAATTTTGTACAGATTTTAGTCGACACTATGTATATTTCTCCAAAATGATTAGAAGTAGTTGGCATCACAGGGTTAGTGCGCTACCAGCTGTTAAAGGGTGAGGTTGTGTTTTGCGTGCGCCTCATATGAACCTGTGTTGTTGTTTTATAAGAAATAATCAGATTTTTCATTTGAATTTTGATATATATATATATATCTCTTTCGATCCCGCGACAGTAATATTACCGGCAAAATAAAATAAAAGTTTCCCTCAAATTTTTAAAAAATGAGTTACAAAATTTTTTTCAAAAAGTTTACTAAAAAACGATTTGTGACTTTATTTCTCATCCGATTTTATAAAATTTTCAAAAGATCACACTTATTTCCTCACGCATCGGAAGATGTATAATTTGTGCCCTAATTCTTGGATTTTCATGCAGAAAAAGGGTTAAAAGGACCAAAAACCCAGTTGCAGACGACAAAAATTGCAAAATTCTCAGCAGACACGTGCAAGAGCCAACTACCTTAAATTCAAATCAAGATACCTGGTTTACCACAAAACCAAACCCTTTATCATTGACACAGTCTGAAAACTACTCTTGGGGCATCATTTGACAAAATTTCAAGCAATAATGATAAAATTTATCTATTCAAATTTTCAAATTTTTAGGGGTCCCAAAACCCCCCAAATAAATTTGTAGGGTAAGTAAAAAAAGTGAATTTAGTGCGTAAAGTATATGATATGTTGCTAAATACCGGTCTCATTTAAAAGCTTATGAAATTTGATTTTCAGCAATATATAACTTTAAATAGTTTAGGCTAAGCAATATATGATATTTACTGATCAAAAATGGGTACTGCACATCATGTCAGTTCAAAACCCCCCAAAATTTTTTGACTTACCTTCACCAAATTATAAATTTTAGAAAAACTACACCCTTTAAAAAGATAAAATAAATTGAAAATACTTTACCACTAAAGTCGTCATTTCGCATCAAGTTTCCAAGGAGACAGAAACTGAAATACAAGTTTAAAAGCTAGCAGAAGTTTGGCTTCTCTAAATCAAAGTTTGCTGTATCTCCCTTGTTTGTCAACACATGGAAGGGGTGTAAATAAGTTGCTGTTTCATTGTTAGTGACAGCATATTCTATTTAAACTTGATATTTTCTGAATCTTGAAGAAATTTCCTGTTCAAAAATACCCAAGAAATTTCCTGTCTCCTGCATGGTTTAGGCTAACCTGTAGCAGATAATAACTGATCTTATTTTAGATACTACATTTGACAAACAAAATTTGGTACCAGTCAGTACCGGTTAACAAAAAGGTCATGGGCCTCAGAAAGTAGCAAACTGTAGAAAACCTAGGCTCTTAGGTAAGTTTTGAGTGATGTACCTTGAAAGCTTATTTTCTTAGCATCATCTAGCGACCATTTCTAAAGAAATTGATAGAAAAATAAAATTTGTAGTAATCTTTGAGGTAAGGATACTCTAACTTCGAAGACAACTCAGCACCTGTTTGGGGGGGGGGACTAATTTGCATAAAATTTGCATATTCAAAAAAAATTTTTTTTTGTTTTTATTAAATTTGAAATCTTCAAGAAATAGAGATTTCAACGATATATTACACTTGATGTAGAAGTAAACAGATGAGTAATGATTTACAAACAAACTTGGGTATTTTATGATGATTAATTGTCATTAATGTCACAAAAAATTACTTCTTTGCGTCAGTTATAAGTGCATGAAATGAAGTGGCATACTTTGTGCAAAATGATGACGACGGCTATAGCCGTCGTGGACCGCGAAAGGGTTAAGTTTGCTCTCACTCAATGACCCTGACTTTCCTACTCCTGTTTCAGGGAATAGTGATTGCTGTAGAATGACGTTTTTTTGCTCAAAAATGATGGGTTAACTCATGATTTTTTCTGTGTCAACTGCTATTTTTCGGATATCTCTTTTATCATCTTTTTTTCTTATTAGCTCTTAGGAGTTCTTCACTCTCTACATTCTAGCAATATTGTTGGGATGTTTGTGCTGCCAACTCTGATTTCCGCTGTTCTTTTACGTAAGGTTTTTCATTTCTTGCATTGACCTCTGCAACTTCTCACTTTACCTCTCTGGCACTGAATGCAATTTAATTCTTTTCTAATCCCAACTTCGCAGTTTGTAGTCTTCCGAGGTGGAAGAAAAGGCAAGGGAAAATTTTTTGCTTTCTTTTGTTAAAGGTGAGGAAAATCGTCTAGCAAAGTTGATAAAAATCATGGCTATTTAAAGCATCAAATTTAGTGGTGCAAATTAAATTTTTTGCTATTAATAGAAATTTTTGTTTCAATTTGTATTAAAATACATAAAAAAGGTAAATTGATGTATGTTTGAAGGCTACTTTGTAACATGAAGTGTGAAATTGTCTAAGCTCAGAAAAAAAATTGAAATTAGCTTGGAACAAGATAAATTAGCACAGGGCAGTAAGAAGGGAGAGCAGAATTTGGTAAATAGAAAAAACTTATAATCCTAAATCTATTTTTTAAAAAACTTTATTTGTCGCAATTGTTGTATTGATAATCAAAACTCGAGTGGAGTGAAGGCTACAAGGATTTTTTGTTATCGTCAAGTGGAGAAGAATTTAAAATCTATACAATTGGCTGTTCAGTTTAGTAAAATATACTGAGGATGTTCTATTAGGATAAAATCATGGTACATTTTAGATGGAATGTATATTTCAAGTATGTTGCGATCAAGCCTCTGCACTCATACATAAGAAATATTAAAGCAAAATTTGCTACTAACTTAAATAGAGGTTATTTAGTACTTCAATAAATTTAGTGGATTGCAGTTGTATTAAATATGGAGCATTTGATAAATATTAGAAATTAAAAATTTACTGGGTTTGGAGATAAAGTACTAATAATTAGTATATTGCTAAATGGCATAGCATTTGAGAATTATTTAATGTGTACTACATGTTCCTTTTTTTATTGCGAATTTATTTATCCTGATGTACATGCTAAGCAGAAGACAGTTGCCCAGACTTGCTACAAAGTTTCTATCTTTCAAAATTTTCTTGATGTTACTTGCTATGTATTATTTAATATTAATTGTTAAAATTCACCAAGCAAAGGACATTATCGTAAATTGCCTTTACCAGATTTTTTTGGAGGTCTTCATCAACTCATATCTATCTTTTCTCCTACATTTAAGTTATGTTGTGTAAATTCTTTTTAAAGTAACTAGCTATGTTGTACCTAATCAGATTCTTCCATCGCGAGATGATGGTTTTGAAGTTCTTACTCGTAATGATAAATTGGAAACATTGCCAAATCCAATTTCACCCAACAACACTGAAACATCAAGCCACATGTAAGTATGATATTGAACCAATTTAATCCGAAATTTAAATTGGTTAAATATCATACTATGTTTAACCAATTTAATTGGTTAAATATGGTATGATATTATGAACTACTAACCAGATATTTAACCAATTTAATCCTTTAATTAATAATGTGTGAACCGTAAACAAAATTTGATTTCTGGTTTTAGGCTGTGCTCACTGTTCAGCTAAGATTAAATTTTTTATTTTAAAACTAGCTTGCTCTGCTGGCATTGTCTGCATGGCCTCCATCACTAACGTTGGAGTAAAGAATATTAGTACATGTTTATTTATGAGAACAGTAATCAAAGTAAATGTTTTTCCGCTCAGCCAATTCTTGTTTTAAAATAAATTATACTTTTTCGAAAACTCATCGAGTCAATAACATTATGGGCTGGATAGGTATAGCCCTCTTGTCCATAATCCCAATCTTTCTATTTCTGTAAATGAGTAGCTAAGGGCGACACAATTTCAAGTTAAACAGGAAGGAAATAAAGGCAGCAAAGTAGCAATTCTTTTGAAAAATCCAAAAATTGGGTATTAAGTGGTAGTATTTCACTACTTGGTTTGCTCCCTTTTATAATTATATTTGTGACTTCAAGGTCATGACTACGCCTTAGGTATATGTTTTTTGATTACTGCTTATGCATAGCAATAACGACATAAAGAGGTCTTCTGTTTTCATTATTTTTTAACCTTAACCCCAATAGGCCTAATATTTTTAGGCAAACTAGTGGAAATGTCTTTCTTGTGGTGCAATTTTACTCAGGGATGTTGTTTTCTTTTGATTTTTCCTTAAACTTTTCCAATCCCTGCTGGCTGGTCCCTATTTTCTGTTTAGGCAACCTGGGAGAGTCAAACGGAACCTTGGTTTTTTCCAAATTTCTAGCTTTGACTCTGCTAGTTTTATACAGTTATCAAGCAAACTAGAAAAATATTTCCCCCTTATCCATATAGGGCTAGCCATCAGCAATGTCGAGTTGAAAAGTATCTGCGCCAATCAGCAGCCTCCTCAACGTGGTGTTGCAGTCCCTCACTCCATTTGCGTTAGGTCAAAATGGCTGTTGCTTTCCCGATGGTTCCAATTTTCCCGGCACTCCCCTTAATGCAAACCATTTTTTTCTTGTGCTGCTCTCTGAATGACTGCAAAAGAGCAGCATGCAGCCTCTTTGGAATCGGTCAACTATTTTCTCTCTTCTGCCTCTCTGTTGCATGTATTCTTATTCTTCTCCTTCTCTTGATTAGCGGCAACGTTCACACTAACCCTGGTCTCGTGTTTCCTTGTTCAGTTTGTGTTGGTAATGTGATCTGGAGGGGTAGGTTGGTGCAATGCTGCATCTGCTTCAAATGGATCCATTTAAAGTACTCACTACTTTCCTTTTCTAGATTCAAAACTCTAGGCAGCTCTCACTCCTGGAGCTGTTCTTGCTGCGTCCCTGCTTCTTCTGGAGATCCCACACCTACCAACAATGTGTTTTCCTCTTTGGACTCCTCCAGCTTGTATACCTCCGCTGTTGAACCTGGTAATCTTAATCTCCTCTGCAAATGCAGCACTTCCACCCCACCCTCGCCTTCAAAACTCTCTGCCCACCTTGTATTTCCTCAATCTGTACCCTCTCCACCTTTCATGCTTCTGGATGTTTTCTTACACCTCCTGCTTCTTTCTCCTGACCCGCTCTGGGTTCTTTGATGGAATGCTGGAGGTCTTCAAGCCAATAACACTAAACTACTACACTTTATCTCGTCTCATCTTGTGGATATGATCTGCATCCAGGAATCCAACCTTAACTCATTTTCCTCTTTCCAGATCCCCGGAATCTTTGCTCTACGATCTTAGCACACTCACTGCCATTGTGGCATTCTTTCTCCCAATGATCTGCACGCTAGTGATGGCGCCATTATTTTTGTCAGGAAGGGCTTATCCTTCTCTGAACATATCTTCTTCAAATATTCTTCCTGACTTGACTCCTACTCTGATTATGTAGAGGTCAACATCTCACTAAACAACTCCTATTTGCTCTCTTTCATTAATGGTTGTGCTTCCCATATTTGCTCTTTTTTCGACAGATAGCAGAATCGACTCCTTTTTCCTTTTATATTCTTTCCTCCGCCAGAAATCTCTTCATTCTGGGGGACTTCAACTGCCATTACCTCCTCTGGAACTCAAGAAGTACTTCTGACCCCTACCTGGAGGAAGCATTCAATTGGGTCATCTCCTTCGATGCCCTTTCTCTCAATGACCTTAACATACCTACTCTTCTTCATTCCTCCTCTGGCAGTAGCTCTTCTGATATCTCCTTTGCTCCCTCTTCTCTTGCTCCCGGGAGGTGCTTCAGGACTTGAGCTTTGATCACCTACTAATTATACCAACTGTCCTTCTTTCTCCGCTCTTCTGCCTCAACCAACATCCCCCTTCCTTCAATTTTTAGAAAGGTTGTTGGGATAACTTTGCATTTTACTTTGATCCTCACGGTCCTTTTGCATAGCAATACTTCTCTCTTTCTCTTTCCTCTGCTGCTGCTCTTTTCACTTCTATGACACCAAATGCAACCAAATTTGCCATTTTTTTTGATCGCATCAAGCCTAGTGGTCCACTGAAGTAGAAGAAGGGGTTAGTAAAAGATGTAAGGTTTTTTCTGCTGCTCATAGAAGTGATGAAGATTATCTGGCTTACATATCTGCTCCCAAAATGTCTCATCTGTCATCGCCAAGGCCAAGACGATTGTTGATATTATCGAGTTTTGTAAAGCTTTCGACTCTGACATCCCTCATTCTTTTTCACAAATTTATTTCGGCTAACCTCCCTCCTTGCTTTGCTTGTTGGACTCAATCTTTCTTCTTTGATAGGCACACTTGCATCGTTTTTCAAAATCACAAACGTAGCTCCTTTCGAGTCTGTCGAGGTGTTCCACAAGGGTCCATTCTTGGTCCTCTACTTTTTTCTTTTTTCATCAATAATCTTCTGGCTTCTCTGCTTTCTTCCGTCAGCTGCTCTCTTTATGCTAATGACCTGGCCATTTGGTCCTCCTCCCCCTTGGTCTCTGTTGTGGTGGGGGCTACACAAAAAACTTTGAATCGACTGGAGTGCTGGTCTGAGTACTGGTGTCTTCCTCCTAATTTGAGGAGTCCCTCTTTGGCTTGTAGCTACTTCCTCATAGGGCCCTCTCTGAGGAGTTCCTCTCTATGTTGGGCTGAGCTTTTCTGCTGCCCCTTTTCACTTATGCTTTACCCGAGTTGCTTTCTTATCTTAGGGTTATCAACACTATCAAATTGGAATGCCTTCTCTGACTGCCTCTTGTCTTCCCCAATCCATCTTCTCTCTGAGGCGTCTCTACCTCTTCAAGCAGTCACTCTGACTCATTTTGCTCTGTCATCATATGAGCATGCCCTTTGCCTCCCAACCTTCTACCCTACTTCAGGCTTTGCCTGACTTAGAATGAAATCAAGCACTTTGCAGATCCTCCTCGAGAGCTTTTGCATCCACTCATCTGTTCATGCTTCCTCCTACTTCTTCTCTTTGCATTACCTCTCTCTCTCTCTTCCTTGAAATCTGCCTCTTTTACTGTAAAGTCCACCTTTTCTTCCCCATGATTCCCCTCCCATCATCTCTCTCTCGCCAACGTGCAGCTCTCACTCACTTTGACTATCTCTTACCTCACGATCTGGACTAATGGCTCTATTCATTTTGGCAAAAGCGGCTATGGCGTCCTAGTGAACTGCTTGGTAGCACTAAGGCCATTTTTTCCTTTTCAGCAGGCCCAGTATGTTCAAGTTTTTCCGCTGAAGCCTGTGCCATTCTGCAACCTCTTCACCGATTTTCACAGTACTGCACCAACCAACAGCCGCTTCAACGTGGTGGTGCGGTCCCCGACCCCATTTAGGTTGGGTCGAAATGGCTGTTGGCCTTTTCGAGGGTCCCAGTTACCCCAGGCACTCCCCTTCATTTTTTCGCTATGATGCCCTCTGAACGATCGCAGAAGGGCAGCACACAGCTTCCTTAAAATCGGTCGACTGTTTTCTCTTTCTCTTTTTTCCTGCCCTTCTCTTGCTCGTTTTTGTCTCCTTATTCTTCTTCTTATGATGAACGGTTACGTTCATCCCAACCCTGGCCCCATCATTCCTTGCTCTGTGTGCACTGGAATGTGACCTGGCGGGGCAAGTCAGTGCAATGCTGCACCTGCTCCAAATGGGTCCATCTAAGGTACTCACAACTTTCCCTCTACAAATTCAGAGCTCTTGACAGCTCTCACTCTTGGAGCTGCCCACTCCTGCTGTGTCCCCACTCGTAACACTGTGACTCTCTCCTCGGACTCCTCCGACATGTATATCTCCACTGTACAATCTAGCTCTTTATCTGCTAATGCTGAATTACCGCCCCACCCTCGTCTTCAAACTTCTTATTCCCCATCCACCCAATCTGTATCATCTCCCTCTGTTTCCTCACCACCGTCCCTTGCTCCTGGCTGTTCTTTTATGCCTCCTGCCTCCTCCCCCTGACTCACTCAGAGATCTCCAATGGAATGCTGGAGGTCTTCGAGCCAGGAGCACTGAACTACTTCACTTTCTTTGGTCCCATCCTGTTGACTTTATCTATATCCAGGAATCCAATCTTAACTCATCTTCCTCTTTTCGGATTCCTGGGTTCTCTGCTCTGCATCCTGACCGCACCCACTCCCAGTCTGGCATTCTCTCTCCTGATGACACGCATGCTAGCGGCTACATCATCATTTTCGTCAGGCAGAGCCTATCCTTTTCTAAACTTTCCACCTCCTCTCTTTTTTTCGCTCGATCCCTACTCTGATTGTGTAGGGGTCAACATTTCTCTCAACAACTCCTTCTCGCTGTCATTTCTTAATGCGTATGCCCCCTATTTGCCCCACCTCAACAGATGGCAGAACCGACTCCTTTTGTCCCTCCATTCTTCCGTTCTCCAGAAATCTCTTCATTCTGGGGGACTTCAATTGCCATCACCCAACCTGGGACTCAAGATGTGCTTCCTACCCCCTCGGAGAGGAAGTATTCGACAGCGTAATGTCCTCTGATTTACTCCCCCTCAATGACCCTGACACACCCACCCTTTTACATCGCTCGACTGGCAGTCGCTCCTCTCCTGGCATTTCCTTCGCTGCCTCCTCTATTGCCCTTTCTTGCTCCTGGGAGGTGCTACAGGACCTGGGTTCTGACCACCTACCAATTCTTCAATCCTTCCTTTTTTCTCCCTGTTTTTTTCCCCAACAAGCGTCCTCCTTCCTTCAACTTTCAGAAAGCTTGCTGGGATAATTTTGTTTCCTACTTAGACTGACACTGTCCTTCTGCAGAAGAATACTCGTCTCTTTCCCTTTCCTCTGCTGCTGCTCTCTTTACCTCTCTGGCACTGAATGTGGCCAAATCTTCTATTCTTTTCGGCCGCATCAAACGCCCTCATAAAATCTGGTGGTCTGCTGAGGTGGAAAGTGCGGTTAGTGGAAAGTGCATGGCTTTCACTGCCACTCACAGAAGTGATGAAGATCGCCAGGCTTACATCTCCGTTTCTCGACGTGCCTCGTCAGTCATTGCCAAGGCCAAGGCTGAGACATGGCAGATGACTTGCTCATCTCTTTCACCTAGGTCTAACCCGAAATCTGTGCACTCTCTTCTTTGCTCTATCGCTGGCTCTCCTTTCTCGTCTTCCTCCTCTCCTAACTTCCCCAACTGTTCTTCTCTCAGGGAATCGGCTTTGGTCTACGCTGCTTATCTGAGATCTCACTTTACCGTTTCTCAGCCAAAGGCACTGTGTAGCAGAGCCAGAGGCTGGCTCTCTGAGCTCCGCCATGCTTCGTACCCTATAGAGTCTCACTCGTCTTTTTGCTTTCCTTTCTCTACGACTGAGTTTCTTGCGGCTGCCTCCAACCTATCCTCGTCCACTGCCACTGGCCCAGACAAAGTTGTTTATCTCAAGCTAAAGCATCTTCCTCGCTCTGGCATGGATTTACTTCTTCACATCCTCAATCTTGTTTGGTCTTCGCATTCCTTTCCTTCCATCTGGAAGACATCTTCCATTATTCCCATTCACAAGATGGGGAAACCTCTCGACTCTCCTGCTTCCTTCTGGTCTATCTCTCTCACCTCCTGCATCTCAAAGCTTTTTGAACGCATCATTCTATCCCGTCTACTCTTCTTTCTGGAGTCTAATTCCATTCTCTCTGCCCGCCAGGCCGGTTTCCGCCCTGGATGGTCTACACTCGATCAAATTCTTTATCTTTCTCAGTCCATTTCAGATGAGTTTAACAAACCCAGGCCGGGCTATCGAGCAATTGTGTTTACTATTGATTTCTCTAAAACTTTTGACTCTACCTGGCATGCCGCCCTTTTCCACAAACTCATTTCGGCTGGCCTCCCTTCTTGCTTTGCTCATTGGACTCAATCTTTCCTTTGTAATAGGCGCGCTAGCGTGATTTATCAAACTCACAAAAGTCGTTCCTTTCGAGTTCGTTGAGGTGTTCCGCAAGGATCCGTTCTTGGCCCTGTACTTTTCTCCTTATTCATTAACAATCTTCCGGCATCTCTGCCTTCTTCTGTCAGCAGCTCTTTTTATGCTGACGATCTGGCCATTTGATTGTTCTCCCACTTGATCCCCACTGCGGTGGGGACCTCACAAGGAGCTCTGTTTCGATTGGAGCGCTGGTCTGAGTACTGGTGTCTTCCTCTCAATCCGAGCAAATGTGAGGCCTCCTTTTCAGTGGATCCCCACCAAGCTAATCTCTAGCCCAAGCTCCTCCTACTTGGCTCCCGCCTCCGTTTCAACCCAACTCCAATTTTTTTTGGTGTTACCTTCAATTGCACTCTTTCCTTTTCTAAACATGTATCTTTGCTGAAGGCCAAGTTTTTCCCACCTCTCAAGGCCATACGCTGTATCTCTGCTTCCTCATGGTGCCCCTCTAAGGAGTCCGTCTCTCTTCAACCCCTTCTCACTTACGCTTCACCCGGATGGTTTCCTTTACTGAGCTCTACCAATTTCACCAAATTGGAACGCCTATATCAAGTGGCCAGTCGCGCCATCACCGACTGCCTCACGTCCTTCCCTATACTTCTTCTTCTCTCCAAGGTTTCTTTACATCCCCTATGAGTCACTCTGATTCATTTCACTCTTTTGTTTTATGAGCGGGCTCTTCGTCTTTCAACCTCGTTTTCTATTTCAAGTTTGGCCAGACTTGGAGTGAAACCGAGACTCTGCAGATTGTCCTGGAGAGTTTTTGCGCTTATTTAAATTATCTTCCTCTCTCTCTTTAAGGTGCGGCTCTTTCCCATTTGGCTCTATCCCCCCTGATGATCTTGTACTTTGGACAGACGGCTCTGTTTCTTTTTCTTTTTGGCAAGGGCGGCTGTGGTGTTCTTGTCAACTGCTCTCTTTGTGGCACTGAGGCCACTGTTTCCTTTTCGGCAGGCCCAGTTTGTTCAAGTTTTTCCGCTGAAGCCTGCGCCATTCTGCACGCTCGTTGCTGGTCTCGGCAACACCATAAAGTCTGCCATTTCTCTTCTCTTTCCTCCTATCTGACTCTCGTTCTGTCCTCGCCACCCTGTGCTTTCCTCCATCTTTTCTCTTATCTCAAACTTTGTGGCAGATCTGGCAGGAACAGTCTTCTCTCTCCTCCTGTTCTATCAGGCTATAATGGGTCCCCGGACATTCGTTTCTCCCGGGGAACTATGTGGCTGATGAGCTGGCCAGACAGGGAGTGCTGCTTGCGCCTTCGACAATCCATTGTAGTCTCTCTCCTCTTATCTCTCGTATCTACTCTCGTCTTATCTCGGACTGGAGGCATACTGTCTCATCGAAGTATTTTGACCCACAGGTTTCCTCGATATCCACCGAGGAACTTGTGCTCCCTCGTCATGTTTGCTGTGTCCTCTCTCGTCTTTGCTGCGAAGGACACAGCCTTCTTTTAGGTTCTTATTTCTCTAGAATTGGCCGAATGAAAAACCTTTTTTGCAGCGCCTGCGGACACTCATCCCAGGACACTTCTCATCTCATTCTGCACTGTCCAGCTACGGACTCTTTGCACCGCTCACTCTTTGGCGACTCTCTGTCTCTTTACAACCACTGGTCCAGACCCTGGAGAGATGGCAGGTTTCTGGGGCTCCACGGTCATCCGCCATGCCCCCATCCCTCGGAAGGGATCGGGTGATCAACAACAACAACAACATCTCTGCAGTACCAACAAGTATGCCCTTTTTTTTATGCTACGACTCTAGATCTGTCCTTTGTACCATCATTAGTTTTACGTCAAACTTTCTGGCAGATCTGCCAGAAACTATTTTCTTTCTGCTTATGTACTATCAGGTTGCAGTAAGCACCCGGACACCCATTTCTTCCTAGGAACGTTGCAGCTGATGAGCTGGCCAATCCGGAAGTGCTATTCGTGCCTTCTGCAGTCCCTTGTAGTCTCTTTCTTCTTATCTCTCGCATCCACTTTTGTTTTTTCTTGAATCGGAGGTGTACTGTCTCTTCTGAATACTTTGACACACAGGCTCCTTCAGTTGCCACTGAGGAACTTGTGGTTTTTCGTCATGCTCGCTGTATCCTGTCTTGTCTTCACTGCAAGGGATACAGCCTTTCTGATAAGATCTTTTGTCACTAGATATGGCAGAATCGAGATTCCTTTATGCATTGCCTGCGGACATCCGTTCCAGGACACCTCTCTTTTCATTCTGCACTCTCCAGCTACACACTCTTTGCGCTGCTTGCTCTTTGACGATTCTTTGTCTCTCTACGACCTCTGGTTTAGGCCCTGGAGAGTTGCTCGGTTTCTGGGGCTGTATGATCATGTGCCATGCATCCATTCCTCAGAAGGGGTCGGGTAACAACAATTACAGTTGAAAAGTTTTGGTTCAGGCGGCTATGCCAACCTTACCAGAGAAACATTGGTGACGGTAGAACTAAAAGTTGTGATTGGAAGTCATAGTTTCTGTATTTGTAATGGTGAACAGCTTGCTTTATTATTCCAGATTGACAACACTTAAGTATGATTTTGCAAACTATTATTTGCTCTATCCAAAAACTAGGATGGAAGCATAGTGGAAAATGATAGTGGATTGGGCTGATGAAAAAGAAACAGTGAAATATAATAGCATATGACAGTGAAAAATAATAGAGCTTTGGCTGCGCTCTTCAACTTTGCTCCGCTATTCATCTGCGCTATCAACTTAGCAAGAAAAAAGGACATGTCTTACCCTCAAATCAATCACCGTGTTGAAATACGTCTACTAGTATTAAGGTACTTTCAAGCAAAAATGTTCTCTCTAGGTCCAATTTTACACATCAATAAGCCTATTTTTTGTATGTTTTCTTATATTTTGGATTTTATTACATTTAACTTTTCCCCCGATCCCGATCTCCTTACTTTTAAATCGAGACTAGTCTTACTTACAAACAGCGCATCAATTAGAAATATTAATCATTTTTTTCTCTAAGCGCAGGAAGGGAAGTTAGTTTGAAATCGGATGTGGGGATGCCAAAGTGCCCCAAATGTCGACTATTCTGTTCATATACTTAAAATATTCTTTTTCATGAAAAAGCATATCGCTTGAGATATAAACAGCTCCAATGATAAGTGATAACTGATCCCTTCATTTTAGAAAAAGGTTAAGAAAACAATATTTTTGCAGTCAAAAGCATCATAAAGAACAGTTTAAAATTTGTCAGTTGCTACCATTTTTTTTTGAACAATTGTGGCCGTTTTGAAACATATTAGATCAAAGTTGTTATAGTATCTAGACACGTGATAATGTTATGTACAAACTTTTCATCAATAGTTGGCATAAAAAGCATTATGTTTTGTTTATTGACGTTTGTGGCTCACTGCAGGAGCACACATTTAAACTTCACGATTTGTTTCATTTTGTTACACGTTATCAACATGTCTTCAGAGTTTAGATTTATGCTGTAACAAGCAACATCTCAGCAATTTGCGTTTGCTTTCATAATGGAAGATGGAATTGCTACTGCCTTTTGCTGTTTTCACTATAATGGTACTTGACATGGTTATGATAGAGGCTTTTCGAAGCATTTGAGAAAAAAGAAAATGTTTTTGAAAATTGCCAAAATAGTTTTTTATCCACTTCTATTTTATCCATTTGCCAAAATTGCTACTGTCTTTTGCTGTTTTCATTATAATGTTACTCGACAGTGTTATGATAAAATAGAGGTTTTATGAAGCATTTGAGAAAAAAAGAAAATGTTTTTGAAAATTGCCACAATGGTTTTTATTCACTTCCATTTTATCCATTTGCCAAAATGGCTACTGCCTTTTGCTGTTTTCACTATAATGGTACTCGGCAGTGTTATGATAAAATAGAGGCTTTATGAAGCATTTAAGAAAAAAAAGAAATGTTTTTGAAAATTGCCAAAATGGGTAATTGTTAGTTGTATCGTCAATAGCAAGTTTATAAATGCGTTTCTACTGCAAGTATTTTTTTTTGAAAACAAAAAACTTTTGCTATTAATTGTTAATTGTGATGTCATCTCAAACACTTAAAGAATTAATATTTTGCAAATGACTGGTGATTTTTGTTTCAACAAAAAAAGCTTTACTCCATTAAAAAGGAAACTATATAAATTATCTTTTTATTATGTCTTTGATCTGTTTATGGCATTCCTCTCAGGCAGTGATCAATTTGCCAAGTGCCATGTTTGCACGCCCGCTAGTTTCGAAAGCGCTCATACGTACAGACAGAACTCTCCACATGCAGCCCAACTGAACAAAAGTGAATATACGTTGTTGGAGTCACCACATGTTCAGAAATACGCGAATTTTTACTTTACATTTTAGTTGTGAAAGCAACTAGGTTACCATCATACAGTTGATCTAGGTAGAAAAAGCAAAAAATATGTGTGTAGAAGTTGTAGTTATGTGCTGTAAGAGTGATCGCAACATAACAGAGCTCACTAAATAGCAAACTGCTGTCACAACAGCGCAGTTCTACTTTGATGAGCTGTAAGCAATAAAGTCTGAATTTTAAAACTTAGAAATGCTTATCTATATGAATCTGCCTGCAAAATATCTTATCGTTGTTATTCTTGTTACTCGACTCTTTCCTCAGACCTTGGAGCCCCAGGAGCTGACCATCTCCCCACGGTCTGGACCAGAGGCCACTTAAAAAATGGAATTGTGAAAGAGAGTGCTGTGTAAATAGTTTTCGTAGGACAAAACAGCATATGATGTGAAATGTCTTGAGCTGCGTGACCGCAGTTGTTATTGGTTACCTGACCCCTTCCGAGGGATGGGGGCATGGCGGATGACCATGGAGCCCCAGAAACCTGCCATCTCTCCAGGGTCTGGACCAGTGGTTGTAAAGAGACAGAGAGTCGCCAAAGAGTGAGCGGTGCAAAGAGTCCGTAGCTGGACAGTGCAGAATGAGATGAGAAGTGTCCTGGGATGAGTGTCCGCAGGTGCTGCAGGAAGGATTCTCAATTTGGCCAATCCTAGTGAGATAAGAACCTAAAAGAAGGCTGTGTCCTTCGCAGCAAAGACGAGAGAGGACACAGCGAACATGACGAGGGAGCACAAGTTCCTCGGTGGATATCGAGGAAACCTGTGGGTCAAAATACTTCGATGAGACAGTATGCCTCCAGTCCGAGATAAGACGAGAGTAGATACGAGAGATAAGAGGAGAGAGACTACAATGGATTGTCGAAGGCGCAAGCAGCGCTCCCTGTCTGGCCAGCTCATCAGCCACATAGTTCCCCGGGAGAAACGAGTGTCCGGGGACCCATTATAGCTTGATAGAACAGGAGGAGAGAGAAGACAGTTCCTGACAGATCTGCCACAAAGTTTGAGATAAGAGAAAAGATGGAGGAGAGCACAGGGTGGCGAGGACAGAACGAGAGTCAGACAGGAGGAAGAGAGAAGAGAAATGGCAGATTTGTTGGTAGTAGTATGTAATACGACTTTTAATCTGTTTTTTGCGGTGGTGTTGTGGTGGACTACGTCATTTCCGAACGTGCTGATACGTCATTTCCAAACGTGTTGATACATCATTTCCGAACGTGTTGATACATGAACTTGAAGTACATTGTAACAGCTTGTAAATACAAGACAACGTGTACCAACTTGTAAATTACAACTTGTAAATAACAACTTGAAAACAAATGGTAACCTTACCAAGACAACTTGAAAACAAATGGTAATACAACTTCAACAATTGTGAATACAACTTAAAAAGAAATGTGAAGCTTGTAAATAGAACTTGAGATTGATTTGTTATAGGCACCCCTCTTCAGAATACCGTCGCTTTGATATTAACTGCATTTTTAAACATATGGTTCGTAAGATAGCTCGAGTTAGAAATCTATCACGGAAATATAAACATTTGAGTGTGAAAATCTTGAACCAATCACAAGTCGATGCTGAATCTATGTTTGAATTCTTTTTATTTGTTTGAGTTCTTTTTAGGAATGGTTTTATTTGTTTTTGAAAATGTTGTTTCTTGTTTTTAGGAATGATTATATTTGTTTTTGGAAATGATTTTTATTTGTTTGATTTGTTTTTGAAAATGCTGTTTCTCGTATTTAGGAATGATTAGGTATATTTCTTTTTAGGAATGGTTTTATTTGTTTGAGTTCTTTTTAGGAATGCTTTGAAAATGTTACTTGTTTTTGGAAATGGTTTTATTTCTTGTTGAAAATGATTTCATTTATTCTCGAAAATGACCTAATTTGTTGTGCCCTCGCTTCAGAATACCCCCACTTCAAAAGTTTGTCAATTGATTTCACTTTTCAACTCGTTTACAATTTTTTGTCTTATTGTAAGCACAGCTATTGTAAAGCGGAAATAGTAACTTCTACGTTGTGATTGAAGCCTTTGATACTAAAGCATCAACAACTTCCTTTCGAGCGTAAACATCAATCACACATAATCGTTCGCTTCTTGAAATTGTTTATAAAATCATACAGCCTCGGATCGATTTCTCCTTTTGATTCCCTAGAATGTTGTTTCTTTACTCTTCTAGATGTGTTTATTGGAGGTCTTTTCCTTTACTCGTGATATTTCTGCAGTTGGTTGGAATTAATTTACATTTATTTCAGTAGAACTAGGTAGGTAATGGATTCAGTCTTATTACAATACAATCTTGCAGGAATATAGACGTAGTTACTGGTGTCATGAAAGACAGATGTTTGAGGGAAAATTTTGCGTGTCCATCACTAGCTGAAAACGTACATAAGAAAATATTATGCAATCTTGGAGAAATATAGACGTAGTTACTGGTGTCATGAAAGACAGATGTTTGAGGGAAAAGTTTGCGTGTCTATCACTAGCTGAAAACTTACATAAGAAAATAATTTGAAAACACAACCAACAGTTTAGAACTAGCCGCAGATACAATGTCGGGGAGTATAGATTTCAAAACTAGGGTCGGACACAATCTTGGACAAGTATAGATTTCATTACTAGCCGCAGATAAATCTTGGACAAATATAGATTTTAAAACTAGTCGCAGACACAATGTTGGTGAGTATAGATTTTAAAACTAGGGTCAGACACAATCTTGGACGAGTATAGATTTCATTACTAGCCGCAGATAAATCTTGGACGAGTATAGATTTTAAAACTAGTCGCAGACACAATGTTGGGGAATATAGATTACAAAACTAGGGTCAGACACAATCTTGGACGAGTATAGATTTCATTACTAGCCGCAGATAAATCTTGAAAGAGTATAGATTTTAAAACTAGGGTCAGATACAATGTTGGGGAGTATAGACTTTAGAACTAGTGGCAGATACAATGTTGGGGAGTATAGATTACAAAACTAGTTGCAAATACAATGTTAGGGAGTATAGACTTTAGAACTAGTGGCAGATACAATGTTGGGGAGTATAGATTACAAAACTAGGGTTAGATACAATGCTGGGGAGTATAGATTTCAGGACTAGCCGCAGATACAATGTTGGAAGAGTATAGATTTTGGAACTAGCGGCAAATACAATGCTGAGGGATTAGACATGTAGCTATCAGTATGGCGAAAGACAGATGTTGAAGGAGAAAAATCTGCTCGTTCATCACTAGTTGTAGGCTTACAGAAGATGATAATCTACAGTTTTTCTAGATCATACAGGTATTTCAATCAAAACATTTACGTTTATTACAGCTAGTCGTTAGTTTAGAGGAAAATAACCAACAGTTTTCTAGATTATCAGGTTTGTTGGAGAAAGATCACATGCAGTGACGTTGCTTCCAGAAGAGCTTGGTGGAAGGAAAACATTTAATTTGACACAATTTCAATCAAAAACTTGTACTGCTAACCGTTAGTTTTACACTATTTGGATTAAAATTTCAGTAGCTTAAGGAGATCTTTGAGTGAATTGAGACAAAATTGCTTCACATATGGCAGTGAGGTAGTTAAATTTTTAGTACAGTGGTGGAAACATTTTGAAAAGATCACAACAAAGAAGCTTGTTTCAATTCAGCAGTTTTTAATCACTACTAAATATTATTAAATCAAGAAGATTGAATCTTTATTGTGCTTAGATTGTGTTTGGAGACTACTTCAATAATTGTTAAAATTTTACTTGTAAACATTCATCATGCATCCAATTTACAATATCTTTTCATATAACTAGAAAACAAAAATTGTATCCTGTTATAACACTGTTTTAAGTAAAAACTATCAAGCTCTTAAGCCACCAACATAAAATTCATATTTTTCAAAGCCAGGAAATCAGCTAAGATTACTATCAGCAGAATCTGACTCAAACGGAAACATAAACATCACGTCAGCAAATCTTAAACCAATCACAAGTCGAAGCAGAAATTCAAAAATGGTTTCCTTCAACCCCAGCATATTCATCTGTTCTTCAGTCTTTTTGTCAACAATTTTCTGACCGCACATGGCTCTCACCATAACTTTCTCCGTTCTATTTAAAATTGCGTTTTCATTTTCTTTTAAACACCATACCTCACTTAAATCACTACTGTTTACATCGTAAAACCGAAAAGATTTATCTTTAATTGTGCGCAAATCGTAAAATATTCACCATGCATCAAATTTACATTCATTTTTCATACAGCTAAAAAACCAAAATTGTATCCTATCATCACGCTGTTTTAAGATTTCATCTAGAAATTAGCGAATTTTAAATCCACCAACGTAAAATTTATGTTTTTACAATCTAGTTAGCTCACCTACATAGAAATAAACACAACTATTGACATTATTCATAGGACATTAGCATAAAATTCATAATTTTCACAATGTACTTAGTTCACCTACATAGAAATAAACACAACTTTTGACAGTATTCGTAGGACATTAACACCAAATTCATGGTTTTCACAGTCTCCTTAGCTCACCTACATAGAAATATACACAACTTTTAACATTATTTCAAGGACATTAACATGAAATTCATGTTTTTCACAGTCTCCTTAGCTCACCTACATAGAAATAAACACAACTTTTAACATTATTTCAAGGACATTAACATGAAATTCATGTTTTTCACAGTTTACTTAACTTACCTATGTAGAAATATACTAAACCTTTAACATTATTTGTAGGACATTAGAAAAACAAAACACAAAAATTATTCGTATTAAAGTGAGTGTTCACCCTCTACTGTAAATAGAAATTATTGATCCAATTCTTTAACTTTTCATTGTTTGCTAAAAACCACAAATAGAAAGCTTCAAAACCAATCTGACTCTGTGCTATCACCAATCTAAAACTCATTGCTTTAACAAAAATTTTCAACTTAACCGTTAATTTGTAAGCACTTGAACAAACATACTTATGCATTGTGACAAGTCGTCTTAGCTGATCAAAGACTTTTGTTTTGTACAATTAAACTCTTGCACTAAGCTTTGATCTATTTGAAACCATTATTTGTAATTCACAACTTTCAACTAAAATAAAATTTCTCTTAGCATATTATCTCCCGCATAGATAAATCAAGAATTTTACCTAAATCCTCGCAAAACTACATTAAGTGATATCCATTATACACTTGTTATACGTAATCACTGCTACAAACGTTTGCAATTGCGGATTAGACCAAGTTGATTCATTACAAAATCTCTTACTATCCATTTTTATCAAACAACTTCAATGCTATTGTATTGACTATTAACCATAAATTAGTTACAAAATGTAAAATGTGAACTTGTTGCTAAACGTTTTCTACTACCTTTTCAAATCTAATGCTCTGTTAGAAGCGAACAAACTCTTATAATACCATCCAACATAAACTTACAGTTGTCTTTCTCAGTGACCTCATTAGTAATTGCTGTGACCAACACACAAATGTTTTGAATGTGATCTCGTGAAAGTCTTGACTAACTTTCTGACAAGCCACTTTCCATCCTTAAAACAAACAATTTTTCCTCACAATCAACTGTTTCAATGCTTTTAACACCTCAAAATCTAAACGCATAAAATATTTTCTGAACTTTACCTTCATATCTTCACCGAGTATTGACTCGCATGAAAAATCTGAACTCACGACCCGCTATTTTCAAATTTCATTCAAGTTTTTTTAATCAACAAACACCAAACTCGCAATTTGATAACTTCTAAACTCATTCATTTGCACAACAAACCTTTCAAACTTATCGTTTATTTTCAAGAAACACAACCACAATTTCTGATATTGCTATACATGACTCTGAAGCGTAAATAATTCTTATTTCTCAACCTATCAAAATTATCTAGCCTTGTTCTAATCGATTCGTTTTTGGTTTATTGTTTTGCTCTTACTTATTTCATCATCTTGATATTGATTTATTCAACAAAATATTTGCCATTAATCGCTGTAAAAGTTTTTCTCTTCACCTCCATCCAAGATTGAACTCGCTATTTGCACCATTTCAAAGTAAAGCTTTTCATGACTTACCGACAAGAAAAAACTCAGGCTAATCACTGCCAACAGACATACACTCCGCACATACTAACAAATTTGCATTGAATTACTTTAAAAATTACCAGTTTAGGTAAAAATATGCACAGTACGGTTTATTCTTTCCAATCAAAATTACTATTTGTAACACTATTTCGTTGTGATTACGATAAAAGTGCAATCCATATAAATTTCTTTACCAACATACAACTTTAAAGCTATTTTCATTACATCCACCAATCTTCAAGCTTAAATTTCTAACACTGTTATACGTAATTGATATGCAAAATATCTAAGTTATATTCAACCATCATTTAACTTTCTCATTGAATTTACTTTTACCCAACACCTCATTGTGCAACAAAAAATTTAATTTCGCCTAATTTACACCAATGTCAATACACTTGAATTCAAATCAAAATTTCTAATAACTTTTGGATACAAATTTATTCACTTGTTAAAATTCTCACCAAAAAATTGAACTCGCAGCATTGAGACAGTTAAACAGTAAAGATTTTTATCTGGAGCCCTTGTAAAATATTTGAGATGAAGACCACTAAGCTACATTGTGTGCGATCAATGTATTGGTTTCTGATTTTAAGTTATCATCACAACTCAGTTCAATGGTAAACGAGTGGACTAATATTTTTCAATCATCACACATTTTTGCATTATTTTCTGCACCACACAATACTTTTGTTGTTATATATCTATTTAAATCAAAAAATTCTATCTTATAGTGTTTTCAAGCTTAAATTTTCTTACTGCGCACTCACCTCACCACATTTATCATCTCTGTACATAACTGCAAAGAGAATTTACTTCAACTACTCTAAAAAGTTTATGCAACAAGTCAAATATTTGTAACTTTTTGACACTACATATTACCGAAACAACATCAATTTTGTCCGATTTTAATTCACTTACAAAGTTATTTTATGAAACTAAAAGTCAAACTAATTTTTTACCAATTATCAAACATACAAATATGGTAGTGGTTAGAGCGTATTAGACCTGGGTTTGACTTCATTGTCAAAACTTTTAAGTGATTACAGCTTAGTGGTCACTATGAAAGACCGACCAGGCTGCTTGTTTCATTGTGTTTTCCACTACAGATAGTAATGGGTTCGATGTGTCAACTGCAAACATAAACTCACAGGAATGAATGAAACTTACATTGCTACTACACGTAATTTCAAAAACCACCTGTCTCCAATCTACACTTAAAACATTTTATTGCTACTCCTCATCTCCTTTTCGTTTGCCGATTTTCATTTGTTGTGTGTGTGTGTGTGTGTGTGTGTGTTTACCCCTCCTCTTCCTTGGGATGGAGGTACGGCATGAACGGTAATTCAGGTTCATGCCGTCAACCTAATTGATATTAGGCTAGGGGAAAGGTGGCAGCCCATTTTGAACCAGTTTTGAGTGACTGGTAGCCCCACCACCAACAAGGCGGACTGCCACTGGTGGGTACCCAAGAGTCATCTGACATGCTGGGTTAGCAACTTCACAATTATAATTCGGTGAAGTACGGGTGGGGCTACCTGTCTGCCACATAAAGGCGGAGGCGTCCCATTAAGTGCCTTGCCCAAGGACACAACAAGCAAGCTTGCCGGCTTGTTCTCCACACTATCCCTTTTATATGCTGAGTGCCAAGCAGGAAAGCTGTGAATACCATTTTTTAAAGTCTTTTGGTATGACTCGACTTAGGGAATGAACCCCAGGACTACCGACTACAATGTGGACGCTCTAACCACTGCACCATCGCGCCGGTAATTTTCATTTGTTTGCAGTAGAGATTGGTATCTTTCTAGTCATTATCTCTAGCATATTGTGTTTCATAACATGCTGGTTACATCAATTTTGTGTATTTAACAACTTCCTGGTTTACATATCGTGGCCATTAATCTAAGAATAATTGGTAACTTTACCTTAGCAGATATTGTTTTTACAGCTGAAAAAGTAACTTTTTACTAAACTTTTCAAGGTCGTATTACAAATTTGATTGGGGTTATCACATGATGTTCACATCAAGAAAGGTTTGTGGGCATGACAATGTACAGTATACAGATGGGTTTGAACAATTAAATCAATCTTATTTCTAAATTAATCTTTGTTAATACTTTAATAAATAATAAACCTTTAAAGTTTCAAACTTTTTGACCTTTTCAAGAATTAAAATCTGTAAACGCGATGTAATACTTTCAAATCATACATATGAAGATATACAGTGTGTGTCCAAAAAAAAATCGATACCGTTCGAAAAAATGTATGTATTTTTCATCATTTTATCACAAAAAATCAGTACCTTTCAAAATATTTATGTATTTTCCATCATTTTCTCACAAAAAGTCACTACCGTTCAAGTTTTTTCAATTTTAAATTCTTAATGTAGTAATAAATTTTAATGTTATTTGCATTACTATCTATTGAGACAGTGTGATGAGTGTTTGCATTGATTTTCTAAATTCATTATCTTGATATCTAACATTATAAATTTACCATCATCGATTTCATTTCCCATTCAGTTAGTCTTCCACTCCTCGGTCTGTCAAACAGGCTACCGATCTCCCGTAACTTGTTACTCCAAGCCTTGATTACCCAATATTCTTTCAATTTAATATCATATTCCACATGCAATCTGTCTCTAACAAGCTTCATGGTATGTCTGGTTTGGTCGCTTGCAATGAAAAATGAATCAGAATCAACTGTATATGCAACCATGCAGTCGCTTGTATCAACCATTTTTTATTGAATAAACTACAAAGTATGAAGTATCAATTATGTACATGGGAAATGAAATCGATGATGGTAAATTTATAATGTTAGATATCAAAATAATGAATTTAGAAAATCAATGCATACACTCATCACACTGTCTCAATAAATAGTAATGCAAATAACATTAAAATTTGTTACTACATTAAGAATTTAAAATTGAAAAAACTTGAACGGTAGTGACTTTTTGTGAGAAAATGATGGAAAATACATAAATATTTTGAAAGGTACTGATTTTTTGTGATAAAATGATGAAAAAATACATACATTTTTTCGAACGGTATCGATTTTTTTTGGACACACACTGTATATCTTCATATGTATGATTTGAAAGTATTACATCGCGTTTACAGATTTTAATTCTTGAAAAGGTCAAAAAGTTTGAAACTTTAAAGGTTTATCATTTATTAAAGTATTAACAAAGATTAATTTAGAATAAGATTGATTTAATTGTTCAAACCCATCTGTATACTGTACATTGTCATGCCCACAAACCTTTCTTGATGTGAACATCACGTGATAACCCCAATCAAATTTGTAATACGACCTTGAAAAGTTTAGTAAAAAGTTACTTTTTCAGCTGTAAAAACAATATCTGCTAAGGTAAAGTTACCAATTATTCTTAGATTAATGGCCACGATATGTAAACCAGGAAGTTGTTAAATACACAAAATTGATGTAACCAGCATGTTATGAAACACAATATGCTAGAGATAATGACTAGAAAGATACCAATCTCTACTGCAAACAAATGAAAATTACCGGCGCGATGGTGCAGTGGTTAGAGCGTCCACATTGTAGTCGGTAGTCCTGGGGTTCATTCCCTAAGTCGAGTCATACCAAAAGACTTTAAAAAATGGTATTCACAGCTTTCCTGCTTGGCACTCAGCATATAAAAGGGATAGTGTGGAGAACAAGCCGGCAAGCTTGCTTGTTGTGTCCTTGGCAAGGCACTTAACGGGACGCCTCCGCCTTTATGTGGCAGACAGGTAGCCCCACCCGTACTTCACCGAATTATAATTGTGAAGTTGCTAACCCAGCATGTCAGATGACTCTTGGGTACCCACCAGTGGCAGTCCGCCTTGTTGGTGGTGGGGCTACCAGTCACTCAAAACTGGTTCAAAATGGGCTGCCACCTTTCCCCTAGCCTAATATCATGAACCTGAATTACCGTTCATGCCGTACCTCCATCCCAAGGAAGAGGAGGGTAAACACACACACACACACACACACACACAACAAATGAAAATCGGCAAACGAAAAGGAGATGAGGAGTAGCAATAAAATGTTTTAAGTGTAGATTGGAGACAGGTGGTTTTTGAAATTACGTGTAGTAGCAATGTAAGTTTCATTCATTCCTGTGAGTTTATGTTTGCAGTTGACACATCGAACCCATTACTATCTGTAGTGGAAAACACAATGAAACAAGCAGCCTGGTCGGTCTTTCATAGTGACCACTAAGCTGTAATCACTTAAAAGTTTTGACAATGAAGTCAAACCCAGGTCTAATACGCTCTAACCACTACCATATTTGTATGTTTGATAATTGGTAAAAAATTAGTTTGACTTTTAGTTTCATAAAATAACTTTGTAAGTGAATTAAAATCGGACAAAATTGATGTTGTTTCGGTAATATGTAGTGTCAAAAAGTTACAAATATTTGACTTGTTGCATAAACTTTTTAGAGTAGTTGAAGTAAATTCTCTTTGCAGTTATGTACAGAGATGATAAATGTGGTGAGGTGAGTGCGCAGTAAGAAAATTTAAGCTTGAAAACACTATAAGATAGAATTTTTTGATTTAAATTGATATATAACAACAAAAGTATTGTGTGGTGCAGAAAATAATGCAAAAATGTGTGATGATTGAAAAATATTAGTCCACTCGTTTACCATTGAACTGAGTTGTGATGATAACTTAAAATCAGAAACCAATACATTGATCGCACACAATGTAGCTTAGTGGTCTTCATCTCAAATATTTTACAAGGGCTCCAGATAAAAATCTTTACTGTTTAACTGTCTCAATGCTGCGAGTTCAATTTTTTGGTGAGAATTTTAACAAGTGAATAAATTTGTATCCAAAAAGTTATTAGAAATTTTGATTTGAATTCAAGTGTATTGACATTGGTGTAAATTAGGCGAAATTAAATTTTTTGTTGCACAATGAGGTGTTGGGTAAAAGTAAATTCAATGAGAAAGTTAAATGATGGTTGAATATAACTTAGATATTTTGCATATCAATTACGTATAACAGTGTTAGAAATTTAAGCTTGAAGATTGGTGGATGTAATGAAAATAGCTTTAAAGTTGTATGTTGGTAAAGAAATTTATATGGATTGCACTTTTATCGTAATCACAACGAAATAGTGTTACAAATAGTAATTTTGATTGGAAAGAATAAACCGTACTGTGCATATTTTTACCTAAACTGGTAATTTTTAAAGTAATTCAATGCAAATTTGTTAGTATGTGCGGAGTGTATGTCTGTTGGCAGTGATTAGCCTGAGTTTTTTCTTGTCGGTAAGTCATGAAAAGCTTTACTTTGAAATGGTGCAAATAGCGAGTTCAATCTTGGATGGAGGTGAAGAGAAAAACTTTTACAGCGATTAATGGCAAATATTTTGTTGAATAAATCAATATCAAGATGATGAAATAAGTAAGAGCAAAACAATAAACCAAAAACGAATCGATTAGAACAAGGCTAGATAATTTTGATAGGTTGAGAAATAAGAATTATTTACGCTTCAGAGTCATGTATAGCAATATCAGAAATTGTGGTTGTGTTTCTTGAAAATAAACGATAAGTTTGAAAGGTTTGTTGTGCAAATGAATGAGTTTAGAAGTTATCAAATTGCGAGTTTGGTGTTTGTTGATTAAAAAAACTTGAATGAAATTTGAAAATAGCGGGTCGTGAGTTCAGATTTTTCATGCGAGTCAATACTCGGTGAAGATATGAAGGTAAAGTTCAGAAAATATTTTATGCGTTTAGATTTTGAGGTGTTAAAAGCATTGAAACAGTTGATTGTGAGGAAAAATTGTTTGTTTTAAGGATGGAAAGTGGCTTGTCAGAAAGTTAGTCAAGACTTTCACGAGATCACATTCAAAACATTTGTGTGTTGGTCACAGCAATTACTAATGAGGTCACTGAGAAAGACAACTGTAAGTTTATGTTGGATGGTATTATAAGAGTTTGTTCGCTTCTAACAGAGCATTAGATTTGAAAAGGTAGTAGAAAACGTTTAGCAACAAGTTCACATTTTACATTTTGTAACTAATTTATGGTTAATAGTCAATACAATAGCATTGAAGTTGTTTGATAAAAATGGATAGTAAGAGATTTTGTAATGAATCAACTTGGTCTAATCCGCAATTGCAAACGTTTGTAGCAGTGATTACGTATAACAAGTGTATAATGGATATCACTTAATGTAGTTTTGCGAGGATTTAGGTAAAATTCTTGATTTATCTATGCGGGAGATAATATGCTAAGAGAAATTTTATTTTAGTTGAAAGTTGTGAATTACAAATAATGGTTTCAAATAGATCAAAGCTTAGTGCAAGAGTTTAATTGTACAAAACAAAAGTCTTTGATCAGCTAAGACGACTTGTCACAATGCATAAGTATGTTTGTTCAAGTGCTTACAAATTAACGGTTAAGTTGAAAATTTTTGTTAAAGCAATGAGTTTTAGATTGGTGATAGCACAGAGTCAGATTGGTTTTGAAGCTTTCTATTTGTGGTTTTTAGCAAACAATGAAAAGTTAAAGAATTGGATCAATAATTTCTATTTACAGTAGAGGGTGAACACTCACTTTAATACGAATAATTTTTGTGTTTTGTTTTTCTAATGTCCTACAAATAATGTTAAAGGTTTAGTATATTTCTACATAGGTAAGTTAAGTAAACTGTGAAAAACATGAATTTCATGTTAATGTCCTTGAAATAATGTTAAAAGTTGTGTTTATTTCTATGTAGGTGAGCTAAGGAGACTGTGAAAAACATGAATTTCATGTTAATGTCCTTGAAATAATGTTAAAAGTTGTGTATATTTCTATGTAGGTGAGCTAAGGAGACTGTGAAAACCATGAATTTGGTGTTAATGTCCTATGAATAATGTCAAAAGTTGTGTTTATTTCTATGTAGGTGAGCTAAGGAGACTGTGAAAACCATGAATTTGGTGTTAATGTCCTTGAAATAATGTTAAAAGTTGTGTTTATTTCTATGTAGGTGAGCTAAATAGACTGTGAAAACCATGAATTTGGTGTTAATGTCCTACGAATACTGTCAAAAGTTGTGTTTATTTCTATGTAGGTGAACTAAGTACATTGTGAAAATTATGAATTTTATGCTAATGTCCTATGAATAATGTCAATAGTTGTGTTTATTTCTATGTAGGTGAGCTAACTAGATTGTAAAAACATAAATTTTACGTTGGTGGATTTAAAATTCGCTAATTTCTAGATGAAATCTTAAAACAGCGTGATGATAGGATACAATTTTGGTTTTTTAGCTGTATGAAAAATGAATGTAAATTTGATGCATGGTGAATATTTTACGATTTGCGCACAATTAAAGATAAATCTTTTCGGTTTTACGATGTAAACAGTAGTGATTTAAGTGAGGTATGGTGTTTAAAAGAAAATGAAAACGCAATTTTAAATAGAACGGAGAAAGTTATGGTGAGAGCCATGTGCGGTCAGAAAATTGTTGACAAAAAGACTGAAGAACAGATGAATATGCTGGGGTTGAAGGAAACCATTTTTGAATTTCTGCTTCGACTTGTGATTGGTTTAAGATTTGCTGACGTGATGTTTATGTTTCCGTTTGAGTCAGATTCTGCTGATAGTAATCTTAGCTGATTTCCTGGCTTTGAAAAATATGAATTTTATGTTGGTGGCTTAAGAGCTTGATAGTTTTTACTTAAAACAGTGTTATAACAGGATACAATTTTTGTTTTCTAGTTATATGAAAAGATATTGTAAATTGGATGCATGATGAATGTTTACAAGTAAAATTTTAACAATTATTGAAGTAGTCTCCAAACACAATCTAAGCACAATAAAGATTCAATCTTCTTGATTTAATAATATTTAGTAGTGATTAAAAACTGCTGAATTGAAACAAGCTTCTTTGTTGTGATCTTTTCAAAATGTTTCCACCACTGTACTAAAAATTTAACTACCTCACTGCCATATGTGAAGCAATTTTGTCTCAATTCACTCAAAGATCTCCTTAAGCTACTGAAATTTTAATCCAAATAGTGTAAAACTAACGGTTAGCAGTACAAGTTTTTGATTGAAATTGTGTCAAATTAAATGTTTTCCTTCCACCAAGCTCTTCTGGAAGCAACGTCACTGCATGTGATCTTTCTCCAACAAACCTGATAATCTAGAAAACTGTTGGTTATTTTCCTCTAAACTAACGACTAGCTGTAATAAACGTAAATGTTTTGATTGAAATACCTGTATGATCTAGAAAAACTGTAGATTATCATCTTCTGTAAGCCTACAACTAGTGATGAACGAGCAGATTTTTCTCCTTCAACATCTGTCTTTCGCCATACTGATAGCTACATGTCTAATCCCTCAGCATTGTATTTGCCGCTAGTTCCAAAATCTGTACCCCTCCAAAATTTAGCTGCCTTAGTTCAAACTGCTGGTGGTGGTAAAAGTCATTTTTCTTATGTGCATTTTCAGCTAGTGATAGACACGCAAACTTTTCCCTCATACATCTGTCGTTCATGATACTGGTAACTACGTCTATACTCCCCAACATTGTATCTGCCACTAGTTCTAAAGTCTATACTCCCCAACATTGTATTTGACTCTATTTTTGTAATCTATACTCGTCCAACATTGTATCTGCCACTAGTTCTAAAATCTATACTCGCCCAACATTGTATCTGCGACTAGTTTTAAAATCTATACTCGTCCAAGATTTATATGCGGATAGTAATGAAATCTATACTCCCCAACATTGTATCTGCAGTTAGTTCTAAAATCTATACTCCCTCAACATTGTGTCTGACCCTAGTTTTAAAATTATACTCGTCCAAGATTGTATCTGCTGTTAGTTTTGAACTAGTGGTTGTAATAAAGTTCTTATTTATTTTCTGTATGTTTTCAGTTAATGGTAAACCTGCAAACTTTTCCCTGAAACATCTGTCTTTCATCTCGCTGGTAACTGCATCTATACTGTATTTTTAAGATTTTTTTTCTCCAAGATTTTATTGTAATAGGACTGAATCTGTTGCCTGCATACTGAAATAGATGTAGATTAATTCTAACCAACTGCAGAACTGTTATCAAGATAACCTATCGAGTATAATATCTCCAATAAAAGAGCGAAGACAACTTTTTAAGGGGATCAAAAGGAGAAATCGATCCGAGGTTATATGATTTTATAAAAAATTTCAAGAAGTGAATGATTACGCGCGATTAATGCTTACGCTCAAAAGGAAGTTGTTCGTGATTTAGTATCAAAGGCTTCAGTCACCACGTAAAAGTTAGTGTTTGCGCTTTACAAAACTATGTTTACAGTAAGACAAAAGATCGTTAACGAGTTGAAAACCAAAGTGAAATTAATTGACAAACTTTTGAAGTGGGGGCATTCTGAAGCGAGGGTACAACAAATTAGGTCATTTTCAAAAATAAATGAAATCATTTCTAAAAAGAAATAAAACCATTTCCAAAAAACAACAACATTTTCAAAACATTTCTAAACAGAACTCAAACAAATAAAATCATTCCTAAAAACAAATAACATTTTCAAAGCATTCCTAAAAAGAATTCAAACAATAAAATCACAAAACAAATAAAACCATTCTTAAAAACAAATAAAAGTATTTCCAAAAACAAATATAATCATTCCTAAAAACAAGAAACAACATTTTCAAAAACAAATAAAATCATTCCCAAAAAGAACTCAAACAAAAAGACATTCCTAAAAAGAATTCAAACAAAACAAATAAAACATTTTCAATTGTTAAATCAAAACAACGTTACAAGTAAAATGTACTTCCAAGTTCATGTATCAGCACGTTCGGAAATGGCGTACTTGCCAGGTTTTGCACGTTCGGAAATGACGTATCAGCACGTTCAGAAATGACATATCAGCACGTTCGGAAATGACGTATCAGCACGTTCGGAAATGACGTAGTCCACCGCAACACCACCACAAAATTCGGGTCGAAAAACATATTACATACTACTGTTGGTGTTGCTGAGACCAGCAACGAGCGTGCAGAATGGTGCAAGCCTTAGCGAAGAAACTTGTACATACTGGGCCTGCCGAAAAGGAAAGAGTGGCCTCAGTGCCACAGAGACAGCAGTTGGCAAGTACGCCGGAGCCACCCTTGCCAAAAGGAAAAAGGAACAGAGCCGTCAGTTCAGAGTACCAGATCATGACCGGGGAGAGAGTCAAGAATGGGCGAGAGCTGCACCTTGGTGAGAGTGAGGGAGATCAGAGCGGGAGCATGGAGTGCAAAGGGTGGACTCCATCGTGAACAAGGGCAGATTTCAAGGAGGAAAGGGAGGGCATGCAAGAAGAGCCTCCCTAGAACAAGTAGAAGGAAGCATGAGCGGGTGAGTGGACGCAAAAGCTTTCCAGGACGATCTGCAGAGTCTTGGCTTTCACTCCTAGTTCGGCCAAATCTGAATTGGGAAACGAGGTTGGGAGACGAAGAGCCCGCTCATAAGATAAAAGAGTAAAGTGAGTCAGAGTGACTCATAGGGGAGGTAAAGAAGCCTCGGTGAGTAGTAGAGGGATAGGGCAGGACGAGAGGCAGCCGGTGAGGGCGCGACTGGCCGCTCGGTGAAGGCATTCCAATTTGGTGAAATTGGTAGTGCTCATGAAAGGAAACCATCCGGGTGAAGCGTAAGTGAGAAGGGGCCGAAGAAAAGATTTGTACAGAACAGAGAGGGACTCCTTAGAGGGGCCCCATGAGGAAGCAGAGATACAGCTTATGGTCTTGACACGGGGAAAAACTTGGCCTTCAGCGAAAATACATGCTTTAAAATGGAAGAGTGTGGTCGAAGGTGACCCCAAGAAAAGTTGGAGTGGGATAGAAACGGAGGCGGGAGCCGAGTAGGAAGAGGTTGGGCTGGAGATTAGCTTGGTGGGGATCCACTGAGAAGAAGGAGGCCTCACATTTGCTCAAATTGAGAGGAAGACACCAGTATTCAGACTAGCGCTCCAATCGAAACAGAGCTCCTTGTGTGGCCTCCACTGCAGTGGAGACCGAGAGTGAGGAAGACCAAATGGCCAGATCATCAGCGTAAAGAGAGCAGCTGACAGAAGAAGGCAGAGATGCCGGAAGATCATTGATGAAAAAATAGAAAAGTACAGGGCCAAGAACAGATCCTTGCGGAACACCTTGACGGACTCAAAAGGAACGACTTTTGTGATTTTGATAAACCACACAAGCGTGCCTATCAGAAAGGAAAGATTGAGCCCAACGAGCAAAGCAAGGAGGGAGGCCAGCCAAAATGAGTTTGTGGAAAAGGGAAGCATGCCAGGTAGAGTCAAAAGTTTTAGAGAAATCGATAGTAAACAGGATCATCCGAGAGCCCGGCCTGGGTTTGTTAAACCCATCCGAAATGGACTGAGAAAGATAAAGAATTTGATCGAGTGTAGACCGACCAGGCTGAAAACCGGCCTGATGAAGAGAGAGAATGGCATTACATTCCAGAAAGAAGAGTAGACGGGATAGAATGATGGGTTCAAAAAGCTTTGAGACGCAGGAGGTGAGAGAGATAGGCAGGAAGCAAGCAGGAGAGTTGAGAGGTTTTCCCATCTTGTGGATGGGAATAATAGAAGATGTCTTCCAGATGGAAGGAAAGGAATGCGAAGACCAAGAAAGATTGAAAATGTGAAGAAGTAAATCCATGCCAGAGCGAGGAAGATGCTTTAGCATGGGATAGGCGACTTTATCTGAACCAGTGGCAGTGGAGGGGGAAAGGCTGGAGGCAGCCGCAAGAAATTCAACGCGAGAGAAAGGAGAGCAAAAAGACGAGTGAGACTCCACAGGGCACGTGGCTCGTCGGAGCTCAGTGAGGTAGCCTCTGGCTCTGCTACGCAATGCCTTTGGCTGAGAAACAGAAAAGTGCGATCTCAGGTAAGCGGCATAAACCAAAGCCGATATCCTGGGAGAAGAACAGTTGGGGAAGTTAGGAGAGGAGGAAGACGAGAAAGGAGAGCCAGCGATAGAGCAAAGAAGAGAATGCACAGATTTCGGGTTAGACCTAGGTGAGAGAGAAGAGCAAGTCATCTGCCATGTCTCAGCCTTCGCCTTGGCGATGACTGACGAGGCGCATCGAGAAGCAGAGATGCAAGCATGGCGATCTTCATCACTTCTGTGAGCGGCAGCAAAAGCCTTGCGTTTTCCACTAACCGCACTTTCCACCTCAGCAGACCACCAGGTTTTATGAGGGCGTTTGATGCGGCTGAAAGGAATGGAAGATTTGGCCGCATTCAATGCCAGAGAGGTAAAGAGAGCAGCAGCAGAGGAAAAGGAAAGAGACGAGTATTCCTCTGCAGAAGGACAGTGAGAGTCAAAGTAGGAAACAAAGTCATCCCAGCGAGCTTTCTGAAAGTTGAAGGAAAGGGGGCGCTCATTGGGGCGATAGACCGGAGAGAGAGGGATAGATAGAAGAATTGGTAGATGGTCAGAACCCAGGTCTTGAAGCACCTCCCAGGAGCAAGAAAAGGCAAGAGTAGAAGGAGCAAAGGAGATGTCAGGAGAGGAGCGACTGCCAGAGGAGCGATGGAGGAGAGTGGGTGTGTCAGGGTCATTGAGGGTGAGGAGGTCAGAAGAGATGACCCAGTCGAATACTTCCTCCCTGTGGGTGTCGGAAGTGCCTCTTGAGTCCCAGATTGGGTGATGGCAATTGAAGTCCCCCAGAATGAAGAGATTTCTGGAGGAGGAAAGAATGGAGGGAGAGAAGGAATCGGTTCTGCCATCTGTTGGGGAGAAGCAAATAGGGAGGCATACACATTAAGAAATGACAGCGAGGAGGAGTTGTTGAGAGAAATGTTGACCCCTACACAATCAGAGTAGGGATCGAGCAAAGAAAGAGAGGAGGTGGAAAGTTCAGAAAAGGATAGGCCCTGCCAGACAAAAATTACAACGCTGCTGCTGGTGTGCGTGTCATCAGGAGAGAGAATGCCAGACCGGGAGTGGGTGCGATCAGAACGCAGAGCAGAGAATCCAGGAATCCGAAAAGAGGAAGATGAGTTAAGATTGGATTCCTGAATGCAGATAAGGTCGACAGGATGGGACCAAAGAAAGTGAAGTAGTTCAGTGCTCCTGGCTCGAAGACCTCCAGCATTCCATTGAAGAACCCTGAGAGAGTCAGGGGGAGGGGAGGAGGCAGGAGGTGTAGAAGGACAGCCAGGAGCAAGGGACGGTGGTGAAGGGGCAGAGGAAGGAGATATAGAATGGGCAGATGGGGGATAGGAGGTTTTGCGACAAGGGTGACACGTGAGTGAATCATCAGTAAAAGGGGGGCCAGGTTGTACAGTGGAGGTATACATGTTGGAGGAGTTCGAGGAGGGAGTCACAGTGTTACGGCAGGGGAAGCAGCTCCATGATGAGAGCTGCCAAGAGCTCTGAAATTAGACAGAGAAAGTTGTGAGCATTTTAGATGGACCCATTTGGAGCAGGTGCAGCATTACACTGACTTGCCCTGCTAGGTCACATTTCCAGCGCACACAGCAAGGAAAGATGGGGCCAGGGTTAGGATGAACGTTACCGCTTATCAGGAGAAGGAGGAGAATGAGGAGATGAAGAAGGGCAAGAGTAGGGCAGGAGAGAGGAAAAAGAGAAAACAGGCGGCTGATTTTGTAGATGCTGTGTGCTGCCTTTCTGCGGTCGTTCAGGGGGCAGCATAGCAAAAAAATGAAGGGGAGTGCCCGGGGTAACTGGGACCCTCGGGAAGGCCGACAGCCATTTCGACTCGACCCAAACGGGGTCGGGGACTGCACCACCACGTTGAAGCGGCTGTTGATTGGTGCGGTGACTGCAGTCGCTACATAAGGCTTTTAATTTTGCCAATTCTGTAGAGGTAGGTCTTTGAAGAAGGCTATGCCTCCTTTATTAAAGGCAAAGAAGGACACAGCAAGCATGACGAAGAAGTACTAGTTTTTCAGTGGCGACTGAGGAAACTTGTGCGTTAAACAATTTAAAGGTGACATTTATGCTTCCAGTCCTAGGGAAAGATGGGTGAATACAAAAGGAAAAAGGCGAAAGGTGCCATGGGTGGCTGACACGGCTAGTTATTTGCCGTATGTTGTAAGAGAACATGCGGCCAGTCAGTTCAAAAATTGCCTAACGATCACATTACATCAATTCTACCTGCGATCTTTGTCTCAATAACGGGTTAAGACAGCCCTTATTACTCATCTTGCTGCACACTTGCAAAAGGGCTATGCATACTTTGTGTATGTAGTACAAGCGTTAGCTGTCATATTTGATTTATTAAGATGGTCGCTAAAGGGTCACATAGCATGGTATTAGAAGCAAAAATACTTATATTAGACTACCGTAGTCACTTTTTTGCTATTTTCAGTTTTTGATAAATTGGCAACTTATTTGGGGCACTTTGTGGCACAGCCCATTTTATCAAACAATAGCAGATGCACTTTTAAAGTATCATAGTGACACTTTTTGATACACCTGTTATTAAAAACAGTTTGGCAAAAGGTATGGTCTTTCATTTAGGTAAATTGCTAGGTTTAAAATTACTAGGGACGCGTTCAATCTTTGGCTTATAGCTAAGATTTTTACCTAGACCAAGTTGCCAAAAACTTGAAAGAAACGCTGTGGCTTACCATTTTAAACTTCGTTTGAAATATCTAATCGCTTTTAAACGTGGATTAAAAAAATTCATTGTTAGGATGTTATAATCATAGCAAGTGTTACACTACAAATAACTGAAAGAAGAAAGCCAACACGTTACCATTTCTTGTCAATTCGATAGTCTTCTAGTTATGATATATTAGCTCACTTTTGATAGATCGCGTTAGCTTTTTTTAATTTTTTTTGTTATCCATGTGAAAGTGTTAACACAATGGCAGATTCCTGGCTCCAAGTTTACGTATAACAATATCTTCTTGGTGCTGAAACATGCAAAAAGACCCGACTTTAACTGGTTAAAACGTTAGTCAAGAAATAAATCTCAGATGTAGTGCAGAGTGCATTTGTAATTTGCATTTCACTTTAAAGCCATTGCACTTGTTAAGGCAACATGTTGTAAACCATTTCAAGCAAAAAAGAGATGTAAAAATGTGGGGCAACACTAAAATCCAGAGCTACAGAAGTTCTTAGGGAAGTAGAGAAAACCAACTACCGTAAATTACGGAACTATCACAAATACGAAAATGCACGCTTAACTCAACTTTAATGTCTAATTTTACCTAATTGAATGATTCTGTTGGCGTTATTAGCTTTCGTAAATTTCCTTCTTTCTGCGATTTCTTTACTCCTTTTATTAGTAGTTTTTTTCGTGTTACAGTCATTCTTTAATTTAAAATAAATTTCCGGATTTTTGTACCTTCTTATTTTGGAATAAATTTTATGTTTCTGTAATTCCGTCTTTCAGTATAAATTTTCCTATTTCAGTGATTTAGTAATTTTAGTCTAAATTTTCTTAAATATAGATTTTCGTATCTTAGGGTTATTTCAAAATAAGTTGTCCTTTGTCACAGGCAAAAAAGCCTTGCAATATGCAAAACTACCTGCATTTTCTTTCTCGGTAGCGTGGCGAAATGGGCTATGGGTGAAACTCGTTGCGAGAAGTCTGCAAGTTCACTACGTAGAGCATTATTTTGCCGTTGCATGGCAAAGCAGAGCTGTCATTTAAGCTTCGGCTTTTGTGTAAACCGTAGCTCGTGTCAATTGCAACGACATATGTATGGCTATCAAATCAAAGTCTGTTTGCACATATTGCCGTCTCTCAAACTTTGCATTGTGCTCGATAAGTTCTTATCTGCTAAGTGATTTGACACATTTTAAGTCAGCTGTCACTCAATGGACATCATTGCCGCTTACTTAATGCCAACAGAAGAGGAGAGGGGTAGTCAGGTAATCTAGCCACTGCTTATTGCTAAACACTAAGTGCAAAACTGCAAAACATAATAGTCTATTAATCTGTACAAACTTTTTCATTACTTTAGGTCTAAAGTATGACTTCACTATTTTGTAGTCAAGAAAAATCATATAAACCAAAAAAGTTCTGTTGATCCTCCCCTTATCTCGTTTTGTACTTTTGAGAGATGCCCTTTGCAGTCGTTGTATTCGGTTTAACATAAATCAAACTACAAAGTCTAAAATCTAACTACTACAATGCTCATGTTTTATTTCCAACTGCTGCCTAAGCGTTCCGACTGTTATGTTGCATACCATATGTGTTAACGATAAGTTCAACTTCGGCTGCAGCCAACTGCAACGGCATGTAAATGGACTGGCGACTCGAAAAATGCAAAGTCACTTTGCAGTCTCATAAACTTTCTATTTTTTTGTGTTTTTGATGAATTAAATGAACTCTTGATTAGTTGATTCATGCCAAGTTGTTGAAAAACTTAAGTGCACAGGGAAAGCAGGGGAATGCTATCCTTTGAAATCATAGTAAGTTTTTGGTCAAAAGACTGCAAGTCATTGTTTGTTACTGTTAAGGCTGATTTCAAGAGGCAAATATGTGGCAGCGGATTATTTAAGAACACACACAAACTTTATATCAGAGCACATATTTTTAACTAGCAACATCAGCAGGTATACTTTGCTGTTTTCTGATCTACCAGTGTTAAATGGACAAAAATGACAAATAGTGATGCTCTTTTTTTTCTTCTAAACATTTTCATGTTATAGTCTATTTTGCGTTAATCTTCAGTTAGGCATATTAGTTGCTGAAAATTAGTGAGGCCAAGCCAGGTTGTCAAAAACTTAGAAAGAAACAGTGCGGCAAAGTGTTAAGGTCATTTCACGGTATGCCAAACTCCTTGTTTTATCATACAGTCTTATTAAAAGAGCATTAATTACATTCAATTTTAGGCTGTGCCAACAGTTATACATGCATAACTGTACTACAGATGGTACACGTTTTGTAGTCCGCATAGCCTACTGTTGTAAATAGAAGGCCTACAATATTCTTCAAGAACTTTGAAAATTTTTTGACCTGAAATTCAGCTAGGTTATATTATCGTCTGAACTAAAAAATAGAAACGTAGCTAACTGCCAGTAACAGTCTATAAAATATGTGCTCATTGTATCTTTTAATCTTGAAATCACATTTTAGCCTAGGCTACCGTGCTTTACCGTGCTTCACTGGTTATCAGAATAGTGAAGCTGTTTACCCAGCATGTCGTAAGAGGTGACTATTGGGTACCTACCAATTGCAGTCTAACTGTTAATGGTGGGGTTGCCAGCTTAATTGCTTGGTTGGACCACTCATGTCAAAAAACTGAGGTTGGGGGTAAGCGAGGGCATGCTCCCTGTAGAAGAATTTTGCTCCAGTGAATCCCCATGACCAGAAAAAATATACAAATGGCCCCCAGTCCCCGGCAGCTCTTAAATGAGCAGGGGGTGCAAAGAATCTCCGGGTTTAAATCTGAATGTCATGGGATAAGATTTGGAACAATAAATGTGGGAAGTCTTTGTGGAAGGAAAACGGAAGTGTGTGAAGAACTGAGGAAGAGAAAAGTTGATGTGTGTTGCATCCAGGAAGTAAGATGGAAAGGCCAAGGAGCTCGTTTTGTGGGTGCTTCGGGACGAAGGTATAAAATGTGGTGGTCAGGAAATGATGCAGGATTTGGAGGGGTTGGAATTTTGCTGAAAGAGGAAATATCTGGAAACGTTGTGGAAGTTAGAAGAAAAAGTGACAGAGTAATCGTGATTGTTCTAACTCTAGGTAGGGAGGTGATGTGCGTAATATGTGCGTATGGGCCACAAAGTGGAAGACCAGATGCAGAGAAAGTTCGTTTTTATGATGAAATGGGAAGTGAGTGGGACTTGGGAAGTTGTAGTGAAATAATTGTTTCTTTGGGGGATTTCAATGGACATGTGGGGAAATGTGCTGAGGGTTTTGAAGGTGTTCACGGGGGGAATGGTGTTGGGAAAAGAAATGCAGAAGGAAGAAGATTGCTGGAGTTTTGTGATGAAAGAGAGCTGTGCGTGGCAAATACTTGGTTTAAAAAGACAGACAAAAGGAAAATTACTTATAGTGGCGATGGGTGTGGAACAGAAATTGATTTTGTGCTTGTGGGGGAAAATATAGAAAGTATATAAGGGATGTAAAAGTGATTCCATGGGAACTTCAGCACAGGCTGGTGGTCGTAGATCTAGATAAAAAGGTTCTAAAAAAGGGTGTGAGAAAGGAACGAATCATAAGAAGAAAGATTTGGAAGTTGAATGAAAACCGAACAAGAGTGAGATTTGAAAAAAGAGTAAAAGAACTAGTGAATGCAGATGCACCTGATTTGTGGAAAACTTTTAAGGATGGTGCTCTAAAGGCTTGTCACGAAGTGTGTGGAAAGAAGAAGTCTAGGAGAGATCAAGGAGACATGTGGTGGTGGAATGAAGAGGTCAAGGATACCATTGCAAGAAAGAAGGCGGCATTTAAAGAGCTGTGCAGGTTCCCATCAGAAGAAAATAAGAATCAATACAAACGTATAAGAAATCAAACAAGAAAAATTGTTGCTAGAGCTATGAGAAAGGTAGCTAATCAGGAGTTGAATAATTTATATCATAATTCTAATAGTGTTTTCTACTTCCTTAGAAGAATGAAAAAGGAAGGGAAGGATGTGGAAGGAGGAAGGTGCTTGAGAGGAGGAGACGGACGATTGGGTTTTATTGAAGAAGACCGGACAAAAATTTGGAAGGAACATATGGAAAAGATCATGAATGAAGAGAACGAATGGGACCACATGGTGGAAACTGATGTAGTAGAAGGACCAGTGGAAAAAGTAGCTCGTAATGAAATTGTGGAGGCAATGCAAAGGATGAAATCAGGAAAGGCAACTGGGCCATCTGAAGTAAGTGTGGAGATGATAGTTGCAAGTGGTGAAATTGGGGTTAAAGTGATGATGGAACTGTGCCAGCGTGTATTGGATGGTAGAGGAATGCCTGATGAGTGGAAAACAAGTGTGATTGTACCTATCTTTAAAGGAAAGAGTGGTGTGATGAGCTGTGAATCATACAGAGGAGTGAAACTGCTAGAACATGCCATGAAAATCGTTGAAAGAGTGCTAGAGAGGCGAATACGAACATTAGTCAATTTGAATGAAATGCAGTTTGGATTTATGCCAGGAAAAGAAACAGTGGATGCGATATTTGTTGTGAGAAGAATGCAGGAGGAATATCAAAAGAAGGACAAGAAGTTGTATATGTGTTTTGTTGACGTGGAAAAAGCTTTTGATAGAGTGCCAAGAAAAGTGATGGAATGGGCCATGAGAAAGAAGGGTCTATCAGAAGTAATAGTTCGGGCAGTTATGAGCCTGTATGATGGTGCAAAGACAAGAGTCAGGGTGGGATGTGTATATTCAGAGGAATTCGAAGTAAATGTTGGTGTACATCAAGGATCTGTGCTGTCACCACTATTGTTTGCAATAGTGGTAGACGTTGTTACCGAAAATGCAAGAAGGGGTGTTATTAACGAATTACTATATGCAGATGACCTTGTTATCATGAGTGAAGACATGGAAGACTTGAAGGAAAGGTTTTGGAATTGGAAGAATGCACTGGAAAGTAAAGGTTTAAAGGTCAACACCAGAAAAACAAAAATGATGGTAAGCGGGTCAGAAGGCGAACTATACAAAAACAAGATAGATCCATGTGGAGTTTGTGGGAGGAGAGTCATGGCCAACTCAGTGTTGTGCACAAAATGTGGAAACTGGGTTCATGGCAAATGTGCAAAAATAAAGAGAGTTACCGCCAGGTTGGCAATGCATTTTGTTTGCTTGAAATGTAAAGGAATAATGGAAGGGACGATGGACTCAATCGAGAAGTTGTGCGATGAAGTGGAGACAGTGAATGGATTTTGTTATTTGGGAGACAGACTAAATGCTAGTGGTGGTTGTGAAGCGGCAGTCACAGCAAGAGTAAGAATCGGTTGGGTAAGATTCAGGAAATGTGGAGAGTTGTTGCTTGGAAATAGGTTTCCTCTGAAGATGAAAAGTAAAGTTTATCGTTGTTGCGTAAGATCAGCAATACTGTATGGAAGTGAGACATGGTGTCTAAAAGAAAATGAAAAAGCAATTTTAAGGAGAACGGAGAGAGCTATGGTGAGAGCCATGTGCGGTCAGAAAATTGTAGACAGAAAGACGACTGAAGAACAGATGGATATGTTGGGGTTGAAGGAAATGATAGACCGGTTAGCAACAGCAAATGGAGTTAAATGGTATGGACATGTACTGAGGAGGGATGATGATAGTGTTTTGAGGGTTGCTCTGAATCTTGAAGTGACTGGCAAGAGAAAGCGAGGACGACTGACGAAGACCTGGAAGAAGCAAGTGGAAGAGGAGACAGAGAAGATTGGTTTGAAGAAGGAGGATGCTCTGAGACGAGATAAGTGGAGGGACGGAGTGCGAGAAATCGCAGAAGGAATGGGGTAAATCCGGCCATCTCTGCTAAAGGGACAACACCGGATAAAAACTGAATAACTACTACTACCACATTGCTACCAGTTTCAAATTACCAAGTCTGATTTTCACATTTTTACCCGCGTTAAAACATATTTTTTGCTTTCATCAGCAATCAGGTTTATTTTTGTCGGAGCAAACGATAAATCCCACTCTAAACAAGTGATAAATTCAGCTCTAAATCTGTGGAACAAAAAAAACGAAAAAACCCATTGCAGCACTGAGAAATGGTTTGTTTAGACTAGGAATCATCAAAGAATGCAAAGGTTATCTAGTGTAGGTGCTTCCTGTCGAGCAAATAACACTGAGCAAAAAAGTGCAGAATTAACTAAAGTGAAAATAAGTTCGTGAAAGCAGCGAAGACGATAGCAAACAACAAATAGTATCCTAAAGTCATTAGTAAATTTGAGATAAAACTAGTCTACAAAGGGCAAGATTCAACACAATATACAACATGCAGGCGCCTATAGAAAAAAATGAGATCCAAAGAACGTCTTTGTAGTCAAGTACCAGTAGATATTTATGAGAATGAGAACTGCATTCAAAATTGTTGTTGAAATAAAATGTGAGATAGAGAATTTTTAAACGGATAATAGATTGATGAATCGTAAGCTTCGATTACAGTTTTTTTGTATCGCATTTTGAAGGATACCCAATGGCATTTTTGATATCTATTTCTCTTTATAGACTCCCTCTCCTATAGCATATAGTCTCTACTGATGTTTTTATATACTGGGGGCTTAAAATATACATTTTTCGCTAATTGGCTGGTGTTATGGTCATGTACCAACTCCAGTTTGGTGAGTGAGTCATAAAAAATTTTTGGTAAGCGATTATTATGAAATGCAAACATGAATTTCGCAAGCTCAAGTTTATATATATACCAGTTACAGAAGGTATAAACTTTTGTATAAATTAGACATTTGACTACAATTCGTACTGAAGGTAATAATGTGTAGAATATTGTTTAATTGAACCATTAATTTAGGAAGGTGAGTTTTGGATGCAGTACCCCACACCAAAATACTGTATCGTAATTTGGAGTATATCAAACTGTGACACAGCATGCGTATTGTCTGTCTTGGGAGAAAATTGCGAATTTTATAAAGCAAGCCCGATTAACGAGCTAACTGAGGAGGTAGGTGTTAGGTTTGATCACACCACCTAAAGTTTTCGTCCAGAAATATTCCTAGATATTTACGGTATGTTCTCTTTTTAGAGAAGTTTTGTTAAGCTGCCACTAAAACTCAGCAATGCAGGAAATATTGGGTCGTTTGTTAATTAACATGTAGTTTGTTTTAGTCTACTTTAGCGATAGTTTGCTTTTTTCAACCAACTGTCAATTTTGCGTAGCTCCTGTTTACTTTATTCTCCAAATTATTTAAGTTTTTATCGCTTAACATAAGAAGTGGATCATCCGCAAATAGCATAGCGTCGATCTGACGTACTTGGGGCAGGTCATTAATGTGGAGAATGAAGAATAGCAGCCCTAGGGAGGATACTTGAGGGACTCCACAGTATACTTCTAACCTATAAGAGTTAATTTTTGTATAGTGATATCTATTTGATAGGTAACTTTTGAATAGTTGCAGTGGTAATTGAACTCGAAAATTATGCTCTATTTTGTGCAGTAGTATTGCGTGGTTTACAGTATCAATTGCTTTGTTCAATCTAGAAAAACACTGGAGGTATACAGAGTACAGTCTGTATTTTTTATGATTCTCTTATATATGCTGCATATAGTTTGCGTAGTAGACATGTTTTTCAAAAAACCAAACTGCTGCTTGCTCAACATGTCATATTTTTACAAAAATAAGTTTTTCTAAAATTTTAACTAAATGGTGATAATAAAGAAATTGGCCTGGAATTGGTGCACAGATCAGGGTTCTCTTTTTTGTAAATCGGCACGACTTCAGCAATATTTAGTGCATTTGGAAACTCACCTTGTTCTACGCAGCAATTAAATAAGTTACTGATATATGATGAAACAATTAGAGTAGTGTATTTGAGGAATTTAATGCTGATATCATTTTCTCACACTGATTTTTTTACTTTTAAAGAACGAATAACAGTAGCTGCCTCTTCAGGCGTAGTTGGTGTGAAAAAAGGAATTTTTAGTTGTTACCTTTCTGTTATTAGTCAAGTGTTCGGTTACTGAAGGAATAAGTTCAAACAAGTTTTTCCTATGTTAGCAAAAAATTGATTAAATTCATTGCAAATTGCTTCTTTGTCGTTTGAAAGTCCCTTATACCCTGTCTTTAACTCTGTGGGAAGAGTTTTGTTGTCGTTGTTGTTGTTACCACTCCTCTTCCTCGGGATGGAGGTACGGCACGAACAGTAATCAAGGTTGACGCCAACAACCCAATTAATTGAATTAAGCTAGAGGAAAGGTGGCAACCCATTTAGAATCAGTCTTGAATGACTGGTAGCCTCACCACCAACAAGGCAAACTGCCATTGGTAGGTACCCAAGGGTCGCCTCTTACGACATTGGGCAACTTCACAATGGTAACCCGGTGAAGTATGGATACGCCACCTGTCTGCCACATAAAGATGGAAGCATCCCGTTAAGTGTCTTGACCAAGGACACAAGTAAGTTTGCCGGCTTGTTCTCCGCACTATCGCTTTTTTTGTGCTGAGCGCCAAGCAGGAAGCTGGGAATACCATTTTAAAGGTATGACTTAACTTAGGGAATGAACCCCCGGTCTACCGACTGCAAAGCGGATGCTCTAACCACTACACCAGTGTTTTTGAACCGGGTGTATTGTACACCCAAGGGTGTACCAAAATTTTTAAAGGGTGTACCACTGTAATAGGGTGTACTGGGGTGTACCATAAAACAATATAGTGAATTTATTTTCATACCAGGTGTCACTGTATCATTATAAATAGACAGAACTATGATTCTGACCTGATTGTACTGGAGTAACTTTACTGTTAAGAAGGCCTCTATACACGAGTGACCACAGAGACAATTTAAGCTGATTGTAGGTGCTGTGGTGCATTGACACTGCTCGCGCCACTATGACATAACAATTGTCTGCTGGACTTGTGCGAGTTTGGGCATGTGCAAAAAGTTTGAGCGAGCAGTTTTTTGTGTTTAAGTAAGCTGTCAACTATTGTTCAATCGAGCTAGTTGAGAAAGACACTTGTAATAAAATAAAGACACTTACCACTCTACTACGATTGCAACGGTGCAATAGTTGAACGATGTTTCTAATTTACATTTTTTTAACAGAAATAGCAATTAGTGTGTTGCCATGAAATAATCATAATGGACATTCGTAATTTCTTTAAGAAGTCTTCTGTAGAAAATCAAAACTCCATTGAATCAAGCAAGCTTGAGCATGTTGTCAAAAGATACGATGAGGTTGATAGAGAACAGTTGTCTGAAAGTAGTAATAACAAGAAAGAGCAGCAATGTTCTTTTACAAGGGAAAACATTCAAAGAAATAAAACTGGAACCACAAAGAAACGCAAATGGAATGATGATTATATTATGTATGGGTTTTATCGAACAGAGAAAGAAATGTTAAATCCTTACCCTTCTGCTTGTTGTCTGTTTTGTCCTGCCATTTTTGGAAACAGTAACCTAGCCCCAAGCCATCTACAAAAACATTTGAAAACACAGCATCCTAATCATCAAAATAAATCAAAGGCATTCTTTGAAGAATCTTTGCGTGATAAACAGAAACAAGTTTCTCTCTTAGAGAGTCAGGTAAAAAGTGGAAATGAATTAGTGCTTGCTTCCCTGAAAATGGCTCATGTTGTAATGAAACGAAAGCGTCCATATACCGAGTTGGAAATATGTTGTTCTTCTCTGTCTTGAAATTGCTGCTGACATTTTACATGGAGGAAAAAAGGCTGTTAGCAAAGTGAGGGAAATTCCTTTATCAGACAATACAACTAAGCGTAGATGTGATGATATTTCGTCGGCTCTTATTCAAAGAAACATAGAATGTTTTCAGAACTTTGCAAAAATATGGAAGCAAATCAACTGAGGTTGTTATATCATGCTGAAGTACGCTGGTTATCAAGGGGAAAAGTTTTGAAGCGCATATTTTAACTGCGAAATGAGCTGTCTACTTTTCTTACTCAAGAAAGACACCCAATGTCTGCAAATTTTGAAGATATCTATTGGCTCGCAAAATTGTCTTATATATCAGCATTATTTGAAAGCACAAATCAGTTGAATTTATCGATTCAAGGAAAAGGATGCGATATTTTTGAAGTTAGTAGTAAGATTCAAGCTTTTAAATTAAAACTGAAATTGTGGCAGAGTAATGTAAAAAATTGTAATTTTTCTGATTTTGAATCTTTGAACAATTTCATCAAGATTAATGATTGGGAAAACAACAATCCAAACATTGAAGCCAAGATAAAATCACTTGTTCATGAGCACCTCAACTTGCTACAGCAAAATTTCGAGGCCTATTTTTCAATTGATAATTATTTGAATCTTAATTCTCTGTTATGGATTGTGCAGCCGTTTACAAATGAAGAATTTTGTTTTGGACACCTTACCAATGAATTTATTGAACTGCGGTCGGACTTAGTGCAAAAGGCAAAGTTCAAATCATTTAAAAACTACAATGAATTTTGGGTATCGCTTTACGAAGTTCCGGAATATCAGAATCTTGCTCAAAAAGCTATTTCCGTCTTAATTCGAATGCCTACGACATATCTTTGCGAGCAAGGATTTTCCGCTCTTGTTGAAATAAAAACAAAGAAAAGAAACGCAATCATGGATGTTGATACGCTTATGCGAGGAGCTCTTGAAACAAAATTGTTACCTCGCTTTTCTAAACTAGCTGATGAAATTCAACAGCAACGTTCGCAATGAATGGCTGTTGAAATGACTTATTGGTATAAATAAATATTTTCCTTAACTGGTGTTTTATTTTTTCCATTAACATTGATGCAATTTCAGTGTATTGTGTTGTGAGGACCGGAATGTACAAGCTTTTAAGTAAAAGTTGAAAGTGTGTACGATTTCAAAAAAGGTTGACAAGCACTGCACTGCACCATGGCGCCGGTAAAAAGAGTTTTCGTTTTACTTTTCAGTTGACCTAAACATTTTGCTATTTTCCATATCTGGTCTTGATTTTTTTGTTAACTTCAATCGCTTCATTGATGTAATTTTGCTCTGCAGTTGTAATTACTCAATTACGGGACTTGCGATATTTTTTGTAATTGTTAGACGCAGCAGCGTTGAAGCATTTTTGAAGTTTAATAAATAGATTATTTTTTCTTGAATTGAATTTACTAAGCCTTGTGAAAGCCAGGGTTTTGCAAGTAGTTTCTCTTTTCGACAGGCGTTTTTGAATGGAGCACTGACATTCAAGTTGTTGCTAAATATTTAAAAAATTTTGCAAATTGGTCGTGGACACTTAGATGATTATTATTAGGAACAGCAGTATTTAAATCCTTTGCTAAGTTTTGCAGGAACTTTTCATGATCAAATTTAGACATATCTCGGATTTGATATCGCTTGGTTTTATCTGATTTGGTTGCTTTTACGATCATTATGACAAAAATATTAAAGTGGTCACTTAAATCTGAAAGGGCTATACCGCTAATATAAGAATGTTTAGAATCGTTCACATAGATGTGATCAATTAATGTTTTAGAGTGATTGGTGATGGGCCATAGGCAGATCGCATTTACTTGGCGAACTTATCACATTATGAACATGCTTTGTGATAAAGTTGCTCCTTCCCAATTTTGCTTAAATCAATATTAAAATCTCCAAAAATGGGGAATTTTTTAAAATTATGTTCGTAAAAAATTTTGAAAAGGTTTTCGAAAATTTCTCGCAGTCGCGAGTGGAGTTTGTTGGGTGTCTATAAACTACCCCGACAACAGCTGGCCCGCGATTTGTTTTTATTTCAATTTACTTGTTTTCAACCAGTGGAAGTTCGACTTTTATATTATTCCTTCGGCTAACGAAAACGATTCTTTAATGTAAAATGTTACACCTCCCGCTTTGGTTTCGCTGTCGCAATGAAGAAATGAGTAGCCATGTAAATTGATGTTAAGATATAGCACGATTTTAGTAATTTTAGATTCCGCAATAGCTATCACGTCCTGTAATCGTTCAACCTCTAGTAAGTAATGAGCTAAGCTGTCAAAAAATTTTTGCAGGCTTCTAACGCTTAAGTGCATGATAAAAAGGCCTTTCTTCGAAATCGCCAAATTGTTTAGTGATTTTTGATTGTGATAAGCACAATTGTCAAAAAAATCCTCGCATGTTGGATTTGAAACCACATTGTTGGTTTCACTAATAGTACTTGATTCAATTTAGTCGTGTGCACTGATGTCTGCCGAGTTGTTTTATTGAATTTGGTGCTGCAAGGCCGGTTTCGGATTTGTTAGAAGCAATATTTTTTGGTAACGTTTGTTCACTAGCATTACAATCCTTGTGAAGATAACACGAACAAAACACGCACTTCAGGCAGTTTTCATGGTTTACACATTGTTTGGTGCATTTAACACAAATATAGCGATTTAGGCTGGTCATTTTGATTTTTAAATTAGCACATTTTAGGACAGACAATATGTACACGACTAGATAAAATTATTCATTAGCATCAGGGTAAAACTCATAATTAAACAGTTTGTAGTCTAATTTTTTGAGGTCCAAATCAACACCGAGTTTGAAAAGATCTTCAGTAGAGGTGATTGTGATTCAATCACCGACTGCGTTTTCATCGTTGCTAGCCGAAGCTTTTTTATATTTTTATTTTGTCGTTATGCGTGTGACACTGGACAAATTTATCGTCACGTTTTTTTTTATGTAATAGAGCAGGTTCTGTCTCAAGAGTCAGGTCTTCAACAACAAACGCGTCTTTGAAGCTTTTGGTATGTTTAAGTGCAGATGTATTAAAGAGAAATTCATTTCTTTTTTTGTAAGAAACGAAGCGCGCGATAATTGTCTTGCTTTTGTGACTTCTTTTTTCCTAAGTTTGTGGGCCCTTTGTGTATGGTTATCCCCAAGTTCAGTTTTTAACTCTTGAGCAACTTCCGTAATGACATTCTTGCCATCATCAGCTTTAAATTGCGATTCCTGGATACTATATATTTTAGTTTTTTCTCGTCGTAAATACTGCTGCAGATCATCTAATTGCAGAATGTTCAAATTAATTACTTCAAGTTTTCGTTTTCAATGGTTAGATTTCTTATTTTATCTTTACTTTCTTTTAACTCTTTTCTCTGTTCGTCTAGAATCTAGATCGTCTTTTATGCTTGCCACTGTTTCCATTATTTGGTTCAGTTTTTGCCTATCCTCATTGTTAAAATTTTGATTCTTAGAACCTTTTGACCTTATTCAAGTAAGCTGCTACACCAGCAGAGAGAAAAAAAGCACGTCAGTGAACAAACACTTGTCGAATGTAAAGTTTGGTTCAGTATTTGCCTATCCTTATTGTTGAAATTTTGATTCTTAAAACCTTTTGACATTGCTTAGCACTGTTTTTCAAGCAAGCTGCTACACACGCAAAGAAAAAAAAAGCACATCCGCTCAGTGAACTAACACTACAGCACTTCCTTGATTATCCGTACCTCGTTTAACCGGAATTCAATTATCCGGTCGCTTTATTTTGCTACAACATTTCAAAATTAGATTGCTTTTAGATAGATGTTGCAGGAATAGTTTTCAGGAAACTTAACGCTAAATCCCACTGAAAAAAGCTAAAATACTGTATTGTCGGCGAATTTTCTGTGGAAGAAAACGCAATTAGTTCAGAGGGAGGGATGAATGACGATTTCGTAGAACAATTTGCCGCACTAAACATTGAATTGACAACCTCTGATATTGATCACTGATTTCATGCTGATGGGCCAGGTTATGAATACTTGAATGAGCAGGGAATAGTTGATCTTGTTCAGTAGCAGAAGAGAACGAATGTGATGAAGACGAGGATGCAGACGAGAATACATAACATTCAACGCAAAAAGCACAATGCTCTTTTTCTCTTGCAGAGGCAATGCAAGTGTTTGACCATTGCCTACCGTGGCTCCGTATTCAGCCGGAAGCAACAGTTTCAAACACTTCCACATTGGTACGACTTTGCGGGTTTGCTGCTGAAAAACGCGAATCTTCCCGCAAACAATCTAAAATTGATTCCTATTTTAGTAGATCTAGTGTTGCAAGTGATAGTTAAGTGGGGAATTTCTTAGAATATTGCAATGGTAAACTTCTATCACTTTTTAAACCATGAATGTGTTGTGTTTTTGTTTGTTTTTGTTCCCTTGACGTAAACGTTAAGAATTCAGTTATCCGTTTTTTTGCTTATCCGTTCAGATTTTTGAAAGTATTATCCCAACTAGACCGGATAATCGAGGAAGCACTGTAGTCAAATCGCTTCAAAGCTAACCCGCGTTTTATGGATCTCAATTATTGCGTGGCATCAACAACATAAAAGAAAATAATAGCATCGAAAAAAAAACTGTTTAATTGCGTGTAGGGTAAACCCTGCTCAGGTCATTTTAAATGCTATCGTCGTCGTAACGAAATTCCCATACAACGATCTTAAATTGATGTACAGTTCAGGAAGCGGTGGTGCAATGAAAATCTGATTTACTAGATTTGAAATTCGGGGCTCATCAGTCAGTGCATGTCGTGTTCCCTCCAACTTTCAATCAACTTTTGAACATTTGAATTCACCTGAAAGCAATTTGCAATATTTATTCGAAGAAGTATATGCAGAAGATGGCTCAGTGGTGGAATATCTCGCTTATGATATTCGAGAGATGTAAGATATGTTTTTGATGAAATTGTTTTTGCGAAATGGTAATAAAAATTCTGCAATAATTTTTTGTAAAGAGAAGCGCAGGTTTAAAACAAGGTTCAAAAAAGATTCCTAGGTTTTTCAAAGTTTAATGCTTGTGATATGATGTTCAGGAATGATGAAGAGTACAATAAGAAGTATTACGTGCCACGTCATCGTCGATTTGGTTTCCCACCCATTACACCGAACGCGTGTGTTCGCGATGCTGTGTTCCATCAAGTGTTTGACACTGCATGGTCGCTGGTTATTTCATGTTTAAATGAACCCATCAGTGGCAAGCAAACCTCGTTATTGAAGGTGTGCTATCCACCAAATTGTTTTATTTTTTGATGTTATAAAATGCTGCTCATCCAGCATGTTATAAGATACGAGTATTGGGCACTCACCAATGACAGTCTTCGTCGTTGGTGGTGGTTTCGAGATAGACTGTCGCTTCTCCTTAGCCTGATCTTGGTTAACCACAAAAACATTTTATGCCGTGTTTTCTTTCTAAGAAAGAGGGATACCAACACAACATTACAGTATCAGCAACAGTTTATGTGCCGGATCGGGAGGCTATGTATGCATTAATAGCACATTTTAATGGGTGTATTTGTGGAAAGGACATTTTGCTGAAACTTTTTCAGTTTGTAAAGTAATACAAAAGGCAAGTAATGCACTTGCTTTATTAAAAGCCTGTAGCTTCTTGTCGGTCACCAACTGCACTGAAGAGACCTGATAGGTCGAAACGGTGTCACTGTTTGCAGTTTGCCTAAAGTGCATCACTGGCCTCTTATATTACTGTACTTTAAGAGCTTGTGACTGGGCTGTGACAGCACTATTGTACTAGCAGTTGTTAGACTTAGTGCACGTGCGACAACCGCCACTTATTCACCAGTGATATGGCTTCGAAGAGTACTGGCAGACCACCCACTACAGTGGACCTAGTAAAGGTTCCACAAGTGTGACGGTCTAAGCTATGCTTTTTCAGCTTAGTTTCAATGCTATAGTAAAAATGTACTTTGAGGTACCAGTAACTTTAAGGTGAGTCTGAATGCAAGTCGATCCATGTGTTATCGTAAAAGTTTTTCTACGGCTGGAAGACAAAACCATAAAAAGTTTTCATAACCTTTCAGTTGCTCGTTGAAAACCTGGCTTGGTCTCGAGACAGAAACATACAATCGATCAACGACAGCACAGCTCGGAACCACTTAAACAAAATGGTATCTGGAGGAAAAGAGTTGAAATTATCTCTACCATCCGGGCAAACTATTCCTTCTTTGGGATATGGTCAGTGTAAATGTAACGACATTAACCTTTTTTTCGTGGAGGAAGTTTGAATGATTGTTCATTGTTTAACAGTTTTCATGCTTTGGCATAATTTTGATTTAACCAGTTTATTGTTTTATTCACTATGTCACATAATAGTCTATCAAGACATAACAAATAAAGCACTTGATGTTGTAGGTGATGACGGCGGTAATATGTTTGCTCGCTTCAACGTCAGCACACCGATGGACCGGCAGAAGGGATCACTTCACATTAACTCCACATTTGTCATGCCGCAGCGTATGTTTTATCCGGATTTTCTTCCTCCTTCAAGGGGGAGTTACATGGATCCACCGACTGGAGGAAGTCGTCCTGCACCTTTTTCATCAGTGCGTTATCGACATGCGATCAACGACCAATTCAACCTCACATTGTTTGCTATTTTGCAGGGACGGCTCTCTTCTGCTCCGTACCAAATGCCAGCCGACATCAATCTTTTGAATGACGTCATGAAAATCAGTCAAAAAAAGCTCCAAACACGAACTGACCGACCAGTGTATGTCATGACTAGCTTAAGAATATACTTCTATATACAACCTAAAAGTGTGCTTTGAATTTTTATCCGTGATAGCTGTTTGTTAACGGCGTTGTCTACGTTCTACTGTCCATTTAAATATGTGTTTCCATTGATGCACGAGCTAGCCTGGCTTAGTTTGCCAGTAGCACCGGGAATCAAAAATAATAAGTAATGTGTTAGATTAGAGTTGTCTTCTGTTTGCAATCAACCACGATGACTGCCGAATTAGTTGATATACAGGGTGTCCGTAAAGTTACTATACAGTCTTACAAGTTACTATACAGTTTCATTGTACAGGGCGGGCCATAAGTTTCCATACATATTGTATTTTTTTTGTTTTCCAGATATATAGTGTATTTGTTTTTGTTGTAATACATACATAGTGTATTTTTTTTGTTTTCCACATACCCTAGAAGATGCGTTTGACGAAAGAGCAACGAATTGAAATTATACTGATGGCTGGGTCGGGAAGCAGTCGCATGGTTGCACTGAACTTCAACAGAAAACATGGAACGAACATCACACATGACACTGTGGCTAAACTTATTAGCAAGTTTAAGAAAACTGGAAATGTTGCAGATCAACCAAGAAGTGGTCCAAGACGTACGGCCACCGATGAAAGCACAACAGCTACGATACTTACAGCGCTTGTACAGAGTCCCAGAAAAAGCACGCGACGGTTGTCTGCAGAAAGTGGTGTCAGCAGATCGAGTATCAGGCGCATTTTAAAAGCAAACAAATGGCATCCATACAAATTGCATATGGCACACCATTTGAGTGAAGATGACCCGGATAGACGCATGGAGTTAATAATTAATAGGGAAACACGGGTTAATATGTGCTTTGAAAACAATGGGAATCATGTAGAGCACATTATATAAATAAAAATGGTTTTTCAACATAAAATGTTTATTTTGCCTATGTATGGAAACTTATGGCCCACCCTGTATTATATGTAATAGTTTTTGTTACTATATAGTTTTATTGTATTATACTGTATTTAATATTTATTTTTTTACAGGCCTATTTAATTAAGCATTATTTATTGTATTATAGTTGTAGTTTTATAGCATTATTTAATTAAGCATGCCACGCAAGCTAACTTTGGAAGAGCGCAAATTTATTTTGAAGCGATATTGGAAAACAGAAAACGCACAGGATGTAATTCGTGATTGGAATCATTATTTTAATACAGATCCTCCAACACGTTTGGCTATTTATAAACTTCGAGACAAATTTGATGATACTGGCTCAGTTGCCGATGCTCCGCGTTCTGGTCGGCCAAGTGTGTGCACTGAATGTATTGTCGAGAATGTATTGAAGCTGAAGGCCTCCAATTTGAATATTTGTCATAGAAATTGTTTGCCTTGATCATTACAGTCTTTTCAGATGTAACACATGTATTTTCTGAGATTTTTATAAACATAAAGGTGTTATTTCTTTTGTTACAAATAAATATTGTAATACAATATCTTACTGTACTGTTAATATATTACAGGGTGTCTGTATAGTAACTTGTAAGACTGTATAGTAACTTTACGGACACCCTGTATAAATAAATTAATGTTAATGAGGTATCTCTTGGTGGTCACAACTTGCTCGTATCATTGCTTGGTAGAGGCAGTCTCTCAGTTACATGTGGATTATAAATCATCGAAAACGTTTGTTTTTAGAAATGATGATATATCAGCGGAGTCGTATCCGGAACCTGGCGGAAGGCTTTCTTCTGCTTATTTTCTAAATGCTTCCTCTCACCCGCTAGCCCCCCTTCATCAACATGCAGCCAATGTCAGCTCAGGAAGCACTCCCAGTCCGCTGATGGCAGGCAGCCGGCAAAACCAATCAAAGGATATTATAATGCGACAGCCGAGCGCTGCTGGGAAGAAAGGACGTGGTCGCCCTGTCGCCCGCCTCATGCCATTAGACAGGTACGTTGACGTCAGCCGATCAGTCAAATCCTTCTGAGTTTCTCATTTTACAATGAAGTAGTTGCGTTTTCAATACTGCTGGAAGAAAGCTGATATTAAAAGTTTTTTTCCGAGCAGCCTCATTGAAAAAGTAATCTCTTTGAATGCGGTAGGTTGCTGGTTAAAATTGTTGTTATTGTTGTTGTCCATTACCCGACCTCTTTCGAGGGATGGGGGCATGGCGGATGACCATGGAGCCCCAAAAGCCGGGCAATTTCCAGGGTCTCGACCAGAGGTCGTAGAGAGACTGAGAGTCGCCAAAGAGTGAGCGGCGCAAAGAGTTCGTAGCTGGACAGTGCACAATGAGATGAGAAGTGTCCTGGGACGAGTGTCCGCAGGCGCTGCAGAAAGGATTCTCGATTCTGCCAATCCTAGAGAGATAAGAACCTAACAGAAGGCTGTGTCCGTTGCAGCGAAGACGAGAGAGGACACAGCGAGCATGACGAGGGAGCACAAGTTCCTCGGTGGATATCGAGGGAACCTGTGTGTCGAAGAATTTAGATGAGACAGTACGCCTCCAGTTCGAAAAAAAGACAAGAGTGGATACGAGAAATAAGAGAGACTACAAGGGATTGCGGAGGGCGCGAGTAGCGCTCCCCATCTCGCCAGCTCATCAGCCGCGTCGTTACTCGGGAGAAACGAGTGTCTGGGGACCCATTGTAGCCTGATAGAACAGTAGGAGAGAGAAGACAGTTCCTGCCAGGTCTGCCAGAGAGTTTGAGATAAGAGGAAAGATGGAGGAGAGGACAGGGTGGCGAGGACAGAACGAGAGTCAAATAGGAGGAGAAGAGAAATGACAGGCTTGTTGGTGCTGCCGAGACCAGCAACGAGCGTGCAGAATGGTGCAGGCTTCAGCGGAAAAACTTGTACATACTGGGCCTGCCGAAAAGGAAAGAGTGGCCTCAGTGCCACAGAGACAGCAGTTGGCAAGTACTCCGGAGCCGCCTTTGCCAAAAGGGAAAAAGGAACAGAGCCGTCAGTTCAGAGTACCAGATCATGAAAGGGGGAGAGAGTCAAGGTGGGCGAGAGCGGCACCTTGGCGAGAGAGAGGGAGCATGGAGAGGTAAGGGTGGACTCCACGGAGAAGGAAGGCAGATTTCAAGGAGGAAAGGGAGGGCATGTAGGAAGAGCCTCCTCTAGGAGAAGTAGAAGGAAGCATGAGCGGGTGAGTGGACGCAAAAGCTCTCCAGGACGATCTGCAGAGTCTTGGCTTTCACTCCTAGTCTGGCCAAACCTGAATTGGGAAAGGAGGTTTCGAGACGAAGGGCTCGCTCATAAAACGAAAGAGTGAAATGGGTCAGGGTGACTCGTAAGGGAGGTAAAGAAGCCTCGGAGAGAAGAAATGGGATAGGGGACGACGAGAGGCAGCCGGTGATGGCGCGACTGGCTGCTCGGTGGAGGCGTTCCAATTTGGTGATATTGGAGACGCTTAAGAACGGAAACCAACCGGGTGAAGCGTAAGTGAGAAGGGACCAAAGAAAAGCTTTATACACAAGAGAGACGGACTCCTTAGAGGGGCCCCATGAGGAAGCAGAGATACAGCGTATGGCCTTGAGACGGGGAAAAACTTGGCCTTCAGCAAAGATACATGTTTAGAAAAGGAAAGTGTGCGATCGAAGGTGACCCCAAGAAAAGTTGGAGTGGGGTTGAAACGGAGGCGGGAGCAGAGTAAGAGGAGCTTGGGCTGGAGATTAGCTTGGTGGGGATCCACTGAGAAGAAGGAGGTCTCACATTTGCTCGGATTGAGAGGAAGACACCAGTACTCAGACCAGCGCTCCAATCGAAACAGAGCTCCTTGTGAGGTTCCCACTGCAGTGGGGACCGAGCGTGAAGAGGACCAAGTGGCCCGATCGTCAGTGTAAAGAGAGCAGCTGACGGAAGAAGGCAGAGAAGCCGGAAGATTATTGTAACAGCAGCCTATGAAATCAGTCTTTGGAAAACTGAGGCTGCTGAGACAGAATATATAGCCGAATTTATGCGCACTCCAAAATCTCACACTTCCAGCCGATGTTATAAAAATTTCATTGTATTGAAGTGGTTATTGACGTGGCGGAGCGTAAGAAGTACGGTTATCTGTAACACGGAAATAAATTACCAAATGAAGCACACACAAAAACGAGATCACACAACGGGTTCGATTACAACACAAGTTATGCTTAAATATCATATACACAAAACGGGACCAGACTACGGGTTCAGTTATAACACAAGTTATTGTCAAATTTCGGATTAATAATTTAGATATTCAAACAATCAATATAAAGAAAAATTCAGCGGGATAAATAGGTAACATAAACAAGTTTTACAATTGAGCTTACCGGACTTTGATGGAACCGAATCCAAATATATATATAACGTTCAGTATACTTGTTGATCCAAGAACAGCAGTAACAATCTCCAACAATTATATGACACAAATCTTCCGACAGTTACTTTACACAAATCTTCCGACAGTTCCAGGTCTTCCGACCATTCTCCCCGATGTCAATTCTCAATTATTCCCGTACACATACATTTTTGACTTGGTCTTCGAATCAAGCACACGTAAATTTTGGAATACTCGGGGCAAAAGGCTCAAATTGTAATTACTAGTAGCACGACATGATGAACTGAGTGTCAAGATTGTATGGAAAGACTGCGGGTTTAAAACTCAGAACATTACATATAAAATTTATACGTGTAAATTCAACAGTCAGTAATGAAGAGATAGAAAAGTACAGGGCCAAGAACAGATCCTTGCAGAACACCTCGACGGACTCAAAAGGAGCGGCTTTTGTGAGTTTGATAAACCACATAAGCGCGCCTATCAGAAAGAAAAGATTGAGTCCAACGAGCAAAGCAAGGAGGGAGGCCAGCCGAAATGAGTTTGTGGAAAAGGGCGGCATGCCAGGTAGAGTCAAAAGTTTTAGAGAAATCGATAGTAAACAGGATCATCCGAGAGCCCGGCCTGGGTTTGTTAAACTCATCCGAAATGGACTGAGAAAGATAAAGAATTTGATCGAGTGTAGACCATCCAGGGCGGAAACCGGCCTGGCGAGCAGAGAGAATGGAATTAGATTCCAGAAAGAAGAGTAGACGGGATAGAATGATGCATTCAAAAAGCTTTGATACGCAGGAGGTGAGAGAGATAGACCGGAAGGAAGCAGGAGAGTCGAGAGGTTTCCCCATCTTGTGTATGGGAATAATAGAAGATGTCTTCCAGATGGAAGGAAAGGAATGCGAAGACCAGGAAAGATTGAAAATGTGAAGAAGTAAATCTATGCCAGAGCGAGGAAGATGCTTTAGCATGAGATAGGCGACTTTGTCTGGGCCAGTGGCAGTGGAGGGGGAAAGGCTGGAGGCAGCCGCAAGAAATTCAGTCGTAGAGAAAGGAAAGCAAAAAGACGAGTGAGACTCCACAGGGTACGAAGCACGGCAGAGCTCAGAGAGCCAGCCTCTGGCTCTGCTACACAGTGCCTTTGGCTGAGAAACAGAAAAGTGCGATCTCAGGTAAGCGGCATAAACCGAAGCCGATATCCTGGGAGAAGAACAGTTGGGGAAGTTAGGAGAGGAGGAAGACGAGAAAGGAGAGCCAGCGATAGAGCGAAGAAGAGAGTGCACAGATTTCGGGTTAGACCTAGGTGAAAGAGAAGAGCAGGTCGTCTGCCATGCGTCAGCCTTGGCCTTGGCAATGATTGACGAGGCACGTCGAGAAGCGGAGATGTAAGCCTGGCGATCTTCATCACTTCTGTGAGCGGCAGCGAAAGCCTTGCGTTTTCCACTAGCCGCATCTTCCACCTCAGCAGACCACCAGGTTTTATGAGGGCGTTTGATGCGGCCAAAAGGAATGGAAGATTTGGCCACATTCATTGCCAGAGAGGTAAAGAGAGCAGCAGCAGAGGAAAGGGAAAGAGACGAGTATTCCTCTGCAGAAGGACAGTGTCAGTCTAAGTGGGAAACAAAGTCATCCCAGCAAGCTTTCTGAAAGTTGAAGGAAGGAAGATGCTTGTTGGGGCAATAGGCCGGGGAGAAAGGGACGGATAGAAGAATTGGTAGGTAGTCAGAACCCAGGTCCTGTAGCACCTCCCAGGAGCAAGAAAGGGCAATAGGGGAGGCAGCGAAGGAAATGCCAGGAAAGGAGCGACTGCCAGTCGAGCGATGTAAAAGGGTGGGTGTGTCAGGGTCATTGAGGGGGAGTAAATCAGAGGACATTACGCTGTCGAATACTTCCTCTCCGAGGGGGGTTGGAAGTACCTCTTGAGTCCCAGGTTGGGTGATGGCAATTGAAGTCCCCCAGAATGAAGAGATTTCTGGAGAACGGAAGAATGGAGGGACAAAAGGAGTCGGTTCTGCCATCCGTTGGGGAGGAGCCAATAGGGGGCATACACATTAAAAAAAGACAGCAAAAAGGAGTTGTTGAGAGAAATGTTGACCCCTACACAATCAGAGTAGGGATCGAGCGAAAAAAAGAGAGGAGGTGGAAAGTTCAGAAAAGGATAGGCTCTGCCTGACGAAAATGACGACGCCGCCGCTAGCGTGCATGTGATCAGGAGAGAGAATGCCAGACCGGGAGTGGGTGCGGTCAGGACCCAGAGCAGAGAATCCAGGAATCCGAAAAGAGGAAGATGAGTTAAGATTGGATTCCTGGATATAGATAAAGTCAACAGGATGGGACCAAAGAAAGTGAAGTAGTTCAGTGCTCCTGGCTCGAAGACCTCCAGCATTCCATTGGAGATCTTTGAAAGAGTCAGGGGGGGGAGGAGGCAGGAGGCATAAAAGAACAGCCAGGAGCAAGGGACGGTGGTGAGGAAACAGAGGGAGATGATACAGATTGGGCCGACGGGGAATAAGAAGTTTGAAGACGAGGGTGGGGCGGTAGTGCAGCATTAGCAGAGGGCGCCAGATTGTACAGTGGAGGTATACGTGTCGGTGGAGTCCGAGGAGAGAGTCACAGTGTTACGAGTGCAGACACAGCAGGGGTGGGCAGCTCCAAGAGTGAGAGCTGTCAAGAGTTCTGAATTTGTAGAGGGAAAGTTGTGAGTACCTTAGATGGACCCATTTGGAGCAGGTGCAGCATTGCACTGACTTGCCCCGCCAGGTCACATTTCCAGCGCACACAGAGCAAGGAAAGATGGGGCCAGGGTTGGGATGAACGTAACCGTTCATCAAAAGAAGAAAAATAAGGAGATGAAGACGAGCAAGAGAAGGGCAGGAAAAAAGAGAAAGAGAAAACAGGCGACCGATTTTAAGGAAGCTGTGTGCTGCCCTTCTGCGGTCGTTCAGAGGGCATCATAGCGAAAAAATGAAAGGGAGTGCTCGGGGTAACTGGGCCCCTCGAGAAGTCCAACAGCCATTTCGACCCGACTCAGATGGGGTCGGGGACCGCACCACGACGTTGAAGCGGCTGTTGGTTGGTGCAGGCTGGTTGAATTCGCGACAAGGTATTCCGAAGGATGCTTAGAAACGGCATTCACTGTTTTCTTGCCTGCCACTCTGCGCAAACGGGAGAGTGCAGAGAAGAAGCCGCAAGTTCGCTTGTGATTTCTTAATCTTTATGTGGCAGACAGCTGGTAGGACCGAGCGTCGTGTCCATCGTAGTTGCTTTTGTCTGGCCGACAGACAGAGCTAACATGCAAGAAAAAAAGAGCAGAAAAACTACTGTACGTTTTTGTGTGGCACAGATAGCTAGTCATACTATTGCAACGCTTCAACTGGCTTCCGATGTGTTTCTACGGAAACAATATGTATTTGCCGTCAAAGTATTCGGGAGTTGAGGCACATAGTTTGTGTTAGTTGTGAATTGCCATGGTGGAATTTCAACTCGTAGTGTTAAAAGCCTGATGGAGAAGCATTTGGTTAAAAATACAATTTCTCTTTACAGCAACGTAGAATTTTATGGGACATGAAGATAAAACATTATTCAGAAACGACTTTGCTTGTGCAGCAGCATCCGAGAAATGGATTAGAAATCCCCACTAGAGGCAGCAAGAAGTTGTTGAGGAAGGCAGTTGTATTTGTTACAAAGAGTTAAAGTGGTTGTGAGTGTTGGAAGATTTGGCAGTTTATAGTCGTATCTACAAAGATATCTCAACAGCAATTATGTAGGCGAGTATGGGCGTACTTACAAGCCCCCTACTACCAGGTGAATGAATTACAATAGTAAAAAGGGTGTTTATTGAAGTGGCTACTAGGACTTTAAAAAACTTTTATGCTCAAAATTCACAGTTCGTGGGGAAACCAAAGGATTTAACTATCTTATTGAAAGATATAAATCCGCATTTTGGGATTAGTAACATTACGCGTATGTCGCGCAATCAAATTTTGGTTTTATCTCGTGATAGCATTTTAAAATTGAGACGACGTGGTGTATCACTCAAAGAACTTGACTGGCTGCTGTTTCACTGAGGACTCTGCTAATTCAGTACAAAATGTCTAATCGATCAGCAGTAAATCACACTGCTTCTTGTTCGAAACAATCTGAAGTGTAGGGTGTCCATAAATTATCACTACAGTTTCAAAAGTTTAACAAAAATTTTTTTTTGAGATGATTTCATTTGGTTTGTTTTATAGTAATGGGAAGTACTTAAAGTTTTTTCTCTTGTAGTAGATGCCTTTTCAGTACGTCAAGTTTAAAATTACATTTTATTTAGTTGCTAAGCAGAATCTTTTGAATTTAGCAGCGAAAGGGGATTTATGAAAATGAGCGCTACGCATTAAAAAGCCGAGTGCGTTTTGGGCTTTATAGAGACGAAGTTAACATCCAAGCCCAGCGAAACTTTAGATGCAAGTTTGGAAGAGGACCACCTGCAAGGTTTACCATTCGATCATGGCACAAAAAGTTTATGGAAACTGGTAGTCTGCTACAAAGAAACGGAACTGGCCTACCTTAAATTTCTGAACGAAACATTTCCAGATGCGTGGATTGGACGTGATGGTCCCATTCCTGGCTGCCTCGTTTTCCCGACGTTCCACTGTTGGATTTTTCCTTGAGTTACTTTAAAGAGACGGCCCGCTGAATCGAAGTCCGAGACATTACTGATTTACAGCACCGAACAACTGCTACAGTTGCTATTAGCAAGAACATGGCAAGAAATCAAACATCGGCTGGATATCTTTCGTGTTGCTAATGGAGCTCACATTGATTGCACTTATACATCTAAAAAAAACCTTGAATTGTTTCCCTTGACAATAAAACAAACCGAATGAAAATATCTCAAAAAATAAAATTTTGCTGAATTTTTGAAATTGTAGCAATAATTTGTGGACAACAACTAAACCTTAGCTGCACTACCAACTACAATCATTAGTTCCACGTGATCTTTCCGACATTAATCAACAAACGAATATTCGCCAAATGAAGTAATGTAGAAACACATCATCACAAACTATTGGTATTTTTCAATAGATTTTCGGTTATGTATGTATGTATATAAAATCTTGCCGGAGCGCAATATATTTCTATTTGTACAACTACAGAATAGACTTTAAAACCTTAAATCCACAACAGTTTGTTTCGCCTGGAGACTCAACAGGTGGTGGGTTTGCAAAATACATATAAAACGCTATAAAAGCGGCATAAAAGTAGAAAAATTATTTGACCAATAAATGCAGTCCATTTGAAAATTGTAGTAACTAATGCGACATGTCTCTGAAACAATAAATAATAACAAGCCGCCCGTGGTGCTACGTGATTGCGCACTTCTCTGTGAGGCACAGCATGCAAGCCCTTGCTTGCACAGGGGTGAATTTTTTCGGATTTAGAACCAAATCTGCTGTTACTGTTTGGTTCGTGTTTGTTTTGGTTATTGATAAAGAAGGTCTTTCATCTGAGACGTCCGACAAAGCTGTTAATTTTCTCCAGTTGGCAATTGAGGTGTTGCTGAGCAAGGGCCTGCATGCTGTGCCTCACAGAAAAGTGCGCAATTCTCCAAGCATGCCCCACTACATCGTCGAACAGGAGGACCGAACGGATGGGAAAATGCCGCCACACTAACAAATTCAAATCAAAAAATTTGTCGTAACACCAATACTACAGGGTGGGCCAAAAGTAGGTATACAGTTATAAAAGTATTTTTTATATCTTTTGAAGTTACATGCAGTGTACTTTATGTTACTTGTTAAGTAGCACAAACATTGTTTATTTTTTAGATAATAATTCTAACTTGAATTTACATTAGTTTTCTAGCTGGTTGGAAGGTAGTACAGTTTTGTAAATCTTGATTATTTTAGGTTTAATGGCAAATAATTTAAAAGAAGAGCAAAGAAAATGGGTGTCAGAGTGTTTTGGACAGGTGTGAAGAATGTTGCAATGTTGGCGGAGGAGATTTTGAGCACTTAAGAGATTAAATAGTTTTGTCTAAGGTATAACTAGCATTCTTGAAGTTTAAAAGTGCCTAAATGAGAACTACAAACTTACTTTTTAAACCTAAACCCTACTTTTAATAACTGTACCTACTTTTGGCCCACCCTGTATTTTCGATCCCGGCTTACTCGAGAGTTTTGACTTTAATAATTAATCTTCGCCAAGCGCTTCATTACGTAGCACCACCGGCGGCTAATTGTTATCATTCCTTGTTTCTGAGACGTGCTGCATTAGTTGCTGAAATTTTCAAATGAACTGCATTTATTGGTTAAATAATTTTTCAATTTTTTACGTCGATTTTATAGCGTTTTATATGTATTTTGCAGACCCACCACCTAATGAGTCTCCAGGCGAAACAAACTGTTGTGATTTTAACGTTTTGATATCTATTCTGTAGTTCTACAGTTTACTAGCGTCAGTGCTGCCATTTAGCTATGTCGGGCTAGAAATATCGGTTCAGCCGGTGTGCTGGCTTTACCCAAATAAAATTTCTCAGAGCGGTCACTTTAAGGTGGTACATCGTCTCCATAACCCTATCTCAATCATTGTACCAATGCATTCTATTAAGACTGGCCTAACTTGAAAATTTTATCATTGAACAAATTCTATGCATTCCATCAAATAGTTGGAAGGTTACAAATTTTAATTTATGGGGAAACCCCATATTGGTTATTGTTTTACAATTTTAGAATTAAGTGATGTGGTGGTAGCTCAATTCACGACTTTGTGCAGCCCCTCTTCCTTCTGAATAATGTTTGTGAAAGTTCCTTAACCGTGACCTATGTGTTTTCGACCAGCAATAGAACAGAAGGGGTTGCACCTCAGTGGCAGATTTAGGGGGGATGCGATCCACCTCAGTGGCAAATTCAAGGGGGGAATGCGAGGGATGCATCGCTCACCAACCTTCCTTAGTTTAGGTTTCATGAACTTATTTATTTGTATGAGTCTCGAAAACGAGTTTTGTTTAAAAACTCGGACTTTGAAGAAGTTGCTCTTAAAAGAAAGGTTTTCACCTCCAGTTTGGATTGACTTGTAATGCGTCAATTTACACTTCCCACCTTTTCCTGTAAACGTTTCTGGTTCCGCAAATGCTGTACCTCTTGCATACCGTCAATCTGTTGGCCTAATAACCCATTTTCTGCAAAAACTTTCATACGTAGATATGATTGAATATGTGGTGACTATGATTTCACTTAGTGATGTAGACGAACTGATTAAATGCCTGTAATACCGACCTCCCTACTAATATACAAACGAAAATTTTACAAACTTTCGTACGTTCATATGACCAAGATCTTAAGGGTATGAATTCAATGGTGTGACACGACGCTGATGTACTGCACCAATCAACAGCCGCCTCAACGTGGTGGTGCGGTCCCCGGCCCCGTTTGGGTTGGGTCGAAATGGCTGTTGGCCTTCCCGAGGGTCCCAGTTACCCCGGGCACTCCCCATTCATTTTTTCGCTATGCTGCCCCCTGAACGACCGCAGAAGGGCAGCACACAGCATCTTTAAAATCGGTCGCCTGTTCTTACTTTTTCTTCTCTCCTGCCCTACTCTTGCCCTCCTTCGTCTCCTCATTCTTCTTCTTCTCCTGATGAGCGGTAACGTTCATCCTAACCCTGGCCCCATCTTTCCTTGCTCTGTGTGCGCTGGAAATGTGACCTGGCGGGGCAAGTCGGTGCAATGCTGCGCTTGCTCCAAATGGGTCCATCTAAGGTGCTCACAACTTTCTTTATCTAACTTCAGAGCTCTTGGCAGCTCTCACTCTTGGAGCTGCCCCCCCTGCCGTAACACTGTGACTCCCCCCTCCTCGGACTCCTCCGGCACGTATACCTCCACTGTGGAATCTGGCCCCCCCTCTGCTAATGCTGCACTCTTGCCCCACCCTCGTCTCCAAACTTCTTATCCCCCATCTGCCCATCTTATATCTCCTTCCCCTACCCTTCCACCACCGTCCCTTGCTCCTGGCTATACTTCTGCACCTCCTGCCTCCTCTCCTCCCCCTGACTCTCTCAGGGTTCTTCAATGGAACGCTGGAGGTCTTCGAGCCAGGAGCACTGAACTACTTCACTTTCTTTCATCCCATCCTGTCGATCTTATCTGCATTCAGGAATCCAATCTTAACTCCTCTTCCTCTTTCCGGATTCCTGGATTCTCTGTTCTGCGTTCTGATCGTACTCACTCCCGGTCTGGCATTCTCTCTTCTGATGCCTCGCATGCCAGTGGCGGCGTTGTCATTTTCGTCAGACAGGGCCTATCCTTTTCTGAACTTTCTACCACCTCTCTTTCTTCGCTCGATCCCTACTCTGATTATGTAGGGGTCAACATCTCTCTAAACAAATCCTCCTCGGTGTCATTTCTTAATGTGTATGCCCCCCCTATTCGCTCCTCCCCAACGGATGGCAGAACCGACTCCTTCTCTCCCTCAATTCTTCCCTCCTCCAGAAACCTCTTCATTCTGGGGGACTTCAATTGCCATCACCCGCTTTGGGACTCAAGAGGTACTTCCGACCCCCGTGGGGAGGAAGTATTCGACTGGGTCACCTCCTCCCCCTCAATGACCCTGACACACCCACCCTTCTCCATCGCTCCTCCGGCAGTCGCTCCTCTCCTGACATCTCCTTTGCTCCTTCTACTCTTGCCTTTTCTTGCTCCTGGGAGGTGCTTCAGGACCTGGGTTCTGACCACCTACCAATTCTTCTATCTATCCCTCTCTCTCCGGTCTTTCACCCCAACGAGCGCCCCCCTTCCTTCAACTTTCAGAAAGCTCGCTGGGATGACTTTGCCTCCTACTTTGACTCTCACTGTCCTACTGCAGAGGAATACTCGTCTCTTTCTCTTTCCTCTGCAGCTGCTCTCTTTACCTCTCTGGCAATGAATGCGGCCAAATCTTCCATTCCTTTCGGCCGCATCAAACGCCCTCCTAAAGCCTGGTGGTCTGCTGAGGTGGAAGAAGCGGTTGGTGAAAGACGCAAGACTTTCGCTACTGCTCACAGAAGTGATGAAGATCGCCAGGCTTACATCTCCGCCTCTCGACGTGCCTCGTCGGTCATTGCCAAGGCCAAGGCTGAGGCATGGCAGACGACCTGCACTTCTCTTTCACCTAAATCTAATCCTAAATCTGTGCACTCTCTTCTTCGCTCTATTGCTGGCTCTCCTTCCTCGTCTTCTTCCTCTCCTAACTTTCCTAACTGTTCCTCTCCCAGGGAATCGGCTTCGGTCTATGCCGCTTACCTGAGGTCTCACTTTTCCGTGTCTCAGCCAAAGGCCCTGCGCAGCAGAGCCAGAGGCTACCTCACTGAGCTCCGCCGAGCTACGTGCTCTGTGGAGTCTCACTCGTCCTTTTGCTCTCCTTTCTCTCCCGCTGAATTTCTTGCGGCTGCCTCCAACCTCTCCTCATCCACTGCCACTGGCCCAGACAAAGTCGCCTATCCCATGCTAAAGCATCTTCCTCGCTCTGGCATGGATTTTCTTCTTCACATCTTCAATCTTTCTTGGTCTTCACATTCCTTTCCTTCCATCTGGAAGACATCTTCTATTATTCCCATACATAAGATGGGAAAACCTCTCGACTCTCCTGCTTCCTTCCGGTCTATCTCTCTCACCTCCTGCGTATCAAAGCTTTTTGAACGCATCATACTATCCCGTCTTCTCTTTTTTCTGGAATCTAATTCCATTCTCTTTCCCCGCCAGGCCGGTTTCCGCCCTGGACGGTCTACACTTGATCAAATTCTGTACCTTTCTCAGTCCATTTCGGATGGGTTTAACAAACCCAGGCCGGGCTCTCGGACGATCCTGTCTACTATCGATTTCTCTAAAGCTTTTGACTCTGTCTGGCACCCCGCCCTTTTCCACAAACTTATTTCGGCTGGCCTCCCTCCTTGCTTTGCTCGTTGGACTCAATCTTTTCTTTCTGACAGGCGCGCTTCTGTGGTTTTTCAAAATCACAAAAGCCGCTCCTTTCGAGTCCGTCGAGGTGTTCCGCAAGGATCCGTTCTTGGCCCTGTACTTTTCTCCCTCTTCATCAATGATCTTCCGGCTTCTCTGCCTTCTTCCGTCAGCTGTTCTCTTTACGCTGACGATCTGGCCATTTGGTCCTCCTCCCCCTCGGTCCCCACTGCGGTGGAGGCCACACAAGGAGCTCTGTTTCGATTGGAGCGCTGGTCTGAGTACTGGTGTCTTCCTCTCAATCCGAGCAAATGTGAGGCCTCCTTCTTTTCAGTGGATCCCCACCAAGCTAACCTCCAGCCCAACCTCCTCCTACTCGGCTCCCGCCTCCGTTTTAATCCCACTCCAACTTTTCTTGGGGTCACCTTCGACCGCACTCTTTCCTTTTCTAGGCATGTATCTTCGCTGAAGGCCAAATTTTTCCCACGTCTCAAGGCCTTACGCTGTATCTCTGCTTCCTCTTGGGGCCCCTCTAAGGAGTCCCTCTCTGTTCTGTATAAATCTTTTCTTCGGCCCCTTCTCACTTACGCTTCACCCGGATGGTTTCCTTTCCTAAGCGCTACCAATATCACCAAATTGGAACGCCTTCACCGAGCGGCCAGTCGCGCCATCACCGGCTGCCTCTCGTCGTCCCCTATCCCTCTACTACTCACCGAGGCTTCTCTACCTCCCCTACGAGTCACTCTGACTCACTTCACTCTTTTTTCTCATGAGCGGGCTCTTCGTCTCCCAACCTCCTTTCCCATCTCAGGTTTGGCCAGACTAGGAGTGAAACCAAGACTCTGCAGATCGTCCTGGAGAGCTTTTGCGTCCACTCACCCGCTCATGCTTCCTTCTACTTGTTCTAGGGAAGCTCTTCTTGCTTGCCCTCCCTGTCCTCCTTGGAATCTTCCCTCGTTCACGGTGGAGTCCACCCTTTCCACTCCATGCTCCCGCTCTGATCCCCCTCACTCTCGCCAAGGTGCGGCTCTCGCCCACCTCGACTCTCTTCCTCCTCATGATCTGGTACTCTGGACAGACGGCTCTGTTCCTTTTCCTTTTGGCAAGGGCGGCTCCGGCGTTCTTGCCAACTGCTGTCTCTGTGGCACTGAGGCCACTCTTTCTTTTTCGGCAGGCCCAGTTTGTTCCAGTTTTTCCGCTGAAGCCTGCGCCATTCTGCACGCTCTTTGCTGGTCTCAGCAACACCATAAAGTCTGCCGTTTTTCTTCTCTTCTTCTCCTGTCTGACTCTCGTTCTGTCCTCGCCACCCTGTCCTCTCCTCCACCTTTCCTGTTATCTCAAACTCTGTGGCAGATCTGGCAGGAACTGTCCTTCTTCTCCTCCTGTTCTATCAGGCTACAATGGGTCCCCGGACACTCGTTTCTCCCGGGGAACGACACAGCTGATGAGCTTGCCAGACGGGGAGCGCTGCTTGCGCCCTCCGCAATCCCTTGTAGTCTCTCTCCTCTTATCTCTCGTATCCACTCTCGTCTTATCTCGGACTGGAGGCGTACTGTCTCCTCAAAGTATTTTGACACACAGGTTCCCTCAATTTCCACTGAGGAACTTGTGCTCCCTCGTCATGCTCGCTGTGTCCTCTCTCGTCTTCGCTGCAATGGACACAGCCTTCTTTTAGGTTCCTATCTCTCCAGGATTGGCAGAATCGAGAATCCTTCTTGCAGCGCCTGTGGACACTCGTCCCAGGACATCTCTCATCTCATTCTGCACTGTCCAGCTACGGACTCTTTGCGCCGCTCACTCTTCGGCGACTCTCTGTCTCTTTATGACCTCTGGTCCAGACCCTGGGGAGTTGCCCGGCTTCTGGGGCTCCATGGTCTTCCGCCATGCCCCCATCCCTCGGAAGGGGTCGGGTAAACAACAACAACAACAACAACAACGCTGATGTAATTGATGCATTTACAGGAATTAAGCTATGAAGTAATTGACTTCATGCTTACAGATTGTTTTGAAATTGTAAACCTTGTTATAAAACTTAAAGCTCTTATCTGCACGCGTATGTAATATGCTGCGGGTATAAACGCAGCCAGAGGCAGGCGTAGTGACCCAGAGTCCAGCATCTATAGATCAGTTGTTACGTGCATAGCGTATGTCTTTGGATAATCTATCGACCAACCTTTTGAGTTATAAATAGGTTTTCTAAAAACTATAATTTAGTGGAGGAAAGTCAAAAAATTTTTGAGGGTTTTGAACTGACATGATGTACAGTACCCATTTTTAATCAGTAAATATCATATACCGCTTAGCTTAAAGTATTTAAGGTTATATATTGCTGGAAAGCAAATTTCATACGCTTTCAAATGAGACCAGTATTTAGCAACATATTTTTAAAAAATCAAATCTACTTTTTTCTACTTATCATACAAAATTTTTTTGGGGGGGTTTGAGACCCTTAATGGTCTTTGTAGCGAAAGATATAAAAAACAGATTCAAACTGGTACGTTAGCGCTGTAATATATTGTGGCACTTGAACAGGCAACTTGTTAGAAACAGCCTTTGCAACTTACGTTTGGATTCAAAATGGCACTGAATAGGAAGTATCATTGCTGTTTTCACTAAAGTACCAGACAGCATTATGACGAAGCAGTAATTTTTTAAGGTCTTTTAGAAAAAAGAAAAGGCATGCTTAAAAAACGTTTTAATGCTTAATCGCTTGTTTCATTGTCAATAATGCGTAATTAGAGACTTAGTTGGAAGCATCGTGTTAATATCTCTCAAAAAGGCTTTCAAACGCGTCCCAGGGTCAGTACTTTCCATAAGAAAACGAAGGAAACAAGTTTTACAATTATTCGTTCAATATGATGTCATCATATTTCCTAAGAGAAAAAGTTTCTTGGTATTGGTAGGTCTGGTACTGGCTTTTGTTTGAGTAAAAAACCGTTTTTCTTCGTCAAGAAATGCGAATTAAAAAAGTTAATTTTTAAAAATTCGCCCAGTAGCTTCGGAGAAGTTAAAACACACCGACAGTCACTCTCGCTCTCACACACACACACACACGGTTTAGCCAAATTTTATGTTTGCACACCTAGTAGTTTCGGAGAAGTTAAAACATTCAGACGATCATACGCACGCGCGCGCGCGCACACACACACACACACACACACACACGAGCCAAATTTCATGTTTGCACGCTTAGTAGTTTCTGAGAAGTTAAAGCACACGCACACACAATCGGACCGAATTGCGCATTATAATATATACGTACCGGCGTGGCTTGCAGGACCCTCATCAGTATGTACTGTACAGTCGTGGCCAAAAGTTTAAGACCACCCCTCGACAACAAATCGGATATTAATCGCTAATAAACACATGAATTCGGTTTATTATGGAATATCACAAATGACAGGGCGTTTCCACATAAAGGTCACATACGTTCGTCACAGAATTTTCAGAAAAGTTAGTATTTTGTTGGCCCTCCTTTGGCTTTTACTACAGCCTCCAAACGTTTTGGCGTGCTTTTCCCCAGACTTCGACAGTATTCAGCTGATGATTCAACCACCCAGAATGCTTCCATTGCTTCTTCCAGTTCCTTAGTATTAGTTGGTTGTTTCTCAGACACTTTGTCCTTCAAAACTGTCCATAAATTCTCGATGGAGTCCAAATCTGGACTGTTTCCAGACCAGACCAGGATTTGAATTTTCTTCGACTTCAAGGACTGAGTAACAATGTTGGATCGGTGACATGGTGCACCATCCTGCATAAACATCTTGCATTTATGAATGGCCATGTACCGTTCCAACTTGTCCTTCAGCTAATCGACGTATTTTTGGCCATTCATGGTGGTTTGTGGTGGTAGGAAAACAGTCCGGCCTTTTCGTTTACGGACATTCCCCAAATCATGACACTTGGTGGGTGTTTCATTGTTTGCGTGGTATACCGTTTATCAAATCGCTTTCCGGTAGGTCTATGGACGTAGCGCTTGCGCGTAGTGAACTGCTGAACTGTAGATTCATCAGAAAAAAACACTTGCTGCCACTGTTGAATCGTCAATTTCGCGTGCTTTTTAGCAAAGCCCAAACGCTTAGCTTTCATGGCCGGTCTTAGCCTGGGTTTCTTCGCACGTTTACGGGCTTTCAAACCAAAATCGATGACCTGACGTCGATTTACGGTTCTCCGACTAATGTCCGCACCTTTTGCAAGCAGTACGGACCGTATCTTGCTTGCGAAACTCATTGGAGACCGAATTGCTGTCCTCCAAATGATGTGGTCATCCGTTGACGTGGTTTTTCTTGGACGACCAGACCGTTTGGCATCTGAATAAGTCCCTGTTTTCTTAAATTTCACGACTGCATTGTGAACTGCATTTTTGCTTCTCTTTATTCGTTCACTAATTGAACGTTCAGAGTATCCTTTCATGTAAAGAGCCACGATTTGAGCACGCTGAACATCAGAAAGTAACGATTTTTTACCCATTTTTATGGATTTTCTAAAACTCAAAAACAAGCAAAATTCACTCACAAGATTGTGCTTACTGCTTGTAATAGAAGAAAAAAATTGATTGCAATCGACTGGCAGATGAATGACGCAATCTGATGCAATCAATTTGATTTCTGTTGCAATCAGCGGGTTTAGGAGCAAAAATATTGATTTCTGCATGGTGGTCCTAAATTTTTGGCCACGACTGTAAATATTGGTTCAGACGGCTGCACCGGCCTCACTTAATGAATAGTTGTAGAAACAGTAATAAAAAGCCAATGTTTTTTTGACATAATCTATTCTCGTTCCACGGTCAAAAGCGCCATTTTTTTTAAAGGAAATTGATTAAAAAACGGGATTGCATATAGCCGCTATATTTCTCCCAAGTGTCTGGAGCTCCTGGTAGCGTTTTATTTGCCCTGTTTTTATCATAGGCGTTCTTAAACTTAACAAACTTTGATCCGTTCAATTTAGCTAGTGCATGAGAGCATATCAAAGTTGAGGGATGGCACCAAGGGGATGTGTATTTTCGGAAGTGATCTATTTAATATTCTGTTTAATATTCCACTACTTACGACTTTTTCGTTACTGTAGACGTATTTGCATGAGCCAAAGGTTCTGGCTACGCGTATGTTGCTTGGTCCTGGCATAAACAAAGCCAGCTAAAAAGTATATTAACCCAAAGTGAAGACTCACGGTTAAGTTATTACAATAGCTGTAATGTCGGTACTACGACAGTTTATCGAATGACTGTTTATCAATAGGACAGTTAATAAATCGACTGCTTATCATTTTAGATGAAATCAACGTAAAAGACTTGTTGTTGCGGTTTTGCAAATCTTACAAACTAGAGAAACTACACATGCCGTGGGAAAGAAAAAAAAGATAACGTCATAATGAGGGACCTTCGCCAGACAGCTACTGATGTGTTCAAGACACCAGAACAGTAGTGAATTGAGCAGTTGTAAGTGAATAGTGCAGCAGTGTGAAGTTCAATATTGTAGCTGTTGCATTTGCAAGTTATCTAGTATTATCAGTTAAATGATTTATATAGAAGATTCCGTGCTTGACCGGTTTCAAAGAATAGGGAAGCTGATTTCTCGGCATGTCATAAAAGACGACTATTGGGTGCCTATCGATTGCAGTCTGACTGTAAATGGTGGAGTTGCCAGCTTAATTGCTTGGTTGGACCATTCACATCAAAAAACTGAATTTGCTCGTAAGCAAGGGCATGGTCTACATAGAAAAATTTTGCTCCAACAAATTCCCATGACGAGAAAAAAATAAACAAATGGCCCCCGGTACCTAGTAGCTTTTAAATGGGCAGGTGGTGCAAAGAATCTCCGGGTTTAAACCTGGATGTGCGATAAGATTTGGTACTTTAAATGTGGAAAGTCTTTGTCGAAGGAAAACGGAAGTGCGTGAAGAACTAAGCAAGGGAAGAGTTGATGTGTGCAGCATGCAGGAAGTAAGATGGAAAGGCCAAGGAGCTCGTTTTGTGGGTACTCAGGGACAAAGGTATAAACTGTGGTGGTCAGGGAATAACGTAGGATCTGTAGGGGTTGGAATCTTTGTGAAAGAGGGAATATCTGGAAACGTTGTGGAAGTTAGAGGAAAAACCGACACAGTGATGGCAATTGTGCTAACTTTAGGTGGAGAAGTGCACGAATAATATGTGCGTATGGGCCACAAAGCGAAAGACCAGACACAGAGAAAGTTCGTTTTTGTGATAAAGTGGCGAGTGAATACAACTTGTCAAGTTCTAGTGAAATCGTTTCTCTGGGGGACTTCAATGATTATGTGGAAAATGTGCTGAGGGTTTTGAAGGTGTGCATGATGGGAATGGTGAAGGGAAAAAAATGCGGAAGGAAGAAGATTGCTTGAGTTCTGTAATAAAAAAGAGCTGTGCGTGGCAAACACATGGTTTTACAAGGAAGAGAAAAGGAAAGTCACTTAATAGTGCGGGTAGATGTAAAATAGAAATTGATTTTGTGCTTGTGGGGAAAATATAGAAAAGTGTGCGATGGATGTGAAAATGGTTCCGTGAGGACTTCAGCACAAGCTAGTGGTCGTAGATCTGGATAAAAAGGTTCTAGAAATATTGCGAGAAGGGAATGGAATGAAGAAGAAAGATGTGAAAGTTGAATGAAAACCAAACCTGAGTAAGATTCAAAAAAAGAGTGAAAAACTAATAGGTATTGACGCGTTTGATTTGTGGAAAACTTTCAAGGATAGCATTGTTTAGGTAAGTGACGAAGTGTGTGGAAAGAAGAAGTCTAGCGGAAATCGGGAAGACATGAGGGGGGTGAAAGAAACTATAGCAAGAAAGAAAGCAACATTTAAAAAGCTGTGCAAGTTCCCATCAGAAGAAAATGAGGCCCAATACAAACTTTTAAGAAATCAAACAAGGAAAGTTGTTTGTTAGAGCTATGAGAAAGGGAGCCGAAGAGGAGTTGAATAATTTATGTCAGAATTCCAACAGTGTTTTCTGCTTTCTTAGAATAATGAAAAAGGAAGGAAGGATCTTGAAGGAGGAAGGTGCTTAAGAGGAAGAGACAAACGGTTGGGTTTTATTCAAAAAGACAGGCAGAAATTTAGAATGAACACAGGGAAAAGATCATAAATGAAGAGAATAAATGGGACCAAATGGTGGAAACTGATGCGGTAGAAGGATCAGTGGAAAAAGTTACAAAGAAATTGTGGAAGCAATGCAAACGATGAAATCAGGAAAGGCAATTGGACCATCTGAAGTAAGTGTGGAAATGATAGTTGCAAATGGCGAAATTGGTGTTAAGGTGATGATAGCGCGTATTGGATGATTGAGGAATGCATGAAGAGTGGAAAACAAAGTGTGACTGTGCCTATCTTTACAGAAAATGGTAATGTGATGAGCTGTTGATCATACAGATCATACAGAGGAGAAAACTGCTTGAACATGCCATGGAAATTGCTGAAATGGCGCTAGAGGGGAATACGAACACTGATTAGTTTAAATATGATGCAGTTTAGAATCTGACGATGCAGGAGGAATACCAAAGGAAGGACAAGAAGTTGCATATGTGTTTTGTTGACATAGAAAAGGCTTTGATAGATATCGAAGAAAAGTGATGGAGTGGGCCACGAGAAAGATGGGTTTATCAGAAGTAATGGTTCAAGCAGTTATGAGTTTGTATGATGGTGCAAAAACAAGAGTGAGGGTGGGATCTGTGTATTTAGAGCAATTTGAAGTAAAGGTTGGTCTACTTCAAGGATCTGTGCTGTCGCCACTATTGTTTGCAATAGTTGTGGATGTTATTACAGAAATAGCAAGAAGGGGTGTGGTTAATGAATTATTGTACGCAGATGACCTTGTTCTCCTGAGTGAAACCGTGAAAGACTAAAAACAAAGATTGTGGAGTTGGAAGGATGCGTTGCAAAGTAGGGTTTGATGGTCAACATCGGAAAAACAGAAATGATTGTAAGCGTGTCGGAAAAAGAACTTTTCATAAGCAAGATAGATCGATGTGGAGTTTGTGGTAGGAGAGTCATGGCCAATTCAGTGTTGTGCATGAAATATGGAAACTAAGTTCATGGCAGATATGCGAAGATTGAGAGAGTAACCGTTAGCTTGGCTAGGCATTTTCTTTGCTCAAGATGTTGAGGAATAGTGGAAGAAATGGTGGATTCGATCGAGAAGTTGTGTGATGAAGTGTAGACGATGAACAGATTTTGATATTTGGGAGACAGACTAAATTCTGAGGGCGGTAGTTGAGCGACAGTGACAGCAAGAGTAAGAATTAGTTGGGTAAGATTCAGGAAATGTGGAGAGCTATTACTTGGAAATATGTTTTCCTCTGAAGATAAACGATAAAGTTTATCGTTTTTGCGTAAGATCAGGAATACTGTATGAAAGCGAAACATGGTGTTCAAAAGAAAATAAAAAAGCTCTTTTAATGAGAACAAAGAGAGCTATGACGAGAGCCGTGAGCGGTTGGAAAGTTCTAGACAGAAAGACGACTGAAAACAGATGGCTATGCTGAGGTTCAAGGAAACTGTGGAAGGGTTAGAGCCAGCAAATGGAATTGTGTGGTATGAATATGTGCTGAGGAGGGATGACGCTAGCGTTTTGATGGTTGCACTAAATCTTGAAGTGAGTGGCAAGAGAAAGCGGGGACAACCGAAGAAGATCTGGAAGAAGCAAGTGGAAGAGGAGATAGAAAAGACTGGTTTAAAGAAGAAGGATACTCTGAATCGAGCAAAGTAGAGAAATTGAGTGCGAACAATCACAGAAAGAATGGGTTGAATCTGGCCATCTTCGCTAAGGGGATAGTACCGGATAAAAACTGAATACTACTTCTAAGTAATATTTTGTTCAAGGGTAGTTAAAGGGGTATTGTATGGCATAATTAATTAAGGATATTTTTTGTAGTTTATTTAGATACAAAATTCGCTTCAAGTGAGAAACGCCAATAAAAGTTGACCTTGAACGGTTTAATATGTTCGTGACAACAAAAATAGCGTAACTTACTGGGGTCGTTAAGACTATCTGAAATGTAAAAGCCGAGTATCTACAGCCAAGGACGACAGTCTCACGAGAACGACATGTAAACACAGTCATTCACCAAACTCTGCACGCGTTGCAGTTTCGAGATCACTAGCCAGAATACGAAATCAATCAGTGAACTCAGACCAACGTATCTCAAACATTGTTTAGGGTAAAATGCGGGATATTGCCTTAGCGTCTCCTCGTATTCTTCCTAAACAAAGATCTTTACAGTGGATAATACAGCGTAGGCGCGTATGTTCTGAAGGAAAGGGGTTAATGAATGAACTCTGCGTGACACCAAGGGAAAAAGCCTTCGACTCGAGGAAGACGATGATAATGGATTTCATTGTTTGCGTCCCAAAAGAGTGCAGATATAATGAACTACTGCGCTAATTGGTTTTGTGACGGAACGTTTGACGTTACCCCACTTGCATACCAGCTATATACGACCGGATACCCGCGTTGGTCAATTAAAATCCTCGGTGCCACTGATAAATGCTGTGACACAGAAGAAATCGGAAGCTGTGTATAACGGCGTCTTTCGCTTATTGGAGCAACAGCGACCAGAAATAGTCTCAGAAGCGATAACAATAAACTTCGAAATGGTAGCTTAGAACGCTCTTTCTTGCAGTTTTCCTCGAGCTAAATTACACGGCTGCGTTTTCGATTTTGGCAGATGTAGCTTCCGGTGAATTCAGGCTCTGTCTCTACACCGGTGGTAAACAGTGCCTATGATAAACCGTCACTCGATATACTGTTTTTCAATAAAATGTTGTTACCCGACTTCTGAGGGTTGGAGGCATGGCAAATGACCATAGAGCCCCAGAAATCGAGCAACTCTCCAGGGCCTAGACCAGAGGTTGTACAGAGACAGAGAATCGTGAAAGAGCGAGCGGCCCAAAGAGTCCGTTGCTGGACCGTGCAAAATGAGTTGAGAAGTGTCCTGAAACGGATGTCCGCAGGCACTGCATAAAGGATTCTCGATTCTGCCAATTCTAGTGGGATCAGAGCTTATCTGAAAGGCTGTATCCGTTGCAGCGAAGACGAAAGAGGACACAGCGAGCATGACGAGGGAGCACAAGTTCCTCAGTGGAAACCGAAGGAGCTTATGTGTCAAAGAATTTAGATAAGACAGTACGCCTCCGGTCCGAGAAAAGACAAAAGTAGATACGAGAGGTAAGAGGAGAGAGACTACAAGGGACTACAGAGAGCACGAGTAGCGGTTCTCGTCTGGCCAGCTCATCAGCCGCGTCGTTACTCGGGAGAAACGAGTGTCCGGGGACCCACTGTAGCCTGATAGAACAAGAGGAGAGAGACATTTTCTGGCAGATCTGCCAGAGAGTTTGAGATGATAGGAAAGATGGAGGAAAGGAAAGAGTGGCAAGGACAGATTTAGAGTTGTAGCGGAGGAGAAAAGAAATGGCAGACTTGTTGATACTGCCAAAATCGGCGAAGAGTTTGCAGAATGACGAATGCTTTAGCGGAAAAGCTTGAACATACTGGGCCTGCTGAAAAGGAAAGAGTGGCCTCAATGCTAGAAAGTGAGCAGTTGGCTAGGACGCCATAGCCGCCTTTGCCAAAATGAATAGAGCCATCAGTCTAGATAACCAGATCGTGAGGTGGGAGGTAAAGTGAGTGAGAGCCGCACCTTTGCGAAAGAGAGGGGATGGGAGCGGAAGCATGGGGAAGAAAAGGTGAACTTTACTGTGAAGGAAGGCAGGTTGCAGGTAGGAGAGGGAGGGTGTGCAAAGAGAAGGAGAAGTAGGAGCAAGCATGAGGGGGTGAATGAACGCAAAAGCTCTCGAGGAGGATCTGGAAGGTGTTTGGTTTTATTCTAAGTCTGGCCAAATCTAAAATGGAAAAGGAGGTTGGAGGTGAAGGGTCTGCTCATAAGAGGACAGGGCAAAATGTGTCAGAGTGACTCTTTGGAGAGGTAGAGACGCCTTAGGGAGGAGAAGATGGATTGGGAAAGACAAGAGGCAGCCAGAGAGGGCGCGACTAACCATTCGGTCAAGGCATTCCAATTTGGTAGTGTTGATTACTCTAAAAAAAGGAAGCCATCCGGGTAAAGCATAAGTGAGAAGGAGCCGAAGAAAAGATTGGCACAACATAGAGACGGACTCCTCAATGGGGTCCAATGAGGGAACAGAAATAAATTGTAAGGCCTTGAGACGAAAAACAAACATAGCTTTCAGCAAAGATACATGTTCAGAAAAGGAAGAAATCGGTCGAAAGTGACCCCAAGTTGGGGTGGAATTGAAGAGGAGTTGGACGGGGAGTTGAATAAGAAATGGCGGGGCTGAAAGTTAGCTTGGTGATAATCCACTAAGAAGAAACACGCCTCACACTTACTCGGATTAGAAGGAAGACACCAGTACTCAGATCAGCACTCCAGTTGATTTGGAGTTCCTTATGCAGCCTCCACCGAACCAGGGACCGAGAAGGAGGAGGACCAAATGGTCAGGTTGTCAGCATAAAGAGAAGAGACGGAAAAAAGCTAGAGAAGCAGGAAGATTATTGATGAAACAAGAGAAAAGTACCAGGCCAAGAACGGATCCTTGTAGAACAACTTGACAAACCCAAAAGAAGCCACGTTTGTAATTTTGAAAAACCACGCTAGCTCACCTATCAAAGAAAAAAGATGAACTCCAATTAGCAAAGCAAAAAGATGGGCCAGCCGAAATAAATTTGTGAAAAAGAGTGACGGATGCCAGACTGCACCAATCAACAACCACCTCAACGTGGTGCTGCGGTCCCCGACCTCATTTCAGTTGGGTCGAAATGGCTGTTGGACTTCCCGATGGGCCCAGTTATCCTAAGCACTCCCCTTCATTTTTTGCTATGCTTACTCCTGAACGACCTCAGTAGGGCAGCACACAGCTTCCTTAAAATCGGTCGCCTGTTTTCTCTTTATATTTTCTTCTGTCCTTCTTTTGCCCGTCTTCATCTCCTTATTTTTCTTCTTTTGATGAGCGGTAACGTTCATCCCAACCCTGGCTCCATCTTTCCTTGCTCTGTGTGCGCTGGAAATGTGACCTGGCGGAGCAAGTCAGTGCAATGCTGCACCTGCTCCAAATGGGTCCATCTAAAATGCTCACGACTTTCCCCCTACAAATTCAGAACTCTTGACAGCTCTCATCATGGAGCTGCTCACCCCTGCTGCGTCCCCATTCATAACACTGTGACTCTCTCCTCAGACTCCTCCGACATGTATACCTCCACTGTACAATCTGGCCCCCTCTCTACTAATGCTGCACTCTCGCCCCATCCTCGTCTTCAAACTTCTTATTCCCCGTCGGCCCAATCTGTATCATCTCCCTCTGCCCCCACACGACTGTCCCTCACTCCTGGCTGTTCTTCTACGTCTCCTGCCTCCTCTCCCCCCTGACTCTCTCAGGGTTCTTCAATGGAATGCTGGAGGTCTTCGAGCCAGGAGCACTGAACTACTTCACTTTCTTTGGTCCCATCCTGTTGACCTTATCTATATCCAGGAATCCAATCTTAACTCATCTTCCTCTTTTCGGATTCCTGGATTCTCTGCTCAGTGTTTTGATCGCACCCACTCCCGGTCTGGCATTCTCTCTCCTGATCACATGCACGCTAGCGGCGGCGTCGTCATTTTCGTCAGGCAGAGCCTATCCTTTTCTGAACTTTCCACCTCCTCTCTTTGCTCGATCCCCACTCTGTTTGTGTAGGGGTCAACATTTCTCTCAACAACTTCTTGCTTTCATTTCTTAATGTGTATGCCCCCTATTGGCTCCTCCCCAACGGATGGCAGAACCGACTCCTTTTGTCCCTCCATTCTTCCGTTCTCCAGAAATCTCTTCATTCTGGGGGACTTCAATTGCCATCACCCAATCTGGGACTCAAGAGGTACTTCCGACTCCTGTGGAGAGGAAGTATTTGACAGGGTAATGTCCTCTGACCTCCCCCTAAATGACCCTGACACACCCACCCTTTTACATCGCTCGCTTGGCAGTCGCTCCTTTCCTGACATTTCCTTTGCTGGCTCCTCTATTGCCCTTTCTTGCTCCTGGGAGGTGCTACAGGACCTGGGTTCTGACTACCTACCAATTCTTCTATCCGTCCCTTTCTCCCCGGTCTTTTGCCCCAACGAGCGTCCTCATTTCCTCAATGTTCAGAAAGCTCGCTGGAATGACTTTGTTTCCCACTTAGACTGACACTGTTCATCTGCAGAAGAATACTCGTCTCTTTCCCTTTCCTCTGCTGCTGCTCTCTTTACCTCTCTAGCACTGAGTGCAGCCAAATCTTCCACTCTCTTCTTCGCTTTATCGCTGGCTCTCCTTCCTTGTCTTCCTCCTCTCCTAACTTCCCCAACTGTTCTTCTCCCAGGATATCGGCTTCGGTTTATGCCGCTTATCTGAGATCCCACTTTTCCGTTTCTCAGCCAAAGGCATTGCGTAGCAGAGCCAGAGGCTACCTCTCTGAGCTCTGCCATGCCACATACCCTATAGAGTCTCACTCGTCTTTTTGCTCTCTTTTCACCCCCGCTGAATTTCTTGCGGCTGCCTCCAGCCTTTCCCCCTCCACTGCCACTGGCCCAGACAAAGTCGCCTATCTCATGCTAAAGCATCTTCCTCGCTCTGGCATGGATTTTCTTCTTCACATTTTCAATCTTTCGTGGTCTTCGCATTCCTTTCCTTCCATCTGGAAGACATCTTCCATTATTCCCATCCACAAGATGGGGAAACCTCTCGACTCTCCTGCTTCCCTCCGGTCTATCTCTCTCACCTCCTGCGTATCAAAGCTTTTTGAATGCATCATTCTATCCCGTCTACTCTTCTTTCTGGAATCTAATTCCATTCTCTCTGCCCGCCAGGCCGGTTTCCGCCCTGGATGGTCTATGCTTGATCAAATTCTTTATCTTTCTCAGTCCATTTCGGATGGGTTTAACAAACCCAGGCCGGGCTCTCGGACGATCCTGTTTACTATCGATTTCTCTAAAACTTTTGACTCTACCTGGCATGCCGCTCTTTTCCACAAACTCATTTCGGCTGGCCTCCCTTCTTGCTTTGCTCGTTGGACTCAATCTTTTCTTTCTGATAGGCGCGCTTGTGTGGTTTATCAAAATCACAAAAGTCGTTTGCTTCGAATCCGTCGAGGTGTTCCACAAGGATCTGTTCTTGGCCCTGTACTTTTCTATTTTTTCATTAATGATCTTCCGGCATCTCTGCCTTCTTCTGTCAGCTGCTCTCTTTATGCTGACGATCTGGCCATTTGGTCTTCCTCACCCTCGGTCTTCACTGCGGTGAGGGCCACACAAGGAGCTCTGTTTCGATTGGAGCGCTGGTCTGAGTACTGGGGTCTTCCTCTCAATTTGAGCAAATGTGAGGCCTCCTTCTTCTCAGTGGATCCCCACCAAGCTAATCTCCAGCTCAAGCTCCTCTTACTGGGCTCCCGCCTCCGTTTCAACCCCACTCCAACTTTTCTTAAGGCCACTTTCGACCTCACACTTTCCTTTTCTAAACATGTATTTTTGCTGAAGGCCAAGTTTTTCCCCCGTCTCAAGGCCATACGCTGTATCTCTGCTTCCTCATGGGGCCCCTCTAAGGAGTCCGTCTCTCTTGTGTATAAAGCTTTTCTTTGGTCCCTTCTCACTTACGCTTCACCCGGATGATTTCCTTTCATGAGTGTTACCCATATCACCAAATTGGAACGCCTCCACCGAGCAGCCAGTCGCGCCATCACCGGCTGCCTGTCGTCCCCTATCCCATTTCTTCTCTCTGAGGCTTCTTTACCTCCCCTACGAGTCACCCTGACCCATTTCACTCTTTCGTTTTATAAGCGGGCCCTTGGTCTCGAAACCTCCTTTCCCAATTCAGGTTTGGCCAGACTAGGAGTGAAAGCCAAGACTCTGCAGATTGTCCTGGAGAGTTTTTGCGTCCACTCACCCACTCATGCTTCCTTCCACTTGTTCTAGGGAGGCTCTTCTTGCATGCCCTCCCTTTCCTCCTTGAAATCTGCCTTCCTTCTCCGTGGAGTCCACCCTTACCTCTCCATGCTCTCGCTTTGATCCCCCTCTCTCTCGCCAAGGTGCGGCTCTTGCCCACCTAGACTCTCTCCCCCTTTCATGATCTGGTGGTCGGGACAGACGGCTCTGTTCCTTTTCCTTTTGGCAAGGACGGCTCCGGCGTGTTCGTCAACTGCTCTTTCTGTGGCACTGAGGCCACTCTTTCTTTTTCGGCAGGCCCAGTATGTTTAAGGTTTTTCGCTGAAGCCTGCGCCATTCTGCACGCTCGTTGCTGGTCTCGGCAGCACCAACAAGTCTGCCATTTCTCTTCTTTTCTCCTCCTATCTGACTCTCGTTCTGTCCTCGCCATCCTGTCCTCTCCTCCATCTTTCCTCTTATCTCAAACTCTGTGGCAGATCTGTCAGGAACTGTCTCCTTTCTCGTGCTTGTTCTATCAGACTACAATGGGCCCCTGGACACTCGTTTCTCCCGGAGAACGATGCGGCTGATGAACTGGCCAGACGGGGAGCGCCACTTGCGCCCTTCGCAATCCCTTGTAGTCTCTCCTCTTATCTCTCGTATCCACTCTTGTCTTTTCTCGGACCGGAAGCGTACTGTCTCATCTAAATTCTTTGACACTTAGGTTTTGACGTAGGTTTGACACATAGATCATCTAACTTGTGCTCCCTTGTCATGCTCGCTGTGTCCTCTCTCGTCTTCGATGCAACGGACACGGCCTTCTGTTAGGTTGTTATCCCACTAGGATTGGCAGAATCGAGAATCCTTTCTGCAGCGCCTGTGGACATCCGCCCCAGGACACCTCTCATCTCATTGTGCACTGTCCAGCTACGAACTTTTTGCGCCGCTCACTCTTTGGCAACCCTCAGTCGCTTTTCGACCTCTGTTCCAGACCCTGTGGAGTTGCCTGGCTTCTGGTGCTCCATGGTCATCTGCCATGCCCCCATCCCTCGGAAGGGGTCAGATAATCCACAACAACCAACAAGTATAGGGATGCCAGACAGAGTCGAAAGCTTTAGAATAATTGATCGTTTCAAGAATTGTTCGAGAGCCGGCTTGGGTTTGTTAAATCCATCTGAGATGGAGTGATAAAGAATTTGATGAAGAACAGATTGTCCATTTCGGAAACAGGTGTAGCTTGGAGAAAGAATGGATCAAGATTTCAGAAAGAAGAGTAGGCTCGATAGAATGATGCGTTGAAACAGCTTTGAGACGCAGGAGATGAAAGAGATAGGTTGGAAGGAAGCAGGAGAGTTGAGAGGCTTTTCTATCTTATAGATTGGAATAATGGAAGATGTCTTTGAGATGGAAGGAAAAGAATGCAAAGACCAGGGAAGATTGAAATTTTGTAGCAGAAAACCCATGCCAAAATGAGGAAGATACTGTAGGATCGGATTGGAAACTTTGTGCCAGTGGTGGTGGACGAGGAGAAGTTTGTGGTAGCTTTGTTTACTAACCACTTTTTCCACCTCAGCAGACCACTAGGCTTGATGTTAAGGTTTGATGCTGCCAGAGGAGGAATGAAGAAGAGTAGGTATGTTAAGGTCATTGAGAGGAAGGACATCGGAGGAGATGACCCAATCGAATGCTTCCTCCCTGTGGGGGTCGGAAGTACTTCTTGAGTTCCAGAGGAGTGTTGGCAATTGAAGTCCCCCAGAATGAAGAGATTTCTGGCAAAAGAAAGAATGTCGAGGAAAAAGGAGTCGATTCTGCTATCCATTGAAGAAGAGCGAATAGAGATGGTATAAACTTTTAGGAAAGAGAGCAAAGAGGAGTTGTTTAGTGAGATGTTGACCTCTGCATAATCAGAGTAGGAGTCAAGCGAAGAGAGAGAGAAGGTAGAAACTTCAAAGGAGGATAAGCCCTTCCTGACAAAAATAATGGCGCCATCACTAGCGTGCAGATCATTGGGAGAAAGAATGCCACAATGGCAGTGAGTGTGCTAAGATCGTAGAGCAAAGATTCCGGGGATCTGGAAAGAGGAAAATGAGTTAAGGTTGGATTCCTGGATGCAGATCATATCCACAAGATGAGACGAGATAAAGTGTAGTAGTTTAGTGTTCTTGACTTGAAGACCTCCAGCATTCCATCAAAGAACCCAGAGCGGGTCAGCAGGAAGAAGCAGGAGGTGTAAGAAAACATCCAGAAGCATGAAAGGTGGAGAGGGTACAGATTGAGGAAATACAAGGTGGGCAGAGAGTTTTGAAGGCGAGGGTGGGGTGGAAGTGCTGCATTTGCAGAGGAGATTAAGATTACCAGGTTCAACAGCGGAGGTATACAAGCTGGAGGAGTCCAAAGAGGAAAACACATTGTTGGTAGGTGTGGGATCTCCAGAAGAAGCAGGGACGCAGCAAGAACAGCTCCAGGAGTGAGAGCTGCCTAGAGTTTTGAATCTAGAAAAGGAAAGTAGTGAGTACTTTAAATGGATCCATTTGGAGTAGGTGCAGCGTTTCACCAACCTACCCCTCCAGGTCACATTACCAGCACGTACTGTACAGGGAAAAATGAAGCCAGATTAGTATGACGGTTGCCGCTAATCAAGATAAGGAGAATAATGAGAAGACGGGCAAAACAGAAGCTGGAGAAGAGAAAACAGTTGACCGATTCCAAAGAGGCTGCATGCTACTTTTTGCCGTCATTCAGAGGGCAGCACAGGAAAAAAGGGGTTTGTACTGTATAAGGGAAGTGCCCAGGGTAATTAAAAGGCTCGGAAAGTTTAACAGCCATTTTGACCCCACCCAAACGTGGTCGGAGACCGCACCACCAACCACCATGTTGAGGCAGCTGTTGATTGGTATAGTTCAATGAATTGTCGTTCGATAAAGTGTTGCGTCACGAGTCACGTCAAGGTTAAGATTATCGGTTAAGACGACTACGCCGACTTTATCCAATGATTAGTTGGAAGAACAGTAACAAAAAGTTGATGTGTTTTGATGTTCACAATTGCTCCAAATCCAAAAGTTCAAAAGTAGTATTTTTTAAAAAGAAATGTGTAAAAAGGATCATTATTAGAGGTTGCACATAGCCGCTGTATTTTTCCCAAACTTATTGAAGTCCCTTGCAATGTCATTTGCCCTGTTTCTAGCATGTACTTAGGAACTGGACTTGCTGACAATTGAAGCAGCCAATAAGTTTACATACTTTTTTCATTTATTTCAGCATTTGCATGGAAGCATAAATGTAAAGTGGTGGGGGAGAGCGGCTCCTAAAGTGGCTGTTGTGTAATTTCAGCAATAAGTTAAGAGATATTTGGCATACCTTTGACTTTTCATAATAATATCCCCATTTGGTATGACGTAAATTATCTGGCTGCGTGGATATTGCTAAGTCCTGGCATAATTGCTGTTAGGGGAAGTGCAAATTAACCCAAAGTCAAGCACTTACATTTACGTTGTTACAATAGGTTAGGTAATTGTGTAGCAGTTTTATTCATCGACCAGATATTTGTGGTAAAGATGCAAGTAATTGACGTCATTCCTGTTTGATTTCACTGGAAATTCGTCAATTTATTCACCTTTGCAAGTTTTGATTAATATGTCTTACAGGTTAACATTAGTCCGGCTTGTGACACGATAACACAAAAGTATTACAACTTACTATGGCATTACTATATAATAGATTTCTTGGCTTACTACTATGTTGATACTATAACGTATTATTCTTTGATAGGCCGCATGTAAAGTTGTTTGCTTTTGAAATAGCAGTGAATAAAAACTTGACACGTAGCCGATGCTTACTGCTTTTTTCACTGTAGTGGTATCAGATGGCTTTATGAGATCACAGAGCTAGTTTGAACTGTTCAAGAAAAAAGAGATAAGGCATACTTAAAAAAGAATCTGCTGTTGTGTCGTCAATTTAGCTTGAATCATTATAGAAATTTTTTCATTGAAAGCACGTAATTAATATCTTCCAAAAAAGCTTTTAGTCGAGTTTCTACCATGAGTAGTATTTGAGATAATAAAGAAAACAAATTTTACAATCAAGTGTTAATTGTGAGGTCAAGTTACACTCAAAGGGGTGAAATTGTTTTAGTTAGTAAGTTGGAAGCTGGCTTTTGTTTGAGAACAAAATGGTCTTCCTTTGTTAAGAAATACAAATTTAAAAATTCTTTGATTATGACATCATCTTGACGTCACTAACCCCATGTGACACTCAGCCCAGGGAGGTGATCAGTCGTGCCGAGATTGAGGTTTGTGCACCCAGTAGTTTTGGAGGAGTTAAAACACATGTACGTACAGACCAAACTCTGCTTTATAGACTAGGTATTTACCAACAGGAGATTGGGTACGGCATGGAATTATGGTACAGCGCAGTTAAATTTTGAAGAAAAATATGATATGAAATTACATATGGCATTTTCCTGCATACTACAGTGCTGTATGGAAATACGGTGTTATTTTTTTTGTATCGCACTCTTCTTGGAGGCCTGATCTAAAGTCTCCTAAAGGCTTGCATTGTTGAAACTAAAAGTCACACAAACTTTCAACTTCACAGCTGTAACAAAAATTGCGTTATTATAACGTAAAATTCAATTAATTGTTACAAGTTTCACCTTGAGTTTGTTGACCTACATATTTCTTGAGCTCTTGCATTTTATGACGTAACAAACATGTTTTGAAGTACGATAACTGTGTAGAATGTTCCAGAATTATCCTGTGATGTAATAATTGTGTTTTGCAATCGTATAGTAATCATGCGATAGTCTTAGTTTGTTTTATTAGAAATTGCCAGAATTATGTTTTGAACCTTTTAGCACTACAGTTTTGTTGTTTAGAACGTTGCTACAGTCATGAATTATTCTACTGTAGATTGTAGATTTCAGTGAGATTGTGTTACTCCAGAGGAAGTTATATTATTTTAGATTGCAGATTCTAGTTTCGAGTGAGATTTATGTGGGACACTGGGAAAGTGCTAAGAGAGCAGTTTTATTTAAAGGGATTTAGTTATTCCAAGAGTGAATACTATTGTCAGCACCCAGAAGTACTCAGTGTCGTACAGAGTTTACTTGGAGTACATTTTGGAAGTGTGGCTCACGTTGGTGAGTTTGAGAATTTTAGTCAGCAATTTTGGGAGTTAATAAGTTTAATTGTGTTACCAGTGGATTGCTGGAAGAGAATAATATCAGTAAGTATTTTTGGATTATTACAATGAATTTGTTTCTGTGGATTTATCGGCAACGGCAAATACTCTATTTGTGGAATATATTCTTGTTGGAAAGTGTTTAAAAGCTTTCTTAGTACATTTGTGTTATTTTGTTCATCTAAGTGAAGAGTGAATGCCTCTAAATGTTAACGTAGGAATGAAAGAGGTCTATGAGCTATTAATGGAAACTATCATTTTTAAGAATTGCAGTTTGGCTTTCTTTACATCAGCTATGTTTTACATAACCAGTAGATATTTTATTGTTTTTTCTTCTGCATGTTTACCTAATTTTTATTTCAACTTTATTTAGATCAAAAGTATAGTTTTTATTTAATATATGAAGCGCAATTCTGTGCGTCTGTCTGTTTTAACTCCTCTGAAACTGCTACAGGTACAAGCATGAAGCTTGGCACGATTGATCACCACCCCGTGGTGAGTGTCATAAAGGTATTCGTGACGTCATGATGACATCATAATCAAAAACAATTTTTTTTACAAATTGCATTACTTGACAGAAGATAACTGCTTTTTGCTCAAACGAAAACCAGCTTCCGACTTACCACATTTCAAAATCTTTCATTTGTTTGGAGCATAAAACGACGTCACAATCAAAGATTCATTTCACAATCTGTTTTTTGTTCTTTCTCAAAAAGTACTCATCGCAGAAACGTGATTAAACGTTCTTTTAGAAGATATTGATAATCTGCTTTTGATAAAACCAACTTTACAACAATTAATGTTTGTTTGATTATGGTACGAGCAATTCTTTATTTAAGCACTTCCAGTCCTATAAGCATTTTTTCTTCTCTTTTTCGCTTGCACGCTTAAGCTGGGTCTATGGCGTCATAATATGTCTCGTACGATTAACAGAAATGTTTGCTACTTCAGATCATAATATAAAGATATTTTCAAAAATTGCAACTTTTTTGCAAAATTACTGTAGTTTGTAAAAAACTGATTTGCGACCTCATTTCTCAACTGATTTTCAAACTTTTTTCTACAAATTAAAGTTTATTTCAAGGCGATTTCGATAGTGTATAATATGTACAATTAATATTACTTTTTACACTGAAAAAAATGAACTTTAAAACCTGTGGTATAACTTTTTACCCCTCCCAAAATTGGTAAGCTTAGAAAAAACAGGTGACTTTAATACAAAAATGTTATAATAAAGTACTAACAATTACTATCCTTTAAAAGCTTAGGAAATTTGCTTTCTAGCAATATGTGACTCCAATTACTTGGGGCTAAGGATTAGTTTATAATGGCTGATCAAAACTTGGTTGTCATACATGATGTTTCATTTTTAGTTGTACAATTATCCTACTAAAGCTAACAAACTTGCAATTGTTAAACTAAAGTTAGTTCTTTGGTACATTTTGACTACTTCTCACAAGCGTGGTTTGTTTGCATTGTCTGTCGACGTTTTCAAATTGATCCATCAAAAACTGAAGTCTCCAAATGTTTATGAAATGTAGTCTACCGGTTAGAAACACACAAAATTTTGGTGCCTGCAGTTTACAAAATTGCAATTTCTAGAAAAGCTAAGTCCTTTGGTACATTTTGTCTATGCTTTCTCGATAGCATGGATCTTTGGCATCATCAATCAAATTATTTAAAAGACTCATCAAAAAATGAAGTTTACAAATTTTAATATGTACCCTACTCCAAGCAAAACACTTCGTGATCACCCAAGAAAAAGACGATGAGGTAAACATGGTCCTTTCTTATCGTTTGCAACAAAAATGTAAGGGTCGAGCTACATATGATCTAAATATTGAAGCAATTTGCTTTGCAATTGGGCAAGGCTGTCACAGTAGCCAGTTGATTTGATGTTCTTAACCTCGACATTATTGATGTGGCTCTCGCTACTGCTATAACTGAACTGTGGGTGCTTCATTTCGGGTTAGTTTGCTCTTTGCATGGCGGCGTTTATACCAGGGCCAAGGAGCATGCACGCAGTCAGAAACGTTAGTTCATATTAATTCGCCCATGGTGACGAAGAAGTGGTAAGTAGCGATCCTAATAATAATGGCTGAAAACGCATTGTGAGGTAATAATATTAAATGACATCACAATGCTTGCCACTATTTAGTAAAAACAGCAGTAGGCAGCAAAATTATTATCTTCTGTCATTTTGATAGCAAACATAAATGGTAAAGCCCATTACTGATATTTGTAATTGCAAGAATAGGCCTATTCGTACAAAACACTAATCTTCATTTAGCAGTAGGGAGGTCTGGATTAGGGGCAAAGTTAAATGTAATAAAATCCCAAGTTTAAGAAAAGATCAAAACTAAACAATAATAGCATCAATTTGTAACACTGGATTATGAGGAAATGCTTTTGTTTGAAAAGAGCTTAATAAGCGCCTATTGCAATAGGTTGTATGACTTAAAGGAAAGACAGGACTCCTTTTTTATGCTAAGGCCGAATTAAAGCAAACAGCACAGGCAAAAATTTTAATGTCACCAATATTAATACGAAAGCGGGCCCACGAAATCGTCGAACATGCCTACCACCAAACAGCTCATTTCCTTATGAGTCAAAACGATCACCATTTGGGCGACTCCATCAATTTTGACTATGTTTCATCTCCCCCTCTCTTACTCTTTTAAAAATTACGAATGATAGTTTGTGTCATCGTTCTTCCTTTTTGAATACTTCCAGTCTTCATTAATAAACCAACATGATCACCAACACATGTACACCAACTATGGCTTATATTTAATAAAACATTTCGTTGTTGCTTTGACAAATGTTTGTACGGTGAAGCTTATGCAGCTGCATTATCTGATACGTTTTAAATCGGTACGGGTGATAGTATGGCCTGCTTAGGAAAAACATTTTTTTTCCTATTTTGCATGATAATAGCTTTATAGAGCTACCAAAATCAAACCTGAAAATTTGGGAAAAGCAAGAACTTATTTATCTTCTATGAGCATATCTAAGCGAGGAAAAACAAATATGATTCATGATGCGTAGCTAGCAGGAACTTAAAAAAGTTTGAGGTGAAATCAAAATTAACATCACTGTGTTAAATCGCACCACATGGAAAATATTATTGGAATTTTGCTTTGTAATAGCTTTATAGGGCTACCGGGGTCAAACCAAACATTTGGGGAAAAGCAAGGACACTTTAAACTTTAAACAGGGAGAAGAGAACATGCTACATAATGCGTAGCCAGCAAGGACTTGAGAAAGTTTAAGAAGAAATTAAAAAAAAAAAAGATAGCGTCTCTGTGTCAAATCGCACCACACGAAAGACATTTTTGCCTGTTTTGCTTTAGAATAGCTTAATATCAGAAATGTAATCCCTACCTTCAAACTACGGCAAACGCAAGGTTTGGGTTGGGTTGGTGTCAGCAATGAACAGAGCACATAGGCCTAAGGCATAGCCAGGATCTTGAAATGAGAAATTCTATTAGGAAAAGGAGCACGAAAAGTCGTAAACATCATATGTGCAGAAAACACACAAACGTTTGGTAACTCTTTGTACAAGAACCTGATAGGTAAAGCCGGCCTGGCTGGCTGAACTGACACTCTCAATCTCGACGTTACTGACATGGTCTGTGCGGGTGACGCCGTCGTATACACTATAAAGCAAGGATTTTTTTCTTATGCTGATATGCTGCCTATTGTGCGTATGTCATTTATGTCTATACTCTTAATCATTGTAATAAAATCCCAAGTTTAAGAAAAAATCAACATAAAAATTTAACCACAACAATTTGTAAAACCGAATAAAGAGACAACAATAGCCTCTTTTGTCGCTATGTCGAAAACAAGACCAATAGCGCAGCCAAATTAAAAACTTAATACCACTAATATAAATAGGAAAGCAACAGCACCAATTGGCAAAATTGGCTTACCATTAAATAGTTTTTTTCTTTATATGTGAAAGCAACCACCATTTTGCCGCTACAATCAGTTTTGATTATATGCAATCCCTGCTTCCTCGCAAGTATTAACGATAATAATTTGTGGCAAGATTTTTTGTGAGTATTGCCAGTCGTAATTAAGAGAATATGAAATCACAATTTTGTGTACAAGATTTGTGAAAAGGCATAAAATTTATTAACTTTTCGTTACTGCTCACACAAGAGCCGGATGGGTGAAGCCGGCTTGTCCGGTTGAACCAAAATAATAAACCCGGATATTACTGATGGAGGGCCCCTGTCGGACGATGCCGCCAAAGCGGGGTAGTGCTTAACTAAAGCTGCTGCGGCGATAAGCTATTATGAAAACCGCACTGAAAGTTGTTTAAATGGGTTAAGCGAGGAATTATATCCTGCACCAATCAACAGCTGCCTCAACATGGTGGTGCGGTCCCCGAACCCGTTTGGGTTGGGTCGAAATGGCTGTTGGACTTCCCGAGGGGCCCAGTTACCCCGGGCACTCCCCTACATTTTTTCGCTATGCTTTCGCCTGAACGACCGCAGAAGGGCAACACACAGCTTCCTTAAAATCGGTCGCCTGTTTTCTCTTTATATTTTCTTCTGTCCTTCTTTTGCCCGTCTTCATCTCCTTATTTTTCTTCTTCTTTTGATGAGCGGTAACGTTCATCCCAACCCTGGCTCCATCTTTCCTTGCTCTGTGTGCGCTGGAAATGTGACCTGGCGGGGCAAGTCAGTGCAATGCTGCACCTGCTCCAAATGGGTCCATCTAAAATGCTCACGACTTTCCCCCTATAAATTCAGAACTCTTGACAGCTCTCACTCATGGAGCTGCTCACCCCTGCTGCGTCCCCATTCATAACACTGTGACTCTCTCCTCAGACTCCTCCGACATGTATACCTCCACTGTACAATCTGGCCCCCTCTCTACTAATGCTGCACTCTCGCCCCATCCTCGTCTTCAAACTTCTTATTCCCCATCGGCCCAATCTGTATCATCTCCCTCTGCCCCCACACGACTGTCCCTCACTCCTGGCTGTTCTTCTACGTCTCCTGCCTCCTCTCCCCCCTGACTCTCTCAGGGTTCTTCAATGGAATGCTGGAGGTCTTCGAGCCAGGAGCACTGAACTACTTCACTTTCTTTGGTCCCATCCTGTTGACCTTATCTATATCCAGGAATCCAATCTTAACTCATCTTCCTCTTTTCGGATTCCTGGATTCTCTGCTCAGTGTTTTGATCGCACCCACTCCCGGTCTGGCATTCTCTCTCCTGATCACATGCACGCTAGCGGCGGCGTCGTCATTTTCGTCAGGCAGAGCCTATCCTTTTCTGAACTTTCCACCTCCTCTCTTTGCTCGATCCCCACTCTGTTTGTGTAGGGGTCAACATTTCTCTCAACAACTTCTTGCTTTCATTTCTTAATGTGTATGCCCCCTATTGGCTCCTCCCCAACGGATGGCAGAACCGACTCCTTTTGTCCCTCCATTCTTCCGTTCTCCAGAAATCTCTTCATTCTGGGGGACTTCAATTGCCATCACCCAATCTGGGACTCAAGAGGTACTTCCGACTCCTGTGGAGAGGAAGTATTTGACAGGGTAATGTCCTCTGACCTCCCCCTAAATGACCCTGACACACCCACCCTTTTACATCGCTCGCTTGGCAGTCGCTCCTTTCCTGACATTTCCTTTGCTGGCTCCTCTATTGCCCTTTCTTGCTCCTGGGAGGTGCTACAGGACCTGGGTTCTGACTACCTACCAATTCTTCTATCCGTCCCTTTCTCCCCGGTCTTTTGCCCCAACGAGCGTCCTCATTTCCTCAATGTTCAGAAAGCTCGCTGGAATGACTTTGTTTCCCACTTAGACTGACACTGTTCATCTGCAGAAGAATACTCGTCTCTTTCCCTTTCCTCTGCTGCTGCTCTCTTTACCTCTCTAGCACTGAGTGCAGCCAAATCTTCCACTCTCTTCTTCGCTTTATCGCTGGCTCTCCTTCCTTGTCTTCCTCCTCTCCTAACTTCCCCAACTGTTCTTCTCCCAGGATATCGGCTTCAGTTTATGCCGCTTATCTGAGATCCCACTTTTCCGTTTCTCAGCCAAAGGCATTGCGTAGCAGAGCCAGAGGCTACCTCTCTGAGCTCTGCCATGCCACATACCCTATAGAGTCTCACTCGTCTTTTTGCTCTCTTTTCACCCCCGCTGAATTTCTTGCGGCTGCCTCCAGCCTTTCCCCCTCCACTGCCACTGGCCCAGACAAAGTCGCCTATCTCATGCTAAAGCATCTTCCTCGCTCTGGCATGGATTTTCTTCTTCACATTTTCAATCTTTCGTGGTCTTCGCATTCCTTTCCTTCCATCTGGAAGACATCTTCCATTATTCCCATCCACAAGATGGGGAAACCTCTCGACTCTCCTGCTTCCCTCCGGTCTATCTCTCTCACCTCCTGCGTATCAAAGCTTTTTGAATGCATCATTCTATCCCGTCTACTCTTCTTTCTGGAATCTAATTCCATTCTCTCTGCCCGCCAGGCCGGTTTCCGCCCTGGATGGTCTATGCTTGATCAAATTCTTTATCTTTCTCAGTCCATTTCGGATGGGTTTAACAAACCCAGGCCGGGCTCTCGGACGATCCTGTTTACTATCGATTTCTCTAAAACTTTTGACTCTACCTGGCATGCCGCTCTTTTCCACAAACTCATTTCGGCTGGCCTCCCTCCTTGCTTTGCTCGTTGGACTCAATCTTTTCTTTCTGATAGGCGCGCTTGTGTGGTTTATCAAAATCACAAAAGTCGTTTGCTTCGAATCCGTCGAGGTGTTCCACAAGGATCCGTTCTTGGCCCTGTACTTTTCTATTTTTTCATTAATGATCTTCCGGCATCTCTGCCTTCTTCTGTCAGCTGCTCTCTTTATGCTGACGATCTGGCCATTTGGTCTTCCTCACCCTCGGTCTTCACTGCGGTGGGGGCCACACAAGGAGCTCTGTTTCGATTGGAGCGCTGGTCTGAGTACTGGTGTCTTCCTCTCAATCCGAGCAAATGTGAGGCCTCCTTCTTCTCAGTGGATCCCCACCAAGCTAATCTCCAGCTCAAGCTCCTCTTACTGGGCTCCCGCCTCCGTTTCAACCCCACTCCAACTTTTCTTAAGGCCACTTTCGACCTCACACTTTCCTTTTCTAAACATGTATTTTTGCTGAAGGCCAAGTTTTTCCCCCGTCTCAAGGCCATACGCTGTATCTCTGCTTCCTCATGGGGCCCCTCTAAGGAGTCCGTCTCTCTTGTGTATAAAGCTTTTCTTTGGTCCCTTCTCACTTACGCTTCACCCGGATGATTTCCTTTCATGAGCGTTACCCATATCACCAAATTGGAACGCCTCCACCGAGCAGCCAGTCGCGCCATCACCGGCTGCCTGTCGTCCCCTATCCCATTTCTTCTCTCTGAGGCTTCTTTACCTCCCCTACGAGTCACCCTGACCCATTTCACTCTTTCGTTTTATAAGCGGGCCCTTGGTCTCGAAACCTCCTTTCCCAATTCAGGTTTGGCCAGACTAGGAGTGAAAGCCAAGACTCTGCAGATTGTCCTGGAGAGTTTTTGCGTCCACTCACCCACTCATGCTTCCTTCCACTTGTTCTAGGGAGGCTCTTCTTGCATGCCCTCCCTTTCCTCCTTGAAATCTGCCTTCCTTCTCCGTGGAGTCCACCCTTACCTCTCCATGCTCTCGCTTTGATCCCCCTCTCTCTCGCCAAGGTGCGGCTCTTGCCCACCTAGACTCTCTCCCCCTTTCATGATCTGGTGGTCGGGACAGACGGCTCTGTTCCTTTTCCTTTTGGCAAGGGCGGCTCCGGCGTGTTCGTCAACTGCTCTTTCTGTGGCACTGAGGCCACTCTTTCTTTTTCGGCAGGCCCAGTATGTTTAAGGTTTTTCGCTGAAGCCTGCGCCATTCTGCACGCTCGTTGCTGGTCTCGGCAGCACCAACAAGTCTGCCATTTCTCTTCTTTTCTCCTCCTATCTGACTCTCGTTCTGTCCTCGCCATCCTGTCCTCTCCTCCATCTTTCCTCTTATCTCAAACTCTGTGGCAGATCTGTCAGGAACTGTCTCCTTTCTCGTGCTTGTTCTATCAGACTACAATGGGCCCCTGGACACTCGTTTCTCCCGGAGAACGATGCGGCTGATGAACTGGCCAGACGGGGAGCGCCACTTGCGCCCTTCGCAATCCCTTGTAGTCTCTCCTCTTATCTCTCGTATCCACTCTTGTCTTTTCTCGGACCGGAAGCGTACTGTCTCATCTAAATTCTTTGACACTTAGGTTTTGACGTAGGTTTGACACATAGATCATCTAACTTGTGCTCCCTTGTCATGCTCGCTGTGTCCTCTCTCGTCTTCGATGCAACGGACACGGCCTTCTGTTAGGTTGTTATCCCACTAGGATTGGCAGAATCGAGAATCCTTTCTGCAGCGCCTGTGGACATCCGTCCCAGGACACCTCTCATCTCATTGTGCACTGTCCAGCTACGAACTTTTTGCGCCGCTCACTCTTTGGCGTCTCTTTGTCTGTTTAACAGACCCTGGAGAGTTGCCTGGCTTCTGGTGCTCCATGGTCATCTGCCATGCCCCCATCCCTCGGAAGGGGTCGGATAATCCACAACAACAACAGGAATTTATCGGCTACAAACACTTTCGTTATGGAGTATACACGGCTATTTGTACAGTAGAAGGATGTCAATTTGGATATAAACCAAAAAGCATCTTAGAAGTGGATTCTATGCTTTTTGTTGGTTACTTGAAAAGAAAATTTTCGAATTTTTACTCTGAAGCCGTCAAACAATAAATGAAAAAGCCGAAGGCGTTTAATATAACTTCTTATTTTGAATCACAATCTCTAGGAACAAGCAGTTTGACTGTTGGAAAAGAACCTGCGACAAGGGTTAAATTTTAAATCACAAGTTGAAGTATCAAAGATTTGGCAGTTGAAGCTGTCACCACCAATGATCTTCTCTGCAACTTTGAAAAATGTAGCTGCGCAAAGATGCTTGTTCCGATGTTGGATCAACTGAACCTAAAACTTACAGCTTCCAACATACGAGCATGGACTATTGATGCTTGTTAGACAAAGATGATGGAAATTAAACAGAGATTTACTGGTAAAACGGATTCGGTTAAATTAGACTTGTGCACACGAAGAAAGCGTCGTTTTATTGGAATTTTGCATGCAATGGTGGACGGTAATTTGCGAGTTATCACCGCTCGTGTGAACGAGTTGCACGAACGAGCGACAGCTGCTACTATATGTAAGAACATTTTAAGCTTCTTGGCCAAAGTTGGTATTTTGGAGAAGCAAATTTACAGCCTGTTTGTTTGTTTGTGGTTACCCTTCCTCTTCCTCGGGATGGAGGTACGGCACGAACGGCAATTCAGGTTCATGCCGTCAACCTAATTGAAATTAGGCTAGGGGAAAGATGGCAGCCCATTTTGAACCAATCATGAGTGACTGGTAGCCCCATCACCAACAAGGCGGACTGCCACTGGTGGGTACTTAAGAGTCGTTTGACATGCTGGGTTAGCAACTTCACAATTGTAATTCAGTGAAGTACGGGTAGGCCATCTGCCCGCCACGTGAAGGTGGAGGCGTCCCGTTAAGTGCCTTGCCCAAGGACACAACAAGTACGCTTTCCCGCTTGTTCTCCCCGCTATCCCTTTTTTATGCTGAGCGTCAGGCAGGGAAGCTGTGAATACCATTTTTTAAAGTCTTTTGGTATGACTTGACTTAGGAAATGAACCCCCAGGTCTACCGACTGCGAAGCGGACGCCCTAACCACTACACCATCGCGCCGGTAATTTACAGCCTCGTGACAGATGACGGATCCAACGTTTTAAAAGTTAGGGAGCTGTTGAGAAGTGATTTTGCTTATCAGAATGACGAAGATGAATGTGATGTAACTGAAGCTTCGGACAGTGAACTTTTGGGAAGACGTGATAACTGCTGAAGATAGAGTTATTACCCTTCTATGTGCTGTTCACACATTATAACTGAGTGTGCATGACTTCTTTAAAGCTAATTCCAGCGCCAAAGAAGTGGTGTCAAAAGTGAGAAATGTTACCAAGAAAACTCACAAGCGAAATATCAGAGAGTTGTTTAAGCACAACAACAAAGCTCTTCCTAGACTGGGTTGTGAAACCTGTTGGGGTTCATCGTTTTCAATGCTTGAAAGTAAGCTATTTGTCAAGGATTTACTGGGCCAAATCGCTCTGGCGAATGAATCCCTCCTTTTGTCAGATGTTGATTGGTTTGTCGTATAGGAGCTTACCGAATGTTTAAAACCGGTTTATGACACTACCACTGCAATTCAGCTGAAGATATTAACTGCTGGTGAGTTCTTCAGTAAGTGGCTGAGTGTAAAGTCCAATTCTAGCGCAAGAGAGTGAATAGTGCTTTTTTTGGCATTGGCTATGTTTCATGCCATGGAACATAGAGAATAACTTTGTTATTTAGCGCTGCTTTTTTGGCTTCAAATATGTGGATCCAAGGTGTCAGGTTCTTTTAAAATATTCTTGGAAAACAGTTGCACAAGCACGTTAGGCAGCATTCTGGAGGCGCTTGCAAATGTTGCAGGAGTCAGTTGACATCACTGACGTAGAATGCCTAGACTCATCCTAAGAATTTGAAAATGGATCTGCTCCTGGATGCGGGGTTGATATCATTGATGAGGTACTTACCACTTTGGATGCGTGCAATGCCAGTGCATCACAATTACCGCAGAACGAGCAAAATGTAACTGAGGCGATTAAGTGCTTCAACAAGCAAGCTTGTCTCTGCAGGAACACTAACATATCTAAATGGTGCGACAAGCAAGCAGAGTCCGATCTTAAAGACTTTGCTAATGTTGTTTTTGCTTTACTATTTATTCAAGCCACGCTGAAAGAACTTTTTCGGGTTTAAGGTACATTTTAAATGAGTTTAGACTTGGACTGAAAGAAGACATAATCGAGGCAATAATGTTTCAGCGTCGCAACAGTTAAACTTTTTCTTTGCAGTGTAATTGAACTGGCTTTCAAAAATGTTTGAGCAATTGTCTATACGGTTTGTTCGTTTGCTGCAGTTTTTGTTTTTTGATGGTGATAAGTTTATAACACCAATATCATTGCTGTTTTAATCGTTAAGTGTAAATTTAATTAGTATATTATCGAGCTGATGTCCTTCACTATTAAATAAAGTAGTTGGTTAAAGGTTGGTTGAGTTACCTGGTTTTCTCCAGAGATAGTAAAATTAGTAAAGCCTCTCTACTTCTGCTGATGTTTATCTCTGCACGCATTTGCTGTTACATAAGAACAAAATTTCAGTGGAATAATTGGTATGGAAAGGTACGATATAATGGTACAGAAAAATTTCCCTGTCGTACTATTACGTAGAGTATTTTAATAAACTACGGGTTTCCGGTTCGATGCTTTTTTGGAAGTATGGGGTACGGAAAACCATTGCCCATCGTATCGCACCTAATCCCCTGTTTACTAAGCGCGGAATATTTGAGATGTTCCAGAAGATTCCGGTAGAAACAACAATGAGAATCTCTGAGATGTCTTCAGTACAAACTTGCAAGTTTCGTCATTGGCCAATGTTACGTCACAATCACAATCTTGCAATCGTAATGTTGTAAACAAGTTTACCTAAATATAGGTTCAAGTTAACGTAACACGAAAATAGCAGTCTTTAGAGCTGCTACAATTGTTCGTGACAGTGGAAAGGTGTAATCAGTAGGACATGGTGATTAGGATTTTGATACAAACGGAAGCGCTTATAGCTGTGCTGCAACAGAAAACTATGAATGATTCTTTTTTAACATTGACATGCGTATAAGTATACAATCATAGTGCAGAAAGAAAGTGAAGTAGTCGTCCCGGATGAATTTTTGCATCGTTTCAGCGGTCATATTTTGATCGTTTCTTGTTTAACACGGGCTCGCTCAATCCAACTACTACCAAAATATGAAAGTTATCAACTGATGATATTTAGGTAATAGTTGGATCGAGCGTCCGCTTCGCATTTGGATGACTGGATTTGATTCTCCTGTCAAGTCGTACAAAAAAATTTTGAAAAACGGTATTCATTGCTTTCCTGCCCGGTACTCAGCCCGAAAGAGATTGGAGAAAAACAGGCAAGTTCGCAAGCTGTGCCCTTGGAAAAAGCACTTAACGGGATTCTTCCGTCGGTTGGTGGCATACCGGATAGGGCCGAGCAGTCTGCTCTTCATGGCGGCGCAGTTCTGATTAAAAACGTGAAAACAGAGCATGAGCTTATGCGCATGAATGAGCCACTTGGTGGTATGCAGTTTTGGGTTCATACTATCATTGGTATCACTAAACGGTTAAGGTCATACTAAACCAAGGGTGAACTCTTGAGTAACAAGGAAGTAAGAAAATTTTTTGCAAAGAATATATCATTTAAGTTTAGAAATTTTTCGTCGCTATTGAGTTATAGAACTGTTGATTAAGTGTTTAAGAATTCGCAACGCTTAAAAAGTTGTTTACAAACTGTTGTTCAGATACTGTAAGTGATGTGCATCAAATTCGAAATACACCAGAAAAAGGATCAGCGGGCAACAAAAATTGAAGTGTAGAATAAAGATGACTGTGCATAAAGTTACGTCAGCCAATTTTCTGCATTAAAATAAGCTGAGCAAGTAATTTAGAAGTTGAGGTGATGAAAATTACCTTAAGGTACTAAACTTTTATCTCTGCAGAAGCATAACGGACCAAATTTTTATGCAACAAACCTTGAGAAGTTTTGAAAAAAAAGACGTTTACGCTTGTTTTCTACGTCGAAAAAGCATTTATCAAGATCTCACGAGATAAAGTATAAAGTGTTTTACATGAGTATGACATTGATGGTTAATTGCTTTTGATGATCAAATCGCGGTGCATTTGTTTTGAAATGTGTTGAATGCGAAGTAAGTGGTATTTGCCTAAGAAAGTGATTTGGTGAAATTAACACAATTTGGAATTACATTTGCTATTGATGGTAGGCAGAATAAATAGCTGGACATGCAGTTCTGTGAAACAAGTGTATTTAGTGCTGCAAACCGTCCAGGCCTATGGCGCAATGCACTTCGAGCTCCAATGAAAAAATTACCATGTGAATCAAAAAAACAAGCAATTGAACAACCATACAAATAAACAAGCAGTGCAATTTTTGCCCGAGGGAGGATGGAGAACTACTTCTGTGTTTAGTCGGGATACATCAGGGCTGTCTATTGTTTCGACAAGCTTAGCAAAGCTACTCATCTAGCGTGTCGTAAGAGGCGACTCTTGGACACCCAGTACCTGCCCACTAATAATAATAGATCGTCTTGCTGATGTTGGGACAACCAGATTGCAATTTGCATGTATCATCGGTGTGAAATAAATTTCCGCTTTCCTTTGTTCTTGATCTTGATCTTGATCAGGTTAGTAGTGTAGATCGGGATATAACTGCTTTATGGCGTGTCTCCGTTCTTTGGAAGAGGAGTGATAAGCATACATTTACATGAAAAAGAATCGGAGACTCCAGAAATCGATAGAATGTTCTGCACGTTTGCATAAATTGATTTGGTAGTAAAATTTTGGTTGAAGAGATACTTTTCTTATAATATTTTGTATAAAGAGGTATGCTTTTATATCAAAAGCTACAACCCACATTTTAACTCATGAAAGAAAGCTGTATAAACTATGGAAACACCAATCAATGTGTTGCCCCGGACTGTGTAATAAACCTAAGTCACAAAAACCTCAGCTTAAAGGAAAAGAATACATTAGGTTTCGATTTAAACCATCATGTTTTACCCAAAGAAAGTGCAAAAAGACAAAATCAAAATCTATCTGGAAAAGATATTCTATTCTCTTGAACGAGATCCAGAAAATCACGTAGATATCGAATTTAAAGACGAATTAAAATACTTGTACAAAAAGTTTGTAAATAATGGTAACCAGGCTTGTAATACAAAACAAAACCAGTCGCTTCATAGCACTTTGAATAACCTGGCGCGAAATAATTGGATAATAATCTGTCGGTTCGATAAAAGAAATGGAGTTGCCATCTTGAATGAACATGATTATTTTATCAAACTGGATTCGATTATTATGGATACTACAAAATTTGTTGAAGTTCCTGTAATTGACAACCACGCTCACTCAATCATCACAACGGAAAATTCGGTTGGTTACTATATTAAAAAATATCTAAAAGTCTAAGACAGCTATCTAACCAAATGTTGACCCCATTTGGCAGTTCTCCTTGCAAGTTGTACGGAATGGCTAAAGTACATTAGTCAACTGTACCTTTGCGTCCGGTGGTGTCTATTAGGATCAGCAGAATATAACTTGGCTAAATTTTTGGATAATTTAATTAAACCACACCTACCAGATACATATTTACTGAAGTCAACATTTCAATTTATGGATCAAGTAAGGTAATGTTATTTTATTAAAAATCAAATTATGGTTAGTTTCGATGCAGTATTGCTTTTTATCAATGTTCCACTCTCCGAAACAATTGAAATAATAGCCAATCATTTCTATCCAGAAGATGATCCACTGTTAAACCAGCTTCCATTCAAGAAAGAAGTATTCAAGAAACTGATGTTTTGTGCTGCCCAAGGACTTTTTATGAATAAAGATCCCTTGCACAAACAAATAAACGGGGTGACAATGGGCTCCCTTTTGGAACCGACAATCGCAAATTTCTGTACGACCTCTGGTCAAGGCCCTGGAGAGTTGCCCAGCTTCTGGGGCTCTATGGTCATCCGCCATGCCCCCTCCCTTGGAAGTAGCAACAACAACTACATAAAGCTTCACAAATCAAGAAAATTAATCGGCTACTCAACAAACAACTTCGTTTTTGCTGAACGTATTGTAGAATTTTTAGTTGATCGCGCTATTTAACTGCTGTCTTCGTTTATACTTTCATTTGTTTTACGAATCGCCCATGTTATGTTTTAACGTTGCCTGCATTTGTCTATACCTCACTAGCAATATTATTAGGTCGTATTTATCTTATTTATGTGCTGTTAATGTGTCATTAGCAATTTTTTTTATATGTATATTTATTTCTAATTCTAAGTTGTGATACAAAGATGTAAATTTGATACTCCGACGAAGGCTATGTTGATGAGCCGAACACGTTCAGTTACTACATAAGATGTTTATCATATATCGTCTGCTTATTTTTGTTACTTTGTGATTTAGTAGTCTTGTAAAGTAATGCTGTTGTTATTTGACTATTAACAGAATAATTATCCAAGGCCAGGACCAAAGAATTTGTAGTGAAAAGTGGCAAAAGAGAAATAGTTATTCAAAAGAGTGTGATGTAGAGAATACGTAGCATGTTAACACGGAATGAGGAGGAAGCGTCTGGTTGTTGGTGGCCACAGACGCTGAACGAAGAATTTTTTTTGAATCTTGAGAAACGCGCTTGTAAGACTTTCATAACGCCTTGACTGTAAAGTTAACAAGCACTAAATTGTTTTATCAAGGCAAAGATGTTAATTTTATAGCCATCCAACATTATTAAGGTTTTTTTAGGTCAAAAACTCCAAATGTTGATCACAACGATTTGAACGTGACGGCTACCAGACTCCTCCTCGGTCATGCTGACCCTTCCAGTGCATTAGCGATTCGTGCCAATTCGCCCCCCAACTCCTTCCAACCTCTGCTTACTGCTCCTAGTTCCAGTTCTATGTGGATCAACTCCAGGCTCCCACCAATCAGTTCTAATTTGGAATCGCTCCCAGAAAACACGCTGCCAGATTTCAAGAAAATGGTGAGTTGTAGTATAGTAGTAGTACATATTTTTAAACCCATTTTCCCCCGTTGACAGTAGTTGGCCAGGTTAACGTCATTTACGTGCTATAAATCTCTTCCCCGATTTATGGTATCCCGCTTTCTTTGGTCCATCATGATTTTTTTTCTTCTACTTGCGTTTTCGATGTTGTTTTCAGCTTTTCTCGCTGTCTTAGCACTCTCTTAGCATTTTTTTAGCACTAGCCACCTCAAACCATCATGTCTCCTTTGCTTTCGTCATTCTCCAACCCCATAATGCGACATATTCATCAGTTTTTCACTCTCTTGTTTATCTTTTTTTACGCCACAAATGGCCTTTGCTATTGCTCTCTCGGTCCTTCTCAAAATTGCCATTTTATTTTTTTCTGAAACAATATGTTTTACTTATGTATTCGCTTTTTAGTCTTGTACCACACATACATGTATTTCTTTCATTTTCATTTGCCATTTTAAGCTTTGGCCATCATCCCTAATCATCAAGGTCGACCTGTTGCCTGCAGCGACATCTCTACTTATCTTTATCCTGAGCGTTTTCAAGTGTCAAATTTCTTGTTCTTCCTGTCATCCTTCGCAATCCTTTTCCACGGTTTTTCTGGTCTTACTCGTCTCATATTTTCCACTATAGTCTTTTTTCCTTTTCTTTTCGTTAAGCTGTTCGTATTCTTTCGCTCAGAGATGTCATATTCATTTTCTCCATATTCATCCATTTGTTAAACTCAACAGTCTAAGACGATGACCTCTGAGATGTTGGTCAATCTTCTAAACATCTGTCCATTCTCTTAAGATACTGTTTTCAATTTTTTCCAGCAGCGTTTTGCCACTCTTCATTTGAATCATTCCGATTTCCGTCGTTTGCATTCGCCTGTTATCTGTCGTTTTGATTGCCCAACATTTCAGCCCATAGCTCATGACACTTCTCATACCAGCTGTATATAATTTTCCTTGGGAGAGCATTCTGCCACAAAGTGTATTCGACAATTTTTAAAACTTTCAATTCAGCACGTATTTGCGACGTCACAACCTTGCCGGTGCTGTCAGGTATTTCCAACGCATGTCTACCAGGAAACGAAATTCTTTCACAATTTTACAAATTTTTTATTTTTATCATTAATTCCATCTCTACATCTGCCACAGTTGTAGTTCATTTCACTCATCAACCTTCCTTTGATATTTGAACATCTCCATGTATCCAGTATTTGCATTTTTGACTAAATATTGGGCCTCGATATTCCCCAAATTTCATTCGAAACCGTTCAGACATTTCACCTTTTAGTTTTACTAATATCTCAGCTTTCTTGCTAATCTTCACAGCTTTTACTTTTGATGCTATCACATCGCTCTTTTTTTCCAGTGCCCGTCAAATCTCTTCTTTGCAAACGCGATCGAAGATTTTTTCTCAATCAACAAAGACAAAATAAGATTTCTTTCCGATTTTTCCATATTTCTTTTTTATTTGTCTCACAGCTAATATACCATCCACTGCATCTTTTGCTGGCGCAAAATTCATTTGAAACTCACTAATTTCAGTTGTACTGCACATACCTCACGGATATTTTTGCTCTTTGTTATTTCTCCCATTTACAATCATTTTTATTTTAACTAGATTAATTTTTAAATCATGATTTCATAAGCAACATACAATTTCCGAAATTCCTTTTCTAAATTTTTCATGCTGATATCCGACCCCTTCCAAGGGATGGGGTCATGGTAGGAGACCATGGAGCCCTAGAAGCCGGGCAATTTCCCAAGGTCTGCACCAGAAGTTGCACAGAGAAAAGGTGTCGCTAAAGAGCGAACGGCGCAGCGTCTGTAGTATGACTGTGCAGAATGAGACGAGAGGTGTCCTGGTTTGGATGACCACAGGCTTTATGCGAAAAACTTTTGATTCTGCCAGTGAGGTAAAAGTTTACCAGAAAGCTGTGTCCTTTGCAACGACAATGAGGGAGGACAAAACGAGCGTGACAAGGCAGCATAAGTTCCTTAGTGATTGCTAAGGGAACCTGTGTGTCAAAAAGTTTTGGTGAGATGGTACGCGTTCAGTCTGAGAACAGACAAGAGTGGATACAAGAGGTAAGAGAAAAGAGACTACATGGGACAGTGGATGGCTGGAGCAGCGTACCCCACCTGGCCAATTGTCAGCCGTGTCATGATGCAAAAGAAATGAGTGGCCAGGGACCCATTGATCATAAAGAAGAGAGAGGATAGTTTCTGCCAGATATGTCAGAGAATGTGAGATGGATTTAAGAAGGGAGGAGAGCGTATTAGGGACAGAACGAAAGTCCAAAAAGAGGAAAAGGAAAGAGAAGGCGCCGTGTTGTTGTTGCTGAGACCAGCGAAGAGCTCGCAGAATGGCACAGTCTTCAGCACAAAATCTTGAACACATTCGACCTGCCGAATTGGAAAGGGTGGCCTCAACACCACAAAGTGAGCAGTTGTTTAGGACGCTAGAGCCTTCTTTCTAAAAAGGAAAAGGAACAGAGCCTTCAATCCAAATCACTAGATCATGAGATGGGAGAGAGTCAACGTGAGCGAGAGCTGCACCTGGGCAAAAAAGATGAGGGTCAGAGTGAGAGCATGGAGAAGAAAGAGTGAGCTCCACGCTGAACAAAAGTGGTTTCTAAGGAGGAGAGAGTGGGCAAGCGGAGAGAGCTTCCCTGATGAAGAAGGAGAAAACATGACCGGTTAACTTGACGCAAAGACTCTTCAGGAGGACCTGAAAAGTCTAAAGTTTTACTCGAAATCCTGGGCAAACTTGAAGGGGGGAAGGAAAGTGGAGGACAAAGGGCCTGCTCATGAGATGACAGAACAAAATGAGTCTGGGTGACTCACAGGGGAGGTAGGGATGCCTATGAAAGGAGAAAAGGGACAGGATTAAAGGCCTTCTAACTTATTAACATTGGAGATGCTGAGAAATGGACACCATCCAGGTGAAACATAAAAAAAACGGACCTGAGAAATCCTTTATAAAGAAGAGAAAGGGACTACTTGGAGGAGCCCATCTCATGAGGACACTGAGTTACAGGGTAAGGCCTTCAGACAAGGGAAGAACTTGGCCTCTTAAAGATACATATGTGGAAAAGAAAAGATGCGATCAAAGGTAACCCCAAGAAATATAGAGTGGTGTTGAAGCGGACAGGGCAGTTGAGTAAGAGGAGATTGGGCTGTCGGTTGGAAATCAACCGAAAAGGAGGCCTCATATTTGCTCAAATTGAGAGGAAAACACTTGTGCCCAAACCAGCGCTTCAGTCCATTCAGAGCACCTTGTGTAACCTCCACAGCAGCAAGAACAAACGGGTAGTAGGACCACATGGCCAGACCTCCAATACAAAAACAGCAGCTGACGGAAGTAGGGATATCATTAATGAAAAGAGAGAATAGCACAGCGCCAAGAACAGACGGATCCTTGCCGATTTCAAAGGAGCGACTTTTGTGATTTTGAAAAACCTCACCAGCGAGACTGTGAGAAAGAAAAGGTTGAGTCCATGAAACAAAGCAGGGAGGAAGGCCAGCCGAAATAAGTTTGTGGAAAGAAGCGGGATGGCAGACCGATCCAAAAGCTTTAGACAAGTTGATGGTAGCAAAGATTGTCCAAGAGCCAGGCTTGGGTTTGTTGAACCGATCCAAAATGGAATGATTAAGATAACGAATGTGATCCAAAGTAGAGCGGCCAGGACGGAAACCGGCTTGGCGGGGAGAGAAAATAAAATTAGGTTCCAGAAAGAAGAATAGACGCGATAGAATAATGCCTTCAAAAAGCTTTGAGACGCAGGAGGTGAAAGAGGTATGCCGAAAGGAAGCAAGTGAATCGAGAGGTTTTCCCATCTTGTGGATGGGAATAATACGTAAAGAATTACAGATAAAAGGAAAGGAATGCAAAGACCAGGAAAGATTAAAGATGTGGAAAAGAAGATTCACGCTACAGCGAGGGAAATGCTTCAGCATGGGGCAGGAAACTGTTTGGGCCGGTAGCGACAGAGAAGAGAGCTTGATGGCAGCCGCAAGAAATTTAGTAATAGAAAAAGGAATCAGATTTTTTAGGGTAGGATGCTTGTTGTTGTTGGTTACCCGACCCCTTCCGAGGGATGGGGGCATGGCGGATGACCATGGAGCCCCAAAAGCCGGGCAATTCCCAGGGTCTGGACCAGGGGTTGTACAGAGACAGAGAGTCGCCAAAGAGTGAGCGGCGCAAAGAGTCCGTAGCTGGACAGTGCACAATGAGATGAGAGGTGTCCTGGGACGGATGTCCACAGGCGCTGCAAGAAGGATTCTCGATTCTGCCAATCCTAGAGAGGTAAGAACCTAAAAGAAGGCTGTGTCCGTTGCATCGAAGACGAGAGAGGACACAGCGAGCATGACGAGGGAGCACAAGTTCCTCAGTGGATATCGAGGGAGCCTGTGTGTCAAAATACTTCGATGAGACAGTACGCCTCCAGTCCGAGAAAAGACGAGAGTAGATACGAGAGATAAGAGGAAAGAGACTACAAGGGATTGCGGAGGGCACAAGTAGCGCTCCCCGTCTGGCCAGCTCATCAGCCGCATCGTTCTCCGGGAGAAACGAGTGTCCAAGGACCCATTGTAGTCTGATAGAACAGGAGGAGAGAGAAGACAGTTCCTGACAGATCTGCCACAGAGTTTGAGATAAGAGGAAAGATGGAGGAGAGGACAGGATGGCGAGGACAGAACGAGAGTCAGATAGTAGGAGAAAAGAAGAGAAATGGCAGACTTGTTGGAGCTGCCGAGACCAGCAACGAGCGTGCAGAATGGCGCAGGCTTCAGCGGAAAAACTGGAACATACTGGGCCTGCCGAAAAGGAAAGAGTGGCCTCAGTGCTACAGAGACAGCAGTTGGCGAACACGCCGGAGCCGCCCTTGCCAAAAGGAAAAGGAACAGAGCCGTCTGTCCAGAGTACAGATCATGAGGGGGCAGAGAGTCAAGATGGGCGAGAGCCGCACCTTGGCGAGAAAGAGCGGGGTGAGAGCGGGAGCATGGAGTGGGAAGAGTGGACTCCACCGTGAACAAAGGCAGATTTCAAGGAGGACAGGGAGGGCAAGCAAGAAGAGCTTCCCTAGAACAAGTAGAAGGAAGCATGAGCGGGTGAGTGGACGCAAGAGCTCTCCAGGACAATCTGCAGGATCTTGGTTTTACTCCAAGTCTGGCCAAACCTGAATTGGGAAACGAGGTTGGGAGACGAAGAGCCCGCTCATAAGATAAAAGAGTAAAGTGAATTAGAGTGACTCGTAGGGGAGGTAAAGAAGCCTCGGACAGAAGAGGGATAGAGGAGGACGAGAGGCAGCCGGTGATGGCGCGACTGGCCGCTCGGTGAAGGCATTCCAATTTGGTGAAATTGGTAGCGCTTAGGAAAGGAAACCATCCGGGTGAAGCGTAAGTGAGAAGGGGCCGAAGAAAAGATTTGTACAGAACAGAGAGGGACTCCTTAGAGGGGCCCCATGAGGAAGCAGAGATACAGCGTATGGCCTTGAGACGGGGGAAGAACTTGGCCTTCAGCGAAGATACATGCTTAGAAAAGGAAAGTGTGCGGTCGAAGGTGACCCCGAGAAAAGTTGGAGTGGGATAGAAACGGAGGCGGGAGCCGAGTAGGAGGAGGTTGGGCTGGAGGTTAGCTTGGTGGGGATCCACTGAGAAGAAGGAGGTCTCGGATTGAGAGGAAGACACCAGTACTCAGACCAGCGCTCCAATCGAAACAGAGCTCCTTGTGTGGCCTCCACCGCAGTGGGGACTGAGGGGGAAGAGGACCAAATGGCCAGATCATCAGCGTAAAGAGAGCAGCTGACGGAAGAAGGCAGAGATGCCGGAAGATCATTAATGAAAAAATAGAAAAGTACAGGGCCAAGAACGGATCCTTGCGGAACACCTCGACGGACTCGAAAGGAGTGGCTTTTGTGATTTTGATAAACCACACAAGCGCGGCTATCAGAAAAGGAAAGATTGAGTCCAACGAGCAAAGCAAGGAGGGAGGCCAGCCGAAATGAGTTTGTGGAAAAGGGCGGCATGCCAGGTAGAGTCAAAAGTTTTAGAGAAATCGATAGTAGAGAGAATCGTCCGAGAGCCCGGCCTGGGTTTGTTAAACCCATCCGAAATGGACTGAGAAAGGAACAGAATTTGATCGAGTGTAGACCGACTAGTTCGAAAATCGGCCTGGTGAAGAGAGAGAATGGAATTAGATTCCAGAAAGAAGAGTAGACGGAATAGAATGATGCGTTCAAAAAGCTTTGAGACGCAGGAGGTGAGAGAGATAGGCCGGAAGGAAGCATGAGAGTCGAGAGGCTTTACCATTTTGTGGATGGGAATAATGGAAGATGTCTTCCAGATGGAAGGAATGGAATGCAAAGTCCAGGAAAGATTGAAGATGTAAAGAAGTAAATCCATGCCAGAGCGAGGAAGATGCTTTAGCATAGGATAGGCGACTTTGTCTGGGCCAGTGGCAGTGGATGGGGTACGATTGGAGGCAGCCGCAAGAAATTCAGCGGGAGAGAAAGGAGAGCAAAAAGACGAGTGAGACTCCACAGGGCACGTGGCTCGTCGGAGCTCAGAGAGGTAGCCTCTGGCTCTGCTACGCAGTGCCTTTGGCTGAGAAACAGAAAAGTGCGATCTCAGATAAGCGGCATAGACCGAAGCCGACTCCCTGAGAGAAGAACAGTTAGGAAAGTTAGGAGAGGAGGAAGATGAGGAAGGAGAGCCAGCAATAGAGCGAAGAAGAGAGTGTACAGATTTCGGGTTAGACCTAGGTGAGAGAGAAGAGCAAGTCGTCTGCCATGCCTCAGCCTTGGTTTTGGCGATGACTGACGAGGCGCGTCGAGAAGCGGAGATGTAAGCATGGCGATCTTCATCACTTCTGTGAGCGGCAGCAAAAGCCATGCGTTTTCCACTAACCGCACTTTTCACCTCAGCAGACCACCAGGTTTTATGAGGGCGTTTGATGCGGCTGAAAGGAATGGAGGATTTGGCCGCATTCAAAGTCAGAGAGGTAAAGAGAGCAGCAGCAGAGGAAAGGGAAAGAGACGAGTATTCCTCTGCAGAAGGACAGTGAGAGTCAAAGCCATCCCAGCGAGGTTTCTGAAAATTGAAAGGAGGATGCTCGTTGGGGCGAAAGACCGGAGAGAGAGGGATAGATAGAAGAATTGGTAGATGGTCAGAACCTAGGTCCTGAAGCACCTCCCAGGAGCAAGAAAAGGCAAGAGTAGAAGGAGCAAAGGAGATGTCAGGAGAGGAGCGACTGCCAGTCGAGCGATGGAGAAGGGTGGGTGTATCAGGGTCATTGAGGGGGAGGAGGTCAGAAGAAATGACCCAGTCGAATACTTCCTTTCTGCGGGGGTCGGAAGTGCCTTTTGAGTCCCAGAGGGGGCTGATGGCAATTGAAGTCCCCCAGAATGAAGAGATTTCTGGAGGAGGAAAGAATGGAGGGACAAAAAGAATCGGTTCTGCCATCCGTCGGGGAGGAGCCAATAGGGTCATACACATCAAGAAATGACAGCGAGGAGGAGTTGTTAAGAGAGATGTCGACCCCTACACAATCAGAATAGTGATCAAGGGAAGAAAGAGAGGAGGTAGAAAGTTCGGAAAAGGATAGGCCCTGCCTGACGAAAATGATGACGCCGTCGCTGGCGTGTGTAGTATCAGGAGAGAGAATGCCAGACCGGGAGTGGGTGCGGTCAGAACGCAGAGCAGAGAATCCAGGAATCCGGAAAGAGGAAGATGAGTTAAGATTGGATTCCTGGATACAGATAAGGTCAACAGGATGGGACCAAAGAAAGTGAAGTAGTTCAGTGCTCCTGGCTCGAAGACCTCCAGCATTCCATTGAAGAGCCCTGAGAGAGTCAGGGGGAGGAGAGGGGGCAGGAGGCATAGAGAAATGGCCAGGAGCAAGGGACGGTGGTGAAGGAGCAGAGGAAGGAGATATAAAATGGGCCGATGGGGGATAGGAGGTTTGGAGACGAGGGTGATGCGAGAGTGCAGCATCAGTAGAGGGGGGCCAGATTGTACAGTGGAGGTGTACGTGTCGGAGGAGTCCGAGGAGGGAGTCACAGTGTTACGACAGGGAAGGCAGCTCCATGAGTGAGAGCTGCCTAGAGCTCTGAATTTAGACAGGAAAAGTTGTGAGCACCTTAGATGGTCCCATTTGGAGCAGGTGCAGCATAGCACTGACTTGCCCCGCCAGGTCACATTTCCAGCGCACACAGAGCAAGGAAAGATGGGGCCGGGGTTAGGATGAACGTTACCGCTCATCAGGAGAAGAAGAAGAATGAGGAGACGAGGAAGGGCAAGAGTAGGGCAGGAGAGAGGAAAAAGTGAAAACAGGCGACCGATTTTGTAGATGCTGTGTGCTGCCCTCCTGCGGTCGTTCAGGGGGCAGCATAGCGAAAAAATGTAGGGGAGTGCCTGGGGTAACTGGGACCCTCGGGAAGTCCAACAGCCATTTCGCCCCAACCCAAACGGGGTCGGGGACCGCACCACCACGTTGAGGCGGCTGTTGGTTGGTGCAGGGTAGGACGCTTCTCAGAGCTCAATTATCTTCTGGCTCTGCTACACAGACTATTTGTTTGAGAGACGGAAAAGTGAGATGTCAGACGGTTGGCATAAAACAAGTATCCATTGGGTGAAGCCGGCTTGGCTTCCTGAACTGATGTTCTAAACCTTGATATTACTGGTGGGGGCCCTGCATGCAACACCGACAGAGCTGGTTAGTATTTTATAAATCAAACGCAATTGCTGCAGATTTGAGATGTCGTTGTGAAAGCATAAAATCTTTAGTTCTCTTCTATGCAATGCTTTAGTTATTAAAATTTACATTTTTTTACTCAATATACTTGTTTGGCGAGGAAAATTCCTACAATGTTTTTGTTGTGAGGATGCTGTTCGTTATAGCTGTTATATTTGCCAAACAATTGCTGTTGGTTACCGAGAGAAACATCAAACTGTGTTTTGAAGAAAATGATATGTGAATTTGACGTCTTTTTCTGCCGGTGTTGCATGCAGGGCCCCCACCAGTAATATCAAGGTTAAGAATATCAGTTCAGGAAGCCAAGCTGGCTTCACCCAATGGATACTTGTGAAAACAGTTACGAAAAGTTAATCTTTTTGGACATAACCAAATCTTGTTCTAATACAAAACTCGTTTTTTGAAACGCAATCAACTGAAAAGACATTATGGAGGGTTGCGCACAGCCAACACTTGTCTCCCAACTTTCTCGAGTGTCTGGAAGTCTTATTTGCCTTGTTTTCATCTTATGTGTCGTCAAACTTAAACTTTTGTTCATCAAATTCATCAAGTGCTTGAAACCATGTCAAAGTTATGGAAGGGCGCCAAGGTGATTGATGTTTTTCAGGATTAAGCTATTACATATTAGGCCCAGTACTACCACTTTCTCGTAACTGCAGGCCTATTTGTATTAGCCAACGGCTGTGGCTACATGCAGGTTGGTTGGTTCTGGCATAAATGCAGCCAGGCAAAGAGCAAACTAACTCGTAATGAAGCACCCACAGTTGAGCGATTGCAATATTGCGGCCCCCATCAGTAATGCCGAGGTTAAGAATATTACATCAGCTGATTGTGCCGGCTTCACTCGATTGGTGAGAAAATAACTTCAACATTTAGATGATATGTAGCTCGACACATATATTTTGTTGCAAAAGACAAGACAGGACCATCGTTACCCCCTCTTTTTGTAAGGTGTTCACCAATGTTGCTCTGGGGGGAGGTTACCTTCAAAAATGTTTAGAGACTTCATTTCTTTATGAATCTTGCAAAATGTCGGTAGATAATGCCGAACAACTATGTTTTTGAATATTACTTTTAATTAATTGATATTAAGGCATATAGGCTAACTGCAATCAGTTGAATAAAATATACCACTTCCACGACCGGTTTCGTTCCTATTAGAACTCGTCAGGTGGACTCAGGTATTGAACCGACGATCACATGAATTGATGAATAAAGGCACTGGCTTGGCTGGGAATTAAAAGCATATATCGCATCTAGCTCACTGTAGTGAGCGTGCACCATATATAAGCTTAAAATTAACAGCATCAGTTGAAAGGACCGATAGCGGAGTGGTATAAACCGCATGAAGCAATTCATGTGATCGTCGGTTCAATACCTGAGTCCACCTGACGAGTTCTAATAGGAACGAAACCGGTCGTGGAAGTGGTATATTTTATTCAACTGATTGCAGTTAGCCTATATGCCTTAATATCAATCAATTAAAAGTAATATCTTAAACAGGCTAACACCAGCTCCTATAATTCGTATGAATTTGAAGATAGTAGTCAAAATGTACCAAAGAATTATTTCTAAGGATTGCAAGGAAATTGTTCAACGAAAAATTGAAAATGAAGTACGGCAACCAATTTTTGATCAGCTATTATAAACTAATCTTTAACCGTAACTAATTAAAATTACACATTGCGGGAAAGCAAATTTCTTAAGTTTTCAAACGGCACAATGCCTTTCATAACCTTTGTATTTTAAATTTACTTGTTTTCTCTCAACTTATTACCTTTTAAAAAGAGATAAAAAGTTACACAACAGATTTCAAAGTTTAATTTTTGTAGTATCAAAACAAATAGTAAAGGCGCAAATCAGATGCAGGGTGGAACAGAAAAACTTCCAACATTTTAAAGTCTTACTGTGGCAATGCTGTTGCAGTTAGCGACATGTTGTTGTTGTTGGTTACTCGACCCCTTCCGAGGGATGGGGGCATGGCGGATGACCATGGAGCCCCAGAAGCCGGGCAATTCCCAGGGTCTGGACCAGGGGTTGTACAGAGACAGAGAGTCGCCAAAGAGTGAGCGGCGCAAAGAGTCCGTAGCTGGACAGTGCACAATGAGATGAGAGGTGTCCTGGGACGGATGTCCACAGGCGCTGCAAGAAGGATTCTCGATTCTGCCAATCCTAGTGGGATAAGAACCTAAAAGAAGGCTGTGTCCGTTGCATCGAAGACGAGAGAGGACACAGCGAGCATGACGAGGGAGCACAAGTTCCTCGGTGGATATTGAGGGAGCCTGTGTGTCAAAATACTTCGATGAGACAGTACCCTTCCAGTCCGAGAAAAGACAAGAATGGATACGAGAAATAAGAGGAGAGAGACTACAAGGGATTGCGGAGGGCACAAGTAGCGCTCCCCGTCTGGCCAGCTCATCAGCCGCATCGTTCCCCAGGAGAAACGAGTGTCCAAGGGGCCCATTGTAGCCTGATAGAACAGGAGAAGAGAGAAGACAGTTCCTGACAGATCTGCCACAGAGTTTGAGATAAGAGGAAAGATGGAGGAGAGGACAGGATGGCGAGGACAGAACGAGAGTCAGATAGTAGGAGAAAAGAAGAGAAATGGCAGACTTGTTGGAGCTGCCGAGACCAGCAACGAGCGTGCAGAATGGCGCAGGCTTCAGCGGAAAAACTGGAACATACTGGGCCTGCCGAAAAGGAAAGAGTGGCCTCAGTGCCACAGAGAGAGCAGTTGGCGAACACGCCAGAGCCGCCCTTGATAAAAGGAAAAAGAGAACAGAGTCGTCTGTCCAAAGTACCAGATCATGAGGGGGAGAGAGTCAAGATGGGCGAGAGCCGCACCTTGGCGAGAGAGAGGGGGATCAGAGCAAGAGCATGGAGTGGGAAGAGTGGACTCCACGGAGAAGGAAGGCAGATTTCAAGGAGGACAGGGAGGGCATGCAAGAAGAGCCTCCTTTGAGCAAGTAGAAGGAAGCATGAGCGGGTGAGTGGACGCAAGAGCTCTCCAGGACGATCTGCAGGATCTTGGTTTTACTCCAAGTCTGGCCAAACCTGAATTGGGAAACGAGGTTGGGAGACGAAGAGCCCGCTCATAAGATAAAAGAGTAAAGTGAATTAGAGTGACTCGTAGGGGAGGTAAAGAAGCCTCGGTGAGTAGTAGAGGGATAGAGGAGGACGAGAGGCAGCCGGTGATGGCGCGACTGGCCGCTCGGTGAAGGCATTCCAATTTGGTGAAATTGGTAGCGCTTAGGAAAGGAAACCATCCGGGTGAAGCGTAAGTGAGAAGGGGTCGAAGAAAAGATTTGTACAGAACAGAGAGGGACTCCTTAGAGGGGCCCCGTGAGGAAGCAGAGATACAGCGTATGGTCTTGACATGGGGAAGAACTTGGCCTTCAGCGAAGATACATGCTTAGAAAAGGAAAGTGTGCTGTTGAAGGTGACCCCGAGAAAAGTTGGAGTAGGATAGAAACGGAGGCGGGAGCCGAGTAGGAGGAGGTTGGGCTGGAGGTTAGCTTGGTGGGGATCCACTGAGAAGAAGGAGGTCTCGCATTTGCTCGGATTGAGAGGAAGACACCAGTACTCAGACCAGCGCTCCAATCGAAACAGAGCTCCTTGTGTGGCCTCCACCGCAGTGGGGACTGAGGGGGAAGAGGACCAAATGGCCAGATCATCAGCGTAAAGAGAGCAGCTGACGGAAGAAGGCAGAGATGCCGGAAGATCATTAATGAAAAAATAGAAAAGTACAGGGCCAAGAACGGATCCTTGCGGAACACCTCTATGGATTCAAAGCGAACGACTTTTCCGCCTATCAGAAAAGGAAAGATCGAGCCCAACGAGCAAAGCAAGGAGGGAGGCCAGCCGAAATGAGTTTGTGGAAAAGGGCGGCATGCCAGGTAGAGTCAAAAGTTTTAGAGAAATCGATAGTAGAGAGAATCGTCCGAGAGCCCGGCCTGGGTTTGTTAAACCCATCCGAAATGGACTGAGAAAGGAACAGAATTTGATCGAGTGTAGACCGACTAGTTCGAAAATCGGCCTGGTGAAGAGAGAGAATGGAATTAGATTCCAGAAAGAAGAGTAGACGGGATAGAATGATGCGTTCAAAAAGCTTTGAGACGCAGGAGGTGAGAGAGATAGGCCGGAAGGAAGCATGAGAGTCGAGAGGCTTTACCATTTTGTGGATGGGAATAATGGAAGATGTCTTCCAGATGGAAGGAATGGAATGCAAAGTCCAGGAAAGATTGAAGATGTAAAGAAGTAAATCCATGCCAGAGCGAGGAAGATGCTTCAGCATAGGATAGGCGACTTTGTCTGGGCCAGTGGCAGTGGACGAGGAAAGGTTAGAGGCAGCCACGAGAAATTCAGCGGGAGAGAAAGGAGAGCAAAAAGACGAGTGAGACTCCACAGGGCACGTGGCTCGTCGGAGCTCAGTGAGGTAGCCTCTGGCTCTGCTACGCAGTGCCTTTGGCTGAGAAACAGAAAAGTGCGATCTCAGATAAGCGGCATAGACCGAAGCCGACTCCCTGAGAGAAGAACAGTTGGGGAAATTAGGAGGAAGGAGAGCCAGCGATATAGCGAAGAAGAGAGTGTACAGATTTAGGGTTTGATTTGAGTGAAAGAGAAGAGCAAGTCGTCTGCCATGCTTCAGCCTTGGCCTTGGCGATGACTGACGAGGCACGTCGAGAAGCGGAGATGTAAGCATGACGATCTTCATCACATCAGCGGCAGCAAAAGCCATGCGTTTTCCACTAACCGCACTTTCCACCTCAGCAGACCACCAGGTTTTATGAGGGCGTTTGACGCGGCTGAAAGGAATGGAGGATTTGCTCGCATTCAGTGCTAGAGAGGTAAAGAGAGCAGCAGCAGAGGAAAGGGAAAGAGACGAGTATTCCTCTGCAGAAGGACAGTGAGAGTCAAAGCCATCCCAGCAAGGTTTCTGAAAATTGAAAGGAGGATGCTCGTTGGGGCGAAAGACCGGAGAGAGAGGGATGGATAGAAGAATTGGTAGGTAGTCAGAACCCAGGTCCTGAAGCACCTCCCAGGAGCAAGAAAAGGCAATAGAGGAGGCAGCAAAGAAGATGTCAGGAAAGGAGCGACTGCCAGTCGAGCGATGAAGAAGGGTGGGTGTGTCAGGGTCATTGAGGGGGAGGAGGGGAGGAAGTCAGAGGAGATTACCCTGTCGAATACTTCCTCTCTGCAGGGGGTCAGAAGTGCCTTTTGAGTCCCAGAGAGGGCTGATGGCAATTGAAGTCCCGCAGAATGAAGAGATTTCTGGAGGAGGAAAGAATGGAGGGACAAAAGGAGTCGGTTCTGCCATCCGTCGGGGAGGAGCCAATAGGGTCATATACATCAAGAAATGACTGCGAGGAGGAGTTGTTAAGAGAGATGTCGACCCCTACACAATCAGAATAGTGATCAAGGGAAGAAAGAGAGGAGGTAGGATGTTCAGAAAAGGATAGGCCCTGCCTGACGAAAATGACGACGCCACTGCTGGCGTGTGTAGTATCAGGAGAGAGAATGCCAGACCGGGAGTGGGTGCGGTCCAAGTGCAGAGCAGAGAATCCAGAAATCCGGAAAGAGGAAGATGAGTTAAGATTGGATTCCTGGATACAGATAAGGTCAACAGGATGGGACCAAAGAAAGTGAAGTAGTTCAGTGCTCCTGGCTCGAAGACCTCCAGCATTCCATTGAAGAGCCCTGAGAGAGTCAGGGGGAGAGGGGGCAGGAGACATAGAAGGACAGCCAGGAGCAAGGGACAATAGTCAGGGGACAGAAGGAGAAGATATAAAATGGGCCGATGGGGGATAGGAAGTTTGGAGACGAGGGTGGGGCGAGAGTGCAGCATTAGCAGAGGGGGGGCCAGATTGTACAGTGGAGGTACACATGTCGGAGGAGGGAGTCACAGTGTTACGGCAGGGAGGCAGCTCCATGAGTGAGAGCTGCCAAGAGCTCTGAATTTGGAGAAGAAAAGTTGTGAGCACCTTAGATGGTCCCATTTGGAGCAGGTGCAGCATAGCACTGACTTGCCCCGCCAGGTCACATTTCCAGCGCACACTGAGCAGGGAAAGATGGGGCCAGGGTTGGGATGAATGTTACCACTCATCAAAAGAAGAAGATTGAGGGGACAAAGAAGGGCAAGGAAAGAGAAAAGAAAAAGAGAAAACAGGCGACCGATTTTGAAGAAGCTGTGTGCTGCCCTACTGCGGTCGTTCAGGGAGCAGCATAGCAAAAAAATGAAGGAGAGTGCCCGGATGAGTGGGACCCTGGTGAAGGCCGACAGCCATTTTGACCCAGGCCAAATGGGGTCGGGGACCGCAGCACCACGTTGAGGCGGCTGTTGATTGGTGATGAGTTAGCCACGTAGCTAAAGTGATTTTATGTACTAAATAAACTGCCATTTTGTATTCCAGAGTGAGAGATTAGAATTACGAGAGATTTATTATGTTTGTTTGAGAAGTTTTAAAGTGTAGATATGGCTTAGACAGGTACACACCGTACGTTTTAATGTGGAAAGTTTTCTTATTAACAGAGAATTCGTAACTGCAATCTTACGAAATTTTAGAAATTGTTTCCAACTGAGCAGGCACGATTTTGTTTCTGATTGAAAAACTATACTGTTCTGCTCTTCAGAGCTGCAGGCTCAGCAGTCAAGCGCAAGCCTCCTGGGAGACCAAGAATCGTTCGAACTCCAGAGAACATCCAAATTGTTATAAAGAGTCCATCTCAAGATCTCCCAGGCGTTCAATTCGTAAGCATTCTGTTGCATTGAGTCTTTCTGTTTGCAATGTAAGACGAATTTTGCACAGTAATTTAAAGTCTCATTCATATAAATTGAAAGTTGCTCAAGAATTGCTAAAGCGAGACCAGGAAACTTGTGTAGCCTGCTTTAAAGATATTTTTGAAAATGTTACTGCTAATGCTGTTTTGATTACCAGTGATGAAGCTCTTTTTCATTTATCTGGTTTTGTCAGCAAGCAAAATTTTTGCTACTGGTCTCAAAGTAACCCTAGATGGCTACATGAAAGGCCTCTTTACAGTAAGCAAGTCACAACATGGTGTGCAGTTGCGAATGTTGGAGCTTGGTGCCCTTACTTCTTTGAGGAGGAGGATGAAGCGGTTTCGATTACTTCAGCTCGATATGTGCGGATGCTGCAAAACTTTTTAAAGCCGAAGCTTGAGGATCTCGGAAAAGATGCAGCGGTATGGTTTTAATAACATGGAGCAACCACTCATTGGCAAAAAAATCACTTGATGCTTTGCAAGGATTTTTTCCTGCATATTGGATTTGTTTGCGTGGTGATATTGAATGGCCAGCACGTTCGCTTTATCTTTCACTTTGTGATTATCTTATATGATGGATTGAAAGCCATGCAAAGACCAACAACTATTGATGGATTGAAAACGTAAGTATGTAATAAAAATCATAGTAAAGATTGTTTTGTCTATTTTTTTGAAATATAAAATATTGGAGGTTTTTTGCCCCACTCTGTATTATCGGAACTGCCTTGAAATAACCTTCAATTTGTTAAAAACAATTTTGAATATTGATTGAGAAGTGAGGTCACACATCAGTTTTTAGGTTAACTGATTTTGTAAAAACGTTGCAATTATTGAAAAAATCATCATATGATCTCTGTTGGCGAAAGACTGTGTTAATTGTGCCAGACAGCGATATGACATCACAGAGCGAGTTTGGAGCATGCCAAAAGAAAGTGAAGGGGCATCCTTGGAAAGCTTAAAGTGCCTAAACAAAAAATGTGTTGTTGCATTATCAATTGAGCTTTAATTGTTATAGAGTTATTATATCAAAAGCACCCTGTTAAAGTCTCTTTAAAAAGTTGCTAATTGCGCTTCTCAAAAATCTTGTTGGTGGTACAAAATTTTAATATAGCTTTGAAAGAAGCTGTTTTAGCCATAAGCTTTTCATGACGCTCTCATCAGTGGCGGTATCGCGTCAAAAGGGGAAGTTCTAGAGTGAATGAGTCATTTATGTGAATAATTTGGATGTTACGTAATCAAGACAGGCCAATAATTGCGTTTGTATTGCAAAGCGCGTGAAAGAAAGATTTCGCAAGTGCGAAAGTTAAAGAAGGGGCGGCATGAGGCCAAATGCTACGATTATCGAAAGAGTTTGAGAGTGTAAACAAACTCTTTCTGTCTGCATAACACCGGGTGTCGGGTCTTGATATAAGTAGCCTCTAAAAGATTGAAATGGAAAGAGCATTGCTCTTTCCATCTCAATCTTTTCATTTCAAAGAGCAATGCTTTTTGAGATGCTCTTTGAAGAGCAATGCTCAAAGAGCATCTCAAAGAGCAATGCTGAGCAATGCTCTTTCCATCTCAAATGCAATGCTCTTTCCATCTCAATCTTTTAGAGGCTACTTATATCAAGACCCGACACCCGGTGTTATGCAGACAGAAAGAGTTTGTTTACACTCTCAAACTCTTTCGATAATCGTAGCATTTGGCCTCATGCCGCCCCTTCTTTAACTTTCGCACTTGCGAAATCTTTCTTTCACGCGCTTTGCAATACAAACGCAATCATTGGCCTGTCTTGATTACGTAACATCCAAATTATTCACATAAAAGACTCATTTACTCTAGATCTTCCCTTTTGACGTGATACCGCCACTGATGAGAGCGTCACGAAAAGCTAATTGCGCTTCTATGATTAATGCTTTTTAAGTGATTTAAGAAGATATATTTTACCACTAATCGTTATGACGTCACGTGAGATGCTAAAGAAGTGAAATTTATTAAAGTTAGCAAGTGGGGTACTGGCTTTCGTTGAAGCTGAGAACCGCATTCCTCAGTCAAAAATGAAAATTAAAAGTTTCTTTGATGATGACGTCATTATGACGTAACGAAACCCTTTGTGACATTCATCTCGGGGTGATGATTAATTGTACCAAGTTTGATGATCGTTCATCCAGTAGCTTTGAAGGAGTTAAAGCACACTCTTAAACCAACATTGTACAAGATACCATGTCTGCCTAAAACGAAAATAATATGATTACTCAATGCAGAAACCTTATAAATCGTGTCCGGAAAATTCGCCGTAAACAAGTTTGTCATAGGAATTTTCGCCTCAGGAAATTTTGCCTAATAGGTGAAAGGCAATGTACACCAAAGGGGAAGGTCCGGTATGTAAATGTACGGGGCAGTGTACAGTGGAAGGGGGGTAGATACTGGGGGTGCAAAATTTGACTGCGGCGAAATTTCCTGAGCCGAGTTTTCCTACGGCAAACTTGTTTACGGCGAATTTTTCTAGAACCTTAATGAATAGCTTTAAAACAGTAAAATTAATAGTTTTTTTTTAAATTCTGTCAATATGTTTTGGAAACAAATATGTTTGATATTGACAGCATAACTTTAAAACCCAGCTACTAATATTTTCCTCAAAACCGTATGCTTTGGACACTCCTTAATGGATAAGTTTAGTTGAAAAAATAACTTTTTAGTTTATATCTATCGTCAGAAACTAAATTGCAGTATCAGAGTTGGTTTACTTCCAACAGAACGGAAATGCAAAGATGTTTGCTCCAGATTTTAGAATAAGTTTTTATAAATTAAGGCGAATTTACAGTTAAGTTGAAATAATTTGACTTGTACATGTGTAGAAGCGGTAGCGAGATTGAAAGTTGTGAAGGTTTAAGGGGGAAATAGCTTGCTTACAGTCAGATTTTTTGTTTTGTCAAACATACATAAAAGTTTTAAAAGTTGTGAATTTGAAGCTTCGTATGTGTCTATGAGTATCACACTTGTTATTTGTGATTTTTAGCAGACATTAATATTAAGTTAAAAATTAAATGTTTGCACAAGGTTGAATCTTTACAGGTGTTAAAAAGTATATTTTTCATCAATAATTTCTGTTTGTGGTTGATAGGGAACACCAAACAATGATTAAAAATCGGGCGTTTGGTGGGTGATTAAAAATGTTTGATAAGAATAGAGTATGATTTTTGTGTATTCTGTTTTTCTAATGTTTTATAAACAATGTTAATAGTTGACAATGTGAAGTCATATAAGGTTGCACGTTCAGCTTACTTATGTTTTGATGTAGGTGTGTTAAGTAGACTGAGAAATGTAGAAAATGAATTTTTTTGTTGATAGATTAGAAATTAAAAGTTGATAAATTTCAGATGAAACCTTAAAAATATTTGATAATTAGATATAATTTTTGTGTTTTAATGGTCAAAAGAAAACTGATCTGACTTGTAGATTTGGTGCTCGGTGATTGATTTTAAATAAAAGTTTATACTTTTTGAAGTAGTCTCTAATGATCTAAACCCAATCATCCTTTTTCTGTAGTTATCTTTTGTGAACTTATCTCACTCCTGTCAATATGAAAAATATTAGTACCATTTTGAACTATTGACTTAAAACAAGCTTTGTAAGTTTTTATTTTTAAACACTACATAATTTCTCCAAACAAAGAATAATTTTTATGCTGTGAAAAGTGTTTGATTTCACAAATACCTTTTAGACAGTTAGTTCTACTTAAGTTAACAAATTTCTCTAAGTGCGCAACACGCCAACATATGCTAAAAGTAAAGACTGGTAGACAGGCTGCATGAAGGTCTGTCTTATAGTGGTTTTGGGCTTGATGCGAAAAGAGGCTCCACCTCTGGTCAGGTTTAATGTGACAAAGTTTTACTGCGAGATCTTATCCCCGTCGAGATTCGACCTCGCAGCCTTTCCTTTGCGTTCCTAAAGTTCACCAATATAATTTTTGTTTGCTGATAAGTTGTATTTCTTTAACTTCTAATTCTAATTGTTGCTGTTTTGCAGCACCTGCCAAAGTGGTGGTTCTAACCGCAAAAGCTTGAGTGTTTTTTATGTAGTATGATGTACTAATTAGCCTTCACAGTGCCACCATGAGCTTATTTTAGATTTTGATCTTATCCAAGTATTTTATGGGATAGCACGATATTGACATTGTCCTTACAACAAACATGTGACATGGAGAAAATTGTTTGTCTTTACATTAGTTTGCGGTAAATTATGATAGGCTGTGGGATGTGAAAAAGCTGGTTACATAATCTCAAAGATATCTTGAACGGTGGCTTACATGTATAAAATAAACATTGAGTAGAGGGTTGTAAGAGGTGTTACTAAGCTATGGCGTAATGTCAATAAACAAACAAACACTTCAGCGTCGAGGACAACTGCAAGTTTAATTGAGATCGCAGGGGCATCACTGAAAGAACAAGTAAACAAATAAATAAACATTTAAACTGCTACTGGTAAGAGAAATTGAAAAAGTAGGGAGTAATCACCAGAGGGCAAGGGACAATCAAACAAATAAGTAAACATTTTAACCCCAAAGAAAACCGTGAGTTTAAGGGGAAATTGTAAAGGTTAGGGGCAAGCCGCAACAATTACACAAATAAATATTTACACCAGAAGGTACTAGGGGAGCAAAAACAACTGCAAGGGACAAGACTATAACTGCAATAAATATAATACCAGAGAATTATGCAATCGGGGGAAATGGCTGAAAGGAGAAGTCTGGACCTCATTTTCATGTTAAATCACTGAAGTCAAACTGACTCAATATCGATCCCTAGTTACAGTTAATACCACAGTGTCCTTAACAAAATGTTAATAACTCTCTACCTAAATCACCATTCCCCATAAAACTCCAACCTACAACCCCCAATGAACCTCACAAAAGATTCCATGACATCACAGCAAGCTCTGAAACCGCGCCAAATGTAGTAGTATTAATTTAGTTTTTTTCCGATTTTGTCTTTTATGGAGTTGGTTGGATTGACCCCATTTTTCTGCAATTTTTCGCCACATCACTCAATTTAGGGTATGCTTCATCCTTAGACGAATTTTCTCTGTCTCCTTTCTCTCATGCTTCCTCCTGTTTTTTTTGGTCGTCCTTGGTTTCTTTTGCCACTCAATTTAAGACCTAGGGTTATTCTCCTTACCCTATCACCATCATCTCCTCTCAGCACATGTCCGTACTATCTAACTCCATTTGCTTTTGCTAACCCTTCTACAGTTTCTTTAAACCCTAGCTGTCCGTCTGTTCTTCAGTCGTCTTTCTGTCTACAACTTGCAACCGCACACGGCTCTCACCATAGCTCTCTCCTTTCTCCGTAAAACAGCTTTTTCATTTTTTTAAACACCATGTCGCGCTTCAATACAGTATTGATGATATTACGCAACAAGAGTAAACCTTATCTTTCATCTTCAGAGAAAAACATATTTCCAAGTAACAACTCTCCACATTCCCTGAACCTCACGCAACCGATTCAAATTCTTGCTGTGACTGCCACTTGGCAACCACCACTAGCATTTAGCTTGTCTTCCAAATAAAATCTATTCTTTGTGTACACTTCATCACACAACTTCCCGATCGAATCCACCAATCATTCTATTATTCCTCAACATTTTGAGCAAAAAAACGCATTGCCAAGCTAGCGGTAACTCTTAATATTCGCACATCTTCCACGAACCCAGTTTTCTCATTTCATGCACAATACTGAATTGGCTATGACTCTCCTTCCACAAACTCCCCATGGACCTATCTTGCTTTTGAACAGTTCTCCTTCCGACCCGCTTACCATCACTTCTGTTTTTCTGGTGTTAGCCTTCAAACCCTCATTTTCTAGTGCTTCCCACCAGCTCCAAAATCTTTGTTTTAAGTCTTCCATGGCTTCGCTCATGAGAACAAATGAGTTATTACTTTTTACTAACTACAATATTGGCAACATCGGGCCTTGATGTCACTTACTAGACCAGTAAAATTTCTCTGATAACCCTGGCTTTTGTCTTTGCTCTTTGAAACGTGTTCATCACCGCTCTTTCCTTACCAGTAATTTCGGCAAACCTTTTTTATCGTTGTCTGCTCCATCATCTTCCTTGGAACTCTATCCTGCGCTTTCTTGATATCTACAAAACAACATTTTCTCTTTAGCTTAAGCAATGTTTTTTCTGCATCCTTTTTACTGTGATTGGGACATGCATTTATCGTTTCTCTTTGTGGTATAAATTGCGCTTGGTCGAGCTTTGTGTTGTCACAGGCTATGGAACAGTACACAAGACATAGAATTAGATCCCGTGTCATGTCAAGGGTTTTTCTAATTAAAGTCTGCATATTGAAAATGTGATCTCGTGTACTTCGACGATTTATGCATTCAGCTTGGGATATACTGGTCTTTTTCTCCCAAATTCGTAAGCAATCTGAACAGAAAAAATCGTAACATTACTTTAATCGTAAGCTCTTTCCCTGCTTGATTTCTTTTACCCAAGCCGAAGCATCCCACAATTGACTCTTTTCTAGTTGTCTTACTTCACCAACTTTCTCGTTAATATCTTTTATTAGGATAAGCCTATTTTCTTTAGGCTCTGTGCTCGTTGTCCATGAAGTCACCATATCTCCAATCTATCGAAAACCAAACCCAAATTGGTAGATAAAATGGATTTAATTATAACAAATGAGCTGAATCAAAGTTAGTATTTACTGATGGGTCCGGTATTTTATGGCGCCGATTTTTCGGCTCCGATTTTTTGGCGCCTTGTTTTTTTGGCACTGATTGAAATTGAAGCAGGATATATGGACTAGATGAAATTATTATAAAAACTTTGTTTTAGAATACCATGAAAAACCTACATTGAAATAGTCGCCCACTATGTAAAATGTGCTCGTCAACTTTCACATACTTAAGAAGATAACATCAACTCTAATATTGAATAAAGTTATTTATTTAATACATCTCGTGTTTGTGGACTAATCCACGCAAATATTCTAACGGTTCTTTTCATGAAATAGTGGCACAAAAATGCGCTCATCAGCTTTCACATACTTAAAGAGTTTTTGTCTTGGAGCATGACCAGCAACCAAATTTTCATAGTATGCATTTCTGCCTTTTTGAATTTTTTCAAACCAATAAATTTTCATATAAAGGGATACTCCTAATTCCGTATACATTTTTTGTGTGCTGCTTCTGCATGATTATTGGTTCGGTCTCTTCCAGCGACGTCTCAATCGTACTGGTTCCACATCCCCTGACAAAAAAGTAGAGGGCGTCTGCCGGTGCATCTTTCTTTGGTCGTCCCACGTAATTATCTTCAAACCAATTCAATAAAGAGTGAAGTTCTAATAGTAAGTCGTATGACAGGGCATCGATGTAGGTATCCAAGTGAGGAACAGGGACAAAACACAAGGCTGTGATCATTTTAGCGCTTAAAGCTTTGCAATCGTTCTTTCTTTTACATCGCCAAAACTTTATAATAGGGTCCTTCTTACTGTGCTTGTCGAACACAAATAAGTATCCATTGTGAGTCAATTTCGGTTTATTTTTTTACTGACAATGTATTCGGCCATTTCCATAGATGGGCTCAACCTGCTATGTCGACGAGTTGCAGCTACAAAATAGAGCATATAAGTCTTTGTCACGAAAAGTTACTAGACATTTTGGCGCCAAAAAAACAAGGCGCCAAAAAGTCCCATTGCGTTTACTGTTGGCACATCATCACACATCAATAATAACGCTGTGAGGTATGTCGTTTACCCCGAACGCTGGCGACTAATATGTGATCCAATTGCCAAATCGCTAATTGCTAAACTTCCTCTTACGTCTAAAATGTTACCTATACTACCTGGCGCACACTGCATTTCCAAATGTGCATAGCACGCTGGTTTAAATGAAGCCGAACTTATCATTTAGAAATCTTGTTGAATTTATATCGTTGCTCTGTATCTTGTGTAAAGGGGCAGGCTTACTTCTGCAACCCCCTGCAGGTATTTTTTTCTTAAGTACTTCTTGAAATATTTCGACATTTTCTTCATTTGTTGCCAGAGTTGGAGCATATTCCTGTGTTAGAATGATGTTGCAAAGAGTGCTCTTTAAGGTTGCAGATTTTTCTCCGTTGTTGTTGGTTACCCGACCCCTTCCGAGGGATGGGGGCATGGCGGATGACCATGGAGCCCCAGAAGCCGGGCAATTCCCAGGGTCTGGACCAGAGGTCGTACAGAGACAGAGAGTCGCCAAAGAGTGAGCGGCGCAAAGAGTCCGTAGCTGGACAGTGCACAATGAGATGAGAGATATCCTGGGACGGGTGTCCACAGGCGCTGCAAGAAGGATTCTCGATTCTGCCAATCCTAGAGGGATAAGAACCTAAAAGAAGGCCGTGTCCGTTGCATCGAAGACGAGAGAGGACACAGCGAGCATGACGAGGGAGCACAAGTTCCTCAGTGGAAATCGAGGGAACCTGTGTGTCAAAATACTTCGATGAGACAGTACGCCTCCAGTCCGAGAAAAGGCGAGAGTAGATACGAGAGATAAGGGGAGAGAAACTACAAGGGATTGCGGAGGGCACAAGTAGCGCTCCCCGTCTGGCCAGCTCATCAGCCGCGTCGTTCCCCGGGAGAAACGAGTGTCCAAGGACCCATTGTAGCCTGATAGAACAGGAGAAGAGAGAAGACAGTTCCTGACAGATCTGCCACAGAGTTTGAGATAAGAGGAAAGATGGAGGAGAGGACAGGATGGCGAGGACAGAACGAGAGTCAGATAGTAGGAGAAAAGAAGAGAAATGGCAGACTTGTTGGAGCTGCCGAGACCAGCAACGAGCGTGCAGAATGGCGCAGGCTTCAGCGGAAAAACTTGAGCATACCAAGCCTGCCGAAAAGGAAAGAGTGGCCTCAGTGCCACAGAGAGAGCAGTTGGCAAGAACGCCGGAGCCGCCCTTGCCAAAAGGAAAAGGAACAGAGCCGTCTGTCCAGAGTACAGATCATGAGGGGGCAGAGAGTCAAGATGGGCGAGAGCCGCACCTTGGCGAGAAAGAGCGGGGTGAGAGCGGGAGCATGGAGTGGGAAGAGTGGACTCCACCGTGAACAAAGGCAGATTTCAAGGAGGACAGGGAGGGCAAGCAAGAAGAGCTTCCCTAGAACAAGTAGAAGGAAGCATGAGCGGGTGAGTGGACGCAAGAGCTCTCCAGGACGATCTGCAGGATCTTGGTTTTACTCCAAGTCTGGCCAAACCTGAATTGGAAAACGAGGTTGGGAGACGAAGAGCCCGCTCATAAGATAAAAGAGTAAAGTGAATTAGAGTGACTCGTAGGGGAGGTAAAGAAGCCTCGGTGAGTAGTAGAGGGATAGGGGAGGACGAGAGGCAGCCGGTGATGGCGCGACTGGCCGCTCGGTGAAGGCATTCCAATTTGGTGAAATTGGTAGTGCTTAGAAAAGGAAAGTGTGCGGTTGAAGGTGACCCCGAGAAAAGTTGGAGTGGGATAGAAACGGAGGCGGGAGCCGAGTAGGAGGAGGTTGGGCTGGAGGTTAGCTTGGTGGGTATCCACTGAGAAGAAGGAGGCCTCACATTTGCTCGGATTGAGAGGAAGACACCAGTACTCAGACCAGCGCTATAATCGAAACAGAGCTCCTTGTGTGGCCTCCACCGCAGTGGGGACTGAGGGGGAAGAGGACCAAATGGCCAGATCATCAGCGTAAAGAGAGCAGCTGACGGAAGAAGGCAGAGATGCCGGAAGATCATTAATGAAAAAATAGAAAAGTACAGGGCCAAGAACGGATCCTTGCGGAACACCTCGACGGACTCGAAAGGAGTGGCTTTTGTGATTTTGAAAAACCACACAAGCGCGGCTATCAGAAAAGGAAAGATCGAGTCCAACGAGCAAAGCAAGGAGGGAGGCCAGCCGAAACGAGTTTGTGGAAAAGGGCGGCATGCCAGGTAGAGTCAAAAGTTTTAGAGAAATCGATAGTAGAGAGAATCGTCCGAGAGCCCGGCCTGGGTTTGTTAAACCCATCCGAAATGGACTGAGAAAGGAACAGAATTTGATCGAGTGTAGACCGTCCAGTTCAAAAACCGGCCTGGTAAAGAGAGAGAATGGAATTAGATTCCAGAAAGAAGAGTAGACGGAATAGAATGATGCGTTCAAAAAGCTTTGAGACGCAGGAGGTGAGAGAGATAGGCCGGAAGGAAGCATGAGAGTCGAGAGGCTTTACCATTTTGTGGATGGGAATAATGGAAGATGTCTTCCAGATGGAAGGAATGGAATGCAAAGTTCAGGAAAGATTGAAGATGTAAAGAAGTAAATCCATGCCAGAGCGAGGAAGATGCTTCAGCATGGGATAGGCGACTTTGTCTGGGCCAGTGGCAGTGGATGGGGTACGATTGGAGGCAGCCGCAAGAAATTCAGCGGGAGAGAAAGGAGAGCAAAAAGACGAGTGAGACTCCACAGGGCACGTGGCTCGTCGGAGCTCAGAGAGGTAGCCTCTGGCTCTGCTACGCAGTGCCTTTGGCTGAGAAACAGAAAAGTGCGATCTCAGGTAAGCGGCATAGACCAAAGCCGATTCCCTGAGAGAAGAACAGTTAGGAAAGTTAGGAGAGGAGGAAGATGAGGAAGGAGAGCCAGCAATAGAGCGAAGAAGAGAGTGTACAGATTTCGGGTTAGACCTAGGTGAGAGAGAAGAGCAAGTCGTCTGTCATGCCTCAGCCTTGGTTTTGGCAATGACTGACGAGGCGCGTCGAGAAGCAGAGATGTAAGCATGGCGATCTTCATCACTTCTGTGAGCGGCAGCAAAAGCCATGCGTTTTCCACTAACCGCACTTTTCACCTCAGCAGACCACCAGGTTTTATGAGGGCGTTTGATGCGGCTGAAAGGAATGGAGGATTTGGCCGCATTCAAAGTCAGAGAGGTAAAGAGAGCAGCAGCAGAGGAAAGGGAAAGAGACGAGTATTCCTCTGCTGAAGGACAGTGAGAGTCAAAGCCATCCCAGCGAGGTTTCTGAAAATTGAAAGGAGGATGCTCGTTGGGGCGAAAGACCGGAGAGAGAGGGATGGATAGAAGAATTGGTAGATGGTCAGAACCCAGGTCCTGAAGCACCTCCCAGGAGCAAGAAAAGGCAAGAGTAGAAGGAGCAAAGGAGATGTCAGGAGAGGAGCGACTGCCAGTCGAGCGATGGAGAAGGGTGGGTGTATCAGGGTCATTGAGGGGGAGGAGGTCAGAAGAAATGACCCAGTCGAATACTTCCTTTCTGCGGGGGTCGGAAGTGCCTTTTGAGTCCCAGAGGGGGCTGATGGCAATTGAAGTCCCCCAGAATGAAGAGATTTCTGGAGGAGGAAAGAATGGAGGGACAAAAAGAATCGGTTCTGCCATCCGTCGGGGAGGAGCCAATAGGGTCATACACATCAAGAAATGACAGCGAGGAGGAGTTGTTAAGAGAGATATCGACCCCTACACAATCAGAATAGTGATCAAGGGAAGAAAGAGAGGAGGTAGAAAGTTCGGAAAAGGATAGGCCCTGCCTGACGAAAATGATGACGCCGTCGCTGGCGTGCGTGGTATCAGGAGAGAGAATGCCAGACCGGGAGTGGGTGCGGTCAGAACGCAGAGCAGAGAATCCAGGAATCCGGAAAGAGGAAGATGAGTTAAGATTGGATTCCTGGATACAGATAAGGTCAACAGGATGGGACCAAAGAAAGTGAAGTAGTTCAGTGCTCCTGGCTCGAAGACCTCCAGCATTCCATTGAAGAACCCTGAGAGAGTCAGGGGGAAAGGGGGCAGGAGGCATAGAGAAATGGCCAGGAGCAAGGGACGGTGGTGAAGGGGCAGAGGAAGGAGATATAAAATGGGCCGATGGGGGATAGGAGGTTTGGAGACGAGGGTGGGGCGAGAGTGCAGCATCAGTAGAGGGGGGCCAGATTGTACAGTGGAGGTGTACGTGTCGGAGGAGTCCGAAGAGGGAGTCACAGTGTTACGACAGGGAAGGCAGCTCCATGAGTGAGAGCTGCCAAGAGCTCTGAATTTAGACAGGAAAAGTTGTGAGCACCTTAGATGGTCCCATTTGGAGCAGGTGCAGCATTGCACTGACTTGCCCCGCCAGGTCACATTTCCAGCGCACACAGAGCAAGGAAAGATGGGGCCGGGGTTAGGATGAACGTTACCGCTCATCAGGAGAAGAAGAAGAATGAGGAGACGAGGAAGGGCAAGAGTAGGGCAGGAGAGAGGAAAAAGTGAAAACAGGCGACCGATTTTGTAGATGCTGTGTGCTGCCCTCCTGCGGTCGTTCAGGGGGCAGCATAGCGAAAAAATGTAGGGGAGTGCCTGGGGTAACTGGGACCCTCGGGAAGTCCAACAGCCATTTCGCCCCAACCCAAACGGGGTCGGGGACCGCACCACCACGTTGAGGGGGCTGTTGATTGGGCAGATTTTTCTAGCGACGGAGATTTTTTTCCGTCGCTCACCGGATTGTATTTTAGTCAAAGCTTAGAGATTTTTCTTGTGTGATTTTAGTCAACGCCTCTATCAGGAGATGAGCTGTGTTTTTTCCTGTATACATAAAGAAGCCCTCTTCCTCTATTATGGAATGTTCTTGACCTTTCCACCTTTGCTTTGCAATTTCCAAGATATCCCGTTTGTGCTTCATAATCTCTTTGATAAGGACTTACAACTTTCACTTCTGATACATCTTACATTCCACGTTCCATCTCTAGTGTTTCTTTTTAGCCTCTATCTGTAGGTTTTGATACTAGCTCCTTTCGGTGTTCTCACTTCCTAGTTCACGGTTTGTACAGCTGGATCACCTGCGATAGCTCTGCGCCCTTCTGAAGTGGACTCTTCGTCAGGTGGATTTTAGAGTAATTTAGACCTCGTGAGTCCAATTTCCTCCTCCTTAACTAAAAGAGTTTGTTTTCTTCTCTTCATTGAAGTATTCAGGCGATAAATAGATGCGATGAGTCGCCCGATGTTTCCTGTTAATCTGATACTTGTGTGCAAGTCGCTGACTCACAGTTGAGTTCATTGGCCTGCCACTAGAACTTTAGATGCTATTACATTTCCGCTTCAATATACCATCCACAGCGCGCTAACCAGCTGCCAACAGTGTGCTATATAAACCATGACTGATAGTTTTGCAAGTTTTACCACTCCGGATCAAAGCGGACCTGAAAGTAATGGCAGCTACGGGATCATTCTACTAACTCTACTTCTCTAATCATTCAAACACAATCATGCCACTGGTTACAGCTTATGGCCATATGCAGAATGTTAATGTAGAAGTTGTGTGTGTGGAAAAGTGTAACCAGCGGTACATTGATTTCATTATTTTACAGAGAGGCAAGACGGCTTATACGAGAATATCAAGTGCTACTGCTGACGAGAAATTTCCGAACAAAGTCTTGGAGAATCTAACACGGCCGAATACCACTCACACATTCCGAGTGCGTTGCGCATCATCACGGTTGCGTCAATAAGAATTGATCTGTGTTTCCTTTTCAGGCTGACAGTCTCCCACCGAAGCGATCGTCATCAGTCACTCCATCGAACCTCGCGTTCGGAGGACATGGAAACTCGATTCCAGTCTCAAGTTTGAAATCATCTAGTCCAGCAACAATCAACCACAACCTGACATCTTCCGCTTCCAACCTTCCCTATCCTTCACATTCATCTGCAAGTCCTGATCACTTTTCAGTCGCCATCACGGGTAATGAGTTGGTGTGTGGGTGAACTGGGTTTATTTTTAATGTTTATTTTCTGTAGGTAGAAGTATTCATCTCGGAAGTTTGGTTCACGCTGATTCACCGGATGATAATCAGGCACTCACTCATACTTGGGGTATGGCAAATATATTTGTGTAGAATTGAAATATATTTATATATATATATATATATATTTTTTTTTATTTGCCATATTTATTCTCCATTTACGAGAAAGCGAATTGTATCGCTATATTTTAGGCGGGACATCCGCACTCGCTTGGGAGTTGCCATTTTTGAGGTGTCTGGGCCACCTGTCTTCCACATGAAGGCGGGGGGCGTCCCGTTAAGTGCCTTGCCTAAGGACACAACAAGCGAACTTGCCGGCTTGTTCTCCACAGCATCCCCTAAATGCCGAGCGCGCAGCAGGGAAGCTGCGGATACCATTTTTTAGAGTCTTTTGGTATGACTCGACAATCGGATTGAACGGCTACAAATCTATTTGCAGTCTTAATGATTTCTGATATTTATTGCTGATATACCAATGCGATTTGAAACATTGATTACAAATCGTTTTTGCTTTATCTCGTTTTAATATGGTTCTTTTACAGGACCAAACTCGCAAAACCTCTTTCAATCAAGAAAGAAGCGATCACCAATGCAGTGAATATAAAGACAGCACAATTCTGTTATCAGCAAATCGTTGTCGCTCGAACTAGGAGAGAAGCTAGATTAGGGTTCTGACGTTACGATCTGTACATGAGCGAATTCTGTTGTTCTCTTGCCCCACAGTGTTAATGTGCAATAATATAGCATACTTACACCGTAGATGAAACTTATCTTCGGTATTTCGTAATTATAAGTCTCGTATGGGTGCTTGATTTTTGTAAAAGGTAACGATGATCCATTTTCCTGTTAATTCGATGTTAGCTTAAAGACCGAAGGTGCATTGCATATTTTCCAAAGAGGCAAGACACTGTGAAGGGCGATTGCTGGCTAGTAGCAACTTGCGCCGTAACATTTTTCTTTTTGACTTTTACCTGGTGGTTATGTAAAACTTTACATTGAACACGATGGTGGAACAAACCTGGAGTTATGAATTAGTATGTGCTGAACAGCTCATTTTCTTCAAGCAACGGAGTTGCATTACATCGGTGTTGATTTTGTTTGTTTGATTTTTCGTCATTTTTGCAGTTAATGCTAGATGCCACATATGGTTGGATTTCAAACCCTGATCACGAAACTAATTAGTTTGCAGTTATGACCTTATTGGAGGTTTCACTGGTCGTTTTAAAAATTTAGGGAGTGTATCTTGAGACTCCTTAAATCTGATTGGGGTATGGCCATTACTTCAAAAACCAAGCTTTGGCCAAAATGACCGAAATGGTTTATTTCCTATCAACACGTGATACAATGTGGCCTAAGGCCGTATTGCCACTCCTTCGCACGTAATTTGGTAAAAAACGTAATTTTTACCTATTTAACAAACAATGCAAAAAGCTAATTTTATTGCACGAGGCTAATATGGGAGAGATCTAATTTTTTAAATCACTTTTTATCCAACAACGAAAGTGGCCGGATTCACCTCATGTTCCTACAAACTTTGTACACCGCATCGCGCGCCCTTTGATTCGGTCGGTGGTATCTTCCTTTTTTTAGTCACAATCTATTCAATATAATCGATTGAATAGTGAAAATGCGGTACAAATGAGCAGATAGATTCATTATTTTAAATCTGGTTTTGTCTCCGTCAACAGAGGTGGCGGGATTCACCTCACGTTTCTGGAAAGTTTATCAACACCATACCTTTGTTCTGTTGGAGGCATCTTCCTTTTTCAGTACAATCTTATCAATATGTTCTTCCGCTTGCCTTTTCCATGTCATATTCGGTTGCCCATGCTTTCTTTTTTCCACCACTTTAAAATCCAACATCCGTCTCAACACTTCATCGCTATCTCTACTCAAAACATACCATACCATCGCACTTCACCAGCTCTGGCCAGTTTATTCAAAGTATTTTTCAAACCCAGCGAACTCATAAGCTCTTCTGCAACAATCAACAGCCGCTGAATGTTTGGTGCCCCCTGAACGACCACAGTAGGGCAGCACACAGCTTCTTCAAAATCGGTCGCCTGCTTTCTCTTTTTCTTTTCTCTTTCCTTGCTCTTCTTCGTCCTCTCATTCTTCTTCTTTTGATGAGTGGTAACATTCATCCCAACCCTGGCCCCATCTTTCCCTGCTCAGTGTGCGCTGGAAATGTGACCTAGCGGGGCAAGTCAGTGCAATGCTGCACCTGCTCCAAATGGGACCATCTAAGGTGCTCACAACTTTTCCTGTCCAAATTCAGAGCTCTTGGCAGCTCTCACTCATGGAGCTGCCTTCCCTGCCGTAACACTGTGACTCCCTCCTCCGGCATGTATACCTCCACTGTACAATCTGGCCCCCCCTCTGCTAATGCTGCACTCTCGCCCCACCCTCGTCTCCAAACTTCCTATCCCCCATCGGCCCATTTTATATCTTCTCCTTCTGTCCCCTGACTACCGTCCCTTGCTCCTGGCTGTCCTTCTATGTCTCCTGCCCCCTCTCCCCCTGACTCTCTCAGGGCTCTTCAATGGAATGCTGGAGGTCTTCGAGCCAGGAGCACTGAACTACTTCACTTTCTTTGGTCCCATCCTGTTGACCTTATCTATATCCAGGAATCCAATCTTAACTCATCTTCCTCTTTCCGGATTTCTGGATTCTCTGCTCTGCACTTGGACCGCACCCACTCCCGGTCTGGCATTCTCTCTCCTGATACTACACACGCCAGCAGTGGCGTCGTCATTTTCGTCAGGCAGGGCCTATCCTTTTCTGAACATCCTACCTCCTCTCTTTCTTCCCTTGATCACTATTCTGATTGTGTAGGGGTCGACATCTCTCTTAACAACTCCTCCTCGCTGTCATTTCTTGATGTGTATGACCCTATTGGCTCCTCCCCGACGGATGGCAGAACCGATTCTTTTTGTCCCTCCATTCTTTCCTCCTCCAGAAATCTCTTCATTCTGGGGGACTTCAATTGCCATCAGCCCTCTCTGGGACTCAAAAGGCACTTCCGACCCCCTGCAGAGAGGAAGTATTCGACAGGGTAATCTCCTCTGACCTCCTCCCCCTCAATGACCCTGACACACCCACCCTTCTCCATCGCTCGACTGGCAGTCGCTCCTCTCCTGACATCTCCTTTGCTCCTTCTACTCTTGCCTTTTCTTGCTCCTGGGAGGTGCTTCAGGACCTGGGTTCTGACTACCTACCAATTCTTCTATCCATCCCTCTCTCTCCGGTCTTTCGCCCCAACGAGCATCCTCCTTTCAATTTTCAGAAACCTCGCTGGGATGGCTTTGACTCTCACTGTCCTTCAGCAGAGGAATACTCGTCTCTTTCCCTTTCCTCTGCTGCTGCTCTCTTTACCTCTCTGACTTTGAATGCGGCCAAATCCTCCATTCCTTTCAGCCGCATCAAACGCCCTCATAAAACCTGGTGGTCTGCTGAGGTGAAAAGTGCGGTTAGTGGAAAACGCATGGCTTTTGCTGCCGCTGATGTGATGAAGATCGTCATGCTTACATCTCCGCTTCTCGACGTGCCTCGTCAGTCATCGCCAAGGCCAAGGCTGAAGCATGGCAGACGACTTGCTCTTCTCTTTCACTCAAATCAAACCCTAAATCTGTACACTCTCTTCTTCGCTCTATCGCTGGCTCTCCTTCCTCCTAATTTCCCCAACTGTTCTTCTCTCAGGGAGTCGGCTTTGGTCTATGCCGCTTATCTGAGATCGCACTTTTCTGTTTCTCAGCCAAAGGCACTGCGTAGCAGAGCCAGAGGCTACCTCACTGAGCTCCGACGAGCCACGTGCCCTGTGGAGTCTCACTCGTCTTTTTGCTCTCCTTTCTCTCCCGCTGAATTTCTCGCGGCTGCCTCTAACCTTTCCTCGTCCACTGCCACTGGCCCAGACAAAGTCGCCTATCCTATGCTGAAGCATCTTCCTCGCTCTGGCATGGATTTACTTCTTTACATCTTCAATCTTTCCTGAACTTTGCATTCCATTCCTTCCATCTGGAAGACATCTTCCATTATTCCCATCCATAAAATGGTAAAGCCTCTCGACTCTCCCGCTTCCTTCCGGCCTATCTCTCTCACCTCCTGCGTCTCAAAGCTTTTTGAACGCATCATTCTATTCCGTCTACTCTTCTTTCTGGAATCTAATTCCATTCTCTCTCTTCACCAGGCCGGTTTTCGTCCTGGACGGTCTACACTCGATCAAATTCTGTTCCTTTCTCAGTCCATTTCGGATGGGTTTAACAAACCCAGGCCGGGCTCTCGGACGATTCTCTCTACTATCGATTTCTCTAAAACTTTTGACTCTACCTGGCATGCCGCCCTTTTCCACAAACTCATTTCGGCTGGCCTCCCTCCTTGCTTTGCTCGTTGGGCTCGATCTTTCCTTTTCTGATAGGCGGAAAAGTCGTTCGCTTTGAATCCATAGAGGTGTTCCGCAAGGATCCGTTCTTGGCCCTGTACTTTTCTATTTTTTCATTAATGATCTTCCGGCATCTCTGCCTTCTTCCGTCAGCTGCTCTCTTTACGCTGATGATCTGGCCATTTGGTCGTCCTCCCACTCGGTCCCCACTGCGGTGGAGGCCACACAAGGAGCTCTGTTTCGATTGGAGCGCTGGTCTGAGTACTGGTGTCTTCCTCTCAATCCGAGCAAATGTGAGGCCTCCTTCTTCTCAGTGGATACCCACCAAGCTAACCTCCAGCCCAACCTCCTCCTACTCGGCTCCCGCCTCCGTTTCTATCCCACTCCAACTTTTCTCGGGGTCACCTTCAACCGCACACTTTCCTTTTCTAAGCATGCATCTTCGCTGAAGGCCAAGTTCTTCCCCGTGTCAAGACCATACGCTGTATCTCTGCTTCCTCATGGGGCCCCTCTAAGGAGTCCCTCTCTGTTCTGTACAAATCTTTTCTTCGGCCCCTTCTCACTTACGCTTCACCCGGATGGTTTCCTTTCCTAAGCGCTACCAATTTCACCAAATTGGAACGCCTCCACCGAGCGGCCAGTCGCGCCATCACCGGCTGCCTCTCGTCCTCCTCTATCCCTCTTCTGTCCGAGGCTTCTTTACCTCCCCTACGAGTCACTCTGACTCATTTCACTCTTTTATCTCATAAGCGGGCCCTTGGTCTCAAAACCTCGTTTCCCAATTCAGGTTTGGCCAGACTAGGAGTAAAACCAAGATCCTGCAGATCGTCCTGGAGAGCTCTTGCGTCCACTCACCCGCTCATGCTTCCTTCTACTTGTTCTAGGGAAGCTCTTCTTGCATGCCGTCCCTTTCCTCCTTGAAATCTGCCTTCCTTCTCCGTGGAGTCCACCCTTACCTCTCCATGCCCTCGCTCTGATCCCTCTCTCATGATCTGTACTCTGGACAGACGGCTCTGTTCTTTTTTTCCTTTTGGCAAGGGCGGCTCCGCCGTACTTGTTAACTGCTCTCTCTGTAGCACTGAGGCCACTCTTTCCTTTTCGGCAGGCTTGGTATGCTCAAGTTTTTCCGCTGAAGCCTGCGCCATTCTGCACGCTCGTTGCTGGTCTCGGCAGCACCAACAAGTCTGCCATTTCTCTTCTTTTCTCCTACTATCTGACTCTCGTTCTGTCCTCGCCATCCTGTCCTCTCCTCCATCTTTCCTCTTATCTCAAACTCTGTGGCAGATCTGTCAGAAACTGTCTCGTTTCTTGTGCTTGTTCTATCAGACTACAATGGGCCCCTGGACACTCGTTTCTCCCGGGGAACGACGCGGATGATGAGCTGGCCAGACGGGGAGCGCTACTTGTGCTCTCCGCAATCCCTTGTAGTCTCTCTCGTATCCACTCTCGTCTTTTCTCGGACTGGAGGCGTACTGTCTCATCGAAGTATTTTGACACACAGGTTCCCTCGATTTCCACTGAGGAACTTGTGCTCGCTGTGTCCTCTCTCGTCTTCGCTGCAACGGACACAGTCTTCTGTTAGGTTGTTATCCCACTAGGATTGGGAGAATCGAGAATCCTTCTTGCAGCGCCTGTGGACACCCGTCCCAGGACATCTCTCATCTTATTGTGCACTGTCCAGCTACGGACTTTTTGGCGACTCTCTGTCTCTGTACGACCTCTGGTCCAGACCCTGGGAATTGCCCGGCTTATGGGGCTCCATGGTCATCCGCCATGTCCCCATCCCTCGTAAAGGGTCGGGTAATCAACAGCAACATAAGCTCTTTGCTCTTTTTTCAATCAATTTAACTCCACGAATTGCTCTCATCATTGCTTTTTCAGTTTTTTTCCGAATTGCTGTCTCATTCTCGTTCAGACTCCAATATGTCTCGTTCCCATACAGCATTGCCGATCTTTCACAACACTGATGTATTCTTTCTTTTATCATTGACGAAAACTTTTTTCGATGAAGCAACTCCCACCTTTTTCCATTTAATTCTTGTTCTTGTCACCGCTGCTTCACTTCCACTACTGGCATTCAACTTGCCCCCCAAGTAGCAAAAATTCTTCACGAACCCGGCCTGGTACAAAAGTGATATTTCTTTATCTGGTTCTTTCATTGTCTGAACACATTGTTTACAAAACAAAATCTTTTGCCAGTGTTGCAGTTACTCTCTTCATTTTCGCACATCTAACATGCACCCATTTACATGTGCTACATTTTGTGCATATCCCCGTATTTTTCATTACCCTCATATTGCACTTGGCACATGGATCAACTTTACTCTGGAGGTACCTCACCTTTTGAACTACTCACGATTACTTCGGTCTTTCTTGAGGTTAACCATAAACCCTTTGCTCTCAAACGCCTCTTTCCATTTCAAAATTTCTTTTTCAAATTCTCTATACTTTCTCTCATTAAAATCAAGTCATCTCTATGCAAAACTTCGTTGATCAAGCCTTTTCTTGTATTCTCTCATAATAAAAAAAGGGGAGGCAATCCCGACCCTTGATGTACACCAGGCTGTACCAAAAATTTTTCAAATAACTCAGATCCCACTTAAACTACCGCCTCTGCTCCGTGATAGGGACTCATCACCGCTCTTACAATTAATTTTGGTAAGCCTTTTTTTCTTGTTGCCCACTCCATCACCTTTCTTGGAACTTTATCATATGCCTTCTCAATATACAAAAAACGCGCATACGATTTTTTCTTATCCCTATATTCTACTGTACTTGCATTCTTCTCACAACAAACAATGCGTTTTTTGTTCCTCTGCCAGGCATAAAACCGAACTGCATAGCATCAACATTGATTGATTCTCGAATTCTTCTTTCCAGCACTCTTTCAACAATCTTCATAGCATGTTCTAACAGCTTCACTTCTTTGTATGTATTGCAATTCCTTATTTCTTTTTTCTTAAAAATTGGCACCAGCACTCTTGTTTGCCATTAATTCGACATTTTTTCATCCAAAACGCGTTGTTAAAGTTTCATCAACACAGTAATCTGTACTTTTCCACTAGCAAATATAATTTTTGCTTATACTTGAAGTGGTCCAGCTGTCTTTCCCGGTTTTATTACTTTTATTGCTATCACCATTTCTTCATAGATAATCTTTTCAACTGGTCCCTCTATCATACTGGCTGCTGTCATGTGATCTCATTATTCTTTTTATTCATGATCTCTCCCATGTGATTTTTCCATATTCTTTTCCTGTCTTTTTCACTGACACCTAACGTTCCATCTTTTCCTCTCATGCATTTACATCTTCCAATATCTTTCCCATTTTTTCATGAAGATCACCAGTGAAAAAATGTTATTTGGTTCTTCGTTTAATTTTGTTAACTTTTGCTCAGCTTCTTTTCTCGGAATTAGGAACCACTTTTTTTGCTAGATTTTTTATATTCTTATATCTGGCCTTATTTTCTTCTCATTGATTCTACCACATTTTTTATATGCCATTTTCTTTTTTCGCATTGCTTCCTTTACCTTTTCATTCTGCCACCACGTATTCTCAAGGCTTCTTCTATCTTTCTTCTTTCCACACACTTCATCACCAGCTTTTGAAATACCATTTGTAGAATCATTTCATATATCGGATCAACATCAACCAATTCCTTTACTCTTTCTTGAAATCTTGCTTTTATGTTGTTTTCCAACTTTCATACCCTCCTTCTAACGGTTTGTTTGTTCTTCACTACTTTCTTGAACTTTTTTTTGTCTATGTCTGTTATTAACAGTCAATGCTGCAACTCCCGGGGAATTGCTTTCAGATTTTTAAATGCTTTCATCAACCAATACACAATCAATCTCAGTTTCATTTCCACCCATACTGTGTGTTGTTTTTTCTGCTCTTTCTTTTCAAACCATGTGTGTGCCACACACAACTCCTTTTCATCGAAAACCTTGAACAGTCTTCTTTCCTCACCATTTCTTTCGCCAATTCCATACCCACCATGGACACCCTCAAAACCATCAATCGTCTCTCAACATATCTGCTAAAGTCTCCCAGACCAAGAATCATTTTACCAGGGTTTTGTAATCCCACGTACCAGCCATTTCATCATAAAATTTGCTTTTCTCGCAGTCTGATCTTGTGTATGCACAAAATCAGACTGCGAGAATGTAATCTTGTGATGTTGTGTCTGATAGTGTGATCTTGTGATCATATGTGCGTATGGACCTGGGGAGCATACGCATATATGATTCTTATAACCTCCTCCTCAAACACAGCACCATTGCCATCACTCTGTCACTTTTTCTTCGAACTCCTACAATCTTCTCCGTTCTTGCATAGTTCTTAAAATTGCAACACCTATTCCATCGTTATTTTCAAACCACCGCAGCTTATATCCCCTACCCTGATATTAAGAAATCGAGCTCCTTGCTCTCTCCATTTTATTTTTTGTAGACAGCACATATCCACTCTCTTAACTGCTCACACACACTTCAGTACCTCTTCCACAAAAACTTTTAAATGTTACCTCAATTTTCTGCTACCCAAAGATTCTTCCCACCACCCGCCCATTCAAGAGCTGCCGGGTACTGCGGGGTACTTTCTTTTACGAAGAGTATGCCCTCGCATGCCTCCAGCCTCAGTTTTTAGACCTAAAACATCAGCTAGTACCCAAAAGTTGTCTCTACGACATACTATGTGTACAGCCTCACGATTCTAACCTGGTGAAGCACGAAATTATTTCTCACTAAACTATTAAATTCAAAATAACACCGGAGCTAATTTAGCATTTGTTTGATTTGGCCACAGTTGCTCGGTTGACCTGTGATATTTACAATGTGCTGGAGTCTATGCTGCAAGCAATTATCGAATCTGCCCACCTTGTACAGAAATTATCATAATTTAACCTCTTCAGGTATTATACTATATCAGCAGAATTAGTTATCGGATTTTCCTCTGGACCATACAATCCCAACATGTTAAAAACAATGGTGGCAGCGGGGTTCCAATCCGCATTCATACTAGTCAGTCCATTTTATGTCCTTTTTTGCCGTGTATGCGCTGGCTTAAACATGCTAAATTAGTGCTTGTCTGTCACTACCTAACTCGCTTCCAACCAAACTTTCAAAATTACAATTTTAATATAGCTTTGAAAGAAGCTGTTTGAGCCATAAGCTTTTCGTGACGCTCTCATCAGTGGCGGTATCGCGTCAAAAGGGAAGATCTAGAGTGAATAAGTCTTTTATGTGAATAATTTGGATGTTACGTAATCAAGACAAGCCAATGATAGCGTTTGTATTGCAAAGCGCGCGAAAGAAAGGTTTCGCAATTGCGAAAGTTAGAGAAGGCGCAGCAGGAGGCCAAATGCCACGATTATCGAAAGAGTTTGAGAGTGTAAACAAACTCTTTCTGTCTGCATAACACCGGGCGTCGGGTCTTGATATAAGTAGCCTCTAAAAGATTAAGATGGAAAGAGCTGCGCGCTGCGGCGAGGACTGAAAACCGCTTATCATCATAGTTTAATGCGCATCTAAAAAATGCTGACCAATGGCGGAGTCACAATCCGGTTTGGTGTCGGTTCGTTTGCACGATCTGTGTGGTTGAGATCGGCGTGGACGAGTCAATTGCTGTCTTAACCATTGCGAAACATGTTGCTTGATGCGATCCTGTAGTCGTTGAGATGTTCGCCCTACGTACCGACTATCACAGTGGCACTTGTATTCATATATGACAAAACTTTTCTGAATGGCAGGTAGAACATCCTTGCGGGCCACAGGCAGCATGCGCTTAGACGTAAAGACACCATCACTTTGGACCCGATTCTGAGCACTGGCCCTTGGCCAATCCTTACATGTTCAATGCGGCCCTCCAGCTTAAAAGGTTGCCCATCCCAGGCTTAGAGTTTCCCTCAATTTACAATCGCAATTTCGCGCACTGAGTCAAAAGTATTTTGTTGAATTAATCATGCTTACCCTAGAATCGGTTATTATGCAACATGGACAGAACTTTTATAAACAATCCAATGGCATAATTACTGTTTTTTTGTTTTGTTTTGTTTTATTTGCCATATTTATCCTCCATTCACGAGAAAGCATATTGTATCGCTATACTTTGGACGGGACATCCGCACTCGCTTGGGAGTTGCCTTTTTCAAGGTTTATGGGCCACCTGTCTTCCACATGAAGGCCGGGGGGCGTCCCGTTAAGTGCCTTGCCCAAGGACACAACAAGCGAACTTGCCGGCTTGTTCTCCACAACCTCCCATAAATGCCGAGCGCCAAGCAGGGAAGCTATAGATACCATTTTTTAAAGTCTTTTGGTATGACTCGACAAGGGGAATGAACCCCAGGTGTTAATATAGCTATGCATTTTGCTACAACTCCAGCATTCCCTACTCTAAAAAAGCGGTTATTTATAAAAGATTCATAGAGGACATCATTTTTATTGCTATTGGGGAAAACTCGACGCTAAATATAATCAAAGCAATAGAAAATAGTCTTGGAAAAGTTGGACTTCAAATAATTTCTAAATTGTTCAATACCAAATGCTCAGATCAACAAGTTGAATTTTTAGACTTTCTCCACAAGCACTCATTGGACTCACCATTTAAATTTTGTCAAAAAAACTGTCCTGGACAGGACTTTTATAAATGGTGCTTCATATCACCCCTTATGGGTATTTCAATTTATTGTGGTATCTGAAACAATGCGCATGCGGCGTATATGTGAAGACAAAACTGACTTTGATACTAATCTGGAATATCTAAAAAACAAATGTTTTAAATCTAAATTTCTTAAAACTCTTACATCCAAGATAATTGAGCCGGCCAAGTCCTGGGTGGATAGATTTCATCCTGTTAACAACAGCAAATTAAAGAAAAATAAGCAGAAAAAATCGTATGGGTTACCTAGTTTCCAAAACTACTACGATCCAGCCAGATGGAAAAACGTCTACAATCAAGCGTAATGCTTACTTACAAGCACCCACAGACATTGGGCAATTTTGTCACTTGCTATAAAAAGCTTTCATTTGGTCCTCTTGAGGGAAAGGATGGGAGCATATCTGAGCCCTGTGGTAAATGTGCACTATGTGGCAATCATGGCTCACATAATTCTATGGTTCCACTGATGAAAGATACTTGCACACCAAATGGAGTACGTCCTTTGACCCAAAAATTAAACTGCAAAGATCATGGTATTTACGCGGCATGTTGCAAAAACTGTGATAATTACTATGTTGGTCAAATAACGACGTCATTCTCACAACGTTGGACTAAACATCGAGTACTGTGGAACAAATTTTGCTACTCTGAAAATAATGATAATTCGGCTCTACTTATACATTATGATAAACATCATAAGGAAATATTTACCGGTAAGCCTGATATAGCGCAATGTTTTTTTGTTATCTTTGTCGTAAAAACTAAATTTAAACTTTTATGAAGCCAAATGGTATCGAATACTTAATGCAAAAATAAACATTAATAAAATGATTTCACCTCGCATATAACCTAGTATTATTTCTCACTGTGTTTTAATGTTTTTACTACCTTGATTTTAGTCTACAATCAGCCTGCGTTTTCATTTAATTTTTTTTGTCATAATGGTCTGCTGTCTTGTGGGTAATATTGAATATTATAATATGAAATTATTTGTTTTGATACGCCGGATATACAGTATAATTACTTATGTGGTGAAGTGTAGATTTGTCAGTACAGATATTGCTTAGATTTAGTCGTTTTTATTGTTCTTTTACAACACTGACGATGCTTTAGAGCGAAATGCATTTGTCTTAGTGTATTAATGTATAAATAAAGTTTCGAGCTGATTTAGTTTTTTTATTCATATTTATTGAGTTTTTAGTAATAGAAACGGAATTGCTTGAATATGTTCGAGTTGGATAAGTGAAATATCAACTGAACTATTTTTTTGATTGGAATTTATTCAACTTAGTTTTTGCATTTCAATTTGTTTTGACTGAGTTGACCACAATGAAAGAAGTTTTACTTTGGTTGTAGTTGTGAAGGAAGAGCGAAGACCCTGGAGTTCCTCCAGGGCACTAGCGTCCAGGTTTTTGTTGTCTGAAGACGCTGCAACAACCTCTTCTTGTTTTGTTAATTTTGCATTGTTTTAACAACCTCCAGATACATTTAGGCAAAACGCGCGAGAGTTGCATTTCAACCTCAAGCTACCAAATACCAAATAAGGAAAAGAAATGGAAGGCGCGAATTCAGAGTTCAGCTATGCAGTTTTTTTAATTATTCTGAAGCCGATTCTGGAACATAGTGGTCCCTTTGAAATATAACAAAAGGTAAGATTTCAAACAATAATACTGACAACATAAACAGCCATCGGCAAAACAAAAACCAAATCAACAAAGATCAAGCAAAATATACGGCAAACAATGTTGTAACCGGTATTCAAACCCTTGGCAAGCTTAATCCTTTTGTAGACAGATAAAAACAAACGTTATGTATGACAGAATCTCTTAATATACAATAATTTACAACAAAAAACACACAAGTTTCATATAAAGCAATAAAACACTTTCAGAAGGGGGAATCTTGGAAATATCCCTCAAGATGTACTGAATTTCTTTAAGACCAGAATTTTTTAGCTCAGTTATTGTGGCTCACCGGACTATTTCCTTTTCTCTACGTAGCTGGGGGCGAACACAATAGACTCTTCCCGGCCGGTAGGTCCCACGCTTGTTGATATCTTCAGCGTTGCCAACTACAAGTAGTTGGCCATCAGCAAGATTCTGAGAAGTAACTCACCATTTACTGCGGCCTTGCAAGGTCGGTAAAAAACCCTTGATTCAGGGTTTCCAAAACTTATATGCAAGAGTGACGTTATACAAGTAATCACGTCATAAATCTCCCCGATTGTGGGAGGCATTAATAGATGTATTAAGAGCAAGCAGCTGACCGAAGAAAGAAGAGAGTGAATTGGGAAGCAAATCATTTGGGTGACTGTTTACAGAGGTAAGCGGACGATCATTTACAATACGCACTGCGTCGGACACAATGGTCTGCAATTCAATTAACAAAGGCTTGCGACGAGCCTCTCTTATGACCCTCCCAACGCATTTTTAAAGAGTATAACCATGCTCCCCTAACTCCTTCCCTGGCTGGGTGCACAAGAGGAAATTTTAATCCAGTTAATACCACGCATCCGAAGAGAATTGTTGACTCTGTAGAAACGAGGAGCGACGAGAGTCTTTCTGTTGCCGCACAGAATGTAGAACCACTATCCGACAAGACAGATCAACTGCCCCCATGGAGATTAGTAAACTGCAAAAATGCCAGCAAAAAACTGTAAGGTCTAAACTGGTCACTAGTGCAACGTGTATGCCCCAAGTGCGTAAACACTTGAATAAAAGTCGCCAAGCTTTACAATTGCTGCGATTTTGCATAAGTATAAGCTCCAAAATAGTCAAAATACCACAAAATTGAAACGGCTTGTAAGTTGCTGTATCACGACATGCCGGCAAATCGGCCATTAATTGGCAAATAGAAGTAGCTTTCCGTCGCGCACATTTTACTGCATTTGGAAAGAATGCTTTTAACACTCGAAATTCCGTGAATTATCCAAAACTGCCGCTGCGTTCATCATATATACTGTACATATTGATAATATACTGTAGTATCGCCCAGCGTGACCAGCCTCGACATGCTCTGAAGCACAACCAACCTTGTCCATACATGTTTTCTAGGCAAAATCAGAAGCTGCCTGGTTCGGCATTCTTAAACCGACCATCAACTTTCAACACAAAATTAGCGTCAACGCAAGGCGCAAATTACGCAAACTTTTAAGTTCAGCAATACGGCTCATCTTCTGCGCTCGTGGCTTTGTCACTTAACTCCTTAAAATAGGTGATCCTTTTTCAACCAAATCAACACCGGCCCCAAAACGATTGTACTGGACATAATTTACTGCGTCCATAAAGACCTTATCCAAATTATAGGCGTTTAAAATCAGTTTGGCAAAAGATTTTTTTGCTTTAGCAGCAAGAATTGTTTAAAGGCAATAAGGTAAGCCGCACGCTAACATGTAAAGATCAGGCGAGATCTCAATGAGTCGATCCAAGTCTCTGCTGCCTTGTCGATATTTAACTGTCAATAGTCTGATCCAAGTCAATATTTAACAGTGGGCCTTGACCAACGCCTGCCCTATGCACCGTGACTGTGGAAGCTGAAGGCCAAGGCTCCAGGTCTCCCTGCAGAAGAAAATCGGGTTTGTTAAGCTGCCAGAGTGAGTGGGAGACTACCAGACCAATTAACACTTCCCACCCTCGTTCCCACATCAGTTGGATTCATCGACGTATGAACATATTTCCAAGCACCGGCAGAGGCCACTAGAAGAATTCTGTCGATTCGGCGCTTTACGAAACATGGCAAATAAAGGTCAAGGTCTATATTCCATCCTAAAACCAATTGCAAGTCCGACCAGAAATAAAAACTGCATCAGAGATGCTGCAGCAATTTTGTCACATCCTGCATCAACTTCGTGCACGTCTCGGCAGTCTCCAGCTCCTTATGTAAAATAATCCAATTGGTTTGATTTACCAACACAACTTTGGCCTTGCCCTGCACAAAGGCCACACACGAGCGTCCATTTATTATGCGTCTCAGATACACCACGCAAGAGAGGGATTGATTTGACGCGTCACAAAACCCATGGAGTTGGTACGCGACATTTTTATCGTCCTCAATTACGGGTGCCTCCAAGAAACAATAACGGGGAATAGACAATCCAGCAAAGCTCCCCATTGCGTCTACCCATTTACTCCAGTTTTTTGAGAATATCTTCTGGAAGTTATCATCCCAGCCAAGACCCTAAATGGTCACTTTTTGAAGAATTAGTTTTCCTTTCAGCAAGCAAGGTGCCAGGATACCCAAGGGATCAAACTGGCCGCCCAGTGCACCTAGCATTTCACGTCTGGTTGTGACCTCACACAATTTTTGGTGTTTTAAACGCACTTGCCAAGATTCTTTCAAAACAGCGGTTTCTTATTTAAGTTGTTTACACGCGTACCAATTGCAATTCTCGTCCACTTGAATTTTTAAAGTTTTTACAAGCGCTCCGTCTCGCCCCCAGGCGTCCACCGCTGGCAATCGGCCCAAGTCGAGTTCACATGTAATTGGGATGATCAAAGTGCTTACTTTCTCGCTCCTTTAAGCAAGGATTTATCGGTTTGTCCGATTAAAATATTGATGCTTTTACGCTGAGCAATAACGGAAATGATTACACCTTAAAAGTGCTTCAACTTTTCGACGTTCACAGCTTAAGGAAGAGTGCCTTCATCGTCAGCAAACTTTGGCACTGCTAAAGCATCTTTTATATGAAAAATTTCTATCAGTGGACAACCACTGAAAGATAAACTCTGTCAGTCCACCACTGCTGGTGGCTTGCTGAGCAAGAGTTCGAATCGCTATAGTCCAATTTTTATCAGCAGCCAGATCAAGTTCATTTTTCAGCCTCTCAGAAATTAATGTTGCCTGTGATACAGTATCATGTTGGGCGTAAACCAAAAGTTTACCCCCCGGTGCTGGGATTAATGGCTTTCCCTGCACTAGTGCAAAGCAACACAGTATTACTATCATCAGGCGTCAGTTTTTTGACTACAGGCTGCTTATCCTCATACGAGGACTCGCGTGTTTCAGTGTCAAGCACATTAATGGTCCAGAACTTCCGTTCCCGCTGCTAACGTGAGACCTTACATAAAGTTCACGTTAACGTGCTTGCTGCTACATTTAGGATTGCACCTGCGACACTTCGAAGGGACCATGCAGTTTCGAACCATATGACCCAATGAAAGGCAATTTAGAGACCATCCCACATCCACCACAACACGCTTTTTACGTTAGTTTGCAAAATTTCGCAATCTCCAAGAAAATGTTTTGACACGCAGTCATTGCACACAAAGCAAAGCGGGGGTGGTTTGGTCAGCTAAGGCCTTTTTTCTTCTAGAATTATTACCCAAATCAGGTCTTTAGTGTTAGCTTGCGATGCCGGCACCACACGTGCTTTCAACCGCAAAATATTGAACACGAACTTTTCTTTGTCATCCAATTAAAAAAAGTTTGAATGCAACCTGATGTCATCATGATAAGTTCTTCAACGACAAATTTACGCAGAGATTCGAACCCAGGACGGTTCAAATCAAAGGCCGATTTTTTAAGATATTCAAAATACCGTCGTTTAAGCACACCTGGGATACGATTGGTCACATCCTTAAGCAATTGCCCAGACAATTTTTTCACTTCGTCGTGCGCGCAAGCGAAAACCTCTAACGAAAAATCTCAATAGCCTCTAATAGCTATAACATCAGTAACGGCGTACAGCCAGGTAGTCGAGTGGTGCTTGCCATCGATAGAAGGTCTACATCTTGAAAGTTTAGTTCCCTGCTGGTCGGATATGCGCCACTAAAGAGCCCAATAATTAAATGTGAAACCGGCCTGGTGCTTCCTTATTGTTCGTGTGTGACTACTTAATTATTATATAAATTCTCACTCTCTCATTATGATTCTTCGTTCCGCCCTTTAACTCTTTCGCTCCCGCGATCATCGATTGATGATTTTTGCGCTTTAATGTACTTATATAGCGCAGTGCTTATGTCTTGTTGTGGTGAAGTCTTAGTCGTAAGGTGCCGCTGTGGAGCTACAGCACAGTGGATTCTATGCACTCCACAAGTAGCAAAACCAGGAAATCCGGTCACTCACTTACAAAAAAGCAGCTATAACATCAGCAGCGGCGTCCAGCCAGGTAGTCGAGTGGTACTTACCATAGATAGGAGGTCTACATCTTGAAGGTTCGATTTCCTACTGGTTGGATACGCGCCACTGAAGAATCCCAACAATGGCGAAACCGGTCTGGAGCTTCCTTGGTGTTCGTGTGTGACTACTTAAAAACCTATAAGGTATCTAACAAAATCCTCGAGGTATTTAAATCCTCGTTGTAAGACTTTAGTAATGCGGTATTGAACATCACTTTGGGTCCAAGGCAAATTTTAATTATTTGAGGTTTGGTAGTCAGGCCCCCAGAGACCCCACATCTCTGCCTCAAGCGATCAAACGTCTTTGCGATTCGCTGCGCCCTCAACATATTCCTTATAGGCGCAATGAAAAGGTTTACCATTTCACGGGGTTGGCCTGTACAGGATGCTCTGAGAACTTTCAAACTGCTCTCGTCACAAGGACTTTTACTCATAAGTTTTCGTATTTGATCCTAATAATGTCTAAATATGGTGATGCCTCGCCAGCATTTTCAATTTCCCTCAATCCATAGTAGCATCTCACATCGTAGTGGTTTATCCGGCGCGGTGGTGTAGTGGTTAGAGCGTCCGCTTCGCAGTCGGTAGACCTGGGGTTCATTCCCCTTGTCGAGTCATACCAAAAGACTTTAAAAAATGGTATCCACAGCTTCCCTGCTTGGCGCTCGGCATTTATGGGAGGTTGTGGAGAACAAGCCGGCAAGTTCGCTTGTTGTGTCCTTGGGCAAGGCACTTAACGGGACGCCTCCCGGCCTTCATGTGGAAGACAGGTGGCCCAGACACCTCGGAAATGGCAACTCCCAAGCGAGTGCGGATGTCCCGTCCAAAATATAGCGATACAATATGCTTTCTCGTGAATGGAGGATAAAAATGAACAAATACAAATACAAAAAAATACATGCCAGCCATTCATGATCTTTCACACAAAATTAAATCTGCATTAGCCTATTGTAGGGTAGTCCATCCACAGTGTTTCCGGTATAAAATTCAAAATATGCCCTTCTGGGCAATTTCAGATCATGCCATCGATTCATTGCTGCATTACTGCATAGACCTCATACGAGGGCAACGGCTTTGACCTATATCACATAAGCACTTCACATGTCTCAACCGCATTGCGCTAGAATCAACATGCAGGAATAGGATTTGAGTATAGTGTCAGCCTATTACAGTCAGTATAACACAAAATAACTACAAAAGAACGAAATACCACAAATATAAATACGAACGGGGCTGCAACAAATCGAAAAATAGGTTTACCATTAAACAGCTTACTTCTGTAATTGTAAAAACAATCACTATTTGGCTAAAAGTTGCCCAGAAGGGCATAATTGAATTTTATGCCGGAAACACTGTGGATGGACTAGCCTACAATAGGCTAGTAAAGATTTAATTTTGGGTAAAAGATCATGAATGTGTGAAGTTTAGTTAGCGGAGTGACTATCACCCTATAGGAGTAAGTCTTCCGTTGACCTTTTATCATGTGCTAGTTGTTGTGTTGGCTAGAATAGTCAAGTAGTCAGCTGTGGTAAGGTGTTGTTAAAATAGATTGGTTTTATGTTGGAGATTGTTAAAATAGGATGGTTTCATGTTATAAGTTACATGTTTTGTATTGTCTTTTAAATAATTGATTTTATTTGAATAAGGTTCGTAGGCCTAAATTGGTGATCAATGTAGTAAGATTGGTTGATTTAACTGTTGCTGCTATTATCGGAATACGGGATTTAGTTGTGTAGGAAATAAGTTCCTTAGAGCAATAACGTGCTGACTGAATCCCAATTGCTGGGAACTATGGCAGTCACAAGGAAGAAAGCACTACAGCAATATTTTATTCCATCAATTCGCGCAAGCTGTGGCAGATAATCAAAAATCACGTCCTTCTGCTACGACGATCAACAACGAACGAGAAACATGACAGACAACCAGAACACGTCCGTCCGCCACGGCGATCGACGAAGAAAGAGAGCACAATATCTCCGACCACATGGTCGGTAACAAAATCTGCACGCGACACCAGGAATTAGGTCGCTGCACACGTCTATGTAAACAGGGCACTGCACACGTCACATTAACAAAAAATAACGGATAAACAACCTAATGGCGGGAAAGGCAAGCCGATCACCGAGCTACCAAGAGAAGGTAAAAATAAACATAATCTAGCCCTAATAAAAAAAAGAAAAATAAATGTGTGTGATTTTAGACGCATACAACAACAATAACAATACGCGTTGCAATATCACGGCTAGGTTGCCGGAAAGCCATGCAGGCTAGATTCCTGGCGTGAGGTTACATCGCCAGGCGTGCGAACTATAGGAGCACGATGTACTTTAAACGGAGATAGCCGAGCGGCTACAAACCTGACGGTATGTACTTCGTCAGTTAATATTACAGTAAAATCATAGGGTAAAACAGCAAAGGTGCGCGAGCTGGGCGTCAAACTGGGGACGCACGAAGTTGCAAATTAGCAAACGCAGCTCTAACAGTAAACAACTAGAATCACACACATATCGGCGGGAGCGAGGTGCTAAACCGCCGAAAGCAAACTAATAAAAAAAATGTAAAAAAAGACAAAAAGATGTTTGGCATGGCAGCTCGATGAAGTGCGAGGCGCGACACGCTACAGTTGTTACTGCTATTGTTGGAATACTTGATTTAGTTTGGTTGGCGTTGTGCGGGACAAATGGCTGGCATGTGAGATGCTAGTATGGATTAAGGGAAATTGAGAATGCTGGTGAAGCATCACCATATTTAGACATTTGAAGTTTTGGCATTTTATTAGATTGCATCATTCTAATAAGATACAAAGGTAATGTTGGCGCCGTCATAAGCTATTTGCGAGGCAAGTTTTATAGATTCATTGCGCCTTTGACGTTCAAGATACGCTTCGAAATCCAATGTATTAGAAGTAACAAGATTAGCGGTTGTGTAGCGACGCTGCGAGGATGTAGCCGGACGTAAACCCGGATCTGCACAGCAAATCCTTTCAATTTTAGATTTGTTTTCCAATTTTATTCAAGAAAATCAGTTTGCGGGAAAAAGTGCTGCTCGCTTTTCAGGTATTAAATAAGTGGTTTCCGCTTGAGGTGAAAAAGTCAAAGCCTTTCCAATGGGAAGTGACTTTGTTAATGGGCAATAACTTCTAGAAATTTGAATTCCAACTTGCAGTTTATATGACTACTGGTGAAAGGTTCTGCATTAGTAATCAAAGCTCTTAATGATGTCGTTGTGAAAACCTCTTAGGTGACATTGGAACTTCACACCTTCTGTAGGCCTAAAATGTACAAATGTGTGACCTAATTGTATAAATGTAGGCCTAAATTGTAAAGTGGAAGTTTCATTGTGTAAATGTCTAACATAACAAAATATTGTGGTAAACAGCTGCCATATCAAAAATGCCGCGATAGCTTTAAATTTGCAAGTTTGTTATTACGATAGCTTTGTACGATACAGAACTGGTTTATCCTGAGATTGCGAGTTCATTGCGCAGGTGGGCACTGCGATGTGCTTTGTGGATAAACAGTTTGCGTCAATATTTTCTTTTTGGTTGGAGTTTTTGTAGTGAAAATGCACGTGGAAGCAGAGCTGGTAACTTTGAAGCCGTTAAGTAAATATTCCTCCATAAAAAGCTCTTGGGTACTATCAAATACTGGTCTATTATTGAAATACCCATATCTCTTTAAAAATATTTCTTTTATATTATCAGTCTGATCAGAGTGTTCCTTGCGATATTTCAAGCAGTACCTTCGCGAAGTCACATAAGGAATGCTGTATTCTTTGGCAACTTTGCGACAAGGTCGTTTCTGTATTAGCACGGCTTTCATGGCTTTTTCCATTACATCCTCTGAAGTAGATCCACATTGAGTTTTGCATTGAAAATTACGCATAATCTATTTTCTGTTAAAAAGTGTAGTTATTTATTGATCTGTGTCGAATCACAAGTTCCAACTTGACCGTATGAGGCTGTAAAAGTAAAGAAATGAATTATGTCATCAAGCGTTAATGTAAGATATTTTCACGCATATCGTAAAAACAACTTGAAGCAAGCGTTTAGCAAAAGACTATTGTTACATCACAGTGCTATGTGTGATATAAGACTTGTGTTTCTGTAATTTGTGAGTGTGATATTATGAGTAGTACTAGAATTTTTAACTGTTTTTTATTAAAGACACGAGGATTACCCGAGTACAAAACCAGTCTATTGACTTTAATTTGGTGGCAAGTTTTGTCTTGTGTGGGATTTGAATCCATCACTAGAAGGGTGCTCTGATAAACCGAGCTAACAACGCACTAGTTGCTGGCCTTGAGCTGGTGTTAGTTGGGGTTAGTTGAAACAAGTCCCAACTAGCCCCATTCAAACTGTTCCAATTAACCCCCTAAGCTCATGGAAAAGAAAACTTTCTTCCATGTAGCCACTAAACCAGGTAACGTAACTACATCTGCCTTTTCTAGTAGCATGGCACCTACCTTCAGGTCAAACTAATGGACTTTCAGTTATCTCTCTAAAGCGCTAGGTGTATCATTCTTGCCCTTCTGGTCTGAACCCGACGAAATCAACATGGCGGACAGATGACATCATTGTCAATCACTAAGAGGCAGTAAAGATTTGCAAGAATGTTCGGGGAGTACAAAAACAGCAATGTTTGACTTGTGGCGACCTTGCGAGATACGGACTTTGGATCATTGATGTTCTGCTGAAATCATGTGGGTGACTCATAAACATTCCCGTTCTGTTTGTACGCTCGTTGTTGTACGATGTATCGTTGTTATAAATCATTCGTGGCTTCAATGTTAAAATCATCCTTTGGCCTAAAAACTGGTCATAAAGGAATAAACATAGTTACATGTCATGCTATAAAATACTGGGTGACTAAGTCGTGTTGCCAGGCGTGATTCCGTCTGACGTGCGACGAAGTGACCTAGCATATGAAAAGAGGCATTGCTATTTCAATTGATGCATTCGATTAAAAGTAAAATTCAAATTCATTCGATTCAACTCAAAATTAAATTCATTCAATTCGATTCGCTTCAAGTCAATTCAAATCAAGATTCGTGCTTTCAACGTTGTGTTTGTGATTGAAATACATTCGTTCTGTAGAGTCAGATGTGCTTTGGAAACTCTACAACGATACAAAAACTCGATCCCCACAATTTTGGTGACCTCAACAAACTTATCTCCCTCAATTTTGATGACCCCGACGTGCAATCGACGTTTTGTTCCCCATAAACTAACCCGTGTTCCAACGAACCCCGGCCTCCCCTATACAGTTGGCTTGAATTGAGATGACCAAAATGTAAAACTAAATATTTGCTGACATTAAAACACAGTTGCCAGTCTGCTGATTCAAATCTGCTTGAAGCATACTGGTTTTAATCTGCGATAATTTTCATGAAAGCTACCTTTGCATAAAATTGATCACAACATATTTTGCCACCAACTAGAGCAGACTCAGTGTTAGACTTATTGTTTTCTTCTCATCCGGATATAATTTCAAACAATGATCTTCTAGAACCTCTCAGAAGTTTTGATTACATTTTTATAATGGCTGAACTTGAGGTATTTCCACAAGTATAACCCTCACACTCTAAATTTGCTAGAGATTATTCCAAAGTCAACTGGACCTTGCTCCAAAATTTAGTTATGTTGGTAAGCGAAGTCTGTATTTACATCTGATGTGGTTTGGGAAAATTTCTCTTTTTGTCTCAACCAAGCAATGGATTTGTCAATGTCCTACAAAAAAAAAGATCATACAAAAATCCATTGTGGCAAACCACTCCTATTAGAATGGATCGCGCTCGAAGGAATAAAACTGAGAGCGTCTATCTAGCCAATAAAACTCCGGAGAACAAAATAAAAAAAAATCGCAAATCATCTTAAAAGAGAAACCCAGTTTTCTGTCAAAAATTTCGAGTCTTTTCAGTTATGCCTTGATTGCAACCACTCCTTCTAAATGGAAAATTGCCGACACGGTGCCTATTCTCAAAAATAGAAAAAGAAAGATCCTTTTAACTATCGCCCAATATGCTTAACATCTCTTGTATGAAAATTAATGTAATCTTGTCTAAAAAAAGTGATTTCGGAATTTTGGGAAGATGGTAGCTTAATTAGACCTATACAGTTTGGGTTTGTACCTAAATCCTCTAGTGAAAACCAATCGTCAAAATATTTGAACGACATCACTTCAGTCCTAAACAGTGCCAGATTTAGGTATGTGGAGGCCCCTTGGCACAAAGCCTTGTGGAGGCCCCTGAAATAATCGCATGGTTGAAGCTGAGGTCATGATGCGACTGAAAAAGAACGATCACATTGTAAGGAATAACGACGGCTTCAAAAAACACGTTGGCCAAACTCAATCGGTCGAGACAAGCAGGAGCGGAAAATTCAGCGATTTTTCGACTTCTGAATTACTTGCATTCAACTTCAAAAAACAAACACAACAACAGCGAGAAATGAACTTAAGTTGTTTATTCCGAAAGCAGTTTTCTAAATTAAAACCAAAGCGCAAAAGCAAGAAAAAATAGCGCAATTATATATACACACAAAGCTAACGATTACCTGCTCAAGTAAACCCAAAATCAAGCAAATAACAAGCTGAATTATGATCGGACACCGGTATATCACGTAAAAGTTTTCAATACAAGTTACTGCAACATTGGGGCAAGATCGCACTTCGTTACTACTTTAATATTCAGCCGTTAGCTGTTAAGCTGCCTATCGAAAACTAAGGCCACAGCATGCCCATTTATTCCATTACATTGTTAACGCTTTGCATCGCATTTTTTTCGCATTGCTTTTCCACATTAATCCTTTATCGGAGCGTAGCTTAAGATAAGCAGTCAATAGCACTGGTGTGGAGTAACTAGGTACTATTGTAAGTATCAAATTAATTAATAGATATTAAGGCAATTAATATTTATCTATTAATTTTATTAATTAATTTATCTATTTTTTAGTTTATTTATTTATCTATTAATTAATGTAATATCTAAATAGGCCAACACCAGCTCCTGTAATTCGAATTATAACGTAATAAAGGCACTGGTTTTGCTGGGACTCAAGAGCATATATCGCAATCAGCTTGCTATAAAAATTAACAGCATCAATTGATAGGACCAATGGCAGAGTGGTATAAACTGCATGGAGCAATTCCTGTGATAGTCGGTTCAATACCTGAGGCCACCTGAAGAGTTCTAATAGGAACAAAACCGGTTGTAAAAGTGATATTTTAATCAACTGATAGTAGTTAGCCTATAAATTGTCTTAATATCTATTAATTTTAATATGCGCCATTCTGCAAGCTCTTTGCTGGTCTCGGCAGCACCAACAAGTCTGCCATTTCTCTTCTCCTCCTGTTTGACTCTAGCGCTGTCCTCGCCACTCTGTCCTCTCCTCCGTCTTCCCTTTTACCTCACTGGCAGGAACTGTTTTTCTCTCCTCCTGTTCTACAGGTATTAGGCTACAATGGGCTACCCGACACTCGTTTCTCCCGGGAAACGACGCAGCTGATGAACTGACGAGACGGGAAGTGCCTTCTGTAATTACTTGTAGTCTCTCTTCTCTTATTTCTCGTATCCACTCTTCTCGGACTGGAGGCGTGCTGTCTCATCGAAATTCTTTGACACATAGGTTCTCTCGATTTCAACGGAGCTCCCTCGTCACGCTTGCTGTGTACTCTCGTCATCGCTGCAACGGACACAGCCTACTGTTAAGCTTCTATCTCACTCGGATTGGCAGAATCAAGAATCCTTCCTGCAGCGCCTGTGGACACTCGTCCCAGGACACCTCTTATCTCATTTTGCATTGTCCAGCTATGGACTGTTAGCGCCACTCGCTTTTTCGCGACTCTGTTTCTTTACGATCTCTGGTCCAGACCCTGGAAAGTTGCCCGGCTTCTGGGACTCCATGGTCATCCGCCATGCCCCCATCCCTCGGAAGGGGTCGGGTAACAACAACCAAGCATAAAATTTGTTGGGTGCCTTTTTTAAGGTATCAATTTTTTCCAAATGTTTCAGCTTCTCTATTTTTGTGTCTAAACGAGGGTGAAGACTTTTTTTTGAAGATTAAACTTCTTGTAACGGGTTTGTGGGACAAAGACCCATGGGATAGTCTCCGAATCAGAGACAGATTGTTGTGAAGCTGTTTAACAAAATAGACAAAACGCGCCCCTTCCTGCACTTCCTTTCTTCTGTCGCCTAAACTTTTCGTGCACTAATCTTTTGATAAACGTATATTGACGATAAAGAACTGAAACTTGAAATTAAGATACTGTATTACAATTGCCAGAAAAGCAATGGTGGTGGCGTTGTTAACGGTGCAGCGGTTTCAAGCTAGTTTGACCCCCAAGTACCTTCTTTTCTACAGCTCCACAAAGACCATCAACAAAAGAACAACTTATCCAACTTTATCTACTTGTGTTCTTACAAGCTTCTTTTGACAGTTCCGTCTTTTGCTCAAACGTGCAGGTTTACAAAACAACGTAATCCTTCCTGTTACGTGTCTACTTGAGAATGATGTAAGATGTGATAAGAAGGCAGTTTTTGCAGCGTCGCTTGAGGGTCAACTTTGCCAAATTCAACTACTAATCAATAAAAGCGGTACCTCAAGTGAAACAAACATAACAACGACACAACGCGGGTTTAAATCACAGATTGGCTACGCGAAACTATGGATTTAAAGCATTACATGTTGCCAGATATTGTAACAATATTTACACTTCTTAAAAGTAATGATTTTTTATTTTCAGCTCCAACTGCCTCCCGCTTACTTTACAATGTTTTTGTTCCTCGATCGAAATCAAAAAATTTGTGGGGGCATAACCTCTGTCAAAACCCTTGGTACCTATTAGAACTAGCGATGTAAAAAACGGTTTTTTGGCTCTTTTTTAAAGCAGTTTGTTTTTTCCTACCTGTTACGGTGACAGAACTATTATTTCTCGGCCTTTGCGATAATTAACCACGCTTTGTTTGTTACCGATTAGTCCTTGCCGCCTTTGTGTGTTTTTCTCTTTGACGATAATCCTTTGAGACGTTTTCATTTAGTTTTCGCTGTAACGATTGATCTTAGCGACATTGGTTTCCTCTTTTAATTGCGTACAGTGTCTAGCGGGCCACCTTACTATTGTATGTTAATATTAGTCTCAGTTCACTTGTTGCAGTGGCTGGAGCAGGGTTGACAGGTGGCATCCTAGGATACCAAGTAGACCTCAATTTGGTATCCAAGCTGCGTATTTGGTATCCACTTTTCTTATTTGGTATCCTGCAAAAATTTGGTATCCGCTGCCAGCAGATTTGGTATCCCACTACAGATTTGGTATCCTTGGGTGAACAGCCACTTTTATCGAAAAAATTAATGCTTTGGATTTATTGTTAAACAAAGATCCTAACGGGTGTCCGATTTGTGTTTTTCGCATTATTAGGCACTAACTACTTTGGCTTTACCAATTATATGGTACCGGTACCTACCGTGCATATCGGGTTTCCAGTCCATATCTCTACTATTTATGGTAGGAAATGCAGGAATACCAGCATAGGCCTAATTATGAACTCTACTGGTGTGTTGCCAGCAGCACATAGCTACAGAAGCGGTAGTTGCTGATGCAGGCCAATGTCTAATCTGAATTGCAGATTTGTACCGGTATCTATCTATTGAGGTGATTTGTGTAGCCTAGGCCAGTAGAAATATCCTTGTAGTTGTACATTCATTCGGTAACATGATAAAATATAGATCATGCCTAAATGGAAAGAATCATACACAGCAGGTAGGAAGTACCGCCTTGAATGCGAAAAGATGTATCCAATAATTGGTGACCCTGTGCTTTCTTTTTAAGGTTTTTAAGGGTAAAATAAATTGACACTGATGCTCAATTTATTCCGTATGGCTAAAAGAGACCACAAAAAATTTGGTATCCGGTTCTTTATTTTGGCATCCAACTGCTGAAAATTTGGTATCCGGCAACAGAAAAAACCTGGCAACCCTGGGCTGGAGTTGAGTTTTATGTTAGTGGCGTTAGTCGTTCGTTAGTTAGTCTTTGAGTGTACTCTACGAGTATGGTGTATTATTGCTACCACCACCGCAAGTACAGTTAGCGGCCCGCAGTTTATACTAGTATATTAGTGCATGTTTAGATCTGATCTATCTTGCTGGATTGGCTTAACCAGTCCAGCTTGTGTATGTTGATGCAATGTTGTTTTGTTATAGGTTACGCACACATTGCCTTCAACCGTTTAGCTTGTGCTAGTCTTGTCGGCCTGCTACTGTATGTGTAAAGATTAGTGTCAATAGAATATTTCATTTAAGTCTCTTATCTGCTGCTGTGCTGTATTGATCCAGAGATCAGCGTAGTCTACTGTTGAGGCTAAACCGTCTCCCTTATTCAGTAGAATCGCCGTTTGAGTTATTGTTGGACGTTACACTACCCAAACATTAAACAGTTGTTTGTTTTTTAATAAAGACCTAGATAACCCACAACAGATCACACAACAAGTAACTTGACCACCAAGGTTTTCATTACTAATTACTAACTTGGTCGTCGTTGAATAACTTTCATCTTTTGTTGACCAAAAATATTTTTTGATCGCACATTGAGCTAATTTAGTTCGGTTACAACAGAGCAAAGCAGACTCGCGAGTCGAGCCAGGCTTTAAGCTTAAGTTTCCCAAAAATTCCGGCCTGATTCGTGCTGGAATTCATCCTAGCACTGTGCCACATATGCATCCTAATTTGACATTCGTTACACAAAACTTTTCGAATCATTCCTTTTGGCTTTGCGCAATTAGCGTGCCGCTCCGCTTTAAGAGGACTAAAGGACTCCCAACGTAAACACTGGCCGGTGAAAGTGGTTTCCGGTATACACTGGTTTCAAAGCCAATATCTGTTCTTTCGACGTAAACATCAAGAAACGGTAGACATTTTTCTTTCTCTTTTTTAAAGGTGAATTTGAGGGATAGATAAAGGCAGTTGAGTTTGGGCAGTAATTCATCTGCTTCAGTTTCGTGATCGAAGATAGCCAACGTGTCATCAACATATCTGAAGTATGTTGGAGACTTCTGCGTTTGAGAAAATAACCTTTCTTCATAATATCCAACAAAGATGTTAGCCAAAGCCCGACCAAGTGGTGATCCCATAGCTACTCCGTGTGTTTGCTTGTACAAAATGTTATTGAAGCTGAACTCAACCGAGGATGTAGCGCTCTTCATAAACTCAACAAACACGTCTTTTGGAATGGCTGGTTGTAAATCAGAATCGTCGTGAAGGGCATCTGCACAGATCTTGATGGTTTCATCAAGGAGAACTTTAGTGAACAAGTTGGACACATCAAAAGAACACATGAAGACATTAGGGTCGATGTCAAGATTTCGCATGGTCTTAGCAAACGTAAACAAATCTGAAATGCAATGTGACGAAAACCGCTCCAAAACAGGTTTTAATACGCCAGCCAACCACCATCCAAGTTCATGATGGGACAAACCTGCCATAGACAGTATAGAGCGAAGTGGAGTGCCTTCTTTGTGTGTTTTCGGCAAATCATACATTCGAAGTCTTTGCAATCCAGTTGGTCGTATTGCGTCATATATCCACTTCGGCATAAGATCGGCTTTGACTAAGTCAAGCAACCGCTTCTGAAGGCGCGATTCAATGCTGGTGGTGTTGTCGTTGCTGGAGACCGGACCAAGTCTTTTGAATTTCGATTGATCATCAAGGATCTCGTTCATTTTATTGACGTAGCCGCTTTTGTTTAAAAGGACAACGCCAGAGCCTTTGTCAGATTTAGTGATAATTAGGGCAAGTTTTTGCACCTTTTTTTTGCAGTTTCCTAAATACTAAGAATTTATGTAATACAATGTCTTAAGCTGTTTTTAGGAATTTTAGATTGCAACTTTTTTCTTTTTTGCATGCAACTTTTTACTGCAATTTTTATCAAGTATGGCGCAAAATGTAGGTGTAATTTAAAAAATATGCTGTAAAACTATTTCACAAAAGTTCTATTATCTTTGATTTGCATTACAAAGAGCTATGTATTACTATGTGACGGATTTGCAGGTAAGAAACGATAACCCTGATATGATTAAGATGGCAGTCTACAAAATACAGCAGTCAGTAAAATCGACCTTAGGCTACCGGTATCTTTAAGTAAAGTTGCTCTGCGAGCTATTGATAATATATACAGAGTCGTTTAAAATGCTTGTGCATAAATGCAACTTTTTGCAACTTTCGTTAACAATAAATGCAATTTTTTTCAAGTTTTTAGTGCAACAAAAACTTGCCCTAGTGATAATTATATCATCATTCCTTCGTGACCTGTTGATTGCACGAAAGCACTCTTTATGCATTGTGAAGTCACGTGAATCTATCATTGTCACAATACAAATGTGCAAGGTCGGCGAGTCGGGGTTTTAAAGCAGTGCGCTGTTCAACAGAATTGGCACTGTGATGTAAAAGCTGTGCCCACAATCACTCAAATTCGGCGAAAATTTCTTCTTTGCACAAATACCTGGGTGACAACCCAAAGTTGAGACCATGCGACAGCACGAAACTTTTAGTGTCAGATAAGTCATAATCTGAGAGATTCTGAATATGCCTTGTAGTACTCACTCTAGCTCTTCCCTTTTGACGCAATATTGCCACTGACGAGAGCGTCACAAAAAGCTTATGGCTCAAACAGCTTTTTTCAAAGCTATAACAAAAGGGATAGTATGGAAAACAACCCGGCAAGCTTGCTTTTTGTGTCTGTAGCGACTGGCTATTATGACGTCGCCACTAAGTATGTATATAAACTGTCTGCTCTGCCTTTTCTTTCTTCAGTCGGTCAACTTCTTCAGTTGTTCGAGTTTTTCACCGATAAAGTAATCGTGCTAATAAAAGTGTAAAAGTTCTATTTTGTGCAAGCGTGATGCTGTTCAAAAACAAACAGACGTGGTTGACAGCCACAGTATCGGCCGTCCGAGCTCCTCATTCATCCGATCCTATGCTTGCGTCCAGCGACCTACAACCACCGTCCATCGCCACATGTCCTTGGGCAAAACGTTTAACGGGATGCTTCTATCTTTATGTGGCCGACAGATGGTGCGGCAAGGAGTCTACCTGTCGTGGTGGCCCAGTCTAACTGAAGACTAGCAAAGAAGGCTATGTAATCTGAGATACCTCTGCAAAAATAAAAAATCTTGCCCAATGCCCATACGAAGAAGAAAAGGATCTGAAACGTGCCGATTACAAGGAGCTGAAAGGTAGAGCTGCCAGTACAGCTGAGTAAAAATTGATGTATTGCTTTACTTTCAATATAATTTGTGTTGTAGGGAAGGGTGGGGCACAGTGGGACAAACCGTTTTATAGTAAAAGTTGCAAACTCTAAAAGGTCATCGTTTGCTGTTGGTGTAATTTCCATACAGCCCTTACACTTTTGTATTCATTTTGCTTTTTAAAGCACATGGCTAATAGTTGTGGGAGAAAAGAAGTTTTTAGAAGTAAAAAGCTTATTTTTTGAGATGCATTTGGGATGCGATTTCGTAAACATTAAAGTAGCATTTGTAGCTGAAAGTTATTCCATAGTCAAAACATTCAAATATATTTTGCCGCATTACAGTTGGATGCCAGGTTTGACGCTACCGCAAAACCGAAAATGCTGGTAAGGGAACAGTGGGACAAAAAATTTGTGGCACTGTGGGACATAGTTAATATAGGCTTATTATTATCATCTCTTAAAATTATCATCCACGGTGGTTGTTATCACACTAACATTTCAACGGCCAGTTAAGGAGAATAAATACGTGCTGTGCTTTTTAAGTGGTATTTAGACCAACTGTTAGTTAAAGATTTGGATTTAGAAAAACATTGTGATATAAAGTTCGTCTTACCTGTGCCCAATCAATGAGGGTCAACTTTAAGACAAAGATTATTACTAACTTTGCTGACGACTTTTCGTTGCTCAATGTTGGCTAAACTAAAGCAATTCCAGAAGCTTGTCCTATTGGGCCCCAATGATTATCCAGACCTGGGCACCGCAAATTTAAACTCAATCCCGCAAAACTGCAAGAGGTGTTCCGCAACCGCAAATTTGTGATAGGTTTGCGGTAACTTTTCGCACTTCCGCAAACTTAGACCGCAATATATATTATTATTTTGCCTTCGTGATGACTTTTCTTATTTTTGGAGGTAAAATTCTGCCGTCGACCAGACGTTGATCTCAAAAAAAAAAAAAGGTCATCACCTCCCAGACGTTCACCTTCCTCCCAGAAAATCAGGGCTTCCACTTTTTCCAAGCGCTTTTACCGCGGATCAGGCAACACTGCCTATTTATTTGCGGTAAATTTCAGTTTTTCACCGCAAATCCGCAAATAGAAACTTGAGTCCGCAATTTGCGAAAGTGTTCACCTCTGTGATTATCCCACTCCTGTGATACAGTTGGAAAAAAATTTACACTTTTTTTTATTTCGTTTTATTATGCTGCATGTATACACTACGTGTTCTTCAACGTAGTTATATTCTTCACAATATAGTGTGGTTTTGTACATCAAGTGTTCATTGCTTGTTGCCTTTAAATAAAAACGTAATAACAAAAAATAACTTTTTGTTCCAACGAGTCCCACCTTCCCCTATATGTTAAGTAGTCTTCCGGTAGTAGTACAGAGAAAAATAGAAAAATTTATTTTGCCTTAATCGTACGAAACAATAGGCCACATTTCAATTAGTGATGTGTCCTATGACATTGCTTTTCTGTTATTTTTTAACACTTTAAACCAGGGTGGTCAAACTCATTCAATGCTGTTGACCACATTTCCCAACCTATGCCTATGATACTTTGTATCCTCTTTTAAGCATGTATCTTCGCTGAAGATCAAGTTTTTATCTCCTCTCAAGGACTTACGATCCATCTCTGCTTCCCTATGGGGCCCTCTAAGAAGTCCCTCTCTATGTTGCGCTAAGCTTTTCTTCGGCCCCTTCTCACTTATGCTTCACCCGGTTGGTTTCCTTTTCATAGGGCTGTCAACAACACCAAATTAGAATGTTTTCACCATGTGGCAAGTCGCGCCATCATCGGCTGCCTCGCATCCTCCCCTATCCCACTTCTCCTCTCTGAGGCTTCTCTACCTCCCCTACGAGTCACTCTGACTCATTTCGCCCGATTATTTTATAAGCGGGCTCTTTGTCTCCCAAATTCCTTCCCCATTCCAGGTTTGGCCAGACTTGGAGTGAAACCAAGCACTTTCCAGATCCTCTTGAGAGCTTTTGGGTCCATTCACCTGCTCATCCATTCTTCTAGAGAGGTTCTCTTTGCATGCCCCTCTCTTCTTAAAACCTGCCTTCCTTTACTACGGAGTCCACCCTTTTCTCCCCATGCTCTCGTTTTGACCCTCATTTTTGTCGCCAAGGTGCGGCTTTTGCTTATCTTGACTCTCTCCCACCACACGCTCTGGTTATCTGGACAGATGGCTCTGTTCGTTTTGTCAAAGACGACTCTGACGTCCTTGCCAACTACGTATTTTGTGGCACATAGGTCACTCTTTCCTTTTTGGCAGGCCCAGTATATTAAAATTTTTCCGCTGAAGACCGCGCCATTTTGCAAACTCTCCGCTGGTCTCGGCAGCACCAACTCTGCCATTTCTCTTTTCTTGGGACTCTAGATCTGTCCTCTCCTTTTATTTTAAACTCTCTGGCAAGTACAGTCTTCTCTTTTTTTACTATCAGACTACAATGGTTCCCCGACCTGGGCTGATGAGTTGGCCAGACGAGGAGCGCTACTCGCACTCTCTGAAAATGCTTGTAGTTCTTTTTTACATCTCGCATTCACCCTTGTTTTGTCCCAAACTGGACGCTTACTGTCTCATCTAAATTCTTTGATAAACAGGTCTTTTCTGTGTTCATTGAGGAACTTGTACAGTCAACTTCGGATATAAGGAATTTTCGCTTATAAGGGACTACACAAAAGGTCCTTAGGGTATCGGATCGAACTTTGCGGCAATCGGTTATAAGAGACTGATTATGCAGGTCCCGGCGGATCTCTTATATCCGAAGTTGACTGTCCTCTTGCCACGCTCGCTGTCTTATCTCGTCTTTGCTGCAACGGACACAGCCTCCTATTGAACTCTTTTATCTCACAGGAATCAAGACTTTTTCACGAAGCGCCTGAGGTAATTCTTCCCAGGGCAATCTCATTCTGCACCGTCTAGCTACGGACTCTCGGTGCTGCCCTCTCTACATCTGGGGAGTTGAACGGCTTTGTTCTTCCACCACGCCCCATCCCTAGGAAGGAATCAGATAACATGGTGAAAAAAAGTGGCACGATCACCGCGCACGAAGTTACTGGTGTTATAGAAATATTGCTTCCGAAGCTCACGTTATACTTTTGGCAGGGGGTATTGTGCCGTCGACGGCATTTCACCCATAAAATAAATTTTGCCGTTCAACCAACGTGACTGGTCAATGTCTATGATATTAAATTCTTGCCTTGACAAAAACTCTTCCTCGTTTTTAACAAAAGGTTTTTCACATAGCAACTACCCAGATTCTCCACAGATTTTATTCATCCAATGCTAGCTCTTGCTGCCACTTACCGCTTCATTTCAACCACTGGCATTCAAGCTAACCACTTCCAAAAAAAAAATTACTAGGTTTTTTTTTTATTACATGTGCTGAGCATGAAATTAAAATCTTAAAAACTTCAATTTTCATAGGAGGGCCACGCCTATCTTACATGGTCTTTTACGGTGCTATACTATTAAATCACAATAATTGATAAAATGAAATTGTCTTGTTATAAAATAGCGACACATACGACACTACGTGCTACCCAGCATTGATATGTACAACATAATAGCAAACATGCTTTCCAAAACTGATCCAAACTTGGAACTGATAGACATGGCAGTTACAACTACAATCATACTGTATTAAAACTTGCTAAAATCATCATATCCTAGTAAAAAGTTCCATGTTAAGCCCCAGGTTGTTACTTCAAGGAGCTTTCTGCTGCCCTTTCTTTCCGATCAGAGACTTGTGGATGTGAGGAATAACACCTAAAAAAACACAGTTGTTTATTGGGAAAACTGACGCGATTTGCTAAAACCCTAAAATTTTTTAGAAAATTAAATCAATTTTTTGCAGAAAATTATTTTACAATTGCGCGAAAAATTGATACGAGTTTAAAATTCCTACAAAGGCAAATTAAAAAATATTTAGTTTCAAGTGTAATCTGACCCATTTAGAAATCCGGTTCAGATTGGGTTACTTTTGTTCTTTAGTCGGACCAGGTGCCACAACTTGGACCACGCTGACCAATGTTACGTTAATGTCTCATCAACTGACAATAAACGATGACAGTTGTTTGCATATAATGGCTTTAAACAATTATTAGAAAAAAGGAATTTACTTTTTCATGTTTGTTAATCGTTTGTTTGCTTATTCGTTCGTTTAATCGTTTCTTTTAAATTTAAAACATGCATAAAACAAATTAGGATTTTGTCTGATTTATTGCGCCTTATAGTCCGGTGCGTCTTATGTAAGAAAAAAATGCATTTGCAGCAGTTTTTTGATACTGCGCCTTATGGTCGCGAAAATACGGTAATTAAGTTTAGAGCGCAAGCATCAACAGGCGCGGTAAACAGCCTTTGTTTTGTTTATCGCTGGTGATAGTGCAATTAAAGCATAATGATGCCGACGTTGTGGAATAACGAATTTTGATGTAAAAATCGCATTCTTTTGGCAGTGCCACTGCTGCCTACGCTTCCTACACTATTCAAATTAATAGCGAAGCATAACTACAAACGTAGTAAGTTTTCTTAAACTGCGTATATGTAATACTGTATGTATACAAATTTGCAGTTTTACCTCCACCAGCTATAGTAGCTTTAATCAACGAATCTAACTCCTCATCTCCACGAATGGCAAGTTGCAAGTGTCGAGGAGTAATTCTCTTCACTTTTAAATCTTTGCTCGCATTTCCAGCCAACTCCAACACCTAAAGTAATATATGAAAAGCGGTCTTAAAAACTATAAAAAATTGGTATAACTCAGCTTTCGTGGATTTAAGACCAAGTTACCACGATGTAGTGGTAACTCTTCAGAAATTAAAAAAGGAAAACTTGCAGTTGAAAACTCTATACTGGTCTTTGTCAAAAAGCGCATCTAAAGTTTAAAAGGCTGCTACTCAACCAAAAAATTTATCCGGTTTAAAACTGAGTGGAGAGTGACCGTTACACACTGAACCAGCAAGTCTAATCCTGCAACACAAAGGAAAAAGAAAGTAAAATGTCTAAATAAAAAAAATGAAAAATTTTAGAATAGGTCACTTACATTAATTATCTTCAATTTTGTAACACTTGTTGTTGTTGGTTTCCCGACCCCTTCCGAGGGATGGGGGCATGGCGGATGACCATGGAGCCTCAGAAGCCGAGCAACTCCCCAGGGCCTGACCAGACGTCGTAGAGAGACAGAGAGTCGCCAAAGAGTGAGCAGCGCTAAGAGTCCGTAGCTGGACAGTGCACAATGAGATGAGAGGTGTCCTGGGACGAGTGTCCGCAGGTGCTGTAGGAAGGATTCTCGATTCTGCCAATCGTAGAGATAAGAACCTAACAGAAGGCTGTGTCTGTTGCAGTGTAGATGAGAGAGGACACAGCACGCATGACGAGGGAGCACAAGTTCCTCGGGGGAAATCGAGGGAACCTGTGTGTCAAAATACTTTGATGAGACAGTACGCCTCCAGTCCGAGATAAGACAAGAGTGGATACGAGAAATAAGAGAAGAGACTACAAGGGATTGCGGAGGGTGCAAGTAGCGCTCCCAATCTGGCCAGCTCATCAGCCGTGTTGTTTCCCGGAAGAAACGAGTGTCCAGGGACCGATTGTAGTCTGATAGACCAAGAGGAGAGATGGAGGAGAGGACAGAACGAGAGTCAGATAGTAAGAGTAAAGAGAAATGGCAAACTAGTTCGTGCTGCCAAGACCAGCGAAGAACGTGCAGAATGGCACAGGCTTCAGCGGAAAAACTTGAGCATACTGGGCCTGCCGAAAAGAAAAGAGTGGCCTCAGTGCCACAAAGAGAGCAGTTGGCAAGAACGCCGGAGCCACCTTTTCCAAACAAGAAAAAACAACAGAGCCGTCTATCACGAGTACCAGATTATGAGGGGGGAGAGAGTCAAGGTGGGCGAGAGGGCAAGCAAGAAGAGCCTCCCTAGTAGAAGGAAGCATGAGCAGGTGAGTGGACGCAAAAGCTCTCCAGGACGATCTGCAGTCTTGGTTTCACTCCAAGTCTAGCCAAACCTGAAAAAGGAAACGAGGTTGGGAGACGAAGAACCTGCTCATAAGATAAAAGAGTGAAATGAGTCAGCATGACTTGTAAAAAGCCTCGGAGAGAAGAGGACGAAGGGCAGTCGGTGATGGCGCGACTGGCCGCTTAGTGGAGGCATTCCAATTTGGTGGAATTGGTGGGCCTTTGTAGGCCTGGAGACAGGGGAAGAATTTGACCTTCAGCGAAGATACGAGGTGTGTCCGAAAAGTAACGAGACTGGTGTTATAAAAACTTTATCGAAAATATTGAAATATACCAAAGTCAGATTCCTTCAATGTAAATCCCCTTCCACTTTAAAACACTTGTGCATTCGCTTTTTCCAGGATTCAAAACACTCTTGGAAGGCATTTTCTGGGATCTTTTTGAGCTCCGTCGTCTCGGCCATTTTGATCAAATCGATGTCAGAAAACTGGGTTCCTTTCAGAACAGATTTAATCTTGGGGAAAAGGAAAAAGTCACACGGACCAGATTGGGAAAATATGGGGGTGTTTTAAAGTTGCAATGTTCCTTTATGCAAGAAACTGACAAATACTAAGAGCTGTGTGAGCTGGAGCATTATCGTGATGGAGCATTCATGCGTGGAAATTCTAAAGGCTCCGCCTCTTGTCACTCACTGATCTCACAAGGCGTCAAAGAATGTCCTTAAAGACGGTTGGGTTCACTGTTTGGCCTTAGGATGTCCATGCGTGGGCGTTGCGGATCCTCAAGGCCAGTGAAAGCAAGGAAATCGAAGTCAAAAGTAAAAGTGATCCTCGTTGTGTTCTTCGATATTCAAGGAATTGTTCATTTTGAATTCCTATCCTAAGGCCAAACAGTGAACCAAACCGTCTATAAGGACATTCTTTGACGCCTTGTGAGATCAGTGAGTGACAAGAGGTGGAGCCTTTAGAATTTCCACGCATGAATGCTCCATCACGATAATGCTCCAGCTCGGAGGCGGGAGCCAAGTAAAAGCTTGGACTGGAGATTAGCTTGGTGGGGATCCACTAAGAAGGAGGCCTCACATTTGCTCGGATTGAGAGGAAGACACCAGTACTCAGACCAGTGCTCCAATCGAAACAGAGCTTCTTGTGTGGCCTCCACTGCAGTGGGGACTGAGGGGGAAAAGGACCAAATGGCCAGATCGTCAGCGTAAAGAGAGCAGCTGACAGAAGAAGGCAGAGAAGCAGGAAGATCATTAATGAGAGAAAAGTACAGGGCCAAGAACGGATCCTTGCAGAACACCTCGACGGACTCGAAAGGAACGGCTTTTGTGATTTTGATAAACCACACAAGCGTGCCTGTCAGAAAGGAAAGATTGAGCCCAACGAGTAGAGCAACTAGGGAGGCCAGCTGAAATAAGTTTGTGGAAAAGGGCGGCATGCCAGACAGAGTCAAATGCTTTGGAGAAATCGATAGTAGAGAGAATCGTCCGAGAGCCCGGCCTGGGTTTGTTAAACCCATCCGAAATGGACTGAGAAAGGTACAGAATTTGATCTAGTGTAGACCGTCCAGGGCAGGAAACCGGCCTGGCGGGAAGAAAGAATGGAATTAAGACTCCATAAAGAAGAGTAGACGAAATAGAATGATGCGTTCAAAAAGCTTTGAGACGCAGGAGTTAAGAAAGATAGGCCGGAAGGAAGCAGGAGAGTCGAGAGGCTTTACCATCTTCTGGATGGGAATAATGGAAGATGTCTTCCAGATGGAAGGAATGAAATGTAAAGTCCAGGAAAGATTGAAGATGTGAAGAAGAAAATCCATGCCAGAGCGAGGAAGATGTTTCAGCATGGGATAGGCAACTTTGTCTGGGCCAATGGCAGTGGACAAGGATAGGTTGGAGGCAGCCACAAGAAATTCAGCAAATGAGAAAGAAGAGCAAAAGGACGAGTGAGACTCCACAGGGCACGTGGCTCGACGGAGCTCAAGAGAGGTAGCCTCTGGCTAAGAAACGGAAAAGTGGGATCTCAGGTAAGCGGCATAAACCGAAGCCGATTCCCTGGGAGAAGAACAGTTAGGAAAGTTAGAAGAGGAGGAAGACGAACCAGCGATAGAGCGAAGAAGAGAGTGTACAGACCTAGGTGAGAGAGAAGAGCAAGTCGTCTGCCATGCCTCAATCTTGGCCTTGGCGATGACTGACGAGGCGCGTCGAGAAACGGAGATGCAAGCCTGGCGATCTTCATCACTTCTGTGAGCAGCAGCGAAAGCCTTGCGTCTTTCACTAACCGCACTTTCCACCTCAGCAGACCATCAAGCTTTTGGATGGCGTTTGATGCAGCCGAAAGGAATGGAAGATTTGGTCGCATTTAGTGCCAGAGAGGTAAAGAGAGCAGTAGAAACGAGTATTCCTCTGCAAATGGACAGTGAAAGTCAAAGTCATTCCAGCAAGCTTTCTGAAAATTAAAGGAAAGGGGACACTTGTTGAGGCGATAGGCCAAAGAAAGAGGAATGGATAGAAGAATTGGTAGGTGGTCAAAACCCAGGTCCTGAAGCACTTCCTAGGAGCAAGAAACGAGGGAGCAAAGGAGAAGGGTAGGTGTGTCAGGGTCATTGAGAGGGAGGAGGTCAAAAGAGACGACCCAGTCAAATACTTCCTCTTTGCAAGGATCGGAAGTACCTTTAAGAGTCCCAGAGGAAGTGATTTCAATTGAAGTCCCCCAGAATGAAGAGATTTTTGGAGGAAAAAATGGAGGGAGAAAAGGAATCGATTCTGCCATCCGTCCGGGAGGAGCCAATAGGGGGGCATACACATTACGAAATGACAGTGAGGAGCACCTTAGATGGACCCATTTGGAGCAAGTGCAGCATTGCACTGACTTGCCCCGCCATGTCACATTTCCAGTGCACACAGAGCAAGGAAAGATGGGGCCGGGGTTGGGATAAATGTTACTGCTCATCAAGAGAAGGAGAAAAATGAGGAGATGAAGAGAAGGGGAAAGAAAAAGTAAAAACAGGCGACCGATTTTGAAGAAGCTGTGAGCTGCCCTTCTGCGGTCGTTTAGGGGGAAGCAAATCGAAAAAATAAAGGGGAGTACCCGGGGTAACTGGGACCCTCAGGAAGTCCAAAAGCCATTTTGAACCAACCCAAACGAGGTAGGGATCATACCACCACGTTGAAGCGGCTGTTTATTGGTGCACTTGTAACACTTAGCTCTACATGTTTGCCTTTCTAAACAATTTATGCTTCAGGCCTTGGCTTACAACCCTTACCGGTGACATACGACCAGTACACGCCTTTTGAGATCTGAACTCAACAAAAAAAAGTTGTACAGAAAATATTTGCAGATTTTCGCTGAAACAGGGCATCAGAATTAATTTAAGATATCTAGTAAAGAAAAAGATGACATTGCGTTAACTTCAAAAAAGCCAAAAACCAGAGTCTTCAAAAACACACCACGACGGAACTTAACGTCCCGTTGCACAAACGTTGTATGTCAACGTCTAAACGAGAATGAGTGATAAAGTATGAAGAGCTAATATATTTAATTGGCCAAAATCCTCTACTTCAAAGGTATGCAACCAGCGGAATGGGTCGCAAATGTGTTGGTCAAGAGTTTGTGTTCACCTAAAGTGATGGTAAAGACCTATTTTTTTAAAAGATCAATACCTTCAATGCAACTTTTACACCAACTGTTTCTAATTTCATGTGTGGAAGACAATTTTGTAATGAAAATCGGTTTGAAAACATGATGTTGCTGTGGAAGTATTGATCTCCGAAAAAAAGACTTCACCACCACTTTTGAGTGATCACTAATTTAGATAGGCCAACTAAAATATTTAAAGTCCGCATTTGGCTCAAATGCTAAATAGGTTGCACACCCCTGCTCTACTTCATAGCACATAATCATAGGCTAACAAGGAAAAAATCATAGACTAGTAGTTAATGAGTTGCAGAAAACATCTTGAAATGTACATAGTGCTGGCAAAAAAAACTTTAAATAAAAAATATGCACGTGTATTGAACTTATTGTTTCTGCCAAAATCAATACCTCACAATAACTGGTAAACTTATGTCATAAGCTACTATATGCGTATACTTCACCATTTAGTTTTGCATCTGGGTAAATAGTAGATCGGTGAAATTGGACAAAATTTGTTATTTTCTTGAAATTTTTGAAGTTTTGCAAAATTTTTCTCACAAACTAAAAGGGGCCAAAAGAAGATGCAAATGGCAGAAAAATCTCGTACTTTGACTTTGCTAGAGAAGAAAGATTGTGTGATTGCTGCAGCCAGAGATATTGGGGTGTCAAGAAAGGCAATTTATTAACTAAAAAAGGTTGTTGTTGGTTACTGAACCCCTTTCAAGGGGTGGGGGCATGGCGGATGACCATGGAGCCTCAGAAGCCGAGCAACTCCTCAGGGCCTGACCAGAGGCCATAGAGAGACAGAGAGTCGCCAAAGAGTGAGCAGCGCTAAGAGTCCGTAGCTGGACAGTGCACAATGAGATGAGAGGTGTCCTGGGACAAGTGTCCGCAGGCGCTGCAGGAAGGATTCTCGATTCTGCCAATCCTAGTGAGATAAGAGCCTAACAGAAGACTGTGTCCTTTGCATCGAAGACAAGAGAGGACACAGTGAGCATGACGAGGGAGCACAAGTTCCTCGGGGGAAATCGAGGGAACCTGTGTGTCAAAGAACTTTGATGAGACAGTACGCCTCCAGTTTGAGATAAGACAAGAGTGGATACGAGAAATAAGAGAAGAGACTACAAGGGATTGCAGAGGGTGCAAGTAGCGCTCCCAATCTGGCCAGCTCATCAGCCGTGTTGTTTCCTGGGAGAAACGAGTGTCCAGGGACCAATTGTAGTCTGATAGAGCAAGAGGAGAGAGAAGACAATTCCTGCCAGATCTGACACAGAGTTTGAGATAAGAGGAAAGATGGAGGAGAGGACAGAATAAGAATCAGATAGGAGAAGAGAAATGGCAGAAAGAGCGTGCAGAATGGCGCAGGCTTCAGCGGAAAAACTTGAGCATACTGGGCCTGCCAAAAAGAAAAGAGTGGCCTCAGTGCCACCGAGAGAGCAGATGGCAAGAACAGCAAAGCCGCCTTTGCCAAAAGGAAAAGGAACAGAGCCGTTTGTCTGAAGTACCAGATCATAAGGGGGGAGAGCTACACCTTGGTGAGATAGAGGGGGATCAGAGCGAGAGCATGGAGAGGTAAGGGTGGACTCCACAATGAACAAAGACATATTCCAGGGAGGAAAGGAAGGGTATGCAAGAAGAGCCTCCCTAGAAGAAGTAGAAGGAAGCATGAGCGGGTGAGTGGACGCAAAAGCTCTTCAAGATGATCTGCAGTCTTGGTTTCACTCCAAGTCTGGCCAAATCTGAAATGGGAAACGAGGTTGGGAGACGAAGAGCTCGTTCATCAGATAAAAGAGTGAAATGAGTCAGGGTGACTCGTAGGGGAGGTAAAGAAGCTCGGAGAGAAGCAGAGGGAGAGAGGAGGACGAAAGACAGCCAGTGATGGCGCAACTGGCTGCTCGAGACGATCCAATTTGGTGGGATTGGTAACATTTAAGAAAGGAAACCATCCAGGTGAAGCGTAAGTGAGAAGGGGCCGACAAAAAGATTTATACAGAACAGAGAGGGACTCCTTAGAGAGGGCCCATGAGGAAGCAGAGATACAGCATAAGGCCTTGAGATGTAGAAAAAACTTGACCTTCAGCAAAGATACATGTTTAGAAAAGGAAAGAGTGCAGACGAAGGTGACCCCAAGAAAAGTTGGAGTGGGATTGAAACGGAGGCGGGAGCCAAGTAAAAGCTTGGGCAGGAAATTAGCTTGGTGGGGATCCACTGAGAAGGAGGCCTCACATTTTTTCAGATTGAGAGGAAGACACCAGTACTCAGACCAGCACGCCAATCGAAACAGAGCTCTTTGTGTGGCCTCCACCGCAGTGGGGACCAAGAAGGAGGAGAACTAAATGGCCAGATCGTCAGTGTAATTAGAGCAGCTGACAGAAGAAGCCAGAGAGGCCAGAAGATCATTAATGAAGAAAGAGAAAAGTACAGGGCCAAGAACAGATCTTTGTTGAACACCTCGAAAGAAACAACCTTTGTGATTAAAAAAAACTAAAAAGCTCGGCTGCGTTACTGCCACCGAGAATGGTACTGAAGAGGAAGTCCGGCTCTGTTGCACTTAAGAAGACCTCGTCAAGAACAGACAAGCTTTTGAAGCATGAAGTAACATTATATTTGTTTATAACTGCTGTTGAATTAAACAAGCACCATGAGTTTTGCCACAATGTCTCAACAACAATTTGTCATAGATTCCAAAAGGATCTTGGTGCATCATGTAACAACAAAAAGGCTCAACTTTTGCGAGAAAAGTCGACATTAGACAGCTTCAGAACAAAGAAAAGTGATGTCTGGTGATAAGAGCACTTTTACACTGGTTGAGGGGAGTCCCAAAAATGGTCCATCGTCTGAGTAGTGTATCATAGTATGACTCAAAATTTATGGTTAAAACTATGAAACACCCTGGCAGCGTAATGGTGTGGGGAGCTTTCAGTGGAAATCTGAGCTGGGCAGGCTTGTACTTCCTTCCTAAAAATGTGAAAACGAAAGAAAGCAATGGCATTGTTTTAAAAGACTATCTTCTAACATTCTACAGAATTCAGTGTGAGCATTTAATGCATGATGGTACCTGAGCTCATAAGTTGAAGATTGCGACAAAATCTTTTAAGGACCATAACATCCATACTTTAGAGCAGGGCTTCTCAAACTTTTTTGCTCTGCGACCCCATTTTAGAAAAGAAATTTCTACATGACCCCTGGATGGGCAGCTTACACGTTAATGATATTTAAGCAATAAACGTCCTATTACAGGCACTGGCGTGCTTTGTTTTGAGAAGGTAGCGGGGAGTGAGGCATTACCTAAGCTTAATCTTATTATCAAGCAGTTATATAAAATATGTGAACTCGATCTTCTTTCAAAGGGCAAAGCATTAAATAAAGAAAACCTTTCGAAAGCGAGAATTTTGCATATTTTGGTCACAAAAAATCTGTTCTTTTACATTTTTTGCTTCTGTCATATCCTTTGAAAGCTATCTCAAATGTTTCCCCCTATAATTGCACCACTGATCACAAATCTCAAGTATATTTTTCTACGGCAAAATTATGCAAATGTGCTCAATCCGCCAAAGTGACTATACAGTAACAAAAAAGAATACATGATTGAAATGTGAAGCAAACAAAAAATTAACGAAGTAAAAAGTCATTTCATAAAATTTATTAAGCGCATCCAACGGATTGGACATCGCGCATGATTTATAAAAGAAATGAACTGATACGTCAAAACTGCTTGCTCTTGAAATAATGTGTTTAAATGAATATTGAAAAAAGTCAAGAATTGACGCAAATGTAGCTAACATAATTAGTTTTTAAATTCTCGTGAAAAGGGCAAAGCCAAGGAACATGACACTTCCTCAAAATACGCTATTGGTGTGGTAAGCAACTTGCACGGCTTACGCACGTTACACTGGCCATGTGCTGAGGAAGGATGACGATAATGTTTTGAGGGTTGTTCTGGATCTTGGAGTGAGAGGAAGAAAAAACGAAGACAACCTAAAAAGACATGGAAGAAAATAGTGGAAAAAGAAAAAGATTGGTTTAAAGGAGGATGCTCTGAATCAAGCAAGGTGAGGAGGAGTGCAAGCAATTTCAGAAAAAATGGGGTTAATTCGGCCATCTCTGCTAAGGGGACTACACCAGATAAAAACTGAATAACTACTACAAGAAGTAGACGATTTTCAGATTGCCTTCTCTCAAATTAAACCTCGAATCGATTACGTTCTAAACACAGAGCCCATAGTTTTCATTGGGTAGAATAAACGTAATCATTTCCTGTTTATGTGCTTGCTAAGTTTCACACAATTTTGTGCAAGAAAATAGATAGTCAATAGTACTTCTTACCCTCGCTATCTAATTACAAAGTATCTAGCACAAAATTATATGCAATCATTTACTATTATATGTGCTAAGTTTTACACAATTTTGTGCAAGAAAATAGCCACTGTCAATAGTAGTCTTAACATCGATATTTAATTACAAAGTATTTTCCACAAAATGCTTGGGTTACAAGAATTTAAAACTATTTTTTTAAGGGTCACGCCAAAAAGTTATTTTGGACCCCTGTTTTGAAGTGGCCTGGTAATTTACCAGACCTCAATTCAATTGAAATTGCTGGAAATTTCTAAAAAAAAAAGATTCAAGAGATGCAACAAAGCAATATCAATGAACTGAAGCAGAAGCTGAAAAAATTCTGGGTAACCCAGGACTCTACCTACTTTGCCTCCCTTGCTAATTCCATGTCCAAAAAAGCTTCAAATGGTGTATATATCTAAGGGCGAGATGATAAAATAATCAATGAAAAGATTATTTTCCGGCACTGTAGCTTTAAGATATCATGTTAAAAAGAGCAAGAAAACGCTATGACGCTTTTGAAAAAGATTTGACGATTACACAGACAGGACAGCAACTACTAAGCTTTCGGAGCAAACAAAATGACACAAAAACGCTTTCAATACATATACCAATTTTACCCAATGACACTTTGTAAAATATCACGAGTCAATTTTGTAAATAAATCGTTAAGACCAAAAACCAAATTTTTGACACCCCAACATCACTCCATTTTTTGTCGCTTTAAAAAAATATGACAAAATATTAAACATAGGTCATCGATATAAATATTTAACCTGTTTCTTGCCTATAAACTGTTTAAAAATTTATTTGAATTTGTGTCCCCTTTTTTGCTAGCTTGAATGTGCTGACTCAGTGGATGTCTTCCACCGCACACTCTATTGCTAACTAGACTTGCTGGAACACAGCAGCATTTTAAATTTTGGATGCTCTTCCTCACAAATACCAATGATGGTTTTTGGAATTTCTAACTTCAGACATTTCAGTTCAAAGCAACAACAATTACCCATACATTACGGTGTTAGCACAAAACCCTTTAATTTGGCGTACATCTTTATCCCACAAATAAATTTCAAATAAGTTTTATTCTAGTGATTTTAATAGTTAGCATACACTGCATTATACATTTTCTCTACAGGGTGTTGGCTATAAAGCAAACAGACGAAACAATTTTATTATAACATTATAAATGTTTAGGTATTTTATGCCGGTACACCTATTTTATCATCTCTTACTCTAGATTCTTCCCACTATACCCCATATCAGGAGTCGGAAACCCCTGGCACGCGAGAAGATTTTTCATGGCACGCAAGGTAATTTGACGCGCACTTACAAGCTTAAACTGTCTACACTGCTCAAAATCAACAGTCTTCCAATTAATCAAGGATGCAATTCACAAGACAATTTCTACGTCGACGATGTCAGTTCTGGCTCTGCCAGTTGCACGCACAACTAGCTCGCTGTGAGAGCGAAAAAAAATTGGCTCAAGACAAGCCAGTTGATGCGAGCTCCCATGATCACAAACAAACTAGAATAAACAAAGATGTGCGACAGCGAAATAATGAAATACAACTGTAGTGTGGGCATGCCTTAATTTTCTTGATATACCAATAGTTATAGCAATACTCGTTGTACCTGCTGTTGTTGTTGAACAGTTGTGTTAGTATATTTCTGATGAGGGCTGAATGTTTGGCCGAAAACGTTTGAATAATTTTTAATAAAATATTGTCTGCTTGTTGTCTGTTAATTGGTCTTCAAAACAACCTCTAGGCCTAAAAATTTACAGATTTAGGCTTATGAAATCGGGCTTCATGGCCTCTTTTAAAAAACTTAAATTACATGTGAGATCTTTCCAAGAATTCTGGACGATAGATTTCGAATGTGTTTGTTGAGATGACAAAGCTGTGTGTGCTCTTTGTTGTCAAAACGTCGTTTGCCGAATATCAAACAAAAATGACATTTTGAAACGAAGCACAAGAAATGGTCTAAAAATCACACATTAGTTTCCGCTCTTTCTATTGGTGGCTCCTTCCACCAATCACAATGGAGCTCTTTCCTTTTTTTTTCTTTTTCGTCAACTGTGTTTCTATGTAAGTGACTCCCTATAAGGACAACGCAGAAAAGACTTAATCTCTAAAAAAGGCAGTATTCCACTGCGAAAAACAAAGTATTTTCAAGAAGGTGGTTCAAGCAATCGAAGGTGGCTACAAAGTCACAGATGGCATTGCTAAATACGGAAAACCATTTACTGATGGTGTGTTTGCAAAGGAGGCCTTTCCCAGTTGTGCTGAAGTGCTGGTTGATGATTTGCCCAACAAATGCACCATAATTTCGAAGATCACCGATATGCCTGTTTCTACTCGGACAGTAGATTGAGGTATAAAGACATGGCTACCGATGGAACTGGGCAGCAAACTGTTGAGTTAAAAGCTGCTAATGTCTTCAGCATAGCTCTTGATCAAAGCATGGATAAAAACGATAATTCACGATCAGAAGTTGTAAGTAAATACTGCAGTAACGGCGAGGTACATGAAAAACTTTGTTGCTTGAAACTTAAGTATGACACTACTAAAGGAAAAGATATACTTAACACCTTTACCAAGAACTTCCAGGAAAGAGGGATTGATATAAAGAAGATATTCTCAGTTATAACAGATGGCGCACCTGCTACGATGGGACAACACCGTAGATTTGTAACTCTTGCTGAGCAAAAGATCGGGCACCCTGTTATGGAGCTGCACTGTATTATTCATCAAGAAAATCTTTGTGTTAAAATTTCAAATTCTGCTCTTTATGACGTAATGTCAATTGTAACGAAAATAGTGAGTTTCCTTGTTGTACGCTCTGCTACAACACACAGACAGTTTCGATCTTTGCTAGGTGGAAAGTGCATGCCGTGATGTGCCTCTGCTTTGCAGTTCAGATGATTAAGTGTCGATAAGGTTCTCATGAGGTTTGTCAAATGTCTAGTCAAGATAAGGATCTTTTTGATAGAACAAGGAAAGGCCTACCCTGAACTGGAGGATGAAAAGTGGCTGGTAAAATTGATGTTTCTTGCGGATAATACCTCGCATCTCAACGAACTTAATCTTCGTCTGCAAGATACAGGACAAAAAGTAATGTGTCTTTTTGAGTTAGGGAGAGGATTTGTATCTACACTGCATGTCCATACAAGGGACACCAAACTAAAACTTTTCGCAACTTTAAACACCCGACGGCTTTCTCAGTGGATGACCGAGTTAATGCACTTAAAATTGATAAGTACATGAGGGATCTAACATCTCAATTTTGTAATACATTTCACGATTTTCAGCATTTTGATTCATTGCTTTCTTTTCTCATGAAGCCGGAGAGCAGCGAAGACTTGAACTTACCTGCATTTTAATGGATGGATATAGAAGACTTTCCAGTGCAGCCAATCGATTTTAAAGCATCTTTATTGTGGACATCGAAATTTGTTTATTTGCAGAAATCGCTGGAAACGATTGAAAACAAGCAAAAAACATTTTAACATGTTGACAATCTTTGCCGGAGAAATTTAGCTGTCGCAAGAAAATGGCAATAGCTTTGCTATCTGCATTTGGATCCGCTTACTTGCAAAAACAAATATTTTCACGCATCAAGTTTATTCTCAGCCCCCATCGCAGTTGACCTAAGGAAAGTCATTCGGAAGCAAGTGTTCAAAAGTGCCCAAATTTAGTTCCAATATCACAGAGCTGAGCAAGGACAAGAATCTCATTGAAAAGCGACTCTTTTAACTGTATTCAACCTTGTCCGATAACATTAATTAAATTTGCCTCTTATCCGTTTACTATTCAAATCCGGTAGTTGACTGTGCAAACCAAACAAATAGAAATGTTTGGCACGCGAAGTTGCTTACATTTTGATATTATTCGTAAACTGGCACACTGCATTCAAAAGGTTGTCGACCCCTGCCCCATAAAATATTTCAAAATCAAATGGTAGTGTGCAGATCAATTTTAGCTATGAAGTAAATTTCATAAGTTTTGTCAACCAAGCATAAAAAGTTAGTAAAGTGTTACACTTTTTCTACTGAATTTATCTTCATACAAATGCAAAAGACGCAGTAATTCTTTAACCCTAAACATGATACCAGCTTTTTGCATATTGTTCAACAATAAACCTTTGGTTTTTATTTCGGCGCCAACAGTGGCTACGTGCTCGAGCCTTTGCATAAGGTGCTTGAACCAACTGCAAATTTGTACCTATCACAGCACAAACTTAGCTTTATACTACACCCTTTATGTTATTGCTAAACGCCAGGCAGGAAATCTGAAATACCATTTTTAAGTTTTTGGTTGACTCGAGAAAGGAACTGAACTCAAGCTGCAAAGCAAAATCTTAAACTCTACACAGCAGCGTTGGTATTGCTCTGCTACACAGCAGCGTTGGTTGGTATTGAAAAAGCTAGCACGTCACCTACAGAGTCAGTTTATATTATTTGAAACTGTCATATAACTTGTCAACTTAACGTCATCTCTCCATAAAAAGTACTTTTGTATTGGTTTTGGCATCAAACACGAAAAATTGATTTCTCAAAATTTTAAAAAGCCGCTTGCTAAGTTTTCACAATTGACAGGAGAGCTTATAATCACGTAAATATGGTACCCAGCAATGAATTTGAAAAATGTGCTCTTCCTGTCAGTTATCCAGATACTGAAGAGTAGTTGCCAGGATTAATTAACACACATTTTTTTACCTCAGCAGTAAGGTATTCAAGGATTGCAGCACTGTACACCGCAGCGGTTGCTCCAACACGACCATGAGAAGTCGTTCTTGTCTTCAAGTGTCTATGGATACGTCCAACTGGAAACTAAAAACAAACTTAAAAATTTCATTTCTGTTTTTGCAAATATACAGGGTGGACATAAAGTCGCGCACCAAAGTAAAACCCGCAATTAAAAATTGTTTACGAAAACCATATACTAATTTAGCAAGTTGTTTTATTAAAAACGACACAAGACAGATAATTAATAGGCTATGTAAGTTCAAAACGTTCACCTGAGGAAGTCCATAAGAATGTCCATAAAGTCGCGCACCAAGATTATTTTCAATTGATGTACGTCGGCGTCATAGTTGTACCGAACAGAATACTTCGGGTAGATTACTCATTAATTGAGGGTAGCGTTCGTGAACCGAAAATGTCTCTGACAATTGACGAACGCACAGAAATTATTTTACTTTGTAGGAAGATTGATGAAACAACTTGATAAATTACTATATGGTTTTTGTAAACATTAATAGATTGCGGGTTCTATCTTGGTGCGCGACTTTATGGCCACCCTGTAAAATGTCAATAGAGCCTTTTTCCGCAAAGCACTTGGCAGTGACTAAACCACATCAACTTAAAAGATCTAGGCGAACAAATTGCGTGTTGTATCTCAAAGATTACATAATGAGTCACGCGATGATATAATGGGCGGTGCAAAGCAAGTTGCGAGTACAAAGCAACAAAATGCTGTAATTACTTCAACTGTCTATTCACACAGGGTCTTTGCTTTCTTGATGAAAGCTTTCACCCTAGCTGGAGCATGTAAAACTTTTCAATCTCAACTCGCTGGAATTCGAGATAAAAGCCTTTGTCCTAATGTACATTTAGTCCTTTTAAGAAAATCTCAAAAAAGGGTCTTTTGCTCAAAACTGCAACATTTCAAGATTGAAACCGATTAAATGAAGGTTCTGGCCTGCTGTATCATGAAATTAACCTGCCTGCAAAATGTTTGCACACACTAATCTGTCGTACTCGATAAGAAACGATCATCGGACAAGCTGTTGCATGACGTATTTTACGTGACGAACGCAATGCGCGCGAATGAGATACTCTTTTGTTTCTTTATTATCGCCAGTTTTTTATAATCGGATCCATCATAAACGTGTTTTTGGTTCATAAGTACTCTTCGCCAAACCAGGTCACTAGCAACAGTTGATAGTCGACCCCAGGTGTGTACGATGACGTCAAGGTGACGTCATAATGTCATCAAATGTGTGTGAAATGCACACTTTAATGTTAAAAAGACGTTAAATTTGTACTTTTTCACAGACAAGGTGTAAAATACAAAACTTGTTTGCAAGCACATCAAACTTCAAATGATTAACCTTCTCCAATGAGCTCATTTTTGGCTTTGGTGTAAAGACAATCTAATGCGCCAATCAAACTAGCACCACCACATATTAAGAGTAATGTAATGCGAAACAAGCTTGGGGCATAACAACATTTTTTAAGCATATGTCTCATCAGAGACGCAATTTGATGGTGAAATGCACAATGCAATTGTATAAAAGCCCAAATAAAGTATAAGCTCCAAACAAAAAAACGGAACTTGATCCTTAACTACCTGTATACTACGTATTGATCATAATAAATTATACACCCCCAACAGAAAAGCACATTTTGAGAATAACACACCATGTTATTGCATATCGGCCCTATTTGTGATAAAATAAAATAAGTATAATCTCAAACAAAAAAATTACCATTAAATACACAAGGCTATTAAATATTGGCTCTTTTCAACTGTAAACCATCAGCAAAAAAGCATCTTGTTACTGAGATACGCCATGTTATTGTACGTAGATTGTACTGTAGTATACGACCTCAACAGAAATCTTTATGCATACAGACCCTAATATAAGCCCCGACTGAGAAAACAAAATTTACAATAAAATACGCTAAGTTATTGCATACCGACCAAAGTAAAGCATAAGCGTTCAGCCGAGAAAATCGATCTCTATGATGAAATACACCATGTTATGCGATATCTATCCAGGTAAAGTAAAAGGCTCACCCAGAAAAACGCTTTTCCTTGCTCAAATACTTGACGTTCTTGCATATTGACCCTAGTCAAGTATGAGCCCCAGCAACAAAATGCAATTTATCATGAAATACATAACGTTATTACATTATGAACCTAGTCAAGTATAAGCCTCAATCAAAAAATGCGATTTCATGCTGAACTATGTAACGTTCTTGCATATTGACCCTAGACAAGTATAAGCCCTCAACAACAAAGTGCAATTTATCATGAAGCACACGACTTGATTAAATATTAACCTCAGTCTAGTATAAGCTCCATTTATGAAAATGGGATCCCATGCTGAAATAAGTAACGTTCTTGCATATTCACCCTAGTCAAGTAAAAGCTCCCAACATGAAAATGCACTTTATCACAAAATGCACGATGCTCTTCCATATTGACGCTAGTAAGTATGAGCTTAAAGAAAATAAAATTTATCATGACTTGCACAACATTATTGCATATCGATCCTAGTCAAGTATAAGCCCCGAACAAGAAAATGTTATTCCATGCTGAAATATGTAATCTTGTTGCATAGTTACAACACTTACAGAAAAGTAAAGCTGCTATATAGCACGCCATGAAGATCATTAAAAGAGTGCTCGAGAGGATTTGAGAATTAGTAAATATTGATTTAATGCAGTGTGGTTTTATGCCTGGAAAAGGAACGACAGACGTATTGTTTGTAGTATGAAAAATGCAAGAGAAAAATAGAGATAAGAAAAAAGTGTACTTGTGTTTTGTGGATATTGAGAAGGCATTTGATAGAGTTCTAGAAAAGGTGATGGAGTGGGCAATGAGAAAGAAAGGTTGTTTACCAGAAGTAATTGTAAGAGTGCTGATGAGCCCTTATCACGGGGCAAAAACGAAAGTTCAATTGGGATCCGAGTCATCTGAAGCATTCTCGGTGAACATAAAGAATCTGTGTTGTCACCACCGCTTTTTGCAATTGCAGTGGATGTAATCTCAGAAAATGTAAGAGAAGGATTGATGAATGAAATTTTGTATCCAAATGGCTTGGTTAAATGAGTGAAAGTATAGAGAATTTGAAAGAAAAGTTTTTAAAATGGAAAGAAGCGTTTGAAAGCAAGAGGTTGAAGGTTAACCTCAAAAAAACCGAAGTGATGGTGAGCAGTTCATAAGATGAGGTCCTTAAGAGTAAAGTTGATCCATGTGCTAAGTGCAAAAAGAAGGTGATGGAAATATCGTTGATGTGTACAATGTGTGGCAAATGGGTACATGGTGAATGAGCAAAAATGAAGAGGGTGATTTCAACTCTGGCAAAAACTTTTCTTTGTGAACTATATGTTGATACAAAAGTATAAATTGGGAAATCAAATGAAGAATTATCGTTTTCTGACCAGGTTGACTTGTTCTTGTTGGTTACCAAACCCCTTCCAAGGAATGGGGGCATGGTGGATCACCATGGAGCCCCAGAAGCCGAGCAACTCCACAGGGCCTGGCCAGAGGTCGTACAGAGACAGAGAATCGCCACAGAGTCTGCAGCTGGACAGTGCACAATGAGATGAGAGGTGTCCTGCGACGAGTGTCTGCAGGCGCTGCAGAAAGGATTCTCAATTGTGCCAATCCTAGTGAGATAAAAACCTAAAAAAAGCTGTGTCTGTTGCAGTGAAAATCAGAGAGGACACAGCACGCATGACGAGGGAGCACAAGTTCCTCAGTGGAAATCGAGGGAACCTGTGTGTCAAAATACTTTGATGGGACAGTACGCCTCCAGTCTGAGAAAAAACAAGAGTAAATACAAGAGAAAAGAAAAGAGACTACAAGGGATTGCGGAGGGCACAAGTAGCGCTCCCAATCTGGCCAGCTCATCAACCATGTCATTCCCTGGGAGGAACAACTGTCTGGGGACCCATTGTAGTCTGATAGAACAGAAGAAGAAAGAAGACAGTTCCTGCCAGAACTGACACAGAGTTTGAGATAAGAGGAAAGATGGAGAAGACCGAACGAGAGTCAGATAATAGAAAAGAAATGGCAGACTGTTGGTGCTGCCAAGACCAGCAAAGAGCGTGCAGAATGGCACAGGCTTTAGCGGAAAAACTTGAGCATACTGGGCCTGCTGAAAAGAGTGGCCTCAGTGCCACAGAGAGAGCAGTTGGCAAGAATGCCAGAGCCGCCCTTGCCAAAAGGAAGAGCCGTCTGTCCAGAGTGCCAGATCATGAGGGGGGAGAGAGTCAAGGTGGGCGAGAGCATGGAGAGGTAAGGGTGGACTCCACGGTGAACAAAGGCAGATTCCAAGGAGGAAAGGATGGGTAAGCAAGAAGAGCCTCCCTAGAACAAGTAGAAGGAAGCATGAGCGGATGAGTGGACGCAAGAGCTCTTCAGGACGATCTGCAGAGTCTTGGTTAACTCTTTCGCTCCCGCGATCATCGATTGATGATCTCGTGTTTTCAGTGTTCCCCTCAAATTTTGTTAAATTGAGTTACAAAATTAGTTTAATAAAAAATCGATTTGTGACTTTATTTTTCATCCGATTTTCATAAAATTTTCAAAAGATCACGCTTATTTACTCACGCATCGAATGATGTATAATTTGTGCCCTAATTCTTGGATTTTTATACCCAAAATGGGTTAAAAAGACCAACAACCCAGTTGCAGACGACAAAATCGGCCTAATTCTCAGCACGTGCCAACTACACTAAAATCAAATTGAGATTACATCTTTACCACAACACCAAACCCTTCATCATTAACACAGTCTGAAAACTACTCTTTTGGGGCATCATTTGACAAAATTTCAAGCGATAATGATCAATTTTACTTTTATAAATTTCCAAATTTTTTAGGGGTCTCAAAACCCCCCAAACAAATTTGAATGGTAAGTAGATAAAAGTAAATTTAGTGCGTAAAAAATATCATATGTTGCTAAATACCGGTCTCATTTGAAAGCTTAGGAAATTTGCTTTCCAGCAATATATAACTTTAAATAGTTTAGACTAAGTGGTATATGATATTCACTGATCAAAAATGAGTACTGTACATCATGTCAGTTCAAACGTCCCAAATTTTTTGACTGACCTTCACTAAATTATAATTTGTAGAAAAACTACACCCTATAAAAAGATAAAATAAATTATAAATGTTTCACCAATAAAGTCGTCATTTTGTATCAAATTTCCAAGGAGACAAGAAGCGAAATACAAGTTTAAAAGCTAGCAGAAATTTGACTTCTCTGAATCAAAGTTTGCTGTATCCCCCTTGTTTCTCAAGAAATGGGAAGGGTGTAAACAAGCGGCTGTTTCATTATCAGTGACAGCATATTCTATTTAAACTTAATATTTTCTGAATCTTGAAGAAATTCCCTGTTCAAAAATACATAATGTTACATGGTTTAGGCTAACCTGTAGCAGATAATAACTGATCATATTTTAGGTACTGAATTTAAGTACCAAAATTTGGTACCGGTCGGTACCGGTCAAAAAAAAGGTCATGTGCCTCAGAAAGTTGCAAATTGTAGAAAACCTAGGCTTTTAGGTAAGTTTTGATTGATGTACCTTGAAAGCTTATTTCCTTAGCATCCTTTTGCGACCATTTCTAAAAAAATTGGTAGAAAATAAAATCTGTAGTGATCTTTGAGGTGAGGGTACCTCTTTAATTTTAAAGACAAGTACCCCCCAGTTGGGGGGGTTCATTTGCATAAAATTTGCATATTCAAAAAAATGTTTTTTTTTCTATTTGAAATCCTCAAGAAATGTAGATTTCAACGATATATCACACTTAATGTAGAAGTAGACAGCTGAGTAATGATTTACAAACAAACTTGAGGTACATAATTATGATTAATTATGATTGATTATGACAGTTTTTCGCGCTGCCACCTTACGGACATTTTTTTTCGCTTTTCACGCGGGAGCAAAAGAGTTAAGTTGGTTTCACTCCTAGTCTGGCCAAACCTGAATTGGGAAACGAGGTTGGGAGACGAAGAGCCCGCTCATAAGATAAAAGAGTGAAATGAGTCAGAGTGACACCTAGGGGAGGTATAGAAGCCTCAAAGAGAAGAAGTGGGATAGGGGAAGACAAGAGGCAGCCAGTGATGGCACGACTGGCTGCTCGGTGGAGGCGTTACAATTTGGTGAGATTGGTAGCGCTTAGGAAAGGAAACCATGTGGGTGAAGCGTAAGTGAGAAGGGGCCAAGGAAAAGGTTTGTACAGAACAGAGAGGGACTCCTTAGAGGGGCCCCATGAGGAAGCAGAGATACAGGGTAGGGCCTTGAGACGTGGGAAAAACTTGGTCTTCAGCGAAGATACATGTTTAGAAAAGGAAAAGTGCGGTCGAAGGTGACCCCAAGAAAAGTTGGAGTGGGATTAAAACGGAGGCAAGAGCACAGTAAGAGGTTAGCGCAGTGGGATCCACTGAGGAGGCCTCACATTTGCTTGGATTGAGAGGAAGACACCAGTACTCAGACCAGTGCTCCAATCAAAACAGAGTTCTTTGTGTGCCCTCCACCACAGTGAGAACCGAGGGTGAGGAGGACCAAATGGCCAGATCATCAGCATAAAAAGAACAGCTGACAGAAGAAGGCAGAGAAGCAGGAAGATCTTTGACGAAGAGAAAGGTACAGAGCCAAGAACAAATTCTTGCAGAACACATCGACAGACTCGAAAGGAACAACTTTTGTGATTTTGATAAACCACACAAGTGCACCTGTCAGAAAGGAAAAATTGGGTCTAACTAGCAAAGCCAGCAGAAATAAGTTTGTGAAAAAGGGCAGCATGCCAGAGAGTCTAAATTGATATTAGAGAGAATCGTGCAAGAGTTTGTTAAACCCATCTGAAATAGACTGAAAAACGAACAAAATTTGATCTAGAGTAGACCTTCCAGGGCGGAAACCGGCCTGACGGGGAGAGAGAATGGAATTAAGACTCCATAAAGAAGAGTAGACAAGATAGAATGATGGATTCAAAAAGCTTTGAGACGCAGGAGGTGAGATAGGCTGGAAAGAAGCAGGAGAGTCGAGAGGCTTTACCATTTTGTGGATGGGAATAATGGAAGATGTCTTCCAGATGGAGGGAAAGGAATGCGAAGTCCAGGACAGATTGAAGATGAGAAGAAAATCCATGCCAGAGCAAGGAACGTGCTTCAGCATAGGATAGGCAATTTTGTCTGGGCCAGTGGCAGCGGACAAGAGGTTAGAGGCAGCTGCAAGAAATTCAGCAGGAGAGAAAGGAGAGCAAAAGGACGAGTGAGACTCCTCAAGGCACGTGGCTCAGCAGAGCTCAGAGAGGTAGCCTCTGGCTCTGCTATGCAGGGCCTTTGGCTGAGAAATGGAAAAGTGAGATCTTAGGTAAGCAGTATAGACCAAAGCCGACTCCCTGGGAGAAGAGTTAGGGAAATTAGGAGAAAAGGAAGACAAGGAGAGCCAGCGATATAGCAAAGGAGAGTATACATATTTAGGGTTTGATTTGGGTGAAAGAGAAGAGCAAGTCACCACCAGGCTTTAGGAGGGCATTTGGCGCACCTGAAAAGAATGGAAGATTTATCCGCATTCAGTGCCAGAAAGGAAAAGAGAGCAGCAGCATAGGAAAGAGACGAGTATTCCTCTGCAGAAGGACAGTGGGAGTCAAAGTCATTGCAACGAGGTTTCTAAAAGTTGAAGGAAGGGGGACACTTGTTGGGGCAAAAGAGGGACAGACAGAAGAATTGGTAGGTGGTCAGAATGCAGGTCCTGAAGCACCTCCCAGAGGGAGTGATAGCAGTTGAAGTCCCACATAATGAAGAGATTTCTGTAGGGAAAAATAGAGGGAGAAAAGGAGTCGGTTCTACCATCCGTCAGGGAGGAGCAAACAGGGGAAGGCATATACATTAAGAAATGACAGCGAGGAGTTGTTGAGAGATGTTGACCTCTACATAATCGGAATTGGGATCAAGCCAAGAGTGGAGGTAGAAAGTTCAAAAAAGGATTGGCCCTGCCTGACGAAAATAACGACTGAGAGAATGCCAGACCGGGAGTGGGTGCAATCAGAACGCAGAGCAGCGAATCCAGGAATCTGGAATGAGGAAGATGAGTTAAGATTGGAGTCATGAATTCAGATAAGGTCAACAGGATGGGACCAAAGAAAGTGAAGTAGTTTAGTGCTCCTGGCTTGAAGACCTGCAGTATCCCATTGAAGACCCTGAGTGAGTCAGGGGGGAGAGAAGGTGCAGAAGGACAGCCAGGAGCAAGGGACGGTGGGGCAGAGGGAAAAGATATAAAATGGGCAGATGGGAAATGAGAGGTTTGGGGATGAGGGCAGGGCAAGAGTGCAGCATTAGCAGAGGGAGGAGCCAGATTGTACTGTGGAGGTATACATGTCAAAGGAGTCCAAGAAGGGAGTCACAGTGTTACGGCAGGGGGGCAGCTTCAAGAATGAGAGCTGCCAAGAGCTCTGAATTTGGAGAAGAAAAGTTGTGAGCACCTTAGATGGACCCATTTGGAGCAAGTGCAGCATTGCACTGACTTGCCCCGCCATGTCACATTTCCAGTGCACACAGAGCAAGGAAACATGGGGCCAAGGTTGGGATAAATGTTACTGCTCATCAAGAGAAGGAGAAAAATGAGGAGATGAAGGGAAGGGGAAAGAAAAAGAGAAAACAGGCGACCGATTTTGAAGAAGCTGTGAGCTGCCCTCATTGTTCCCTCTAAGATTTTAGTAAGTGCGTAACCGCTGGCGAGAGTGCGAAATTGCTAGTAAATGTACGAAAACTGCCGGACATTGCTGAACATACGGTTATACCAGCCTTAGTAACATATTTGGAAGTAATAAAAGCTACTTGCAGTAGCCTATTGCTATTTAGTCAGTGTTTACGCTAAGTTTACGCGTGTTTAAAGAACTTAAAACTGCACTTTATATTTTTTCTTCTCGTTTCAAGGCTTTATTTCAATCATGACTGGTAAGCTATCATAGCACATCGCTGTCAGCTGTATTTTATTTAAAAAAATTTGAGGGAATTTAAAACTAAAATTGGTTAGAAATCGTACTCTTTTTTACTTTTAGTTTTTATAAATAGCAAGTAAGCGGTTATTTATTTCTGGTTTACAAAATGGCGTTATGTACGCTTAATGAAACCGAGAGCTATGCGCTTTTTTATCTTAACAAGCACGATTGAAATAGCGTTGAAACGTAAAGAAAACATAAGTTAAGCAATTCCATTTTCAAACTTCCCTCGAAAACTAATCACTTGTGTTCAAGTGAAGTTTGAGAGCTATTTGCTATTACTGCTCTTTAGCTACGATAAAAATTGGCCGGTTTACTTTGTTAATTGCTTTGGGGTTGATTTGTGGTACAAAAGAAGTTGGTTACGGCATGCGCGATATTTTAAGTCGCCGTCACTCGCTGTTGCGTCATAGCCGGGCGATGTTTACGCGAGACGTTGCATTGCCATAAAAATGCTGCTGTCCAACCTTTCATTCCCATTCACTATCTCCCACGCATTAAAAAGTTGGTTAAAAATTGCAAAAATTTGAAAAAACAGAAAAAGTTATCAAAAACCGACGGACTTTTTTTACACAGTGTTGAATTTTAACTGCGAATCTGCCGGACATAATTTCGCACTTTTTTGCGTTTAAAGGGAACAATGGCTGCCCTACTGCAGTTGTTCAGGGGCAACGTAGCAAAAAAATGAAGGGGAGTGCCTGGGGTAACTGGGACCCTCAGGAAGGCCAACAGCCATTTCAACCCAACCCAACCCAAACGGGGTCGGGGACTGCACCACCATGTTGAGGCAGCTGTTGATTGGTGCAGTTTGGTTGACTTTGTGAAGATCTTTTGCTGTTTGAGGGACAGGTTGAACGCCAGTGGGGAAGTGAAGCAGCAGTAACAGCAAGAACGAAAATTGGATGAATAAAATTTGGAGAATGTGGGGAGTTACTTCATGGGAGAAAATTTTCGGTAAAAATGAAAGGAAGAATTTATCAGAGTTGTGTAAGATCTGCAATGCTGTATGGGAGCGAGACGTGAGGTCTAAGGGAGAATGAATTGGGAATTTTGAGAATGAAAAAGCCATGATGAAAGCAATGCGTGAAGTTAAGATCATTGAGAAAAGGAGCCAAGAACTTATGAATTTGCTGGGTTTAAAAGATACTTTGGATGGACTAGCCAGGGCGACTGGAGTGTGATGGTATGAACATGTTTTAAAGAGATGATGGAAAAGAGCATTGGATTTTGAAGTGGCAGGAAGAAGACGTGGGCGACTGAATATGATGTGGAAGAGCATACCAATCAGATTGGACTGAAAAGGGAGGTTGCCATTGACAGAGTAAAGTGGCGTAATGATGTTTACAAACTGTCAAAAAGCACAAGGTGAATACGGCCACCTGCGTTAATGCAGACAAAACCGGATCTAAAAAAATTGGATCTCTTTATAGCATAATGACCCTAGTCAAGTATAAGCCCCAAACATGAAAATGCACCTCATCACGAAATACACCATGATCTTGCATATTGATCCTAGTCAAGTATAAACAACCCACATGAAAATGCAATTTATCATGAAATACAAGATATTAATGCATTATGGCTCTAAGTCGAGTATAAGCTCAAACAAGAAAATGCAATTTATTATGAAACACATGACGTTGTTGCACAATGACCTAGTCAAGTACCGAAATAGGAAATGCAATTTATCATGAAATACATGGCGTTATTGCATATTGACCCTAGTCAAGTATAAGACCCCCCACAAGAAAATGCACTTTATTATGAAATACACGATGTTCTTACATATTGACCTAGTCAAGTACAAGCCTCCAACAACAAAATGCAATTTATCATAAAATACAGGATGTTCTTGCATACGGACCCTCCTCAAGTATAAGCCCCCAACAAGACAATGCAATTTATCATAAAATACACGACATTCTTGCATATTGGCCCCAGTCAAGTATTAGCCTTTACCATGGAATACATGACGTTTTTGCATATTGACCTACTCAAGTATGAGCCCTCAAAAATGCAATTTATCATGAAATACACGACATTCTTGCATATTGACCCTGGTCAAGTATAAGCTCCCCACATGAAAATGCACTTTATCATGAAATACACGACGTTATTGCATATTGATTCTAGTTGGGTATAAGTCGCCAAGAAGAAAATGCAATTTATCATGAAATACACAACATGGTTGCATATCGACTTAGTCAATATGAGTCTCAAAATAGAAAATGCAATTGTCATGAAATACAGGACGTTATTGCGTATTGACCCTAGTCAAGTATAAAACCTCCCACAAGAAAATGCACTTTATCATGAAATTAATGACGTTTTTACATATTGATCTAGTCAAGTATGATCCCCCAACAACAAAATGCAATTTATCATAAAATACACGATGTTCTTGCATACTGACCCTAATCCTCAAGTATAAGCCCCGAAAAAGATAATGCAATTTATCATAAAATGCTCGACGTTCCTGCACATTGGCCCAGGTCAAGTATGAGCCCCCAACAAGAAAACAAATGTTACGAGGTCAGTTCAAAAAATATCAACACCTTTTTTCATGCCAACAGAGTACATGCAAATCGCGTATGAGAAGCGTGGGTGCACATGCATGTGTAATCATGAAGTGTTCTTTGTAACACTTTTAGTGCAACCGTCAGTTTTTTTTACTTTCAAGCAAATTTCATAAAGTATGAGCCCCAAACAAGAACAGAGATTTTTATGCCAAAATACCTATCGTTATTGCGTATAAACCCTAACACAACAAAAGTCCCAACCAAAAAATGCAGTTTGCTTCTGAAATACACAATGTTATTGACCAAAGTAAAGTATAAGCTCCAACCAACACCAATAGAAAATAAATATCCACAAGATCCGAATCGTTTTGTAGCATTAAGAATAGCAAGGTTGATTTGCAAAACCTTGTGGTATTGCAATTTTTGGTGATCAGTATTGTGAAGAGGCTACTTGCTTGGCTCTGTGACGCCATCAGCAGTTACCACGATGCGTCAATACCGATGGTATTGCAGGTATGAACGAGTTTAACACCACAATTTAGAGGATTTGAGAATCAAACCTAGATTAGAGCAGGTAATGATCTTCAAATGACGATTTCTTTTTGTGAAGAGATCAGAGAACGTTCTAAAGCAAAGTCACTTAAGGGATGATATGGTGAAAGAGTTGACCATTTTATTTGTTGTGCTTCTGATTAAAGCACTTTGAAAAGCTGCCATTGTCAAATTTGCAGCAAAGTGATAGGGTCTTGCAATCCAACCAAACACTTCAAAAGCTGATCGCTATTATCCAAAGAATGGTTCTAAGATAGGCAGTTATTTCTTTTTATGAATTATATGATTTCAAATCCAACATGTTTTAGGGTGGCAAAAGTTTTTCACCATGCATAGTACATCTGTAAATAAACATTCTTCCATAGTTTGACTGTCACGTCAACACAATCGTTTGTGAGTTTTCATGTGTGTTTTTATCTTAGCAGATTCCTGTTTTATTTTGGATGCAACAGCCACAGTTTTTTTTGAAATCCTTGTTTCCATAAATTGCAGAATTGAGGGTTCTTTGGGCAGCGACTGGGTTTACCCAATTTACTACAGTATTTATGACGTAATAATGACAATTTATGCAGCACTTTTTTTGAAAATTTATTTTGTATAAGCTGCTGTGGTTGGGGATTTTACCGGCACTTGGCTTCATGATCTCATGCAATGCCCCTAAACCGTCTCTGGTCTAAAGATGCTTTGCTTTGTGGTCTACCTTCATGCTTAATTCCCAAAAAGGAAACTAAGGTCCTCGTCTTTGATCTGACTGCATACCTACATTCGTCTGAGCATGTTCTGCCTTTTCCTCTTTAGCCTTAAAGAAGCCTATTTTTCTTCGAATTAATAACCTTGGTTGTTAATTAAATTCTCTATTTTTAAAATAAGCATGCTAGGATGTAGTTTCGCAGAAGCAACAAAAATAAAACATAACATAGATCCTATAAACGTAAATAAATTTTGATATTTACACCAATTGACAATGTTTATGATTCGCTAAAGGGAACATTACTGTAACTGTTTAGCCTACAATTAACCACTCATATCTATTTCACTTTCGGACATCACAGCTTACAATTCTAAATTTTCAAAACAAATTTAATGCAATAGTTTGATTGCAATCAGTGACTTTTTTTGGAAGTATGAATAAAGTAGGGATATTGCCTCTGCCCTTTCTTTTTGGGAAATGATAGGATCTCCCTTTCCACACAAGTTGGAACTTAATTTGGAGTTGAAATCTTTGATTACCAAAAAATAATTCTGCATCCTTGTTTGAGCTTAAGTTACTTCAGCCCTTCTAAATAGTGATCTCTACCAAAACAAAAAATAATTATCTCCCAAATTTGGAATTCAGACAGGTTACTTCAGACTTCAACATCGTTATCTCTCAAATAAAAGGTCTTATTGCATCTATGCAAGCAATAACACAGTGCATTCCACCATAAACATCTCATTTCTCAGTGGGGGGCTTATACTGTACTTGGGCCTGTATACAATAATGTAGTGTATTTCAGAAGCATACTGCATTTTTTGGCTCGGACTTCTGTTTGTTAGGGTTTATATGCAATAACGATTGGTACTTTGGCATAAAAATCTGTTCTTGTTGGAGGCTCATACTCAAGTGGAATATTTTTTAAACCAACCTCATAACATTTGTTTTCTTGTTGGGGGCTCCTACTTGACTAAGGCCAATATAACATCGTGTATTTCATGATAAATTGCATTATCTTGTTGGGAGCTTATACTTGACTAGGGCAACATGCAATAGCATTGTGTATTTCATAATTAATTGCATTTTCTTGTTGGGGGCTTGTACTTGACTAGGTAAATATGCAAGAACATAAAGTATTTTATGATAAAGTGCATTTTCATGTTGGGGCTTATACTTAACTAGGGTCAATATGAAAGAGCGTCATGTATTTTATTTTCTTGTTGGGCTTATATTTGACTAGGTCAATGTGCAATAACACTGGCTGTTTTATGATAAATTGCATTTTATTGGTTGGGGCTCATACTCGGCTAGGGTCAATATGCAAGAATGTCGTGTATTTGAGCAAGGAAAGCTCTTTAATGGTCGGGCCTTTTACTTTATTTGGGTAGATATGGCATAGCATTTCAGCATAGAGATCGATTTTCTCAGCCAGGAAAGTTAATCAATCATTTGAAGTTTGATGTGTTTGCAAACAGCTTTCCTGTATTTAACACCTTGTCTCTAAAAAGGTACAAATTCTACACCATTTTATTAATAAAGTGTGCACTACACACTCATGTTGCATCACTGTGACATCATGATATACACCTGGGTTCAACTATCAAGTGTTGCAAGTGACTAGGTTCTGCCAACAGTACTTACGAACCAAAAACACGTTTATAACAGATCTGCTTGTAAAAAAGCTAGCAATAATAAAAAAAAACATAGAGTATCTCATCTGCTCACATTGCATTCATCATGTAAAATACGTCATGCAATACATTGTCACGTGATTGCCTCTTATTGAGCATGGTGGCTGATTCTCTACTAAACCCCATTAATTTGATTTTAGTACACTCACCCATATTCTACAATGTCACCAAGAGCCATTTGTTAGTGCATCAAAATACCAGGAGGTCAAAGCCTAAGTCAAACCAACAATTTTTCACATTGTGAGTGCAATAGCAGCCAATACAGCAAAATTGCTTAATGTGACTAACCAAACCAAGAGTTTACTTGTACTTGTAATGACTGCAAAAATTCCAGATCAAAGTTGAAATGTTTAACTTTGGTTGCAAGGCTTTCAATAACAATGACAATTGTTTATTATGTGGCCAAGTTGCACTGATTTAAAAATTAGTAGTTGCAGAGCGTTTAATTAAAAAAACAGCAACAAATTGAAAATGTTTTTAGTAGTCCTGCTATAACATTACAGGCCTGACTTTCCCTCTCACATTCCAGCTTACTATGTGAAGTAGTCACGTGATTGTGCCAATCAGACAGCCGTTAGCAAGTAATTAAACTTATCCCTACTTGGATCACCTGACAATTTTAAATTGTTGCTCAAACAAACCTTGTAAATAAAGTGACTTTGATTAGTTTGATAATTTTCAAAAAGTTTCTGGAAACAAAAGATAATTTGTCTGTTTTGCTGTTGATGGCATTCTACCCTTGGTGGCTATTTTGCCACAATCATTTATTAGCATTTATATTGCAAAATTGCTTTAATTCTGCAAGTGATGCTGTGGTGCATGGATAGTGCACCAGCCTTGAAATGCAATGATTACAGGTTGTAATCTTGGCTGGCAAAGCACTTAAAGAAAGGCAGTTTACACTGGAGGGGGCACCAGTAGGTGAATGTACTGGGTAGAGTACACTGGGAGCACATATTTTTTTTAATTGATCTTTAAAATTGACCAATTAGAAACGACCAAATGTCACATGTATAGTTTGTCTTTAAACTTGACCAATTACAAATAACTCACGGCAAAATAGTTTCCAAGGGTAAAATGCTATTGATAGCAAAATAGCCACTACTATTTACAACTGAAATTATTAAATGAACACTTTCCCAAAATTTCCAAGATTGATGAGTTCAAAAATCTCAAATTTTATCTCAAGGAATTTTCACAATAAAAAATCTCAAGTGGCCTTCAAAATCCCTAGATTGGTAACTATTGCTGTTGCATACTATAGAAAATTTTGTGCCAAAACCCACCTGCAAAAAACGGCTCAGATGTATCCAAAAATTACCAAAGTAATGGCACAAATGATTACAGAACTGGTTACTCAAGATCAAATAACTATTAATTAAAGTTACCCTGTTTTACAGTAGCAAATATATAAATATGCCAATGTTCAATAAAGTAGTACAGTTCCATATACTAAAGCAGTAGCACATACAGGAGTAATTCGAGAAAGATTACTACTTTAAAACTTTTACCTACTGTTTTAGTAGTTGCAACTTTGATCTCATTACTTTTTTTGAGGTAGTGGCTATTTTGCTGTAGATCGCATTTTACCCTTGACGACTATTTTGCCTTAATCATTCACGTGTGCTTATATTGCCATATTTGCTACATTGGGGGGCGACTTCGATCACTAATAAAACTCAGATTTAACTGCATCAAAACATTGATTTGATCCAAGTCACTAGAATATGAGGCGACTTTAATCAAAATCAATGAATTTTAAATTTTTTAAAAAGTTACAAGGGTTTTAAAAAAACGTTTAAGTTGAAACCACAAGCAGTAAAGATGAGGCAATTAAAGAAACAAATGAACCAACAATGGTAGCTAATGAGGCACAGAAGTTTAGTTGAAGAATTACCATAATTATTAAGTTATAACAGAGAACATTAAATCCGTTAGTTTTTAAAACCTTAATCGTCGGGTTAATTAAGCAGAAAATGTTATTGCGGTCATAATTGACTGCAGCCATCTTTCTAGGTAAAGAAAAATTGCCATCTTTCTAGTGTTAAAGAATTTATTTTAATAATTTAAATGAGTTTAAATAAAAAATGCTACACAAAAGTTTAAATAAAAAAGACCTTAATAGTTTTGCACTTGGAATGCCAGGTGATTATTAGTGCTGGGCACCGCAAACTTAGGGCAGTGGCTATTTTGCCATCGACGGCAATTTGCCCTTGGAATCTATTTTGCCATAGTCATTCACGTGTCTTTATATAGCCATACTTGCTACAATTACCCCAGTGACACTGTGGTGTAGTGGATAGTGCGCTGGTCTTGAGATACCATGGTTGCTGGTTCGAATCTCAGCTGGCAGGGCATTATAAGAAAGGCAGTGTACACCGAAGGGGCAGGCTCGATATGTAAATGGGGCAGTGTACACTGGAAGGGAGTGCACAGGGTGGGGGATAGAGACCTGGGGGTGCAAAATTTTCTTAATTGGTTTCAAAAATTGACCAATCAGAAACGACCAAAAGTCACATGTTTAGTACGTCATTAAGATTGACCAATCACAATTAACTCACGGCAAAATAGTCTTTGAGGGTAAATTGCCGTCGACGGCAAAATAGCCACTGCCCAAATTTAAACTCAATTCAGCAACTGCAAAACTGCGAGAGGTGTTCCACAACTGCAAATTTGCGATGACTTTGCGGTAACTTTTTGCACTTCCACAACCACAAATGCACATTGCACTTCCGCAAACTTAGGCTGCAATTTTTTTGACTGCAACTTGCTGAATAAAATTAATAATTTTTAAGGAGCTAAGCCTTATATTACGCCTGATCGAAGTCACCTCACTGATTGAAGTCACCCAGTCTTACAGTACACTGGAAGGGAGTGTGCACAGGGGATGCAAAATTTTTTTAATTGGTTTTTAAAATTGACCAGAGACGACCAAAAGTCACATGTTTAGTACGTCATTAAGATTGACCAATCACAAATAACTCTGGCAAAATAGTCTCCGAGGGTAAAATGCCATTGACGGCAGAATAACCACTGCCTTTTTCGAACATTAGCATATTTACTTATTTCTTGGCAATGCCACGTTTTAGTAATTTTTGGATGCAGAATTTTGTTTTCTTAAATTTAGCAGATCTGCTGTCACAAATCACCTCCATACATGGTGTAATTCAAACAAGGCTTAAAAGCTTATCAATCTTGAGGCTAATTGAAAAAAATCTTCTGATACTTGAAGATACTGGTTAGGAAACATTATGGCTTGAGTTGCAAATTGATTTAATCCAAATCCAATTACAATCCATATCCTAATTTACATTTACTTTTATTGGTTACATTTTTCTTGTAGTGAAAGTACTCCCAGATGGTGAATGCCACCACATTGCATTTATGCCATCCAAGCATCACTACATGAGTGGTCAAGCAACACTAGCTTAGTCGGAATTGTCAAAAAATTATTCAGAATTATACAAGGTTGAAGTCAACGTTTTTAGTTGAATTATATGAAGTAAGATGTATACACTAGATGTATACATAACTGGTCTTGAATGACCCCAGTATAATTTAGGAACTTTATATTTTATTCCTTTAGTAATAATTTTACTATTAAAATGAATTGCTGATCAGTGCAAAGTTTCCCATGCATAATGCTACAGCTTTTTAAAGTTACACTCTTTTTACATCTGTATAAAGCTTGAAGATTTAACTTTCATTGACCAGTAAAATTGAGTTAACAGCTTATTTGGTGCTAAAAAAACTACTACTAAACTACTAAAAAACAAAAATTCCTTAATATAATGGTTTTTTTGATCACTTGAGCATATGACCACAAAGACTATTACAAAACAAGGGACCACAAAGACTATTACAAAACAAGGTGTAGTGGCTTATTAATCAGAATTATCCTTAAACTTATTGCAAGTGTTTTTACGCCAAATAAATCAACAAACTGATAATTGATTTTACACGACCCTCATTTAGTTTGATATGATAGTTAATCATATACTTGATTTACACAAGTTGTTGCCTCCCATAGCCTACAAACTAATAAACGCGAAAATTCTGTGGAGAAAACGCTGCGCCTATCTGAATACTATGCCACAGCTCCATTAGGCCTAAATAACTTACTTGTAATCCAGCTCGAGCAGATCGAGAAATTGCCTTAGCTTTTGCTTTTCCAGAGTCCTTGCCAGCTTTTCCTCCAGCCTATAACAGTAGTAAATACAAAAATACTTTAAATTTGTAACTTAGCACATGGTTCAATTGCGCAGCTGCAATTAAACCTGGTGCGCAGTCGAGATAAAATATGTTTGATCAAATTAAAGCTACATAAATAAGCTTAACTTTTTCAGCAATACAGCATTCTCTTACAAAAATAAAAGCAAATTTGAATTTCTGGTTGTCATCTATAACTAATTAGGGTGAGTTTTACCGTCGATCGCTTCGGTTTGCACAAACTTTCATGGATAGAACTTACCATGATTTTCGCGTCTAATTCGTTTTCTCTTGACTTTGCTGACACTACTGACGAGTGACGATTGTAGTGACATCACGTGATAAACAATAAATCGTTGCAACGAAAACGTCATCAAAATTTTAGCCAATAGGATAACTTATTCTGTTCTTTATATAAAAGCGGTTATTTATTCAGAAACTTTCCCGCTCGTCATCCCTGCGTTCTGCCATGGCCAGTTGGCTTGAATTTTAAATATAATATCGTGGCGCTTTGTGTGCACCTTAACTGAGTAAATTTTGCTCGGTTTTATACTTCCTTCATCTCATTTGCCCGAAGTTGTCCAGCAATCAGCTGCTTAAAAGTTTAGTCCTTATGTCCTATGGTCACGAGAAAACCTTAACCCGGTAATACTGTACAAAACTTATGGCAACAATGTGTGCAGATACTTTTTGGAATTACAGCTGGTACAGTGCGTTCTTTCAACGCATGAAATGCTAGAGGAATAGCACATATTAGAAAACTTAGAAACACGGTAAGGGAGGCAAAATTGAAAGGCTTTGAACACGTACAATCGAATGGAGGAAAAGTATTTTTCAAATATTGAACAACGAGGATTCAAACACCTGACAACTCTATAAAAATAACTTTAAAACCAATTTCGTGGGGTAGGTACCGCTACAGGCCTACGACCCTCAGTTTTTAGGGGAGCGATACCCCTCAAATGTTGATATGGTTTACAACTTTGCAATCGTTGGCGCTTGAGCAACGGTTTTGGGCTCAAAAGTTGCCAAGTTTATATCTGTTGTAAAAGGTAGGGTCATGCGAACCAGGGGTATATTGGAGGGGGATCGGGGGATCACCGTCCACTTACTTTTTTTAGAAAACGCTTGACTGAAGGCACATTTTGTTAATATTCAAAATTTTTTTATTGTATTGTTTCTAAAATATGTTTTGATATACTTTTTTTTAAATAAATTTGTTTTAATTGATATACCCTTTGTTGCCAATAGTTCAATTATATGTTGTCTATGCTTCCCGCCTTGCTCTGTAGCGAAGTTTGCCGTTGCGCATGTCTCTCAAACCATAAGGTTTGAAAACAGTTCTTGTACAGTCTTTTATGTATTTGTCTAGTGTCGTGCGATTGTATACCCAGATATCTTGAGATTCAGTGTGTACGCACTAACGTGGTACCGAGTTACTAGTATGTTGCCAGAGACGTAGCAGCCGCCCCCCAAACCCCCAATTGGGGGGGGCCCAGGCCAACTTTGGGGGCCCAAGTTAGTCTGAAATTGCTTTTTGGCTACGTGACTATTTTCAGTTCAGCAGACTTGTTTACAACCGATTTAAACTGTAGGAAGAAATTGGCTTGTGACATCATAAGTGAATGCAACGTCATTTTATCTCGCAGAATCTAGAATATTTCGATTGATTTTCTGGTAGAATCTTGAATATTCGATTGACGTAACAATGCCGTTGTTACGCGACAATCATAGAATGGTCTGGAATTCTGTTTGGCTATAAATACCGGGACAATATATATACACTGCAGAGTGCAGATAAAGTATTTTATTGACATTGTATAGAATGAAACGTTCAAAAAGTGGTGCTCAAAAGAGAAAAGAAGCAGCCACTGCTCGAAATGCTGTAGCGAAATTGCCCAAGATGACAGATTTTTTCAAGATTACTGAGCAGAGTAGACCTGGCACTAGTACCGAGAGGGATGAAGAAAACTATAGTGTACAAGAAAAAAAAGACTATGACGATCAGCATCAAAGTGATTGTGAATTTCCAGAAAATGTAAGTTGTGATTTACCTGCCAATACGCAACCTTCAATATCAAAAATAACTGAATCTCAATTTACCCCTATCCCTGATGACCCATGTAAATGGCCTGAAAGTATTTCTGATGCTCAACGATGTGATATAGTAAAGCGTGGACCACATCAACTAATAATGAATTTTCCATATAATAACACAACTCCAAGGCGACGTTTTTCCTCCAACCATTATAAACGTGTGTTACCTAATGGTGAAAGTGTTTCACGGTCGTGGCTAGTTTATTCTGGGGAATCAGATCAAGTTTTTTGCTTTTGTTGTAAGCTATTTGGAAAAACACTAAGCCCCTTTTGTAGTGGTATAAATACATGGGAGGGTTTTTCGAAAAAACTGAAAGACCATGAAAACGGCATTTCCCACCAAGAATGCTGCAGTCAATGGATGTTGCTAGCTGAAGGAATAAGAAATTCATCCACTATCGACAAACGCGAGATGAATATTTTTTTCAATGAAAGACGTTTTTGGAGAAATGTTTTAGAGAGACTTATCGACATTGCCTTGTTTCTATCGGAAAGGAATCTTGCTTTTAGAGGATCTGAAGAAGTCTTAGGATCTCCTCACAATGGAAATTTTCTGGGTATATTTGAGCTTTTGGCAAGAAGAGATCCGATCCTAAAAGAGCTTCAAGACAGAATCAAGAATAAAAACACTAAAGATCACTATTTGAGTCCTACCATACAAAATGAACTAATTGAATTGCTAGCGACAGAAGTTGAAAAAGAAAATTTACAGCAATTGAAATTGGCAAAATATTTTTCTATAATTTTGGACTGCACTCCAGATATGTCACATCATGAACAAATGTCTGTCATTCTCCGTTATGTACTATGTAATGAAGAAGCTGCTGTTGTTAAAGAAACATTTTTTGGCTACTTGAGAATAAGTGACAGTACTGGGAAAGGCTTGTTGGACGCTTTCTTAGAAAAAGCGACCGAACTGCAACTCGAATTGTCTGATTGTCGAGGTCAGTCATATGATAATGGTGCTAACATGAAAGGAAAACATTCTGGGGTCCAAGCAAGAATGCTAGACATCAATCCCAAAGCTGTTTACGTGCCCTGTGCAAACCATACCCTTAACTTAGTTGTTGTTGACAGTGCTAATTGATCGACGGAAGCATTGACATTTTTTGGAGTACTTACAAGGTTGTATGTGCTGTTTTCTTCCTCTGCTCAGCGTTGGGAAATTTTGAAGAAACATGTCGAGCTGTCCATAAAGTCACAATCTAATACTCGTTGGGAAAGCAGAATTAAATGCATCAAACCTCTTCGATACAATTTAAAAGAGGTGTTGCTGGCACTGAAAGACTTGGAAGCCATTTCCATAGAAAGAAAAGATGGAAGAGCTGCCTCAGAAACAAAATCGTTAATAGCTCATTTATCAAAATGGAGTTTTCTTTTGTCGTTGTTTACTTGGTATGATATCCTATTCCAAGTCAATAAAGCAAGCAAGATTCTTCAATCGTATGGAGTCTCCCTTCATACAATGGAAACGGAAATCCAGGCAACTGAAAAGTTTTTGCAAAACTATCGCACAACGGGTTATGACAGTGCCGCAACATCTGCTGTTGAAATAGCACAGGAATTGGATATTGATCCTTCTTTTTCTCCGTCAAGAAGTGGAAAGAAAAGAAGATTGTTTGATTACCAAGGTGAAGAGGAACAACAAGCTACTCCTGAACTGAAATTTAAAAGCAACTTTTTCTATCCATTAGTAGACCAGGCTATTATGTCAATAAAGGAGCGCTTTAATTTGTTACGTGAGGTTTCTTCCGCCTTTTCGTTTTTGTACACACGAGACAAACTTTTGCTTGTGCAACAAGAAAATGCTCTTCTTACTTGCTGTAAAGAGTTCCAAAAAAAGTTCGGTGACATTGATTCTGATGAAATGAGCGCTGAGCTACAGCGGTTTGTTTTAATTTTACAAAAAAACGCAATCTCAAAACGGCTCAAGACTTTCTGAACTATCTTCTAAAGACTCATTTATTTGAATTGTATCCGAATGTGTACATCGCACTTCGAATCTTACTAACTTGCCCCGTGACTGTTGCCAGCGCTGAAAGAAGCTTCAGCAAATTGAAACTGATCAAAACTTTTAATAGAACGTCTATGACAGACAGTAGACTATCTTCATTAGCCATGTTGTCAATCGAAAATGACTGCACCCGATCTCTTGATTATGACAATGTCATAACAGCATTTGCGAACAAAAAGGTTCGCTCCAGACTATTTAAATGATACTGTGTTTTTATAACTTTTTTATGTTTTTCAGTGTCATTGCTTTCGTTTCGCAGTGTCTGCATAAATGTCCTACTGAACTCTGGCATTGGTGCCGAATTTTTTATGACTTGCACCTTCGGTATCGGCATGCTTTATTCTGACATTAGCCTGTTTACTTATGTACAAATTGTGGTGTATTTTCTTAATGCAGCTTTTCAATTTTACACCTCTAAAGTGATATGACCTGTGCGCAGGGGCTCTTGCGCTTACTTTGGGGGGGGCCCGAAGTTGGAGTGCTACGGGACTGCACTGGACCAACAATTAAAATGTGTTCTCGATTCAGCAGTAAAAATTGTTAATTACATTAAATCGAGACCGCTCCAAACAAGGTTATTTACCATTCTCTGTGACGAAATGGGCTCGGAGCATAAAACTCTTCTTCTTCATTCAGAAGTGAGATGGTTATCGCGAGGAAAAGTTCTCACCCGTTTGTATGAGTTACGAAATGAAGCTTGTTTGTTTCTTATGGAAAGAAGACACGAACTTGCTTCAAATCTCACCAACCCTGACTGGCTAACAAAACTCCTGTACTTATCTTGTGCTTTTGAGAAAATAAATGGTTTAAATTTGTCATTGCAAGGCGAATCAGTTGACATTTTAACAGCTTGTAACAAGATCAAAGGTTTCAAAAAGAAAATTCAACATTGGGTTGGCCGAGTTGAAATTGGAAGAATGGATATGTTTTCTGAGCTTAACGACTATCTCGAAGAAAACAAGTTTAATCAAAAATAGGTAAAGCAATCCGTAATTAGTCATCTTCGTAATCTTTCTCAATGGTTTGATAAATATTTTCCCGAAGACACTACACCACACCAACACGATTGGATATTATCACCCTTTACAATATCAAATACTCACCATCTATCATCAGATTTGATTGAAGCACTGGATGACCTGTCAAGTGACCGCGGCTTAAAAATTGCCTTTGATACTAAAAGAACTTTGACCGAATTTTGGCTTTCAGTTGCAAAAGAATATCCACAGCTATCAGCGGCTGCAGTGTATGTTCTTTTGCCATTTGGAACGGCATACTTATGTGAAAGGACGTTTTCAACTTTATCTTACATTAAAAACAAATACAGATCAAAACTAAAAGTAGAAGACGATCTTCGGGTTGCCGTCTCTCAAATTAAACCTCGAATTGATTTGTTGTGTTCTGAACATAGAGCCCATTGTTCTCATTAGGTAGAATAAATGTATTCGTTTTTATGTGATTTGCTTCACACAATCGTGCAAGTTAACAATAAACAATGCTTTCTTTTATTCATTTTTAAGTGCTTTGTCATGAATTTCAGTAAAAAAAGATAACCACAGTTATAATCTGCTTTAGTAAATGTTATTTTACTATTAAAATTACTTAACTATTTAAAGTGACATGTCCGCATATCAACAGTAGTCTTAAAATTCCTAACTAATTGAAAATATTTTTCATATAATAATACCGCTCACAAAAAGTTTGGGGCACAAGAATTTAAGTCGAGATTTTTTGGGTCGCGTCAAAAATTATTTGCGGACCCTTGGTCTACACCACCAGACAACTTCTGCCTGCGGCCAGAAAAGATGTACTACCCGCTTTTCATCAAAGCAACATTGTTTACCAATTTCTGTGCCACTGCGACAGTCGGTACGTGGGTCGTACGTCTCAAAGGCTACAACAGAAGATTAAGCAGCACGTGCCCAAAACCATTCTCCTGAAGCATATTTCTCAGGACCGAAGCACATTGGCCCGCTCTTGCAAGCCAATCATAAGCTTTAAAACTGAAACTTCCTTTTCTGCCATAGGACAACATCTTTTACAAAACCCTACATGTGCACACGAATATAATGACAACAAATTTTCTATTCTTGCCCGTGGCCGTACTTCTTTTCACCTTTCCACCCTTGAAGCCACGTACATTAAAACATCCAAACCAAATTTATGCAAACAAAAGGAATTCGTTTATGGTCCAAAAATCACACATTAGTTTCCGCTTTTTCTATTGGTCCCTTCTTTTACCAATCATGATAGAGCTTTTTTCCCTTTTTTTCTTTTTCGTCAACTGTGTCTCTGTATAAGTGACTGACTTCACCTTTTCACTCTATTTCTGACGGATTCTCTTGAAAAGTGTCAGACGAAAAGCTTCGAGAATGAATACTCTACTTGGTTGCAATTTTGGTTATAGCACATCAAATGAAAAAGGGTCCGCTTTTGAATTTCCCTTCAAAGATCCTGAGTTATTAGAGAAGTGGATAAAGTTTGTTTACCGCAGTGATTGGAAGCCGACTAAAAACTTTGTAATATGCATTGAACATTTTAAAGAAGAATTCATTACTCGAGTAAAACGAAACACCTGAAAAAAACATGAAACCTTTCCAACTATCTGCACTGAAAAGGCTTTAAAGCGAAAGACAAACAAAATCAGTTGCTACAGTAGACGCCGCTTAATATGACCAGCTTGGGACCAGACCATTTTGGTCATAATATCCGTATGGTTATAAAAACTGAAGCTGCCATAACAGCTCCTGAATCGACGCCGTAAGCCACAAGAAGTCCAAATACCATCAAATTCATCGTTTACCCGAAGTAACAGTGTGACGTTGGCAGTAAAACAAAGTACAGTACTTTAACACTACAAGTGAGGTAAAATTTAGTACAGTGTGTAACAATATGTTGAAAAGGCAAAGTTATAAGTGCGTGGCGGGAAAAAATACTGTACTGTAACAAGAAAGATGGAGAAAATGTTGGTCATATTATCCGAAATTTGGTCATATTAAACGGAGAAATATAAATGGAGAAATTCCGGACCGTACCAAATTGGTCATAATAAGCGGCTGGTCATATTATCCGTGGTCATAATAAGCGGCGCCTACTGTAGCGGAAATGAGTAGCGATCAACATTACAAAGCCAAAGGTCGTTTGTCCTATTCATCACAGCTTATTCGTTTAGCCATGCTGGTCGGATATACATCATTTCAAGCATATAAATTACTCCAAAAACATTTTTCTCTTCCCTCTTTGGCAATGTTAAGTAAACTCAGAAAAGGAAACATAGATGCTCTGAAAGTATGCAGTTATTTAAGGGAAAGTGGCAAAATTTCTCAAGACATAACTGTTATGATTGACGAGATGTATCATCATAAATGTGCGCAGTAGAGCGAAGGAAAGTTCATTGCTTGTGATGAAGAAGGAGATTTTTACAAAGGCGTAATTGTATTCATGATCCAAGGGTTAAAGAACTCTGTGCCAGTTGTGGTTGAAGGTTGTCCTATAACTGCGCTAAATAGTTGGCCAATGAAATGGCGAGTTGCTTTTCTGCCTTACCCAATTCAGGTTTTAAAGTTCAAGCGATAGTGACGGACAATCATTCTGCAAACGATAATGCTTTTGAAGCTTTGCAAACTATGTTTTCAGCAGAAAGCAATTTTTACATCAAGCATTCTGAAAATGAGACAGCTATTTACCTCTTTTTTGATAATGTGTACTTAATTCAAAATATTCGAAACAACATGTTAAATGCAAAGAAATTGTTTTTTTCTTCATTCTTATTTAACATTTAATGAAGAAGTAATTGAATCAAGTCCAGGATACCTTGCTTGGTCAGATCTGAGGTTAATATATGATGAAGACCGTAAACTGTCAGCTGATTTGCAAAAAGCCCACAAACTTACATTTAAGTCATTGTATCCATTCAATAACAAGCAGAATGTTAGCCTTGCCCTGAACATATTAGACCAGTCAACAATAGCCGCCTGCAAATGTTATTGTCCTCAACGAAAGGATATGCAAAGCTTTTTAATAATGATTAATAAGTAGTGGATTATTGTTGATTTCAAAACAAGATTTTCTGCTAATCCGTTGGCCAGTGCAATTGTAAAAGATGATAGAAAGATGGAGTTTTTACGGTAGCTTGCTGACTGGTTTTCCAGCTGGAGCAAAACCAGAAGTGCACTATGCTTATCACAACAAAGGTTTCAAGCTACGGTGCCGACCTAGCAAGCACAAGCACACTTAGTGACAGACCTGCTTTAAGAAGGTTAATTCGTTATTCCAGCCAAAATTCAAAGTAACCCACTTCAGCAAAGATTTTCGCAATATTGCCAAATGAGCGGCGGAAATTTTCTGGTAAGCCCAAGAGAGGTATTAAGCAGTGAAAAGACTCTTTTATGCAAATCACTATTAAAAGGAGGGGATGGCATATTAGAAGAGATTTTGGAAAATACCCACAATCCCCCTGAAATGAAGAAATTTTATGAATTTTTTTAAAGATATTTGATGAGGCTGTCTCGGACAACAATGCTTTATGTAAAGGTAGTGAAGAAGTTGCAGTAACAATTTTTGATTCATAGCAAAAAAACTGTTAAATAGACTAAAGTATGAATTATGCATATCATTTATGGCGGAAAATTCCTCTACCATTCCATATATAATTACCTCTCTCAGGAAATTTGACTGTTCCATTCTCCTCCTTGGCTGATTTTGGATGTTCTGCTTTTGCTTTGTTGAATCATTTCGATGGCTTTATGACTCGACAGGACAATGTAAACATGCGCGATGCTGGTTCCACGATTGTTAAAACGCGATTGCGATTGTTAAAACGCCTTCACAATTTTTCTTGCGAGGCTCATCAGGAAGTAGCCTTAAAACTGGCTATTAGAATGATTGTAAACAGTTATTATAACAACAAACAAAAACGTAAAAATGATTCCATTGAAAAAGATGCCATTACTGGCTTCAAAAAAAGGCAAAGGTCTAACCAGTTTTTGTACTTTGCGAATGTTAATTGTAAAACAAAGTGAAGATGCAAATGCAGTATCGTTGAACTTTAAATTTCTTTATTGCTTTTGTATGTAAGTGATTGCTATCATATTGGCATGTGAATACCTTTGCATGCTTGTTTAATGTTTGTGAAATTTGTGTTATTTTAAGATCGCATGTAACCTGGAAAAACAGTTGTGCAGACAAGTTTCAGGATTACATCTTTTTTTGATATGGCCGCTATCCTTTTAGTGTAACCTCTGGGGATTAGAAGCCAAGTGTACCAATTATCAGTCAAAATTCCTAAAATCCACAATATTTTAGTGTTTCTTACTTTGATGACAAGCTGCTGATTCAATTCTCTTTTATCTCGTTTATTTACTTGCTCTTACTTTTCACGTTTGTAGGCCAGGTAATTTTAGCAATCAAAAGGTGACATATACGGCCGTATTTATAGTAGGCCGTGGTACTGTACATCATATCAGCTCAAAACACCCAAAAATTTCGACTTACCTTCACTAAATTAAATTTTGTAGAAAAACTACATCCTTTAACTTAGGGGTTCTTAACCGAGGGTAAATTTACCCCTTGAGGGTAAATTTGACCTGCTTTGGGGGTAAATTTTGTCAGCAAAAAATTCAAATTTTTACCTATTACAATAGGTATTTCTAGAAGTGATAATATAAAAAAATATTTGGGGGTAAATTTTACTTTTGAAATTTGCCAAGGGGTAAATGAGAGAATAAAGGTTAAGAACCTCTGCTTTAACTCTTTCGCTCCGCGATCATCGATTGATGATCTCGTGTTTTCAGTGTTTACCTCAAATTTTTCAAGTCTTCGAAATTAAAGTAGAACCCTTGCCTCAAAGATCACTCACGATCACAATTTTCTACCAATTTTTTTAGAAATGGTCGCTAGATGATGCTAAGGAAATAAGCTTTTAAGGTATATTAGTCAAAACTTATCTAAAAGCCTTGGTTTTCTACAATTTGCAATTTTCTGAGGCCCATGACTTTTTTATTGATCGATACCGGTACTAAATTTTGTTAGTTAAATTTAGTACCGTACCTAAAATATGATCAGTCATTATCTGCTAAAAGTCAACCTGAACACTGCAACATCATGTATTTCTGGAGAGGGAATTTCTTAAATAGAATATGTCTTCACTAGTAATGAAACAGAAGCTTTTTTACACCCCTCCCATTTGTTGAAAAACAAGGAAGATACAGCAAATTTTGATTTGGAGAAGCCAAACTTCTGCCAGCTTTTAAACTTCTATTTCAGGCAAAGATAACCACGAATTAGAATTAGGACCTAGATTCGGCCGGATTTAAAGATTTGAGCCCGATTAGGATTTAAAGTTTTTAAAAAATCATGATTAGGATGAGGATATAACTTTTTTGTGATCAAATGAAGTAAACTTGAAATCAATTTCAAAATTTGCCATCAGGTTCTACAACTTCAGGATTAGGATTAGGATTAACTCTTTCGCTCCGCGATCATCAACTGATGATCTCGTGTTTTCAGTGTTTACCTCAAATTTTTCAAATTGAGTTACAAAATTAATTTACTAAAAAATTGATTTGTGACTTTATTTTTTATCCGATTTTCATAAAATTTTCAAAAGATCACACTTCTTTCCTCACGCATCGGAAGATGTTGAATTTGTGCCCTAATTCTTGGATTTTTATACCCAAAAAGGGTTAAAACGACCAAGAACCCAGTTGCAGACGACAAAACCTGCCAACTTCTCAGCAATAGCCAACTACACTAAAATCAAATTGAGATTACATCTTTACCACATAACCAAACCCTTTATCATTAACACAGTCTGAAAACTACTCTTTTGGGGCATCATTTGACAAAATTTCAAGCGATAATAATAAGTTTTACTTTTTTGAATTTCAAAATTTTTAGGGGTCTCAAAACCCCCCCAAACAAATTTGAATGGTAAGTAGATAAAAGTAAATTTAGTGCGTAAAAAATATGATATGTTGCTAAATACCGGTTACATTTGAAAGCTTAGGAAATTTGCTTTCCAGCAATATATAACTTTAAATAGTTTAGACTAAGTGTTATGTGATATTTACTGATCAAAAATGAGTACTGTACATCATGTCAGTTCAAAACCCCCCAAATTTTTTGACTTACCTTCACTAAATCATAATTTTTAGAAAAACTACACCCTTTAAAAAGATAAAATAAATTGCAAATATTTCACCACTACAGTTGTCATTTTGTATCAAGTTTCCAAGGAGACAAAAACTGAAATACAAGTTTGAAAGCTAGCAGAAGTTTAGCTTCTCTAAATCAAAGTTTGCTGTATCCCCCTTGTTTCTCAAGAAATGGAAAGGGTGTAAACAAGCTGCTGTTTCATTGTCAGTGACAGCATATTCTATTTAAACTTAATATTTTCTGAATCTTGAAGAAATTCCCTGTTCAAAAATACATAATGTTACATGGTTTAGGCTAACCTCTAGCAGATAATAACTGATCATATTTTAGGTACTACATTTAACTACCAAAATTTGGTACCAGTCGATACCGGTCAAAACAAAGGTCATGTGCCTCAGAAAATTGCAAATTGTAGAAAACCTAGGCTTTTGGGTAAGTTTTGAGTGATGTATCTTGAAAGCTTATTTCTTTAGCATTGTAGCGTGTCGCACCTCGCACTTCATCGAGCTGCCATGCCAAACATCTTTTTGTCCTTTTTTTTATTTTTTTTTGTTAGTTTGCTTTCAGTGGCTTAGCACCTTGCTCCCACTGATGTGTGTGATTCTAGTTGTTTACTGTTAGAGCTGCGTTTGCTAATTTGCAACTTTGTGCGTCCCCAGTTTGACGCCCAGCTCGCGCACCTTTGCTGTTTTATCCTATGATTTTGCTGATGAAGTAATATTAACTGACGAAGTATCTACCGTCAGGTTTGTAGCCGCTCGGCTATCTCCGTTTCAAGCATATCGTACTCCTATAGTCCGCATGCCTGGCGATGTAACCTCACGCCAGGAATCTAGCCTGCATGGCTTTCCGGCAATCTAGTCGTGATATTGCAACGCGTATTGGTTTATTATTATTGTATGCGTCTAAAATCACACACATTTATTTTTCTTTTTATTAGGGCTAGATTATGTTTATTTTTACCTTCTCTTGGTAGCTCGGTGATCGGCCTGCCTTTCCCGCCATTAGGTTGTTTATCCGTTATTTTTTGTTAATGTGACGTGTGCAGTGCCCTGTTTACATAGACGTGTGCAGCGACCTAATTCCTGGTGTCGCGTGCAGATTTTGTTACCGACCATGTGGTCGGAGATATTGTGCTCTCTTTCTTCGTCGATCGCCGTGGCGGACGGACGTGTTCTGGTTGTCTGTCATGTTTCTCGTTCGTTGTTGATCGTCGTAGCAGAAGGACGTGATTTTTGATTATCTGCCACAGCTTGCGCGAATTGATGGAATAAAATATTGCTGTAGTGCTTTCTTCCTTGTGACTGCCATAGTTCCCAGCAATTGGGATTCAGTCAGCACGTTATTGCTCTAAGGAACTTGTTTCTTACAGTATCATCTTGCGACCATTTCTAAAAAAATTGGTAGAAAATATAATCTGTAGTGATCTTTGAGGTGAGGGTTCCTCTTTAATTTTGAAGACAACCCCCCCAATTGGGGGGGTTAATTTGCATAAAATTTGCATATTCAAAAAAAATTTTTTTCTATTTGAAATCCTCAAGAAATGTAAATTTCAACGATATATAACATTTAGTGTAGAAGTAAACAGCTGAGTAATGATTTACAAACAAACTTGGGGTGCATAATTATGATTAATTATGACAGTTTTTCGCACTGCCACCTTACGGACATCGCTATTTTCGCGGGAGCGAAAGAGTTAAAAAGATAAAATAAATTGCAAATATTTCACCACTAAAGTCATTGTTTGGCGTCAAATTTCCAAGGAGATAAAGCCTGAAATCAAAGATGAGTGGATCTTGGTTTTTTCAGATCCTGATCCGATCCTTATCCGAAAATCAAATCCTAAACCTGAATTTGGAAAATGTTAAATTCAAATATTATCTCTTTTGCTCCCGCGAAAATAGCGAAAAAAATGTCCGTAAGGTGGCAGTGCGAAAAACTGTCATAATTTGTCATAATCAATCATAATTATGCACCCCAAGTTTGTTTGTAAATCATTACTCAGCTGTTTGCCTCTACATCAAGTGTTATATATCGTTGAAATTTACATTTCTTGAGGATTTCAAATAGAAAAAAAATTTTTTTGAATATGCAAATTTTATGCAAATTAACCCCATCAACTGGTGCTGAGTTGTCTTCGAAATTAAAGTAGTACCCCTACCTCAAAGATCACTACAGATTTTATTTTCTACCAATTTTTTTAGAAATGGTTGCTAGATGATGCTAAAGAAATAAGCTTTCAAGATACATCACTCAAAACTTACCCAAAAGCCTAGGTTTTCTACAATTTGCAATTTTCTGAGGCACATGACCTTTTTTTTGACCGGTATCGACTGGTACCAAATTTTGGTAGTTAAATTTAGTACCTAAAATATGATCAGTCATTATCTGCTACAGGTTAGCCTAAACCATGTAACATTATGTATTTTTGAACAGGGAATTTCTTCAAGATTCAGAAAATATTAAGTTTAAATAGAATATGCTGTCACTGACAATGAAACAGCAGCTTGTTTACACCCTTTCCATTTCTTGAGAAACAAGGGGGATACAGCAAACTTTGATTTAGAGAAGCTAAACTTCTGCTAGCTTTCAAACTTGTATTTCAGTTTTTGTCTCCTTGGAAACTTGATACAAAATGACAACTGTAGTGGTGAAATATTTGCAATTTATTTTATCTTTTTAAAGGGTGTAGTTTTTCTAAAAATTATGATTTAGTGAAGGTCAGTCAAAAAATTTGGGGGGTTTTGAACTGACATGATGTACAGTACTCATTTTTGATCAGTAAATATCACATAACACTTAGTCTAAACTATTTAAAGTTATATATTGCTGGAAAACAAATTTCCTAAGCTTTCAAATGTAACCGGTATTTAGCAACATATCATATTTTTTACGCACTAAATTTACTTTTATCTACTTACCATTCAAATTTGTTTGGGGGGGTTTTGAGACCCCTAAAAATTTTGAAATTCAAAAAAGTAAAACTTATTATTATCGCTTGAAATTTTGTCAAATGATGCCCCAAAAGAGTAGTTTTCAGACTGTGTTAATGATGAAGGGTTTGGTTTTGTCGTCTGCAACTGGGTTCTTAGTCGTTTTAACCCTTTTTGGGTATAAAAATCCAAGAATTAGGGCACAAATTCAACATCTTCCGATGCGTGAGGAAAGAAGTGTGATCTTTTGAAAATTTTATGAAAATCGGATAAAAAATAAAGTCACAAATCAATTTTTTAGTAAATTAATTTTGTAACTCAATTTGAAAAATTTGAGGTAAACACTGAAAACACGAGATCATCAGTTGATGATCGCGGAGCGAAAGAGTTAATCCTAATCCTAATCCTGAAGTTGTAGAACCTGATGGCAAATTTTGAAATTGATTTCAAGTTTACTTCATTTGATCACAAAAAAGTTATATCCTCATCCTAATCATGATTTTTTAAAAACTTTAAATCCTAATCGGGCTCAAATCTTTAAATCCGGCCGAATCTAGGTCCTAATTCTAATTCGTGGTTATCTTTGCCTGAAATAGAAGTTTAAAAGCTGGCAGAAGTTTGGCTTCTCCAAATCAAAATTTGCTGTATCTTCCTTGTTTTTCAACAAATGGGAGGGGTGTAAAAAAGCTTCTGTTTCATTACTAGTGAAGACATATTCTATTTAAGAAATTCCCTCTCCAGAAATACATGATGTTGCAGTGTTCAGGTTGACTTTTAGCAGATAATGACTGATCATATTTTAGGTACGGTACTAAATTTAACTAACAAAATTTAGTACCGGTATCGATCAATAAAAAAGTCATGGGCCTCAGAAAATTGCAAATTGTAGAAAACCAAGGCTTTTAGATAAGTTTTGACTAATATACCTTAAAAGCTTATTTCCTTAGCATCATCTAGCGACCATTTCTAAAAAAATTGGTAGAAAATTGTGATCGTGAGTGATCTTTGAGGCAAGGGTTCTACTTTAATTTCGAAGACAACTTAGCACCTATTGGGGGTAATTTGCATATCAAAAAAATTTTTTTACATTTGATATCTTCAAGAAATGTAAATTTCAACAACATTAAACATTTGATGTAGAAGTAAGCAGACGAGTGATGATTTACAAACAAACTTGAGGTATTTTATGATGAATATTTATGACAGTTTTTTGCACTGCAATTTTGACAGTTTTCGCACTGCAATACAAATTATGACAGTTTTTCGCACTGCCACCTGACGGACATTTTTTCTCTATTCACGCAGGAGCAAAAGAGTTAAAACATCGCAATTAGTAAAACTGACATTTCACATAACAGCTTTTCAAAAGTAGAAATTATGTCAGTTACCTGCAAAGAGTTTAAAGAGAAGTTTTTCTCTTTTAGGAGAAAGCAGTATTTTTGGTTTTTGCTTGGCAACGCTTTTTACTGCGCTGTGGCCAAATTTTACTACACGCACACTAAAAGAAAATCATCGATATTCAAAACTTTGATGCGCTGTTCAAATGAAAAGCGAGCTTTGCACTGAATCCGGTTACGGTTACAACAACCTTACGATTATACAGGGTGACACAAAAAAAACGGTCATCACCAAAATTCGAATAACTTCCAAAGTTTTATTTATATTGACACAAAATTTCAGCTACATTAGGTCACGTCCTGTGTAGCAGACAACTCGAAAATTTCAAGTCTGTACTACAAAACCTCTTTGTTTCACTGGCGCTCAAAAATGTTCTCGAAATGAGCTCCCCGGCGCTGCAGGCACACTGGGATCCGGCGGGCAAAATTCTCGATGACCCTCCCGCATTCCTCCCTTGGGATCGCTCTTATCGCTGCTGTGATTGCTGCCTTCAGGTCAGGGATACTTTGGGGGTTGTTGGCATAGACCCGGTACTTAAGGTATCCCCACAGATAAAAATCTGGGGGGTTCAAGTCCGGTGAATACGGCGACCACTGCGGGTCACACCTGCGGCTGATCAGTCGGTCAGGAAAACGCTGCTGTAGCCATGTCAATGATTCTTTTGAAGTGTGTGGGTGGCACCATCCTGCTGGAACCACTGGAGGACCCTGACGACCTCTCTCCGTCGACCAAGTGCTGTCCAGAACTTGCCAAGCACCTGGACATATCGCTCGGTGTTGATTGTCACACACTGCTCATTCTCGTCCTCGAACCAGAATGGTCCAATGATGCCATGTTTGGAGATGGCAACCCAGGCAGTGCACTTCAGAGAGTGTAATGGCCTTTGCAGACAGTGCTCAGGGGATGTGCTTCCCCAGAAGATGTTGTTTTTAGAGTTCACGTGACCCGACAACAGAAAATGTGCCTCGTCCGAAAACCAGACATTGTCAAGAAAGTCTGGCACAGCGTCAATCTTGTCGCAAAACCACTGGCACATGACCACGCGCTTCCTCATGTCATCAAGTGTAAGCTTTTGTTTAATCTGTATCCTGTAAGAATACAGGTTGAGATCTGCGATCAAAATTCTCCGCACGGACTCTCGGTTGATTCCAAGCTCCTGACTTCGCCGACGCACAGACTTGCTTGGGCTGCGGACAACAGAGTCTCTGACTGCAGCAACGTTGTGCGGTGTCCTTGATGATTTCGGTCGTCCAGAGTATGATTGTCTGCTAGTGTCTTTACGATTGAGGTTATGCACAGTCCCATGGGTTCTGAACTTGTTGACCCATCTGTAGATCATTGAATGAAGAGGAAATTCACGACATTTAAACCGTTCTTTGAATTGCAATTGAGCTGCGTGGATAGACTTCTGCCGAAAATATGCCTCAACTATAAATATCTTTTGCTCAGTAGTCCATGGCATCTCGAGGGTCAAATTTGGTAGACTCTTATAACATTAATACTTATTGGTAAATCTGAAAAATGGAAAGAATTGATTAATTACTTCAAACGTTATTCAACTTTAGGTGATGACCGTTTTTTTTGTGTCACCCTGTATTTACCCTTACGGGCCGGTTTCTCATGAACGCAACTAGTGTGAACAAACTGCAGATTGCATGAATGATAAGGTTTCCTTTTCGGTTTAAGTGTATCTTATGACTACAAACCTACTTCAACATGATATCAACAGTTTTTCTGTTTTTAGTTTAGCTGTAGGAACAACAGGGAGGAGGAAATATCAAAATAAGTGTACTGACTTACAATCAAAAGAGTGCAACGAGCTTTAGAACCCAAGCTTGTTGCCATTATTATTAGAACCTAGCTTGTTGCCATCACAACAAACCCCAAAAGTATAAGGGTCTAATATACAGTTGCAAATACCTAAAGCCACTTGGCTATGGAGTATTATTACCAAAATAATGTGATCTGGTATTACCAAAATAATGTGGTCCCAATGTCCAATGCATTGGGACCCCAGCTCAAGGGGTCCCGCATTGCTACATTTTATTGTAAAATATTCTCGTTAAAAGCTCAAGTGAACTTATTATTATCAAATGTCACACTTCATCAATAATTTTAATTTATATTTACTCATCTAATTTATTTGAAGTATTTCTCAATATATTCAAAGCTTCAATTGTGACGTGTTCATTTAAATTGTGATCTAGTCATGACGTAATCGGTACGCTACCCTCATTCAAATCTGTCTAGTAAAATAAGTTTAAGCTGTAATGATCATATAGCATCACTAGCCGGCTTTGCCTGCGTCACCCGTCAGGAGCCTTCCATCAGTAATGTCCGGGTTTCGTGTTTTAGTTTAACCGGATGTGCCGGCTTCACCCATCCGGCTCTTGCCTTAGCAGTAGTGGAAAGTTAATGACTTTTTTGCACTTTCACAATTCTTCTACACGAAATTGTGATTGTCGCATTCTCTTAATCATGACTGGCAATGCTCACAAAGAATCTTCCCACAAATTATTGTTAATACTTGTGAGGAAGCAGGTATTGTACATAATCAAAACTGATTGTAGCGGCAAAATGGTGGTTGCTTTCACAAACACTTTCGCGCCCGCGACGGTATGGATACCGGCTGCGAACTTCAAGCGCTCGCTCCCGCGACGGTAAATATACCGGCACAAACAATAAGCTTAGTTAAGCGCTATTGTTCGCGGAGGTCTCGTTCGAGCAATAACGCTTTATATTTACATCTTTCTAACTTTCTGCTTGTGGTTTGTAATTGAATTTTTTTGCGTGCTTCGCTCCCGCAACGGTAAATACGCCGGCAAAAAAATTTTTGATGGAAGCTCTGTTTACATGCGCGCCAGTGTTTGCAAATGGCTCGCGGGAGGGAAAGAGTTCAGGAAATAAACTATTTAATGGTAAGCCTATTTTGCCAATTGGTGCTGCCCCTTTCCCATTTTTATTTGTGGTATTAAGTTTCTAATTTGGCTGCGCTATTGATTTTGTTTTCGGCATAGCCACAAAAGCGGCTATCATTCTCTCTATATTGTTTTACAAATATAGAGAGATTAGTTTTACAAATTGTTATGGTTATGGTTTTGTGTTGATTTTTTTCTTAAACTTAGGATTTTATTACAATGCTGTAGATATAGACATAAATACCGTAACAGGCAGCATATCATCATAAGAAAAAATCTTTGCTTTGTGGTATATATGACTGCGTCACCCGAAGAGTCCCCATCAGTAATGTCGGGATCGAGAGTGTCGGTCCAGCCGGCTTTACCTATCAGGTTCTTGTAAAAAGAGTTACCAAACGAAAAGATGAGAAGTAGTACAAAATTTCAATAAAGCTTCAGTCATCGACCATTTCACTGCACTCTTTTACAAAGAATAAGTGAAAACTCTAACGTTTTCGTCTAGCTCTCTTTAGGAGTTATCGCTAGAATGAAGCCTGGCGTTGATGGCGAGGTATTTATAGCGAAAGCAGCTGGTGAAAATGTCGGAACGTTCTGATTGGTAGACAACCAGACGTTTCGTCGAGTCCGAATCAATGACGTAATTTTAGTGTGTAGACGAATTCTTTCTGGCGACAAAGCTCGGGTTGAAGTATTTTGATGATAGTCGCTTCCAAGGTAGATAAATGAAAAAGTGTTCTTCCTTTAGCCAAAATAGAAAATTGGTTGTCATCATAGTGAGAGGCGCATTTTTCATTGTTGAGGAGGTGTTGTCCAATTGCCGAAGTACTGATATGGTTGGATTGAAATAAATCACGATTTGGTTGAGCTTGATTTCTTATTGCTTTTGGTATGTGCTGTTTTATTCTATCCTGCAGTCTTTGAGATGTGCGGCCTACGTACCGACAATCACAGCGGCACACGTATTGATATACGACCATACTTTGTTGCTTGGTAGGCACGACATCTTTGCGGACCGTTGGAAACATCTTTTTTGTGGAGAACACTACACGAAGTTTTACTGCACCAAAACAAGAGCTGACAGCAGTTTTGCATTGATTTTCAAATTTTGCGGAGATATTGCCGATTCATAGTAGTTTAAGGTAAGCTGGACATTTTTCCGGACCTTCCTCTCTGCTTGACGTGTTTTCCGCACATAAGATGTTTACGACTTTTTGTGCTCCTTTTCCTAATAGAATATCTCGTTTTAAGATCCTGGCTATGCCTTAGGTCTATGTGCTCTGTTCATTGCTGACACAAACCCAAGGAAGCTTTGCGTTTCCCGTAGTTGGGGAATAGGGAACACATTTCTGATATTAAGCTACTCTAAAGCAAAAGGGCATAAATGTCTTTCGTGTGGTGCGATTTGACAGTGACGCTGCTTTCTTTTAATTTCCCCTTAAACTATCCAAAGTTCTTGCTGGCTACGCATTATGTAGCATGTTCTTTCCTCTCTGCTTAAGGTGCCCTGGGGAGTTTAAAGTGTCCTTGCTTTTCCTCAAATGTTTGGTTTGACCCCTGTAGCTCTATAAAGCTATTATAAAGCAAAATACCAATAATATGTTTCATGTGGTGCAATTTAACACAGTTTTGATTTAATTTTGATTTCACCTCAAACTTTCTCAAGTCCCTGCTGGCTACCCATTATGATTCATATTTGTTTTTCCTTGGTTAGGTATGCTTACGAAAGTTGAAATAAGTTCTTGCTTTTCGCAACACTGATTTCAAGCAAGAACATTTGAATTGACCCCATTTCAAAATTTAAGCTTAATGTTTTGTCTACAGATTGAGCGTTTCAACAAGTTCAATCACTGATTTCATAATAGCCGGAGTACCATGCAGGCAGAACATATTCAGTCAGAACGTTACATAAATTAAATAACGCACATTGAATAACGTCGTGCATGATAAATTGCGTTCTTTTTGTTGGAGGCTTGTAGTTGACTAGGATCAATATGCAATAACGTCGCGTATTTGATGATGAATTGCATTACCTTACATGAGGGATTATACTTGACTAGAGTCGATACGGATAGCATCGCGTATTTCGTGATAAATCGTATTGTTTTGGTTGGGGGCTTATACTTGAGTAGGGTCGATATAAAATAACATGGTGTCTTCCCTGATAAATTGGATTATTTTGGACAGGGGCCTATACCTCACTTGGGCGGATACTCACTAGGGTTAGGGTTGCGGTTGGGGTTAGGGTTAGGGTTAGTACACAAGTTAACCAGAAACAGTATAGAATGGAAATGGAAGGAGAAAGAAAAAGCTTTTCAAACTGTGAAAGACATGCTTTGCACAGACATGGTGCTAGCACACTTTGATCCATCACTGCCGATTGGTATTTCGTGTGATGCTTTCAACGTGGGAATTGGTGCAGTGTTGTTTCACCGTTTTCAAGATGGACAGGAACCTCCAATTGCCAACGCATCTAAAACTTTGACGGAGAGGCAAAGAAAATACAGTCAGATCCAAAAAGAAGCACTCGCTGTTGTGTTTGCTCTACGAAAGTTCCACCAATGGACAAAAATTTCTTAGTGACTTTTATGGAAATTTAATACGAAAATTTAATACCTTTGTGAACGAAAATTTATCTTAGTGACTGATCACAAGCCATTGCTATCAGTGTTTATTCCTACCAAAGTCACCAATCGCTTGGCTAGATGGGCTTTGATACTAAATGAGTATAACTATTCCAGCCAATACAGGAATACTTCTGCCCATGGAAATGTAGATGTGCTGAGCCGATTGCCTTTAGGTCCTGACGCGCACTTCAACCACGAAGAAGAAGAGGAGGATGGCATGTACGTAATAAACTCCATCAAGACCATCAGCTCACAGCTGAAGCCAACAGACCCAAGAGTCCTACTTAAAGAATCAGCAAAAGATCCTACAATTTCAGCAGTCATTCGGTATACGCAAGAAGGATGGCCGCAAAAGAAAGTTTCTACAGGAAAAGCTGAGGAATTTCGCAAAGTTGCAGATTTTATATCTGTGGAGCATGGATGTTTGCGATATGAAACTAGAGTTGTGATTCCCCAAAGTTTACGAAAGTAAGTTATTGACATTTTGCATACGAGTCATTTTGGCATTCAGAAAATGAAACATTTGATTCGCACAGCAGTATACTGGCCAGATCTGGACTTCAACATGAAAGAACAATGCCGAAACTACACATCATGTGGAGAACACCAGAATAAACCGCCGAAAACGAAAAATCACCTATGGATGCTTCCGGAGAATCCATAGAGCCGAATACATGTGGACCATGCGGTTAATTTTATGGGAAATAATTGGCTAGTGATTGTTGATGCCTATTCCAAATACCCATGCATTTATCCCTCTACAACTGTCTTGTCAAAGTCTACAATGACACTGTTGGAAGAGTCATTTGCACATTTTGGGTGTACGCATAGCCTGGTTACGGATAACGCGTCCTCATTCACATCGGGTGAATTTCAGGAGTGGTGCAAGGATAGAGTAATTGTGCATCTTACCATCCTGCAACGAATGGAGCAGCCGAAAGACTGGTGCAGACATTAAAACAAACATTAAGAAAATCAAATCTCCCATGTAAATCTGCCTTGCAAGAATTTTTAATAACAGTAAAAAAAGTGCCATAAAAAATCATTTGCAAGAGTGCAAATTCTGTTTCTAAGAGTGAAATTAGTGTGCACTCGTTGTTTACGGTTTCAAAGAAATGTTCATCTAAATATAACGCAAAAATTCCTGAAGCTCTGTTAACTTAACAAAGCAAACCACTTCGTAGTAAACAGCTATATGCAAATGGTTGTTCCTTTTTGCAAAAACTATTTAATTTATTTGTCTTGTATTGTCACAATCTATCAACCTATTGTATTTTGTTCAATTTTATTAAGTTATTGGTCATTATCTAGTTGTTGTTTTGTTATCAGTCGTCTCATTCTTCACAATCCATATTATTTGGTTACCGGCACATGCTGCTGTAATCTCAAATTTCATAATAAATGTGCGTGATTTTAGACACAAGCAATAATAATAAACCAATACGGGTTACAATATCACGGCTAGATTGCCGGAAAGCCATGCAGGCTAGATTCCTGGCGTGAGGTTACATCGCCAGGCGTGCGGACTATAGGAGTACGATATACTTGAAACGGAGATAGCCGAGCGGCTACAAACCTGACGGTAGATACTTCGTCAGTTAATATTACTTCATCAGTAAAATCATAGGGTAAAGCAGCAAAGGTGCGCGAGCTGGGCGTCAAACTGGGGACGCACGAAGTTGCAAATTAGCAAACACAGCTCCAACAATAAACAACTAGAATCACACACCTCGACGGAACCAAGGTGCTAAGCCGCCGAAAGCAAACTAACAAAAAAAATAAAAAAAAGGACAAAAAGATGTTTGGCATGGCAGCTCGATGAGGTGCGAGGCACGACACTCTACAGCTGCTAGGAGAGACCGTTCTTATCAAGCAAATACCATCCATTGATTCAACTTTATGTTTTAGTCCCACAAATTTCCATAAAGCTCTGCTCCTTGCCTCAGGTAGACTGCAATCATCAGAGCGCAATGTCCCACAAGAAGCTCAATAAAGAAATATAAAAAAATAAGACTAGTTCAACCCTGTACTCTAACCACAGCAAAAGATTTAAAGCAACTTAGCCTGCCAGCTCCATATGCCGTATTTTCCATCTGCTGTCGAAATTGCACGTCACAGACAGGTCTACTCTCAACAAACACAAAAAAAATGATTCAAAAGGCGAGGGAGTGAAGTGACACACGTCCCAGGATACCGTTCATCTCGTTCTGCACCGTCCAGCTACGGGCTCTGCGCCCCTCGCTCTTTGGCGACTCTTTATCTCTCTACGACCTCTGATCCAGGCCGTGGGGAGTTGCCCAGCTTCTAGAACTCCATGGTCTTCCACCATGCCCCCATCCCTTGGAAGGGGTCCGGTAGCAACAACAGGGAGTAAAGTTAGTAAATATTCTCCGTGATGATATAACAGAGCCACCAGCTCAGACGAGTCGACCGCCGGCCTGTTCTAAAAATAGCTAAGTAGTTTCCAAAGTGGCCGGAAAGACTTCGCCTTTAATTTGGCTTGTAAGTGCGAAAATTCAGACTTCGAAAAAGTCGATCTCGAGTACAAAAAGGTCCAATTTAAGGCCCAAAATTTTTTCAAAGCGACGAGGCAACAGTGCATCTCCAAAAGGAAAAGAAGGTCTTCATTTTTGACTTAGATCAAGACTTAAATATGCATGTATTTCGACATAATTCGCACATCAAAAATGGGCACTGGACATAAAAAGGTAGAGAAACAGTATTACATCATTGTTGGAATTTATTACGAGACATGACGAATGCCTTCACATAGGTGAATACCATGAACGATTAATAATAATACAAATTTGGCAGAGAGGTAAAGCATTTTAAAATCCACACTGTTGATATAGCAAGTAACTATAATACATCCCAAGGATGTACTTGGTCCGCATTACATAAAAAGGTTTTACATCCCTGGGATGTAGTTGGTCCGCAAAGGGTTAATAGCCATACATATTTGGCATGCAGTTGTACTTAAACAGAGTGTTAACAATGCAATTATGTGAATAAACTTAAGTGCTATACTGAGTGCAATTAATATGATACCAATACCATCAATTGAAAAAATGAAAAACATATCTGTCAATCAGATCCCAATGGCGTGACTACTCGTTCAAAAAATTTTATTTATTAACTGTCATTACAGATCAATCATTTACACAAAAATTTTTCCGAACTAAACACATTACAACCAGTAAGTAATTTTAAATTAAAAAGGCTGACGATAGTTAATTTTGTTACACAATTACACATTCTCATCCCCACTTGTACACACCCTCTTTGTCATCAACACAACAGATTTTCTTATAGACATATCAACTCATAGATAAAAAAGCGATGTTATAAGCATCATTTTACCGAATCGATTTAGGTGCACATAAGTTTAAACTCTTGAGAAGTTGAAAAAAACGACCCCAAAAGAATTTGCATCTCTACTCATGACAATTACGATGAATTTCCACATTTCATCGTTTACAAATTAAATGGATGGGACAGCGTAACTGTCTACATTTGCAAGAATATAAATTTTTTGCTTCTCCAGAATATACCTTCAAATAGCCATCTGCTGTTCCAACTCCAAGGTTTCCCTGAAATACAAGTGGTAAGAAGCTTACACATTTTTATTATATACAGTAGTTGTCACTAGCGAAATTGTCGGCATTCTCTCTCTTTAATGACTCTCCGGCTTCTCTGTTATATTCCGTCAGCTGCTCTCTTTACGCTGACGATCTGGCCATTTGGTCCTCTTCCCCCTCGGTTCCCACTGTGGTGGAGGCCACACAAGGAGCTCTGTTTCGATTGGAGCGCTGGTCTGAGTACTGGTGTCTTCCTCTCAATCCAAGCAAATGTGAGGCCTCCTTCTTCTCAGTGGATCCCCACCAAGCTAACCTCCTCTTACTCGGCTCCCGCCTCCGTTTCAATCTCACTGTAACTTTTCTCGGGGTCACCTTCGACCGCACTTTTCCTTTTCTAAACATGTATCTTCGCTGAAGACCAAGTTTTTCCCACGTCTCAAGGCCCTACCCTGTATCTCTGCTTCCTCATGGGGCCCCTCTAAGGAGTCCCTCTCTGTTCTGTACAAATCTTTTCCTTGGCCCCTTCTCACTTACGCTTCGCCCACATGGTTTCCTTTCCTAAGCGCTACCAATCTCACCAAATTGGAACGCCTCCACCGAGCAGCCAGTCGCGCCATCACCGGCTGCCTTTCGTCCTCCCCTATCCCTTTACTACTCTCCGAGGCTTCTATACCTCCCCTAGGGTGTCACTCTGACTCATTTCACTCTTTTATCTTATGAGCGGGCTCTTCGTCTCCCAACCTCGTTTCCTATTTCAGGTTTGGCCAGACTAGGAGTGAAACCAAGACTCTGCAGATCGTCCTGAAGAGCTTTTGCGTCCACTCATCCGCTCATGCTTCCTTCTACTTGTTCTAGGGAGGCTCTTCTTGCTTACCCTTCCTTTCCTCCTTGGAATCTGCCTTTGTTCACCGTGGAGTCTACCCTTTCTTCTCCATGCTCTCGCTCTGATCCCCCTCTCTCTCGCCAAGGTGCGGCTCTCGCCCACCTTGACTCTCTCCCCCCTCATGATCTGGTACTTTGGACAGACGGCTCTGTTCCTTTTCCTTTTGGCAAAGGCGGCTCCGGCGTTCTTGCCAACTGCTCTCTCGGTGGCACTGAGGGCACTCTTTTTTTTTCGGCAGGCCCAGTATGCTCAAGTTTTTCCGCTGAAGCCTGCGCCATTCTGCACGCTCGTTGCTGGTCTCGGCAGCACCATAATGTCTGCCATTTCTCTTCTCTTCTCCTTCTGTCTGACTCTCGTTCTGTCATCTCCTCCATCTTTCCTCTTATCTCAAACTCTGTGGCAGATCTGGCAGGAATTGTCTTCTCTCTTCTTCTGTTCTATCAGACTACAATGGGTCCCCGGACGCCCGTTTCTCCTGGGAAACGACACGGTTGATGAGCTGGCCAGACGGGGTACTCTACTTGCGCCCTCCGCAATCCCTTGTAGTCTCTTTCCTCTTATCTCTCGTATCCACTCTCGTCTTATCTCGGACTGGAGGCGTACTGTCTCATCGAAGTTCTTTGACACACAGGTTCCCTCGATTTCTACTGAGGAACTTGTGCTCCCTCGTCATGCTCGCTGTGTCCTCTCTCGTCTTCGATGCAAAGGACACAGCCTTCTCTTAGGCTCTTATCTCACTAGGATTGGCAGAATCGAGAATCCTTCTTGCAGCACCTGCGGACACTCGTCCCAGGACATCTCTCATCTCATTGTGCACTGTCCAGCTACGGACTCTTTGCGCCGCTCACTCTTTGGCGACTCTCTGTCTCTGTACGACCTCTGGTCCAGACCCTGGGGAGTTTCCTGGCTTCTGAGGCTCCATGGTCATCCACCATGCCCCCATCCCTCGGAAGGGGTCGGGTAAACAACAACAACAAGAGAGAAATTGGAGTTAGGTTCCAGAAGGAAGGGTAGACGAGATAGAACGATGCGTTCAAGCATCTTTAAGACGCAGGGGTGAGAGAGATAGGCCGTAAAGATGCATGTGAGTCGAGAGGTTTTCCCATCTTCTAGATCGGAACATCAGATGAAGACTTCGAGATGGAAAGAAAGAATGCAAAGACCGGACAAAATTAAAGATGTGAAGAAGATCCATACTAGAGCGAGGAAGATGTGGGGATGGGTTTGGCAACGCTGCCTGGGTTGATAACGGGGAAGAGTGAAGTTTGTGACGCTGCTAGAAATCACTGGAGGTGATAGAAGACCAGAAAGATGAAAGAAATTTTTTTGGGCAGGAGGCCCGGCCGAGCTCAAACAAGTAATCTCTGGGTTTGCTTTGCAAAACCTTTGACTGAGAGGCAGATAGTTAGATCTCGGGTAATTGGAGTAAACTAATGCCGACTCTCTGGGAAAGGAGCAATTGGAAAAGTTAGGGGAGGAGGAGAAGGGGAAGTAAAACTAGCAACGAAACAAAGGATAGAGTAGACTGATTTAGGAGAGAAAACGAGCATGCCTAGAAGCTGATACGTAAACCGGTCGCTTTTCATACCTCTGTGATTGGAACCAAAAGCCTTACGTCTTTTCTTTTCCACTTCTGCTTCAGAAGACCACCACGCTTGAGGTTAAGCTTGAACGCGGCCAAAAGAAATAGAAAATTTGGCTGCACTTAGTGCCTATGAGGTACAGATTGCAGCTCCAGAGGGATGAGGAGTATTACCCCACAGGAGGACACTACAAATCGATGTCAAGAGCTAAGTCATCCCAACGGGCTTTCTGGAAATTGAAGAAAAAAGGACGCTCGTTGGGGCGAGAGAGTGGAGAAGGAGGGACGGTAAGCAGAATGGGAGGTGATCTGAACCCAAGTCTTGAAGCAACTTCTAGGGACAGGAAAAGGTTAGAAAGGAGGCTCTAAAGATTGCAGGAGAGGAGCGACTGCCGAAGAGTCAATGAAATAGGGTCGAGAGATGAGTGGATACGAGAGATAAGAGGAAAGAGACTACAAGGGATTGCGGAGGGCGCAAGTAGAGTACCCCGTCTGGCCAGCTCATCAACCGTGTCGTTTCCCAGGAGAAACGGGCGTCCGGGGACCCATTGTAGTCTGATAGAACAGAAGAAGAGAGAAGACAATTCCTGCCAGATCTGCCACAGAGTTTGAGATAAGAGGAAAGATGGAGGAGATGACAGAACGAGAGTCAGACAGAAGGAGAAGAGAAGAGAAATGGCAGACATTATGGTGCTGCCGAGACCAGCAACGAGCGTGCAGAATGGCGCAGGCTTCAGCGGAAAAACTTGAGCATACTGGGCCTGCCGAAAAAAAAAGAGTGCCCTCAGTGCCACCGAGAGAGCAGTTGGCAAGAACGCCGGAGCCGCCTTTGCCAAAAGGAAAAGGAACAGAGCCGTCTGTCCAAAGTACCAGATCATGAGGGGGGAGAGAGTCAAGGTGGGCGAGAGCCGCACCTTGGCGAGATAGAGGGGGATCAGAGCGAGAGCATGGAGAAGAAAGGGTAGACTCCACGGTGAACAAAGGCAGATTCCAAGGAGGAAAGGAAGGGTAAGCAAGAAGAGCCTCCCTAGAACAAGTAGAAGGAAGCATGAGCGGATGAGTGGACGCAAAAGCTCTTCAGGACGATCTGCAGAGTCTTGGTTTCACTCCTAGTCTGGCCAAACCTGAAATAGGAAACGAGGTTGGGAGACGAAGAGCCCGCTCATAAGATAAAAGAGTGAAATGAGTCAGAGTGACACCCTAGGGGAGGTATAGAAGCCTCGGAGAGTAGTAAAGGGATAGGGGAGGACGAAAGGCAGCCGGTGATGGCGCGACTGGCTGCTCGGTGGAGGCGTTCCAATTTGGTGAGATTGGTAGCGCTTAGGAAAGGAAACCATGTGGGCGAAGCGTAAGTGAGAAGGGGCCAAGGAAAAGATTTGTACAGAACAGAGAGGGACTCCTTAGAGGGGCCCCATGAGGAAGCAGAGATACAGGGTAGGGCCTTGAGACGTGGGAAAAACTTGGTCTTCAGCGAAGATACATGTTTAGAAAAGGAAAAGTGCGGTCGAAGGTGACCCCGAGAAAAGTTACAGTGAGATTGAAACGGAGGCGGGAGCCGAGTAAGAGGAGGTTAGCTTGGTGGGGATCCACTGAGAAGAAGGAGGCCTCACATTTGCTTGGATTGAGAGGAAGACACCAGTACTCAGACCAGCGCTCCAATCGAAACAGAGCTCCTTGTGTGGCCTCCACCACAGTGGGAACCGAGGGGGAAGAGGACCAAATGGCCAGATCGTCAGCGTAAAGAGAGCAGCTGACTGAAAAAGGCAGAGATGCCGGAAGATCATTAATGAAAAAATAGAAAAGTACAGGGCCAAGAACGAATCCTTGCGGAACACCTCGACGGACTCGAAGGAAACGGCTTTTGTGATTTTGAAAAACCACACAAGCGCGCCTATCAGAAAGGAAAGATTGAGTGCAATGAGCAAAGCAAGGAGGGAGGCCAGCTGAAATGAGTTTGTGGAAATGGGCGGGATGCCACACAGAGTCAAAAGCTTTAAAGAATTCGATAGTAAACAGGATCGTCCAAGAGCCAGGCCTGGGTTTGTTAAACCCATCCGAAATGGACTGAGAAAGATAAAGAATCTGATCTAGAGTAGACCGTCCAGGGCGGAAAACGGCCTGGCAGGGAAAGAAAATGGAATTAGATTCCAGAAAGAAGAGTAGACGGGATAGAATGATGGGTTCAAACAGCTTTGATGCGCAGGAAGTGAGAGAGATAGGCCGGAAAGAAGCAGGAGAGTCGAGAGACTTTCCCATCTTCTGGATGGGAATAATGGAAGATGTCTTCCAGATGGAAGGCAAGGAATGCGTAGACCAGGAAAGATTAAAGATGTGTAGAAGAAGATCCATGCCAGAGCGAGGAAGGTGCTTTAGCATGAGATAGACGACTTTGTCTGGGCCAGTGGCGGTGGACAAGGATAGGTTGGAGGCAGGCGCAAGAAATTCAGCAAATGAGAAAGGAGAGCAAAGGACGAGTGAGACTCCACAGGGCACGTGGCTTGTCGGAGCTCAGTGAGGTAGCCTCTGGCTCTGCTACGCAGAGCCTTTGGGTGAGAAACGGAAAAGCGGGATCTCAGGTAAGCGGCATAGACCGAAGCCGATTCCCTGGGAGAAGAACAGTTAAAAAAGTTAGGAAAAAAGGAAGACGAGGAAGGAGAGCCAGCGATAGAGAGAAGAAGAGAGTGTACAGATTTACGGTTAGATCTAGGTGAGAGAGAAGAGCAAGTCGTCTGCCATGCCTCAGCCTTGGCGATGACTGACGAGGCACGTCGAGAAGCGGAGATGTAAGCCTGGAGATTTTCATCACTTCTGTGAGCGCCAGCGAAAGCCTTGCGTCTTTCACTAACCGCACTTTCCACCTCAACAGACCACCAGGCTTAGGAGGGCGTTTGATGCGGCCGAAGGGAAGGAAAGATTTGGCCGCATTCAGTGCCAGTGAAATAAAGAGAGCAGCAGCAAAGGAAAGAGAAAGAGACGAGTATTCCTCTGCAGAAAAACAGTGGGAGTCAAAGTAGGAGGCAAAGTCATCCCAGCGAGCTTTCTGAAAATTGAAGAGGGACGCTCGTTGGGGCGAAAGACCGGAGAGAGAGATAGATAGATAGAAGAATTGATAGATGGTCAAAACCCAGGTCCTGTAGGACCTCCCAGGAGCAAGATAGGGCAAGTAAAGAGGAGCAAAGAAGATGTCAAGAAAAGAGTGACTGCCAGAGGAGCGATGGAGAAGGGTGAGTGTGCCAGGGTCATTGAGGGGGAGGAGGTCAGAAGAGATGACCCAGTCGAATACTTCCTCCCCACGGGTGTCGGAAGTAACTCTTGAGTCCCAGTGGGGGTCTAGTCCCAATTGAAGTCACCCAGAATGAAGATATTTCTGGAGGAGGAAAGAATGGAGGGAGAAAAGAAATCAATTCTGCCATCCGTTGGGGAGGAGCGAATAGGGGGAGCGTACACATAAAGAAAAGAGAGCGAGGAGGAGTTGTTAGAAGAGATGTTGACCCCTACATAGTCAGAGTAGGGATCCAGCAAAGAAAGAGAGGAGGTAGAAAGTTCAGAGAAAGATAGGCCCTGCCTGACAAAAATGACGACGCCGCCGCTAGCGTGCGTGGCATCACGAGAGAGAATGCCAGACCGGGGGTTGGTACTATCAGAACGCAGAGCAGAGAATCCAGGAATCCGGAATGAGGAAGATGAATTAAGATTGGATTCCTGAATGCAGATAAGGTCGGCAGGATGGGACGAAAGAAAGTGGAGTAGTTCAGTGCTCCTGGCTCGATGACCTCCAGCATTCCATTGAAGAACCCTGAGAGAGTCAGAGAGGGGATAGGAGGCAGGAGGCGCAGAAGGACAGCAAGGAGCAAGGGACGGTGATGGGGGGCAGAGCGAGAAGATAAAATAATGGGTAGATGGGGGATAAGAGGTTTGGAGACGAGGGTGGCGCGAGAGTGCAGTGTTAGCAGAGGCGGGGCTAGATTGCACAGTGGAAATGTACATGTCGGAGGATTCCGAGGAGGGAGTCACAGTGATTCGGCAGGGGGCAGCTCCAAAAGTGAGAGTTGCCAAGAGCTCTGAATTGGGATAAGGAAAGTTGTGAGCATTTTAGATGGACCCATTTGGAGCAAGCGCAGCATTGCACTGACTGGCCCTGCCAGGTCACATTTCCAGCGCACACAGAGCAAGGAAAGATGGGGCCAGGGTTGGGATGAACGTTACCGCTCATCAAGAGAAGGAGGAGAATGAGGAGATAAAGAAGAACAAGAGAAAAGAAAACAAGCGACAGATTTAAAAGAAGCTGTGAGCTGCCCTTCTGCGGTCGTTCAGGGGGCAGCATAGCGAAAAAATAAAGGGGAGTGCCCGGGGTAACTGGGACTCTCGGGAAGGCCAACAGCCATTTCGACCCAACCCAAACGAGGCCGGGGACCACACCCCACGTTGAGCCGGCTGTTGATTGGTGCCGATTTTCTCTCCTCGGCAGGCCGATTTCTACCCTGGTCGGTCTACTCTTGATCAAATTCTGTTCCTTGCTCAGTCGATTTAGAATGAGTTGAACAAACCTAAGCCAGGCCCTCGGATGATTCTTGATGCTACCGACTTCTAAGCTTTTGACTCGGTCTGCAATCTCGGTCTTTAGCACAAATTTATTTCTGCTGACCTCCTTTCCTGCTTTATTAAAGTCATGCAAGTCGCTTTTTTCGAGTCCGTCGAGAAGTTCCGCAAGGATCTGTTCCTACTCCAGCTCTTTTCTATCTCTTCATCAACAATTTCACTTGGTGTCTACCTTCTTCTGTCAGCTGCTCTCTTTATGCTGACAACCTAGCCGTGTGGTCCTTCTATCTCTCAATACCTTCTGCAGTGGATGCCACATCAGGAGCTTTGATTCGACTGCAGCACTGGCGTCTTCCTTTCAATCCAAGCAGATGTAAAGCTTTCTTTTTTTCGGTAGATCTCACCACGACAATTTTCAACTCCACCACTACTTATGTAACTTCTTTCTCCAAGTCAATCCTACTTCACCTTTTTTTGGGGGTCACCTTTGACTGCACTCTTTTGTTTTCTGCAAAATACCTTCGCTAAAGGCCAAGTTTTTCCTTCGTCGCAAAGCCTAATGCTGCATCTATACTTACTTTTGGGGCCCCTCCAAGCAGTCCCTATCTGTTCTGAACGAAGTTTTTCTTTGGCCCGTTCTCGCTTATGCTTTCACCCGGATGGTTTTCTTTTGTTACCGTAGCCGACGTTTCCACCTTAAAAACGCTCCACCGAACGGCCAGTAGCGCCATGACCGGCTGCCTATCGTCCTCCCCCATCCCTCTTCTCCTTCTACCTCCCCTTTGAATCACTTTGACTCATTTCACCCTACCCTGTTTTGAGCAGATCTTTTGTCTTCCGACCTTCTTTTCATTTCAGGTTTGACCAGATGCAGAGTGAAACCTAGATCTTGAATGTCCTTTTGGAGAGTTTCTGGGTTCACTCACCCGCTCATACTTTCTCCTACTTTCCCTAGAAATGTTCTTAATATTTGCTCTCACTGTCCTCCTTAAACTCCGCCTTCCTTCAGCGTAGAGCTCAGATTTTCTATACCATGCTCCCGTTTTTTACTTTCTCGTCAAGGTGCATTCCTTACCCACCTTGATCATCTCCCATTTCATGATCTTTTGATTTGGACGAATGACTCAGTCCCTTTTCTTTTGGTAAAGAAGGCTCCAACATCCTCACTAACTGCTTACTTTGTGGCACTGAGGCCACCCTTTTTTTCGGCAGGCCCAGTGAATTCAAGTTTTTCTGCTGAATTCTGCAAGCTCTCGGCAGCACCAATGGTGGATTTAGGGTGAGGCAAGAAAGGCAGCTGCCTGGCGCCCCGACTTTCAGACATGTCCTATACACTACTTTTTGGCCTTGCAAATTAGAGGTGATCTTAACATAAAAGCTCCTTACTTCTAAGTTTAGAGCTGAACCCTAGTTTACAGCAAGTTCACCTGTTCTGAACTTCGAAATAAAATCGATCTCCAAAAAAAAAGCCACTAGCGAGTACTTGGCCAATAGGGACCCCTCATCAAGGCTTGCCTCAGGTCCCCACAATCCTTAATCAACCACTGAGCAGCACCAACAAGTCTGCTACTTCTCTCAGATTTTTGCTCAGATCTCGCTATACTATGGTCTACTCTGTTTTTCCTTCTTTCACCCTCTGACAAGAACTATTCTTTTTTTGTCTACAGGGTGGTTGAAAAGTAACTAGGCATAAAAAATTGCTTTTGATATTATCATCTCTGAATTTCATACGAAAACCGTTTTAGGTGAGACAACACAAATAAGGATCACTAATGTTTCAGATTTTGTTAATTGTGTTTAGTTTTTATGGAATGTGGTAGCATTTTCAAAAATGACCAGTCTCTTGACCATTCAGAAGCGAGCAAAAATTGCAGCAGATAATGAAGTGAGCAATTTTGTTTTTAGGCTGCAGAAACGGTGAGGTGCAGGTAAAGGTTGGCACGAAACACTACGTCCAGAGCCAATTAGAGGTTGTTGTGCAGAGCTTATAACCAATGACAAAAGGAGCGGGTGTCCATTCACAAGTCGACAGGTTACAATGAGTCCCCGGTAATGACATCAGAATTGAAAATCCTTTATGCAGCGCCAGCGGTCATCCGTCCCAGGACACCTCTCGTCTCATTATGCACTGTCTAATTGTGGACTCTTTGCGCACTCGCTCTTTGGTGACTCCTTCTCTCTCTACAACCTCTGGTTCAAGCTCTTGGGAGTTTCTTAGCTTTTGGGGCTCAATGGTATCCCCCCATCCCTCAGAAGGGATTTTAAGATGTAAGCCTGGTGCTCTTCATGAATTCTGTCAGTGGAAGCAAAAGCTTTACGTCTAACCTTTATCGCTTCTTCCACTTCAGAAGACCGACAGGCTTGCCGTTGGCGTTTGATGCGGCTAAAAAAACAGAAGTTTTGGTCGCATTTAGTGCCAAAAAAGTGCAGAGCGCAACAGCAGAGGAAAGAGAAGTATTTCTCTGCAGAAGTGCAGTGAGTGTCGAAATAGAAAGCAAAGTCATCTCATCTCACCGAGCTTTCCAAAAATTAAAATGAGGACGCTCATTGGAGGGGAAGAATAAAGGAAGAGGGACAGTGAGAATAAATGGGGGTAATCAGAATCCAAGTCCTGAAATACCTCTAAGAAGCAGATGAGACGTGAGTACCGATGAAAGAGTGGGGTGTCAGAGTCAATGAGGGGGATATCGGAGATGACCCAATTAAATACTATATCCTTAGAAGTGTCTGTTGAGTTCCATGGAGGGTAATGGCAGTTGCAGAACCCCAGCATGAAAATATTTCTGAAGGGAAAACGCAGGGAGAAAACGAATCGTTTCTACTATTCACAGAGTTTGGGGAGATCGCCTGCCAAGTGGTTACTTTGGAGAAACGAGTGACCGAAAATCCGTTGCAGCTTAAAACCTGCTACACAGAGAGAAAAGCTCCAGTAAAATATCTAGACAAGCATTAAAAAAAAAGATTGAGAAAAGTAGAAATAACGTAGTGTGAAAAAAGACAAAACGATAACTAGCAAACCGGTTAATGCTGCAAAGAACACAGAAAAAAGCTTAAAGGTTGGCGGCTCTAGCCTCAACGGAAAAGCTGAAACAAGCTGGGTCTGTTTAGAAAAAACGTAACCAAGTCGTAGGTGTCACAAAATGAGTAGGCAGCTAAGTCGCCAGAAAATGTTGCGTCGAAAAAAGAACAGGAGCCATACATTCCAATTACAAGATCGTAATTTCAAAAAGAGTAGCATCCAGATAAGAGTGAGAAATATCAAAACGAGATAAATCTACGCTACAGAAAGTTCCAACATCGAGTAACAGATTTCAGATAGGGGGAGCTTTTCTTCCAAATTTTGATGAGCAAAACAAACATCGAGAGCAGTACCTATTTAACATAACAAAATTATTAATAATAAATTTAACCCAACAAAACTAACATAAACAAAAAACGCCGAAGCTTTTGGTCTCGTCTCGGGGACTTCATCAGGGAAAAGATTACAATACTGGACGCTAATGAGGGAAGTAGTATTGTTTTAGCATTGCACCTCTCAATGAAACACGTGCAGAAGTAATTTCGCTCCTTGTGAATGACCGAGTTTTATATTTAAAGATGGCTTAAGGATGCCAGCAGAGCAAAACTTTACCTTATAAAAAAGTGTTCTTTTTAACTCTCAAATCGAACTAACGGAAACGCTGCTAATTAAACGTCAGTATTCTAATCTTAAATTTATCTTTAAATTTACAGATCTATTTTGCCCTCATGAAATACCCGAGAGAGGACGAAAAGCATCGGCGTTTTTTGCTTATATTAGTTTTATTTTTATTATGTTGAATGAAGTACTGCTCTTGATATTCGTTTGGCTCATCAAATCGTAAAAAGTTTCACAAAAAAGAAAAAACGAAACCGTCAGAGAAGTAAAGAACTTTACTAAAGGAAATCAAGTGAACCCCTAAGTAAAGATAGGGTATCTCCAGTAGCTCCTGGTGATCCTTGCTTTAACAACACGTCTAGCCAATTGCAAAATAAGAAGAGAGCCCGAGAATCTAGGCAACTCACTTCCAGGGCCTTGAAAGCTGGCTCATAAGTCGGGTAAAGAAAAAAGAATTGCCGAAGAGTGCCCAATGCGCAGAATGAGAAGCCTCAAAAATCGGGTGATCTCAGGCGCTGTACAAAAGGGTTCTCAATTCTTTAAATTCCTTAGAGATATGCATTCACACACTTCCTTGCTTTATGTATTCAAAAATCAAAATTATCAGATCTCACTCGTAGCGGATGAAAATTCAAACATGAAATCCGCCCAATCCGCTGACCGAGAAATTCTTCAAAATATGTAACACATCCCAGTTCCGTTCCTTCCATGTTCAGAAAGCGAAGAGAGTTGTTGTTTGCGGCACTGTAACATCATATACTTCATAACCAACGTTGTGGTGTAGAGGTTAGAGCGTCTATTTTACAGTCGGGCGATCTGGTTTAATTCCCTAGTCGAGTCATGCCAAAAAACTTTAAAACGTGGTATTCTTAGCTCCCATGCCTGGCACTCAGCACGAAAATGATTGTGTGATAAAAAGCCAACAAGTTTGGGGCCAAGCAGCATATAGGCCAAGCAGTATATCAGTCACCACGTGGCCAAGTCTGACCAAAGACACGCAAACAAAGCGAGAGCTCATACGCAGTCATGAATCATATAGAATACATACATATACAATCAATTCGCATCTTAATATTCAATTGTAATGCAATTAAAATGATGCTATTGAAACGGCATTACTTCCACTGATTTACATCACATCATATCATGCCATGATGCTGAGGGACGTGTGGACGTTTAACTTTCGTACTCCGCCGGTTCGTTGCAGGCGAATATTGAGAACAGGGTCTCCTCCCATCCGCCGAACATCCCATAACCTCACATCACCAAGCTCACTGTGACGTAATCATTTTGAAACAATACACTGTATATCTTCTAACTATCTTCCAGTAACGAGAACAGCCATTACAGTTAAACACATGAATAAAACCACAAATGTATAAAAATCGCTACCGCGTTTTCCGTGCAGCCGAGAGCAGGAGAGGCGTGCAAGCATAGCGGTGATCTAAAGGTAACTGCTTGTAAGCATGTGACAGTTTGTGTTACAACGAAGTTTTTTTATGGCGATAGTTGAACAATACACACACCTGGCAGTGAGGAGAAATTGTGGTCCAATGAAAGCTGTTTGAATGACCCACGAATCGTGCGCTTGATGTGGTTTTCGCTTCAAACTGAAAAAAAAAGTTGGGTCATTTATTTTATTCAACAGTTTTAGGAACGAGTTGCTTGAAGTCCAGTCACGCAAGTCAAGTCAGGAGTCGCTGACGTCAAGTTATTTCATACAAACAACTGGAATCTTTCCAACATTTGATTGCTAGTGTTAAATTATCTGTGATTTTGTTAACAATTGTAGTGGAAGGCATGATATATTGGAAGTGTATTTCCACCACAAGTACTCCACCAAGCATGCAGTGTTGCCGTAAAGTGCCGCTTTCAAAAACACAACTTCACAAAACGCACCAGCGTTTAAACTTTTAACTTATTGGGCACAGCCAACGCCTTATCAGTGGTTACACTAAGCTAATACTTTGTATGCTTTCGCGAAACCCTACTATCAAACGGAAAAATTAATTTTCTGTTTTCATTTTGCCAGTTGGCCTGCTAAAATCTTGTTCCAGGAAAGTTTAATTTTTTCCACCAATCAGCGAACGCTACGGATCACGTAAATATCTCGGTATCAACTACAGGCCTCATTCCAGCGATAACTGAGGAGAGCTGGGCGAAAACGTTTGAGTTTTTACTTATGAAAAAGAGTGCAGACTATAAGATGTTTGATATCAATAGCTATAATCCAGGAAACTGTAAAACAGCATTTTGCTCAACTACGTTTACATAAATGAAAGCTATATATCTTTATTAGCAAAAATGCTACAGCCTGTTTCGCCGCTAAGGCTCCTCAGGTATTTCTGCAAAAAAAAACGAAAAATGAACCCAAAACAAACAGAGAATGCAGTATTACTTACGGTTGTTCGGGGGGAGTAATCAGAAATAGTATGGTAGCCAACAGAAAATATACTAAAGAATAATCTGCTGGTTCTCCTGCGAACAGTAAACTCATCTGGGTAACTAAGAACTGTGGAGGTTGGTATGAGAGTAATAGTGACGTAACAATGGGAACAGGTATATGCTTAATATGGTAAACGGTAAGTTGGGAAAATAGACGGAAAAGAAAGGATAAAGAAAAACGGCAAAAGTAAAAGAACAAAACACGCAAATTACAACGAACCGTCCAATCTGATACTTTTTAATTTAAATTTTTTTCTGTGACGGCATGTGTTCACTATTTCAGATCGTTTATTGAACATTATTTTTCTATCGCCGCTTAAGATGGCAAGTTTTTCAGCCAGGCACAGGTTACATCTGCTCGCTCCGCATTTGTATGATGGTGCTGTAGAAACAATGGACCATTTTATAGACAGCTCAACACCATTATCCTTTGCTCGCCAAACTTCTTTTGACAGCTCGGTTGCGCTTCTTTTGTTACGGTGGGTAAATGAATGTTTGTGATTGCTAAATCTCGCTTTGAAATCAGTAGAGCAGGATCCTTAATATAATTTGGTGGTATGGTTAGAGGATATTTCTGCTTTATATACAATTGATTTCTGTTTGCATTTGCCGTCAAGTGGGCAAGCTGTTTTTATTCTGCAATTACATTTTGGATCGGCAGTGGGAGGTCTATTGGCCTTTGGCAAGGCGGAAAGAAGCTTTTTGTTATGGCGCAAGATGACCGCGGACATATTTGGCATACAGCTATAACTAATTTTAATATTGATTTTAAATTAATTTTAACGGCGAAACAGGCTGTAGTTTTTTTGCTAATAAAGATACATATGAATATCACTTATATATTTTAGAAATTTAACTTTGATCTTGAAATTTATCAACAAGAATTGGCAAAAACGGTCACCTCCAACGATAAATTGCGGTCTGATTTGCAGAGGGTCCACGGCATTGTTGCTCGAACAAAATTCAAGGTGAGATAAAGTTCATTTGCATGCTACATTCTAGTAAGCTGATTTTACAAATCAGACCGTTGCGTAAGACAGCATCATCAAGACTTTTTTCTTCAAATCTGAATTACCTTACAATCGCTGTCTTGATCTACTATTTTGTTTGATTTTAGTAATCTTGATTTTGTGATGAAACAAACTGCAACACTCGCTGTGATAATCCCAATACGCATTGTCACTGCCACTTTGTTCTGGTGGTGGAATCGAGCATCACTTGAATTTCGATTTGCTCAGCATGTAATCAAGTGATCTAAATCACTAGAAAACGTTAGTTTCAAAAATCAAATCATAACATTGGATGCAATATGTGCGCAATTAACTGGCTATTTTTGGTTTGAAAGATCAACATTTTTGATCCAACATTCTATCACTGAGCTTTCTTAGTCATTAATATTGTAGATCTGCTACAGCTTCTTAAAAAAAAAAATTTTTAGCTTGTCAAGGCATATCAAAAAATTGATGAGATGAAAGAAAGTTGTGAAGACGAGAAAAGATCAAAACCAACTAATTCGGTATCAGTTCAAGTAGCGGTAAGGACAGTTATACAAATAAAGATCAAATGATTGTTCGTGTTTTAGATATGTAAAACTGGAGGCATGCTTATTGCTTAAATCACCTCGATGGAATAACCGCATTGAGTCAATAACACCATTCCACGATTATTTCTGGCATTTTAAAACGAAACTTGAATATGTTCATACCACATTTCAGCTGGCAATGTTGTTCGGTACTAGCATGAGGTTGCATTGCAATGCACCAGTATTTTCTACTTTATTGTTGCAGTGCAAGACCAAATGAGTTTACACGAAAGACCAATCTTTCTTTATATGGACTCCAGTACCTTGTGCTGCAAGTTTAACTGTGCTTCAGATCATTTACAATGTACAAATTAAGCAGATATTTGTATGTAGTTGTATTGTTTGTTAACTAGTTTTGAGTGTTATTATTATTCTATGTTGCAGATGCTATATATTTTTGATCTTTGGTATATCATATTTAATTGAAAGCAAATATATGTCTTTATCGATTTGGGGTTTATGGGTTAGGGTTAGAGTTAGGGCTAGGATTACGGTCAGGGTTAAAGTTAAGGTTAGGGTTAGGGTTAGGGTTAGGGTTAGGGTTTGGATTAGGGTTAGGGTTAGGGTGAGGGTTAGGGTTAAGGTTAGGGTTAGGGTTAGGGTAAGCATTAGGGTTAGGGTTAGGGTTAGGGTCAAGGTTAGGGTTAGGGTTAGGGTTAGGGTTAGGGGTTAGGGTTAGGGTTAGGGTTAAATTAGGGTTAGGGTTAGGGTTAGGGTTAGGGTTAGGCTTAAGGTTAAAGTTGAGGTTAGAGTTAAAGTTTGGGTTAGGGTTAAAAGTTAGGGTTAGGGCTAGGATTAGCGTTAAAGTTGGGGTTAACGTGAGCGTTAGGGTTAGGGTTAAAGTTACGGTTAGGGTTAGGCTTAAAGTTAGGGTTAGGGTTACATGTGATTGCTCGAATTCGCAAAATGCACTCATTTGCTATATCATCATTGTGTTATATTTGTACAAATGTCGAGTCAAGACCCTAATTATTGATATCATGGTCAAATCGTGATTTGTAGTGATTTGGATTGTTACTGGGCATAGTTGTAGTATAAATAGTAAAAGTCGCTCATTTTCAGTAATACACAGTTTTGATTTTCCTCATTGGGATTGTTACGATTAGTGATCTGGTTGAACATTTGAAACATACAGTAATCCAACAACTGACATTTAAATAGATTGTAACATTTCACATTGGAATTGGTTTACATAATACACTCATTTGCTAAATCATCATTCCGTTCTACATGTACAATTGTCAGGTCGAAACCTTGATATCTGACAATATGGTCAAATAGTGATTTAAATGAATTTCGATTGTTATTGTGCATATTTGTATAATTTGATAGTAAAATTCACACATTTACAGCACTGCACAGTTGCAGGTCTCATCATTGAGTTTGTTATGTTTAGTGTTTCGGTAGAATGTTTCAAACATATAATTGCAGTCCAACATCATCATGAAGTGTTTAGCATCATGTTTGTATTGGTGTGGTTAGTTTTGCGATTTCAAGTTTTCTTACATTGATTTGCAAAGCAATCATTGATTTGTGCTTCTAAAATACTCTGGTCAAGACTTTAATCATTTTATGATTGAACAATGATGTCGATTGGCGTTTTATCTAGTTGTAAGTTTGATAGTAAACGTCACACATTTACACTGATATAGAGTTTCAAGTCTCATCATTGAGTTTGTTATGTTTAGTGATCTAGTTGAGCGTTTCAAACATGTAATTATGATTGAACATTGACATTAAAACTGGTTTATTCAATGCATTCATGCGCAAGATCATTTTTGGGTTATGCATTCACAGAAGTTTGGTCGAAAACGCTTTGGTTCAGACGCTGATTAAAACATGGTACGTCAGATAACAAAATTTGCAGTGTATTCATTAGGCTGATCGTTTGAGACAAACGAAGTGCAACATTATACTGAATCGTTTGGGAACAATTATCTAGCATTTTGGTTGGTTTTGACATTGTAATTGGTTTATTCAATACACTCATTCGCAAAATCAGCATTGAGTATTAGCATTAGAATAGTTTGTTCAAAACCTTGATCACATTGATATTGTGGTTCGATAGTGATTTGCAGTGATTTCGATTACTTTTGTACATATTTGAAGGTTTGATAACAAATACCACACAATTACAGTACAAACCAAGTTAAGAGTTCATCATTGAGTTTGTTGCATTTAGCGATGTGGTTGAGCACATGACACATACAATTACAATTGATCATTGATGATGAATTACACATAATCACGATTTGACCATAATATCAATAATTAAGGTCTTGACTCGACATTTGTACAACTATAACACAATGATGATATCGCAAATGAGTGTATTTTGCGAATTCGAGCAAATAGACTTATTTCAATGTTAAAACTTAAATAAAACTGTGTGTATCTGCATTTATGTGTATTTCATCATCAATGATCAATTGTAATTGTATGTGTCATGTGCTCAACCACATCGCTAAATGCAACAGACTCAATGATAAAACCTCAACTTGGGTATTACTGTAATTGTGTGGTATTTGTTATCAAACCTTCAAATATGTACAAAAGTAATCGAAATCACTGCAAATCACTATCGAACCACAATATCAATGTGATCAAGGTTTTGAACAAACTATTTTAATGGTAAAACTCAATGCTGATTTTGCCAATGAGTATATTGAATAAACCAATTGCAATGTCAAAACCAACCAAGCATGTATAATAACGTTGGAAAACGTTTCGGTTTGGTGTTGCAATTCATTTGTGTCAAACGATCAACCTAATCAATAAACATCACAAATTGACTTATCAGTACTAAAACTGTGTACTTGACCAGACTTTTGTGATTGTATCATTTAAAAAATGATCTTGCACATTGAATAAACCAAAATTAGTGTAAGTATTCAATCATAATTACATGTTTGAAACGCTCAACTAGATCACTAAACATAACAAACTCAATGATGAGACTTGAAACTGTTTGTCAGTGTAAATGTGTGACGTTTACTATCAAACTTACAACCAGATAAAGCACCAATCGACATCATTGTTCAATCATAAAATGATTAAAGTCTTGACCAGAGTATTTTAGAAGCACAACTCAATGATTGCTTTGCAAATCAATGTAAGAAAACTTGAAATCGCAAAACTAACCAAACCAATACAAACGTGATGCTAAACACTTCATGATGATGTTGGATTGCAATTATATGTTTGAAACATTCTGCCGAAACACTAAACATAACAAACTCAATGATGAGACCTGCAACTGTGCAGTGCTGTAAATGTGTGAATTTTACTATCAAAGTTTACAAATATGCACAATAACAATCGAAATTCATTCAAATCACTATTTAACCATATTGTCAGATATCAAGGTTTTGACCTGACAAATGTACATGTAGAACACAATGATGATTTAGCAAATGAGTGTATTATGTAAACCAATTCCAATGTGAAATGTTACAATCTATTTAAATGTCAGTTGTTGGATTACTGTATGTTTCAAATGTTCATCCAGATCACTAATCGTAACAATCCCAAAGAAAAAACTCAAAGCTGTGTATTACTGAAAATGAGCGATTTTTACTATTTATACTACAACTATGCCCAGTAACAAACCAAATCACTTCAAATCACGATTTGACCATAATATCAAAAATTGAGATCTTGACTCGACATTTGTACAAATATAACACAATGATGATATCGCAAATGAGTGCATTTTGCGACTTGGAGCAAATAAACTTATATCAATATTAAAACTTAAATAAAACTGTGTGTATCTGCATTTATGTGTATTTCATCATCAATGATCAATTGTAATTGAATGTGTCATGTGCTCAACCACATCGCTAAATGCAACAAACTCAATGATGAGACCTCAACTTGGGTATTACTGTAATTGTGTGGTATTTGTTATCAAACCTTCAAATATGTACAAAAGTAATCGAAATCACTGCAAATCACTATCGAACCACAATATCAATGTGATCAAGGTTTTGAACAAACTATTCTAATGCTAATACTCAATGCTGATTTTGCAAAAAAATGCATTGAATAAACCATTTTCAATGTCAAAACCAACCAAGCATGTTTAATATTGTTCCCAAACGATTCAGTATAATGTTGCACTTCGTTTGTCTCAAACGATCAACCTAATCAATACACTACAAATTCCGTTAACAAATGTAGCATGTTTTAATCAGCGTCTGAATCAAAGCGTTTCGACCAAACGTCTGTGAATGCCTACCCCAAGATTGATCTTGCGCATGAATGCATTGAATAAACCAGTTTTAATGTCAATGTTCAATCATAATTACATGTTTGAAACGCTCAACTAGATCACCAAACATAACAAACTCAATGATGAGACTTGAAACTCTATATCAGTGTAAATGTGTGACGTTTACTATCAAACTTACAACTAGATAAAACACCAATCGACATCATTGTTCAATCATAAAATGATTAAAGTCTTGACCAGAGTAGTTTAGAAGCACAACTCAATGATTGCTTTGCAAAATAATGTAAGAAAACTTGAAATCTCAAAACTAACCAAACCAATACAAACATGATGCTAAACACTTCATGATGTTGTTGGACTGCAATTATATGTTTGAAACATTCTACCGAAACACTAAACATAACAAACTCAATGATGAGACCTGCAACTGTGCAGTGCTGTAAATGTGTGAATTTTACTATCAAATTATACAAATATGCACAATAACAATCGAAATTCATTCAAATCACTATTTAACCATATTGTCAGATATCAAGGTTTTGACCTGACAAATGTACATGTAGAACACAATGATGATTTAGCAAATGAGTGTATTATGTAAACCAATTCCAATGTGAAATGTTACAATCTATTTAATGGTCAGTTGTTGGATTACTGTATGTTTCAAATGTTCAACCAGATCACTAATCGTAGCAATCCCAATGAGGAAAATCCAAACTGTGTATTACTGAAAATGAGCGACTTTTACTATTTATACTACAACTATGCCCAGTAACAATCCAAATCACTACAAATCACGATTTGACCATAATATCAATAATTGTGATCTTGACTCGACATTTGTACAACTATAACACAATGACGATATCGCAAATGAGTGTACTTTGCAAATTCAAGCAATCACATGTAGATTAATTACACTGTCAAAACTTACAAAAAAATGTATATTACTTCATTTATGTGTATTTCATCATCAATGATCAATTGTAATTGTATGTGTCATGTTCTTAACCACATCGCTAAATGCAACAGACTCAATGATGAAACCTCAACTTGGGTATTACTGTAATTGTGTGGTATTTGTTATCAAACCTTCAAATATGTACAAAAGTAATCGAAATCACTGCAAATCACTATCGAACCACAATAACAAAGTGATCAATTTTTTCTACAAACTATTCTAATGGTAAAACTCAATTCATATTAGGGTTAGGTTTAGGGTTAAGGTTAAAGTTAGGGTTAAGGTTAAAATTAGGGTGAGGGTTAGCGTAAAGGTTAAGGTGAGGGTTATGTTTAGGGTTAAAATTAAGGTTAAAGTTAAGGTTAGGGTTAGGGTTAGCGTTAGAGTAAGAAATAAAGTTAGGGTTAAGGTTTGGGTTAGGGTTAAGGTTAAGGTTAAGGTTAGGCTTAGAGTTATGGTTAGGGTTAAAGTTAGAGTTAAGGTTAAGATTAGTGTTAGGGTTAGGGTTAGAGATAGGGTTAAGGTTAGGGTTAGGGTTAAGGTTAAAATTAAGGTTAAAGTTAGGGTTAAAGTTAGGGTTGGAAATAGGGTTGGGGTTAGGGTAAGGGTTAAGTTTAAGGTTAGCATTAGGGTTAGAGTAAGGGTTTGGGTCAGGGTTAGTGTTGAGTTTAGGGTTAGGGTTAGGGTTAGGGTAAGGTTGAGGTTAAAATTAAGGTTAGGGTTAGAGTTAGGGATAAGGTTAATGTTAGGGTTAAGTTTGGGTTAGTGTTAGGGTTAGGGTTAGACTTAAAGCTAGGGTTGGGTTTGGGTTAAAGTTAGGGTTACATGTGATTGTTTGATTTCGCAAAATACACTCATTTGCGATATCGTCATTGTGTTATATTTGTACAAATGTCGAGTCAAGATCTCAATTATTGATATTATGGTCAAATCGTGATTTGAGTGATTTGGATTCTTACTGGGCATAGTTGTAGTTTAAATAGTGAAAATCGCTTGTTTTTAGTAATACACAGTTTGGATTGTTTTGATTGGGATTGTTACGATTAGTGATCTGGTTGAACATTTGAAACATACAGTAATCCAACAACTGACATTTAAATAGATTGTAACATTTCACATTGGAATTGGTTTACATAATACACTCATTTGCTAAATCATCATTGTGTTCTACATGTACAATTGTCAGGTCAAAACCTTGATATCTGACAATATGGTTAAATAGTGATTTAAATGAATTTCGATTGTTATTGTGCATATTTGTATAATTTGATAGTAAAATTCACACATTTACAGCACTGCACAGTTGCAGGTCTCATCATTGAGTTTGTTATGTTTAGTGTTTCGGTAGAATGTTTCAAACATATAATTGCAATCCAACAACATCATGAAGTGTTTAACATCACTTTTGTATTGGTTTGGTTAGTTTTGAGATTTCAAGTTTTCTTACATTATTTTGCAAAGCAATCATTGATTTGTGCTTCTAAAATACTCTGGTCAAGACTTTAATCATTTTATGATTGAACAATGATGTCGATTGGTGTTTTATCTAGCTGTAAGTTTGATAGTAAACGTCACACATTTACACTGATATAGAGTTTCAAGTCTCATCATTGAGTTTGTTATGTTTAGTGATCTAGTTGAGCGTTTCAAACATGTAATTATGATTGAACATTGACATTAAAACTGGTTTATTCAATGTTTTGATGCGCAAGATCATTTTTAGGTTATGCATTCACAGAAGTTTGGTCGAAACGCTTTGGTTCAGACGCTGATTAAAACATGGTACGTCAGATAACAAAATTTGCAGTGTATTGATTAGGTTGATCGTTTGAGACAAACGAAGTGCAACATTATACTGAATCGTTTGGGAACAATATTATACATGCTTGGTTGGTTTTGACATTGAAAATGGTTTATTCAATACACTCATTCGCAAAATCAGCATTGAGTATTAGCATTAGAATAGTTTGTTCAAAACCTTGATCACGTTGATATTGTGGTTCGATAGTGATTTGCAGTGATTTCGATTACTTTTGTACATATTTGAAGGTTTGATAACAAATACCACACAATTATAGTAATACCCAAGTTGTGAGTTCATCATTGAGTCTGTTGCATTTAGCAATGTGGTTGAGCACATGACACATACAATTACAATTGATCATTGATGATGAAATACACGTAATCACGATTTGACCATAATATCAATAATTAAGGTCTTGACTCGACATTTGTACAACTATAACACAATGATGATATCGCAAATGAGTGTATTTTGCGAATTCGAGCAAATAGACTTATTTCAATGTTAAAACTTAAATAAAATTGTGTGTATCTGCATTTATGTGTATTGATGATGATTGATCATTGATGATGATTTACACGTAATCACGATTTGACCATAATATCAAAAATTAAGGTCTTGACTCGACATTTGTACAACTATAACACAATGATGATATCGCAAATGAGTGTATTTTGCGAATTCGAGCAAATAGACTTATTTCAATGTTAAAACTTAAATAAAACTGTGTGTATCTGCATTTATGTGTATTTCATCATCAATGATCAATTGTAATTGTATGTGTCATGTGCTCAACCACATCGCTAAATGCAACAGTCTCAATGATGAAACCTCAACTTGGGTATTACTATAATTGTGTGGTATTTGTTATCAAACCTTCAAATATGTACAAAAGTAATCGAAATCACTGCAAAACACTATTGAACCACAATATCAATGTGATCAAGGTTTTGAACAAACTATTCTAATGGTAAAACTCAATCCAGGTTAAGGTTTTTGTTAAAGTTTAAGTAAAGGTTAAAATTAAGGTTAAAGTTAAGGTTAAAGTTAGGGTTAAGGTTAAGGTGAGGGTTAGGGTTAGGTTAAGGTTAGGGTTAAAGTTAGGCTTAAAGTTAGCATTAACTTTAGGGTTAGGGTTAGGGTTAGGGCTAGGGTAATGGTTAAGTTTAGCGTTAGCGTTAGGGTTAGGGTTAAAATTAAATTTAGTGTTTCGTTTGGGGTTGGGGTTAGAGTTACAGTTGAAGTTAAGGTTAGGGTTAGGGTTAAGGTAAAGGTTAGGGTTAGGGTTAAGGTTAAGGTTAAGGTTAGCGTTAAGGTTAGGGTTAGGGTAAAGGATAAAGTTACGTTTAGGGTTAGGGTTAAGGTTAAAGTTAAAGTTAACGCTGGGTTAGGGTTAGGGTTACGATTGGGCTTAGATTTAGGGTTAGGGTTAGGCTTAAACTTAAGGTTAGGGTTAAAATTAAATTTAGGGTTAGGGTTAGGGGTAGGGTTAGGGTTAGGGTTAGGGTTAGTGTTAGGGTTTGGGTTAGGGTAAGGGTTTGGGTTAGGGTTAAGGTTAGGGTTAAAAGTAAGGGTTAGGGTTAGGGTTAGGGTTAACGTGAGGAATAGGGTTAGGGTTAGGGTTACGGCTACGGTTAGAGTTAGGCTTAAAACTAGGGTTAGGGTTACACGTGATTGCTCGATTTTGCAAAATACACTCATTTGCGATATCATCATTGTGTTACATTTGTACAAATGTCGAGTCAAGATCTCAATTTTTGATATTATGGTCAATTCGTGATTTGAAGTGATTTGGATTGTTACTGGGCATAGTTGTAGTATAAATAGTGAAAGTCGCTCATTTTCAGTAATACACAGTTTGGATTGTTTTGATTGGGATTGTTACAATTAGTGATCTGGTTGAACATTTGAAACATACAGTAATCCAACAACTGACATTTAAATAGATTGTAACATTTCACATTGGAATTGGTTTACATAATACACTCATTTGCAAAATCATCATTGTGTTCTACATGTACAATTGTCAGGTCAAAACCTTGATATCTGACAATATGGTTAAATAGTGATTTAAATGAATTTCGATTGTTATTGTGCATATTTGTAAACTTTGATAGTAAAATTCACACATTTACAGCACTGCACAGTTGCAGGTCTCATCATTGAGTTTGTTATGTTTAGTGTTTCGGTAGAATGTTTCAAACATATAATTGCAGTCCAACAACATCATGAAGTGTTTAGCATCACTTTTGTATTGGTTTGATTAGTTTTGCGATTTCAAGTTTTCTTACATTGATTTGCAAAGCAATCATTGATTTGTGCTTCTAAAATACTCTGGTCAAGACTTTAATCATTTTATGATTGAACAATGATGTCGATTGGTGTTTTATCTAGCTGTAAGTTTGATAGTAAACGTCACACATTTACACTGATATAGAGTTTCAAGTCTCATCATTGAGTTTGTTATGTTTAGTGATCTAGTTGAGCGTTTCAAACATGTAATTATGATTGAACATTGACATTAAAACTGGTTTATTCAATGCATTCATGCGCAAGATCATTTTTGGGTTATGCATTCACAGAAGTTTGGTCGAAAACGGTTTGGTTCAGACGCTGATTAAAACATGGTACGTCAGATAACAAAATTTGCAGTGTATTGATTAGGTTGATCGTTTGAGACAAACGAAGTGCAACATTATACTGAATCGTTTGGGAACAATATTATACATGCTTGGTTGGTTTTGACATTGAAAATGGTTTATTCAATACACTCATTCGCAAAATCAGCATTGAGTATTAGCATTAGAATAGTTTGTTCAAAACCTTGATCACGTTGATATTGTGGTTCGATAGTGATTTGCAGTGATTTCGATTACTTTTGTACATATTTGAAGGTTTGATAACAAATACCACACATTTACAGTACAAACCAAGTTAAGAGTTCATCATTGAGTCTGTTGCATTTAGCGATGTGGTTGAGCACATGACACATACAATTACAACCGATCATTGATGATGAAATACATGTAATCACGATTTGACCATAATATCAATATTTGAGATCTTGACTCGACATTTGTACAACTATAACACAATGATGATATCGCAAATGAGTGTATTTTGCGAATTCGAGCAAATAGACTTATTTCAATGTTAAAACTTAAATAAAATTGTGTGTATCTGCATTTATGTGTATTGATGATGATTGATCATTGATGATGATTTACACGTAATCACGATTTGACCATAATATCAAAAATTAAGGTCTTGACTCGACATTTGTACAACTATAACACAATGATGATATCGCAAATGAGTGTATTTTGCGAATTCGAGCAAATAGACTTATTTCAATGTTAAAACTTAAATAAAACTGTGTGTATCTGCATTTATGTGTATTTCATCATCAATGATCAATTGTAATTGTATGTGTCATGTGCTCAACCACATCGCTAAATGCAACAGTCTCAATGATGAAACCTCAACTTGGGTATTACTATAATTGTGTGGTATTTGTTATCAAACCTTCAAATATGTACAAAAGTAATCGAAATCACTGCAAAACACTATTGAACCACAATATCAATGTGATCAAGGTTTTGAACAAACTATTCTAATGGTAAAACTCAATCCAGGTTAAGGTTTTTGTTAAAGTTTAAGTAAAGGTTAAAATTAAGGTTAAAGTTAAGGTTAAAGTTAGGGTTAAGGTTAAGGTGAGGGTTAGGGTTAGGTTAAGGTTAGGGTTAAAGTTAGGCTTAAAGTTAGCATTAACTTTAGGGTTAGGGTTAGGGTTAGGGCTAGGGTAATGGTTAAGTTTAGCGTTAGCGTTAGGGTTAGGGTTAAAATTAAATTTAGTGTTTCGTTTGGGGTTGGGGTTAGAGTTACAGTTGAAGTTAAGGTTAGGGTTAGGGTTAAGGTAAAGGTTAGGGTTAGGGTTAAGGTTAAGGTTAAGGTTAGCGTTAAGGTTAGGGTTAGGGTAAAGGATAAAGTTACGTTTAGGGTTAGGGTTAAGGTTAAAGTTAAAGTTAACGCTGGGTTAGGGTTAGGGTTACGATTGGGCTTAGATTTAGGGTTAGGGTTAGGCTTAAACTTAAGGTTAGGGTTAAAATTAAATTTAGGGTTAGGGTTAGGGGTAGGGTTAGGGTTAGGGTTAGGGTTAGTGTTAGGGTTTGGGTTAGGGTAAGGGTTTGGGTTAGGGTTAAGGTTAGGGTTAAAAGTAAGGGTTAGGGTTAGGGTTAGGGTTAACGTGAGGAATAGGGTTAGGGTTAGGGTTACGGCTACGGTTAGAGTTAGGCTTAAAACTAGGGTTAGGGTTACACGTGATTGCTCGATTTTGCAAAATACACTCATTTGCGATATCATCATTGTGTTACATTTGTACAAATGTCGAGTCAAGATCTCAATTTTTGATATTATGGTCAATTCGTGATTTGAAGTGATTTGGATTGTTACTGGGCATAGTTGTAGTATAAATAGTGAAAGTCGCTCATTTTCAGTAATACACAGTTTGGATTGTTTTGATTGGGATTGTTACAATTAGTGATCTGGTTGAACATTTGAAACATACAGTAATCCAACAACTGACATTTAAATAGATTGTAACATTTCACATTGGAATTGGTTTACATAATACACTCATTTGCAAAATCATCATTGTGTTCTACATGTACAATTGTCAGGTCAAAACCTTGATATCTGACAATATGGTTAAATAGTGATTTAAATGAATTTCGATTGTTATTGTGCATATTTGTAAACTTTGATAGTAAAATTCACACATTTACAGCACTGCACAGTTGCAGGTCTCATCATTGAGTTTGTTATGTTTAGTGTTTCGGTAGAATGTTTCAAACATATAATTGCAGTCCAACAACATCATGAAGTGTTTAGCATCACTTTTGTATTGGTTTGATTAGTTTTGCGATTTCAAGTTTTCTTACATTGATTTGCAAAGCAATCATTGATTTGTGCTTCTAAAATACTCTGGTCAAGACTTTAATCATTTTATGATTGAACAATGATGTCGATTGGTGTTTTATCTAGCTGTAAGTTTGATAGTAAACGTCACACATTTACACTGATATAGAGTTTCAAGTCTCATCATTGAGTTTGTTATGTTTAGTGATCTAGTTGAGCGTTTCAAACATGTAATTATGATTGAACATTGACATTAAAACTGGTTTATTCAATGCATTCATGCGCAAGATCATTTTTGGGTTATGCATTCACAGAAGTTTGGTCGAAAACGGTTTGGTTCAGACGCTGATTAAAACATGGTACGTCAGATAACAAAATTTGCAGTGTATTGATTAGGTTGATCGTTTGAGACAAACGAAGTGCAACATTATACTGAATCGTTTGGGAACAATATTATACATGCTTGGTTGGTTTTGACATTGAAAATGGTTTATTCAATACACTCATTCGCAAAATCAGCATTGAGTATTAGCATTAGAATAGTTTGTTCAAAACCTTGATCACGTTGATATTGTGGTTCGATAGTGATTTGCAGTGATTTCGATTACTTTTGTACATATTTGAAGGTTTGATAACAAATACCACACATTTACAGTACAAACCAAGTTAAGAGTTCATCATTGAGTCTGTTGCATTTAGCGATGTGGTTGAGCACATGACACATACAATTACAACCGATCATTGATGATGAAATACATGTAATCACGATTTGACCATAATATCAATATTTGAGATCTTGACTCGACATTTGTACAACTATAACACAATGATGATATCGCAAATGAGTGTATTTTGCGAATTCGAGCAAATAGATTTATTTCAATGTTAAAACCTAAATAAAACTGTGTGTATCTGCATTTATGTGTATTTCATCATCAATGATCAATTGTAATTGTATGTGTCATGTGCTCAACCACATCGCTAAATGCAACAGACTCAATGATGAGACCTCAACTTGGGTATTACTATAATTGTGTGGTATTTGTTATCAAACCTTCAAATATGTACAAAAGTAATCGAAATCACTGCAAATCACTATCGAACCACAATATCAATGTGATCAAGGTTTTGAACAAACTATTCTAATGGTAAAACTCAATCCAGGTTAAGGTTTTTGTTAAAGTTTAAGTAAAGGTTAAAATTAAGGTTAAAGTTAAGGTTAAAGTTAGGGTTAAGGTTAAGGTGAGGGTTAGGGTTAGGGTTAAGGTTAGGGTTAAAGTTAGGCTTAAAGTTAGCATTAACTTTAGGGTTAGGGTTAGGGTTAGGGTTAGGGTAATGGTTAAGTTTAGCGTTAGCGTTAGGGTTAGGGTTAAAATTAAATTTAGTGTTTCGTTTGGGGTTGGGGTTAGAGTTACAGTTGAAGTTAAGGTTAGGGTTAGGGTTAGGGTTAGGGTTAGGGTTAAGGTTAGGGTTAGGGTTAGGGTTAGGGTTAGGGTTAGCGTTAAGGTTAGGGTTAGGGTAAGGGATAAAGTTACGTTTAGGGTTAGGGTTAAGGTTAAAGTTAAAGTTAACGCTGGGTTAGGGTTAGGGTTACGATTGGGCTTAGATTTAGGGTTAGGGTTAGGCTTAAACTTAAGGTTAGGGTTAAAATTAAATTTAGGGTTAGGGTTAGGGGTAGGGTTAGGGTTAGGGTTAGGGTTAGTGTTAGGGTTTGGGTTAGGGTAAGGGTTAGGGTTAGGTTTAAGGTTAGGGTTAAAAGTAAGGGTTAGGGTTAGGGTTAGGGTTAACGTGAGGAATAGGGTTAGGGTTAGGGTTACGGCTACGGTTAGAGTTAGGCTTAAAATTAGGGTTAGGGTTAGGGTTAGGATTACACGTGATTGCTCGATTTTGCAAAATACACTCATTTGCGATATCATCATTGTGTTACATTTGTACAAATGTCGAGTCAAGATCTCAATTTTTGATATTATGGTCAATTCGTGATTTGAAGTGATTTGGATTGTTACTGGGCATAGTTGTAGTATATATAGTGAAAATCGCTCATTTTCAGTAATACACAGTTTGGATTGTTTTGATTGGGATTGTTACGATTAGTGATCTGGTTGAACATTTGAAACATACAGTAATCCAACAACTGACATTTAAATAGATTGTAACATTTCACATTGGAATTGGTTTACATAATACACTCATTTGCTAAATCATCATTGTGTTCTACATGTACAATTGTCAGGTCAAAACCTTGATATCTGACAATATGGTTAAATAGTGATTTAAATGAATTTCGATTGTTATTGTGCATATTTGTATAATTTGATAGTAAAATTCACACATTTACAGGACTGCACAGTTGCAGGTCTCATCATTGAGTTTGTTATGTTTAGTATTTCGGTAGAATGTTTCAAACATATAATTGCAGTCCAACAACATCATGAAGTGTTTAGCATCATGTTTGTATTGGTTTGGTTAGTTTTGCGATTTCAAGTTTTCTTACATTGATTTGCAAAGCAATCATTGGGTTGTGCTTCTAAAATACTCTGGTCAAGACTTTAATCATTTTATGATTGAACAATGATGTCGATTGGTGTTTTATCTGGTTGTAAGTTTGATAGTAAACGTCACACAAATACACTGACATACAGTTTCAAGTCTCATCATTGAGTTTGTTATGTTTAGTGATCTAGTTGAGCGTTTCAAACATGTAATTATGATTGAACATTGACATTAAAACTGGTTTATTCAATGTATTCATGCGCAAGATCATTTTTGGGTTATGCATTCACAGACGTTTGGTCGAAAACGGTTTGGTTCAGACGCTGATTAAAACATGGTACGTCAGATAACAAAATTTGTAGTGTATTGATTAGGTTGATCGTTTGAGACAAACGAAGTGCAACATTATACTGAATCGTTTGGGAACAATATTATACATGCTTGGTTGGTTTTGACATTGAAATTGGTTTATTCAATACACTCATTCGCAAAATCAGCATTGAGTATTAGCATTACAATAGTTTGTTCAAAACCTTGATCACGTTGATATTGTGGTTCGATAGTGATTTGCAGTGATTTCGATTACTTTTGTACATATTTGAAAGTTTGATAACAAATACCACACAATTACAGTACAAACCAAGTTAAGAGTTCATCATTGAGTCTGTTGCATTTAGCGATGTGGTTGAGCACATGACACATACAATTACAACCGATCATTGATGATGAAATACATGTAATCACGATTTGACCATAATATCAATAATTGAGGTTTTGACTCGACATTTGTACAACTATAACACAATGATGATATCGCAAATGAGTGTATTTTGCGAATTCGAGCAAATAGACTTATTTCAATGTTAAAACTTAAATAAAACTGTGTGTATCTGCATTTATGTGTATTTCATCATCAATGATCAATTGTAATTGTATGTGTCATGTGCTCAACCACATCGCTAAATGCAACAGACTCAATGATGAGACCTCAACTCGGGTATTACTATAATTGTGTGGTATTTGTTATCAAACCTTCAAATATGTACAAAAGTAATCGAAATCACTGCAAATCACTATCGAACCACAATATCAATGTGATCAAGGTTTTGAACAAACTATTCTAATGGTAAAACTCAATCCAGGTTAAGGTTTTTGTTAAAGTTTAAGTAAAGGTTAAAATTAAGGTTAAAGTTAAGGTTAAAGTTAGGGTTAAGGTTAAGGTGAGGGTTAGGGTTAGGGTTAAGGTTAGGGTTAAAGTTAGGCTTAAAGTTAGCATTAACTTTAGGGTTAGGGTTAGGGTTAGGGTTAGGGTAATGGTTAAGTTTAGCGTTAGCGTTAGGGTTAGGGTTAAAATTAAATTTAGTGTTTCGTTTGGGGTTGGGGTTAGAGTTACAGTTGAAGTTAAGGTTAGGGTTAGGGTTAGGGTTAGGGTTAGGGTTAGGGTTAAGGTTAGTGTTAGGGTTAGGGTTAGGGTTAGGGTTAGCGTTAAGGTTAGGGTTAGGGTAAGGGATAAAGTTACGTTTAGGGTTAGGGTTAAGGTTAAAGTTAAAGTTAACGCTGGGTTAGGGTTAGGGTTACGATTGGGCTTAGATTTAGGGTTAGGGTTAGGCTTAAATTTAAGGTTAGGGTTAAAATTAAATTTAGGGTTAGGGTTAGGGTAGGGTTAGGGTTAGGGTTAGGGTTAGTGTTAGGGTTTGGGTTAGGGTAAGGGTTAGGGTTAGGTTTAAGGTTAGGGTTAGGGTTAGGGTTAACGTGAGGAATAGGGTTAGGGTTAGGGTTACGGCTACGGTTAGAGTTAAACTTAAAATTAGGGTTAGGGTTAGGGTTAGGATTACACGTGATTGCTCGATTTTGCAAAATACACTCATTTGCGATATCATCATTGTGTTACATTTGTACAAATGTCGAGTCAAGATCTCAATTATTGATATTATGGTCAATTCGTGATTTGAAGTGATTTGGATTGTTACTGGGCATAGTTGTAGTATATATAGTGAAAATCGCTCATTTTCAGTAATACACAGTTTGGATTGTTTGATTGGGATTGTTACGATTAGTGATCTGGTTGAACATTTGAAACATACAGTAATCCAACAACTGACCATTAAATAGATTGTAACATTTCACATTGGAATTGGTTTACATAATACACTCATTTGCTAAATCATCATTGTGTTCTACATGTACAATTGTCAGGTCAAAACCTTGATATCTGACAATATGGTTAAATAGTGATTTAAATGAATTTCGATTGTTATTGTGCATATTTGTATAATTTGATAGTAAAATTCACACATTTACAGCACTGCACAGTTGCAGGTCTCATCATTGAGTTTGTTATGTTTAGTGTTTCGGTAGAATGTTTCAAACATATAATTGCAGTCCAACATCATCATGAAGTGTTTAGCATCATGTTTGTATTGGTTTGGTTAGTTTTGCGATTTCAAGTTTTCTTACATTGATTTGCAAAGCAATCATTGGGTTGTGCTTCTAAAATACTCTGGTCAAGACTTTAATCATTTTATGATTGAACAATGATGTCGATTGGTGTTTTATCTAGCTGTAAGTTTGATAGTAAACGTCACACATTTACACTGATATAGAGTTTCAAGTCTCATCATTGAGTTTGTTATGTTTAGTGATCTAGTTGAGCGTTTCAAACATGTAATTATGATTGAACATTGACATTAAAACTGGTTTATTCAATGTATTCATGCGCAAGATCATTTTTGGGTTATGCATTCACAGACGTTTGGTCGAAAACGGTTTGGTTCAGACGCTGATTAAAACATGGTGCGTCAGATAACAAAATTTGTAGTGTATTGATTAGGTTGATCGTTTGAGACAAACGAAGTGCAACATTATACTGAATCGTTGGGAACAATATTATACATGCTTGGTTGGTTTTGACATTGAAATTGGTTTATTCAATACACTCATTTGCAAAATCAGCATTGAGTATTAGCATTACAATAGTTTGTTCAAAACCTTGATCACGTTGATATTGTGGTTCGATAGTGATTTGCAGTGATTTCGATTACTTTTGTACATATTTGAAAGTTGATAACAAATACCACACAATTACAGTACAAACCAAGTTAAGAGTTCATCATTGAGTCTGTTGCATTTAGCGATGTGGTTGAGCACATGACACATACAATTACAACCGATCATTGATGATGAAATACATGTAATCACGATTTGACCATAATATCAATACTTGAGGTTTTGACTCGACATTTGTACAACTATAACACAATGATGATATCGCAAATGAGTGTATTTTGCGAATTCGAGCAAATAAACTTATTTCAATGTTAAAACTTAAATAAAACTGTGTGTATCTGCATTTATGTGTATTTCATCATCAATGATCAATTGTAATTGTATGTGTCATGTGCTCAACCACATCGCTAAATGCAACAGTCTCAATGATGAAACCTCAACTTGGGTATTACTGTAATTGTGTGGTATTTGTTATCAAACCTTCAAATATGTACAAAAGTAATCGAAATCACTGCAAATCACTATCGAACCACAATATCAATGTGATCAAGGTTTTGAACAAACTATTCTAATGCTAATACTCAATGCTGATTTTGCAATGAGTGTATTAAATGAACCATTTTCAATGTCAAAACCAACCAAGCATGTATAATATTGTTGGAAAACGTTTCGGTTTGGTGTTGCAATTCATTGGTGTCAAACAATCAACCTAATCCAGGGGTGGCCAACCGTGGCGCATTGCATGTTTAGAGGTGGCGCATTCCAGGTTTAAGATTTTTCGGGCAATGTGGGTAAGTGTCCTTTCATCTGGCCGAAAAATTTGTCATTCCAATAACATTTCCAAAAAAAAAAAAGAAAAAAGTCGGCACCCAGGTGGCCTCACGTTGGTGGCATATTTAAGCCAAAAGTGATGGAAAAGGTGCAGCGACGCAGGGGATGATCTTTTTTTTTTTTTTTTTGGAGATCACCGCTGAATATGGCCTTGTTTTGACTTCAAAGTATAAATATATTACTACACGTTTGAAAGCAATGAAAAGCTATGAATCTTTGTGTGGCGCATCTTCAAATGAATGCTTGTGTGGCGAAAAATTTTGGCGCATGGACTGAAAAGGTTGGCCACCCCTGCCCTACATTTATGGCGCATCCAACACGGTTAGTAGAAGAGTTGGCGCTTTGCATGAAAAGCTTGGCCACCCCTGATCTAATCAATAAACATCACAAGATGACTTATTAGTACTAAAACTGTACTTGACTAGACTTCTGTGATTGTATCATTTAAAAAATGATCTTGCACATTGAATAAACCAGTTTTAATGTCAATGTTCAATCATAATTACATGTTTGAAACGCTCAACTAGATCACTAAACATAACAAACTCAATGATGAGACTTGAAACTCTATATCAGTGTAAATGTGTGACGTTTACTATCAAACTTACAATTAAATAAAACGCCAATCGACATCATTGTTCAATCATAAAATGATTAAAGTCTTGACCAGAGTATTTTAGAAGCACAACTCAATGATTGGTTTGCAAATCAATGTAAGAAACTTGAAATCTCAAAACTAATCAAACCAATACAAACATGATGCTAACACTTCATGATGATGTTGGATTGCAATTATATGTTTGAAACATTCTACCGAAACACTAAACATAACAAACTCAATGATGAGACCTGCAACTGTGCAGTGCTGTAAATGTGTGAATTTTACTATCAAATTATACAAATATGCACAATAGCAATCAATATTCATTTAAATCACTATTTAACCATATTGTCAGATATCAAGGTTTTGACCTGACAAATGTACATGTAGAACACAATGATGATTTAGCAAATGAGTGTATTATGTAAACCAATTCCAATGTGAAATGTTACAAACTATTTAAATGTCAGTTGTTGGATTACTGTATGTTTCAAATGTTCAACCAGATCACTAATCGTAACAATCCCAATCAAAAAAATCCAAACTGTGTATTACTGAAACTGAGCAATTTTCACTATATATACTACAACTATGCCCAGTAAGAATCCAAATCACTTCAAATCACGATTTGACCATAATATCAAAAATTGAGATCGTGACTCGACATTGTGCAACTATAACACAATGATGATATTGCAAATGAGTGCATTTTGCGATGTGGAGCGAATAGACTTATTTCAATATTAAAACTTAAATAAAACTATGTGTTGCTGCATTTATGTGTATTTCATCATCAATGATCAATTGTGATTGTATGTGTCATGTGCTCAACCACATCGCTAAATGCAACAAACTCAATGTTGAGACCTCAACTTGGGTATTACTGCAGTTGTGTGGTATTTGTTATCAAACCTTCAAATATGTTCAAAAGTAATCGAAATCGATGCAAATCACTATCGAACCACAATATCAATGTGATCAAGGTTTTGAACAAACTATTCTAATGCTAATACTCAATGCTGATTTTGCGAATGAGTGTATTGAATAAACCAATTACAATGTCAAATCCAACCAAAATGCTATAATATTGTTCCCAAACGATTCAGTATAATGTTGCACTTCGTTTGTCTCAAACTTCGTTTGTCTCAAACGTGATCGTTAAATACCTAATCAATAAATATTACAAATTCCGTTATCAAATGTAGCATGTTTTAATCAGCGTCTGAACCAAACCGTTTTCGACCAAACTTCTGTGAATGCATAACCCAAAAAGGATCTTGCGCATCAATGCATTGAATAAACCAGTTTTAATGTCAATGTTCAATCATAATTACATGTTTGAAACGCTCAACTAGATCACTAAACATAACAAACTCAATGATGAGACTTGAAACTCTATATCAGTGTAAATGTGTGACGTTTACTATCAAACTTACAGCTAGATAAAACACCAATCGACATCATTGTTCAATCATAAAATGATTAAAGTCTTGACCAGAGTATTTTAGAAGCACAAATCAATGATTGCTTTGCAAAATAATGTAAGAAAACTTGAAATCGCAAAACTAACCAAACCAATACAAACATGATGCTAAACACTTCACAAATGTTCAACCAGATCACTAATCGTAACAATCCCAATCAAAAAATCCAAACTGTGTATTACTGAAACTGAGCAATTTTCACTATTTATACTACAACTATGCCCAGTAACAATCCAAATCACTCCAAATCACGATTTGACCATAATATCAATAAATGAGATCTTGACTCGACATTTGTACAAATATAACACAATGATGATATCGCAAATGAGTGTATTTTGCGAAATCGAGCAGTCACATGTAAACTAACTTCACTGTGAAAACTTACAAAAAATGTGTGTTACTGCATTTATGTGTATTTCATCATCAATGATCAATTGTAATTGTATGTGTCATGTGCTCAACCACATCGCTAAATGCAACAAACTCAATGATGAGACCTCAACTTGGGTATTACTGTATTAATGTGGTATTTGTTATCAAATCTTCAAATATGTACAAAAGTAATCAAAATCACTGCAAATCACTATCGAACCACAATAACAGCGTGATCAAGGTTTTGAACAAACTATTCTAATGGTGAAACTCAATCCAGGTTAAGATTATGGTTAGGGTTAGGGTTAAGGTTAGGATTATGGTTAGGTTTAGAGTTCGGGTTAAGGTGAGGGTTAGGGTTAAGCTTAAAGTTAGGGTTAGGGTTAAGCTTAAAATTAGGTATAAGTTTAGGGTTAGGGCTAGGGTTAGGGTTAAAGTAAAGGTTACGGTTATGGTTAGGTTTAACGTTAGCGTTAGGGTTAAAGTTAAAGTTAAATTTAGTGTTATGTTTAGGGGTTGGGGTTGAGGTAGCGTTAGGGTTAGGGTTAGGGTTAGGGTAGGTTAATTAAGGGTTAGGATTAGGGTTAGGGTTAGGTGGTTAGGGTTAGGGTTAGGTTAGGGTTAGGGTTAGGGTTAGGTTAGGGTTAGGGTTAGGGTTAGGGTTAGGTTAGGGTTAGGGTTAGGGTTAGGGTTAGGGTTAGGGT